>VDFB02058242.1:238002699-238524462 GCA_007258455.2 Sequoia sempervirens
TGGGTTTACATGCAACCAAAAAAAGTGAGATATGATGCTATCAAAAGATTCTTGAACTTAAGAATTTTCCATGGAACAAATATGTACATATAATTGTAATTTACACAAAATGATTTACAACTATGTACAAGTTACTATAAGTTCTCATTTGAACATGTATAGGGTTACAAGTGAACTTGAAAACCATGGATATAATCTAATTCAAAGATTCTGGTTCAGCCCGTTCTTCAATAACATGTAGAATTTTTTGATGATCATCACTATCTTGTCTCCATTTTCTCCGGCCACGTGCATGTGGAATTGCGTGAAGATGTAGAGTGGTAGCAATTATTAAGTGACTATATTGATATACCTTGTTATTAGGTTGATAGTCAACAAAATGAATCCCATGCTGAACAACTTTGACTTGTTTTAGATATGTCCCTTGTACTACAACAAAACTTGCATGGTAAACATGAACCTAAGGTAAGAAATATGAACGTGTGCAACATTTTCGTGCTCAAGGTTTATACAATATATATTTAATGTTTATAATGTAATGTGCACATGTGAATACAATGTCTATTAAATTTTAAATTCAAACTCACCTATGGGAAATGACATTCCATCACTTGTTTCAGGTTCTGTTAGCTTATTCCTCTCTTCTATGCAACACAATAAATAATAGCTAACACCTTCAATGTTTACAGGCTCTGCTATGACTGCAAAAATATCTCCTGTACACCAAATTTACACAAAAAAATTCTAAAAAAATTAGAAATTTCTCTAAAGATCATTAACTAGATATATATAATATTTAAATTATTGAAAACTTACACGTGTACCTTTTCTAACCAATCTTGAAATATGGTCATAATCAATTGAAATCAAGGAATGTCTTCAAATCTTTCTTCCTCATTTTCATCATATGTTTCTAAAATAACTAGGTAACACCGTATCCATTTACCAACATATCAAGTTCTTGATTGTTGCATGCATAATCAAGTTTCCCTCAATAATGCACTCGATGCAAAACAAGAGTAATCCCTTGTGTCTAATATCCATCCATGGTGACTATCTGAACTCCTAACACAATGCAAAGATCTTTTTTTTTTTTTCTACCCTCTTGCATCCATGCATGCGATCTTCTATCCACACCTAGATACATATGTACCCAACAAAAGTTATGTGAACAAATATGTATATATATATTTTAAAGTTAAATAAATTCAAATTTTGATTTAATGTAATTTATACACTTTAGATATCTCCCAAAGAAAGCACTCATGTGGAATGTGTGGGGTTTGTTCTTTGAAGATGTGCGACCACATTTGATGCAAAGTGTTTCTTGCACCATTCAACAACATCATGTGCATTGTCTAGAAGATCTTCTGGATAACTCATTTGATGCTTTCTTAAAGCTCCTGCTCCATCATGCTCACCCTTTCCATGCACACTCTAAAAAAAACTCCAAACATGTGGTATTTTGTAGATTTTATGATATCTAGAAAGTGCATAGAAAGGTCGTGAAGATTTGAATTGTGCCGCACATCCATCTGTCCATACAAAATGATTTTCAAATTTTACACCCCTGCTTCTCAAATTCTCAAAAAATATTGTAAAGCAATGTTGGACAAAAAGTGTGTCATGCTTTTTATCATCACTAATATAAAAGTGATATTATTTCTTAATGGCTCGTTCTTCATCTATACTCTCAACACCATCCAATTCTAATTGTGCATGTCAACAACACACATGAACCATAATAGTGATCTGCTTTGAAAAGTAATACTCTAATTGAATCTCTTTTTGATGTACAAAGGAGTAATTTTCTGCAAAGTCAACTACTGATAGAACTGTTCCACGTGGGAAAGTATCTTTCAATGTTTGAAATTGTTGTGCTTGCCACTTAGCAAAAAAGGAATGATGTATGTATGGTCATATCAATTTTTGAAAATCTTCCATAAATTTTCCAATGGGAATCTCCTCTTCTACATAGTTCAACCTTGTGGATTCTTTCCCAAAATTTGTTTGCAACTTTACATACTTGTACCTGTGTCATTAAAATATGTGAATAACTAATAAATGACACTTGATCAATGAAACATTACATCAAAGAGAATCCAAATAACAATATATGAGAAATTGAAACAAATAAACTCTCTAAAAATAATACTTAACTCTTGTAATTTATTGTCTTTGTTAGGTCAGTATCCTCAATTCTTGAAGGAAATTTAGCCAAATTTCCCACGTCTCTAAAATTGCTTTTATCTGAGTTTATTTGAGGTCCATTTGGGATGGGGACAAATGACGTCTCTCTTTGAAACACGATAGTAGAATCAAATTCAATATGATAAACGAAAACAAAAAAGTTTCAAAAAACTTGTTTATCTTCACATAATGGCTTTAACCTTTGAAACATTGTTTGCCCAATCTTTATATGAGAGTGCTTGCATTAAAAAGTTCATATACATCTCAAATTGTATGTTATCTAGCCAATGTTTGATATAGTTTTTCATAAATACTAGGTCCAATCCACATTGTCTCATAACATCTCTAGTATTTGATGATGGGCGAGTCACGATCATGCCAAAAACTTGAGACCAAGTTCCTAACATCTTCAATCCTGTCAAAACAGCGAGCTCTACACATAATTTCCCAATTACCTTCTAAACTCTCATCCAAAAACTTTCTCTTTTTCTCATATTTTATCAATGTGGTTCTACTATAACCAATTTCAGTTGAAAGTGCAGACATTTTTCTTTTTCTTGCTATATATTGATGTACAATAGATGTCAACATCACCCTTCTTGTAGTGGCCTTATCCACTGATCGAGATCCTTTCCCAATGGAATCTAAACCCTTTTTAACATTTTGAACAATATCCTTTTGTAATCCCATGTGTTTCTTCTTTTTTGATGCCAAATGTACACCCAACAATTGTAATGACTCTTTGAGCTCATCACGAAGAAGTAAACATGATAACAATTAGGTTTTTTCAAGTGTATCAAGATAATTGAAATGATGATTGATCATTCCATTTACAAATTTAGTCATTGACCTCTTTCTCTTATTATAAGGCTGGTTGGCATAATATTTCAATTTCTCCATATCCATTTCAAGTAAATGATCTAAATTTCTATGAAAAATTTGTTTCCTCACCTTCTCAGCTAGTTTTATATGCTCATCCATATCAGTAGGAGGAAGTCATCCGACCCCTCTCCAACATGCATTGTTTGAACTTGTGCCTCCTCCCTATCTTCAAGGACCATGCATTCTTGAGCGGATTCATTTGATCCAATGTCTAGATTTGGCTTGACTTGAGCATGGAAACTTCCTGCTTGTTGAGCCCTTCCTACATGTCACAAAATATTTTTCAAAAAAAAGTGAGAGTTGATGTTATATAAGTGAAGTTTATGTATGCAAGCAAACAAAATGATAAAACATGATGCTACAAGTGAGAGAAGTTTGTGCTAGTTTTATATGCTCATCCATACCAGTAGAAGGAAGTGATCTTGACCCCTCTCCAACAAGCATTGTTTGAACTTGGGTCTCCTCCCTAACTTCAAGGTCCATGTGTTCTTCAATGGATTCATTTGATCCAATATCTAGATTTGGCAGCTCGGCAGGAGATCCTAGAGCATAAAACATAAAAATAATTTGAGAACATTGAGTGATGAAAATGAGGTGAACACAAAACACAAATATTGAAACAAAAGAATTGGCTTAAGGAATTGGAGTCAGGATGTATAAAAGTGCAACTTACTTGGCCAAGATGATGGCTTGAGGAGATTTAAAAGTATTTATAGTCATTCAAGTTACAATGATGGTTAGAAACCTTCAAAGTAAAATGTGATATTCTGACATAATTTAAGAATAATCTATCATATATAACTATTATTCCTTGGCACCATATGGCTTTATTTTTGATGTATACATGTGTTAGTCTCTAAGAAAACCCTAACATTGCATTGGATTTAGTACTAATTTAAGTTCTAATTTTCCAAGCCAAATTCTAGAGGTTAGAATTGGGCATTTATTAAAATATTTAAAAATATTTTTAAAGGAACAATGATCATTAGATTAAATTCAATGGGAGTTTAGAAGAATGCCAAGCTAATTAGATGTTGCAATGTAGATTGGATAAAGGATATTGATCACCAAATATCAACATTAGAATGCTACTTCATTGTGGCATGAAGGTGTAGTTTCATGAATAATTAAGAAAAATAATGGTTTCTTTCAAAGTGCAAATTTAGAATATATAAGATTTGCAAAGCCATAAAATAGTGCGTGGTTGAAAATTATGAAAATCAAAGTGGCATAGTGAGGGACACAAAATTTAAGGTTCATTGGAGAACTAAGCATGTATTGAAGTACACTATCATTTTCTTCATGAACAAAGTAAAGAGAAAATTGTGTAGATGCAATACTCAACAATGATAATGTGATGACAAAAACATTAAACAAAGGTATTGTTAAAAGATAAGTGTAAGGTTTGTAGGGAAGGATTTAATGTACAATATTTTAGTTTAAGATCACATTTTTAAGTTGGGGAATTATTGTAAAGTTGAAAAATGGTCATACATTAAACATTTCTAATTTTAATAAGAAAGCCAATGCAAAATGTATGCACATACAAATTTATGTTTAGGTGTACTAACCAAATTATTGGGTGGAATAATGCAAAAATTATGGATTCCATCCCATCAAATGAACTCATGTTTTTTCAAAGTAAAAGTCCTAAACAAACACTTGAGAGTGAGAGAGAGAAGAAACAAGCATGTACCTTGTTTCTTTCTATGATAATTTTCCAAGTTTTGTTCACACCTCTTATGTTCTTCTTCAACTTAAAGATGACTCAAAACAAGTCCTCTACCAACTTAGTTAAATTATCCTCCAAATTTTTCCTTGATTGATAAAAATGAAAAGTTGTTGAGCTCCAATATTTTCCTCCTTGATAAGTGTGCAAAAACTTCTTCTCCAAAATCTGTGCTCCAAGTGATATAAATGAGAATTAATCTTCCAATTTGATATCCAGAATAATGAAAAATAAGCTTCTATTTATATGCATATGGGATGGGAAAAAAAATATTCTAGTGTACATGGAATAACTAGATCCTAGTTTAAATGAATCAAGTAGTAAACAAAAAAGTTATTTCATTGTGGACTTTGTTGTTATTTAATTCATAGGTATGCACAACATATCTAGTAATTTTAGAATTTTGTTAAAGTGTCAAAAATGTATATTAGAGGTATAATTTGAATTGAATTTTCTTAACTATATTTGAATTGAATTTCAAGTTACTTGTCAAAAATGAATAATAAAGGTATAATTTGAATTAAATTTTCTTCATTATATTTGAATTGAATTTCAAGTTACTTGTCAAAAACATATAATAGAGGTATAATTTGAATTTTCTTAATTATATATTTGAATTGAATTTCAAGTTACTTGTCAAAAAGATATATCTTGTTCTCAACTCAATGGTTCATGTTGCTTAAGTCATTTAAAAAAAAATATTTATTGTGATCAACATGAATGAACTTAATTATAAAGTGGCATTGATTTCCCTAAGAATTCTACTAGAGATCAAATGTATATTGAATATAAGGAAATTTAAGTTGTAAGAGATCATAAAATAAGAAAACATGTATGTATATTGAATATTTAAAGAAAATGCATACATATATTATGTGTAAACATGTTTAAACCATAAGAAAACACATGTACATACATGTAAAGGGATTCAATACATATAAACATAACACATATTATAAGCAAAGAGACAAATGTATGTATATATCATATAAGAAAATATATGTACATATCATATAAGCAAAATGTAAATTAAAGATCATCAAATGTCGAATACTAAAGATCAACAAATAAGCAAATGCATGTATATCATATAAGCAAATGTAAGTTAGAGATCATCAAATCTCAAATACCAATATCATCATGTATAAGCAAATACATGTGGTAAAGATCATAAATCTAGTGTGCATGGCCTAATATGAATGTCTACTCCTAGTCGAATGACTATCTGAATAAGAACGGTCCTACTCTGATGGATGTGCTGAGCCTTGCAAATAAAATTGTGTACAGGATGTGTTAAATACATATAATTTATATTAAATAAATTTTATGAAAGTTATTTTTAAATGAACTTGTATTCTTAAATATCAATCTAGATCTATGCATACATAAATATTGCATGTACATATAAACGTGTGATTATATAAAAATGTAAAACTCACATGTCCACTGGTAGCAAATTCATCCACAGAGTCACATTGATCATGCACACGATCTGGACCAAGGCTAGGAGTGATATGAGGTATGTCCACCTGTAACAATATATATACATATATATATATAAAATTACATGAATATCTAGTTAAAATAAATAAATAAAAATAATGAAAAAAGAATTGAAACATGCACATGCACACATACATGAATATCATCTAATATTGGATGACCTAAGTCCTCTGAAACAGTCGCCTCCACCATATCCACCAAACGGTCAAGCGACGAATCGACATCTGTATCCATCCGATCTATCCCATGTCGTGCCAGAAATGATGAATGTAGAGGACTATGAAGGTGAGATGGCATCGACAATGATGACCAAAACCAATCAACATATCAGTAAAACCCATAGTCTGTGCAATTGCCGAATGAAATGTAGGTGGATCCTGATGCACACTACTGCTCGGCTAAGAGTGATGGGATCCTAGAACTGAACGACCTCTGCATCTCAAATGATCTCTAACATGCTCTATACCAATCCCATTGTTTGATGCAATGTTGGCATATGCCTCCAACAGGTCCTCAACCAAACAATGCAGAGTCATGCGTGCCATATTTCCTGTAAGTGCATCAAGCTGTGTAGGAGTAGGGATGCTGACCACTGTAAAAGGATCCATGGTGGTCCATTGTGCTAAAAATGGTGTGGATTGGGAATGTCTGGACATCAAATATTGACCTACACGATCATCAGATATCCTAGTGGTGGCAACCGCAATGTCACCTACAATGTCAATTGCTTCCTTTTGGGAAGCAACGACAACCTCATCTGCTATGGGGGCTAGAGCTAGGGTGAGAGCAGGAGACCTCTCACCAACCAATACCCTAAACACTGGGGGTGGTCTATCTGCTCGACGATAGGTGGGCCTATCAACAATCCTACCACACCCCTGACCAACATATGGTGGAATGTCCAGGTAGTTAACTTTGAGGTCCAAATGGACCTCAACATACAACTGTTGAATAAAATACAATGGAATCTGGTCATTGTTTGGGTATAGACCATCTGTTGCGAGAAATCATGGGTAGATCAATGAGGCCATAACATGATAGACACATCTAGTGACCTGGTATCCCCTAACCTTATGCACATTTTGATAAAATGGAAAACAAGTGGCTTTTATCATTTCTTTGGTGACACTATCCTGTATTTGTTTAAGGAGCGTCACCATGTACTTCTTCCATATGCAAGAAAGAATAGCAGTCACTCTATAGAGGAATATGCACTAGTCCTCTCAAGTTCATCTTTTAGTTTTTCTAGACTATGCAATATTAACATGCATGGTTCACTATATATCCCTGAGTTTGCACCCTGTGCTAATGAATCTCTCAATTTTTTAATCTCATTACTAGTATTTGCAAAACAAAGAATCTGCAGGTGGAACATGATCTGCATTTTCCATATTATATATATATATATACAATACACCTAAAAGAGCAATGAGACTTTTGGTAAATAATATATCTAGATAAAGGGAATACAAATCTAAAATAGTTGTAATAATTCATCTACTCATCAATAATATTTTCATACCATTAACAATTTAAAAGAATTGGAGACAACTATAAGTATAACATAGCATCCTTAAATGGTTCAAATTTAAATGAAACGATGAAGAAAGAATAAGAATACAAAGATTAAATATAAAATATTTGAAAATATTGGGGATAAAATATTTAATCTAATAGTTGTTAACATAAATGAACTTCAAAATAGGATTATGTAAGTGAAAAAAAGTTCTATTACCTTCATTGAACCTAAAATTTATCTAGTTAAGATATGTCTAAAATTAAGAATTCACACTAGAATATCAATATTCCATAAGAATCTCATAAAGAGGATGAATTTAATGGAAGATAATATAAAATCCTCCATATGAGGATGAATTTTATCATTACAATATGAGTGAATCATCTCAATTATATAGCCAAGAACATAAAAAATTATAGATTGGAAAGCAAAATAATCAGACATTTATCATATTTTTATATGTATAAAGTTTAGATACCATCAAACTATTTAAACTTATAGATTGCATAAAGCTATAAATTGAATCGTTAAAACTAATATATTAAGAATCAAATTTAATAAATTTTGACTTCATATGGCATACTTGTTATAAATATCTCACTAATCCAACCATACATTTTATTTATGTTAAAAAATATATAATTGTTATGCCCATAATTTTTCACTATATCTTGACGTGGATCTCCTTCAACTAGATCAATTAAAAATTATTTCTAATGTTGGAGGAAAATAGATTTAATATCATTAGATTTGTCATGGAACTACCTCTCTTGATCAACGATGGATATTATCCACTCTCGAGAATGTAAATATGTTCGAGATAACTAAAAAATAATTTGTATCCCTTATATCCTTTCATCCAATGTAGCCTATCTCTTAATTGAGATCCTCTACCACAATTAAGTTCAAGTCTTCTAAGTTTTATTTCAACGGAAGCAACCACTCATTGTAGAAAAGTTATTAGTAAGTGCTAAAGCCAAAACAAGTTTTTTTTTTCTATTTGGATCCATATTTTTTTTCCATTCTAGATCTCTTTCTAGCCATATTCTTATTGTAAGATCATAGTAAGGTAGTGCAATAGATTTAATCGCATCATTCCAAATTGTATCCACTTACCATTTAGATGAGGTCTAGGAACATCAACCAAAGGGATATTAGGGAAGCAAGGTGATCAATTTGATTGAGGTGGGAAGTGTTGAGCTTGAAGGATAGATTATTAGGTATGAGGAATAAGAAGTTTGAAAAGTTTAAAGAATTGGGAGGTGATATGTGAGATAGGTTTAATAGAATCTACTTAAATAAGGGTGTTTTGTGGAGAGGGACAATGGAAAGAGAAATAACTAAGTTATAATCTATAAATACAACTAAGTTTCCCTTACTTCACCATCTCTTTAGTTGGTCCAAGTGAACTAGTGATTAGTATAAGAATATTTTTTGTCTAAAATGGGATCTAAACCCCTCATGGTATTTCTAGTTAGGATGTAGGAATTCAATTATTTTTTAGAGAGTTTATGAGAACTAAACCAACTTGTATCTTGGTTTTTTCCACCATATCATATTCACCTCCTTGTAGCCATTTAGTCATAGGGAGGGCATAAAAATCCATTCCCACAATTTAACTTGAGATGAGGAGTCATTAGGAATACAATAAAGAAAAAATGAATAGGTATTCCTTGGATTAGTAGTAAGCACTAAGCACAATTTTTGTTGGGATGCACTCCTCAATAGATGATAAACTTAGCCAAGTATTGGGAAAGGTGGGTCAACCTTGCATCCTAATATTTTGATTTATTATTTTGTCCTCATATTAGGAAATGAGGCATCTCACTTTGTGTTGGTAGTTATTTGTCATTTGTTGAAGGCTTCAAGGGAGGTGTCTAAGATGTTCTAAATGCATATAATATTATTATAGCTTTATAAGATGAAACCATCTTATGAAATATTCTTATGAAATTTAAGAGCATGACTATAGAATATTTATAGTAAATTATTGACCAACATTATGAAAAATCATAAGAAATATTTTAAGAAATAGCAACTGTGTCAAGGAAAAAGATGTGGAAATTTACAAGAACTTTTTTTTTTAAGAAAAAGTGGGAGACCACTTATAATTTTATTTATATATAATATTTTACATATAGCTGGTTTAGGCAGACATACTAGCGGGAAAGAACCAGCAAGAAAACCCCCAGTTGCAGTCCAATTAACAAATTTTACAAAATATCAAAAAGACTAGTGATGTCCTAGTACAAATAACCAATTGTCTGATTACAATGTTACAAAAGCACATTGGTTGAATACATCAGTACATATGCACATTCTCTTATGCACCCAAAATACCCAAAAGAAGACATCATACTAGATATACCTGTGACCCGAATACATAACACAGTGGAGATTACAAAACCTTACTAAACATAAGACTGATAAGCTAGGAAGCCACTTTAAAAAAGATGCAGATTTTCCATCAACATGCTGAAATCCATTAACTGAGCTTTCTTTTGTTTCCACTTGTTTACCTTTGTGTTGGTGATCATGCTCAAATGAAGGTTTTGATTTGTTTTAATATCATGCACATAACGATAACAAAATTTCTTTTTGGATGAAGATGGAAGTTGCAAATCATGAATGAAAACATGACTTCTCAAGAAAGAAATGGCATGATATTTTCTTTTTAAATCATCAATCTCCTCCATGGAAATGGCAGATTTGTATCTGTTTATAACTTGGTAGAGATGTGAAGAAGTGTCATGCATTGTGGATAATAACATGCCTTGGAATATGTGAACATAGGTCTCTTCTTATGAAACAAAACCTTCTTTGAATAATTAACATTAGAAATTAATACAGTTTGGTGAGCATATTGTATAATCACACTAGAAACCAACAATGGAAGATTGAGAGTCTCAACTAAGAATTCCACCTTATAGATAACATTCATACTAGAAGCCAACAACAAAAGACCAAATTTCATAAATAAAGTTCATGTGTTATATATCATGCCTTTGAGGGGTCCACAAGTACCATGAGCCTTTTGAAATCCTTCTCCATCTAAATGCATCCATTCCAAGACCATTGGGAGGTGGGTATACAATATGAGCCAAGTATTAATTTCTAATGTTAATTATTGAAAGAAGGTATATAAATTATTCGAGCATCTTAATTCTCATACAAAGTTACATCTTAGTCAATTTCTCAATGTATGAGTTCCATATATTTGTAAATTTTTCTTAATATAAAAACATATTTTATTTCATTAAAATTAACCTATCTATTCCATGTTACAAAGGATGCTCTTATTTTAAATTATAAGTATATAATTCAAAATTAATTAGTAATTTTCAAGATAGAGTACACACAATTTGTTTAGTTAAAATAAAATAATATTCTTATTTCCATGTGAGACTTATGTAGAATGGTAGTTTGATGTCTTGAAAATATTTCTTTCATATATACTAAATTTTTATCATTGTACATTATGAGTGAATCATCTCAATTATATATCCAAGCACATCAAAAATTTATAGAGTGGAAAGAAAAATAATCACACATTTATCATATTTTTGTAAGGTGTTCGAAAAGACTAAAAGTTTCCCTAGAAATAACTAATTAAGGAATAAAAAAATGGAAAGTGTCTACCTCATTGTATGTTGACCTTTCCCATTTAAAAAGATCATGGAAATGCTAAATGAGTTGATATAAGAATTTTTAAGAATGGAGGCACAAAATTTATAACACTAATCCTAAAAGCAACAAGAAAGGAAATGAATAAAATCTTCCTAGTTATTTTGAAAGAAACTTTAAAAGGTTCTAAATCCCCTTCACACCCCTTTCTAAATGAAGATAAAATAAATAAGTTACCAAATATTTCTTAGAGTTTAAGGTGGTGATTTTAATATGATTTGAGAATAAATAAGATAAATTAGATGAAATCAAGTTTTGTTGTAAAGGTGATGAATTTTGGGGGAATAAGATGAAAATAATTTTGAACCTAGTTGACTCATTAAATGGCAATAAGATAGATTTTAAAGGGGCTTTATTTAAAATATGTAATAGTTAGATATGTACTAATACATTATATTCTCTATTAGATAGTTACTTCTTCCATAAACATTTCTTACAATCTTGTAATTTATTAATAATAATGATGTGTGCATTCCTAGACACTCTTTGATAACCACACTATTAATGTTTCTATTTTTACTAGAGGATACTCTAATTGAAAAGCATGTAAAGAGGAAGGGTTAGTTAACCTTGATATTAATGCAATGAAAGGTCGGATTATCTTGATGGTATCAAAGTTATCTTAATGATATATTGAAGGTTTTTCTTCCATGCATGAACACATTTAGTGAAATATAATGAATATGTGTTATCCTAGAAAAATATGTATAGCATTAAGGATAAAATTTAGACTTTAAGTTGAAAGAAAATGTGAAATATTTAGAATAAAAATGGTGGGGATGGAATACAAGCTTCAAGAATCTCCTTGTAATAATTAATTGCAATAATAAATGATTAAAAATAAACACGAATGGATATGTCACCAATAATTTTTAGATAAAATGACTAAAATTAGAGCCAAGATATCTTAGTTCAAGTATCAGGATAAAGGCATCAAATTATTATTCAATGTAAACATAGCCGAGTTTGATAGATAAAAAGTTGGCCCCATTAATACTAGGGGAGCGTTGTCTAATGAGATTAAGTTGACACTATTAAATTTTTAGAAGTTAGAACCCTAACATTTATATGAGGCTTGTAAAATATAACCTTATTAGGAAGAGTAGGAGAGGAGAAATGAACTCATAATAATTATACTTATACAAATAAAAATAAAATAATGTTTAACCATTTCAAAATGTTAAATTTGTTTCACTATGGTGATCAATAGCTAATTTGTACAAGGAGGCCACAATTTATAGGGAAATGAAGACTACATAAGAGGAGAATCTATAACATAGTAGCTTGGTTGTAGTTGTTTCTTTAGCATTAACTATTTTCTCTTTTTTCTTTTGTTGTTGAATATTTTATTTGATCTCTTAAAACTTATCAATGGTACTTGATATTCATAATGATTATTTTCTTCTTTTTCAATTATTATCATCTTAGAAGGAATACCATTTCAATTTAGAGCAGGGAGAAATGTATTTTTCTTTTAAAGTATTTAAAATATTATATTTATTTGATGGTTCCTTCTTAACCTCTTCCACTCCTTGGAAATAATTATCCAACCACTTGAATTTCCTTATATTAATCAATTTACTTCTATGATTTATGTATGTGTTTTTAGTGATTTACTCTTTATCCTTTCAATTTATTCATGATATACTTTAATATAGTTATAACAAGTATATAATAGTTTTTCATAATTGGATATTCCTTAAGAAACTCTTTAAACATGAAATTATTTGATGAGGGAAGATATAAATTAAGGTTATTCTTTCTTACTTACCTCATGCTCATCCATATTTTTTGTCCATAAATATCTCAAATCAAATTGGATTTTGCAAAGAGGATAGCTATATTTTAAATATTCGCTCTTAGTCAAAGTCATTTATTTCTTTGTACAAATTTAAAATTGATTTATGTAATTTAATTTTTAATAGTTTTAACATGGATATATGAAGAATAGTTTTATATATATATATATAGTAAAGTGGACATATTTTTATATTTTCCTAATACTAGAAAATTTAATAATACCTTCATTCCTTCTAATCCTAATAGAACTATTTTATTATACATTTCATTCACACAATCTAGTTTCTTTCCTCTAAATTTATTCTTCGATTCATACATTTAGTTCACCAACCATTTTTGGAGTAATGTCATAAGACTCAAAGGAAAAATATGGAGAATTTTATCCAAGTTTCCATTGTATGCACCCTAAACTTTATATCATGAACTGTTTGATATAATTTCTCAAATAAATTTGTTAATGAACTGTTTGATATAATGCCTCAAATAAATTCCAATAGTGTTTTTGACGGAGTATGATAGAAATAGTGTTTTTGATATAATGCCTCAAATAAATTTCCAATAATGTTTTTGATATAATGCCTCAAATAAATTTGTTAATGAACTGTTTGATATAGGGTGCATACAATGGAAACACTATTTCTATCATACTCCATCCAAAATTACCATGAACTGTTTGATATAATGCCTCAAATAAATTTGTTAATGAATTGTTTGATATAGGGTGCATACAATGGAAACACTATTTCTATCATACTCCATCAAAAATTACCATGAACTGTTTGATATAATGCCTCAAATAAATTGGAGGTGCCCTGGTAGAAATGTATGCAAAATGTGGAAGCATAGACAAGGCATGTTAATTTTTTGACATAGTAGAAATGTATCATAGAAATAGTGTATGTTGAAAAGGCTTTAGAAACTCTTAAAAAAATGCAGTTTTAATTCAAAAAATTTGAAAAATTTCGCATTTAGGGTTTCAAAATTTAACAAACAAATGCATTTTGAACTCTACGAAATTCAAATTTGGCAAACCTGGTGCTCGATATGCAAGTTGGGTTGATGAAATTTGGAGAGATGAAGTCGAGTTTGTTCACCATTTCTAAATCATGTTCGCCGTTCGCTACACGCACAAGCACAGGGAAAGCAAAAAAAAGCGAAAATGATAGTGACAAGTTCATGTTTTTTTTGTCTTATTTGAGGGGGTTCGGTCAAACCCATGTTCGACCGAACCCCTTAAAATATTATTATTTTTGTTTAGGGTTTGGGGGTTCGGTTGAACATATAAGGTGGTTCAGCCGAACCATAGAGTTCGACCGAACCCCTTGAGTTTGGGGAAAGGAAGAAAAATGAAATTTCCTTCCTCATAAAATTTGTAAACCACTATTGTAGTTTGACCCTTATTTTTTTTAAACTACCTACAATGCACATTGTCAAATGGAGGACCATTGGCTAGCCCCCTAGGGGCCCAATTTTGTCCCCCAATGTTTGAATCAAGCATTTTTTTCAAAATGCCATAACTTGCAATCTAGGAGGCCATTTAAAAAAAAATGAGATCAGAGGAAAGCTGGCTTTGTCAATTTTAGAGTGGTGTAGGTTATTTTCCAAAAAAATTATATTTAGAGGAATTTATTACAACTTAAATTTAGATATTCATTTTTGGCTCCCGAGCTCATAACTTTTTGCCACAATCTCTGATTTTAGTGATTCTTGTGGAATTGGAAAGGTATTGAGGAGATATATCATTCCGTCGATGCATTTATTTCTAGTTTAGCCTCATATATAATTTAATTATATTTGTGCATATTCACATTCTAGTTGATCACTTGGACATACTTCCACTTGGGAAGGTGCAATTTTGATCCTTGCACTTCATTTCATTTATAGAACGATGTTCTATCTCCTGTTGCTTCATTAAAATTCTAGGTTTGCTTCATATCAAGATTTTTCTAGTGTTCCTTAGCATCGAGATTGTTGTTACTATATTATTATTCCAAGGTTTCTCCATAATCAAGAGTTTCCAAAGTTTCTAACATCATAATTATCTTTCCTTTTCTTTCCTTGATTAAGGTTCCAGTGTTACTCCACTAGTGTGATTCTAGTGTTTCTTTGTAGTAGGTTATCTCATTGAGGGGGGGGGGTTGAATGGTCTCTCTTCATCTCTCTAATGGGGGATGTTTTTCCTTGCATGAGGTTTTGTCCTCTCATTCTTCATTGAGAGTATCTTGTTTTTATCTCTCTTTTGGGGAGTTTTGTCCCACTGGGTTTTCTCCTTTTCTCTATTTGTGAGAAACTACATTTGCATTTGTACATGGGTACGTAACATGGCCTTATAGTTAGGACCCATCTTTGTGTCATTTATGATAGTACTCCCTAAGTTGTACTTAAGAGGGGGTGTTGGTGTAAATAGATGTTTTACCTATCTAGGTCCTATTTACATGTTAAGTCCACTTAGGTCCTAAGAAGGAATCTTTCTAGATAGTGTTAGTTGTCACTAGATTTTATCTTATTTTTTGACATTTAATGCTTGTGTCCTAATTCATTTAATATTTATTGAGGTAGTTGTCTCATTATATAGGATCAAGACACATATTAATATCTTGTCTAATCCTATCTCACAACTTTCCTTTATAAGCAAGGTTTCATATGTACATCATATATTCAATCTAGAAATCTTGCATCCATAATCATAGCATGAAATTTCTGCCATTTCTCTATTGTGGAAGTTATTGTTGTCTTGCAGGTGATCCTAGGGTGTTGACGAGTTCATCATAAACTCTTACACACATTTCTTCTTTTCAATAAAGACTACGAAGTTTGAAGAAAAAATAATTTGAATACCTTTGAACTGAGAAATACCTACCTATGTTTCTTGTGAAAACTCCTTGGTGCATTGGGTTTCATGCTACCATACCTCCTTGCAATATTTTTAGAATGCCAATATTTTGTGTATTGAATATATTCCCCTTTTTTGTTTTATAACACCTTAAATTTGGGTTTTCATTTGTATTTAATGACTTACATTTACAACATTAATGGTGTTTTCAATAAATTTCCTCTATTGGTACTTTTGATAACACTCAAGCCATATGGAATCCTTTCTTTCAATTTGGCTCGAGTTTACCTTCAATAGAAGTCTCTCTTTCCTTATATCTAAGATTAGGAAAGTTTTTAAAACCTTGTTAACTTCTGCCTTTGGTTCTAAGACCATGTCCATTTGTTGACACATGAGTTTTCCTCTTTCAAAACACTAATAGTTCGAAGTATCTTTTGTTCCTTGATAGTTGTTTTGAAACAATCGAGAACTCTTGACTTTATGGCCAAGAGTTATTTTCTTTAATTTTTATCAAAGGTTATGAAAAGATGCTGGGCCCTAATGAGGTTATGAAAACTTTATTGGGAGTTGACACTAGTTCTCCAATCACTACAAATATTTGATGCGGTATCTAAGATTTTTTTTTGTTTTTTTGTTTTCCTAAGAAGTAGGTTGAGATTTGACAAGGTTTTGAAAACCATTTCAAGAGTCGATGCCACTTTTGAAACCAAATCTACCTTAAGAAGTAACTTCATTCAAAATGGTTAGAAAAGTCTTATCGAATACTGACATTGGTTCTAGAACTTAGACAAAACTCAAAGAAACTAAGATTAAAAACCTTTTCTTTAGAATGAAAGAAGTTAAGAGAAGATTTTTGGGATTCGACAAGTTTATGAAAACCTATTTTGGAGCCAATAAGGTTGTGAAAAATCTTTGGGGTTTCAATAAGGGTTATATAACCTTTTATGTTTGTTGAAAACTTAACACTTCCATAATTCTTCTAAGGAAAAACATAAATAGAGGATAAAAATGATTACAAAGGGAAAAAAAAGGGGAAGAACCAAATTTAGGGTAGCATATCAAAATGGTATCAGATCCAAATTTCTTGAATTGCCAAAGTGTAGAGTGGTGAAGAGTTTTCCCCTAGTTTTGATGTAGGAATTATAGTCCAAGGGATGCCTATCTATCATATTAGTGGATGTAGGTAGAAGGTGTTGTGCCTTGCAAACACGCCTCATTGAAAATGAGGACCCATCTCTTTACTTTTTCTTTTAGTTGCTAGGTTTGGGCATTGTTAGGCTAGTTTTCTTTTAGTTGCTTGCTTGTTTTAGTTTGCCATGTCTAGGTTGCATTTTGGGGACTAAAGGATTATGAATATTTAGTTAGGACGAGTCTATTGTAATCCCATAATGTCAAGTGCATGTTAAAGTCTCGCAACCCATAAATTTCTGCAAAGTTGTGGCAACTTGATTATTCCATATAGATAGGAGACCTTGAATTACATAAAAAATTGACCTAGCTCTTATTTCCACATATAGGTGTGTTGATGGTCAAAACAACGCAACAACATTAAAAAAAATATTACTATTCTATTTCTCCTGAAAAAGAAAGATAACACATAAACATCTAACTCCCAAGGTCCTGGTAATTGGTTCTCGACTATGCTGATTTCACTCAATGGTTGATGTAACTATAATGTTCAAGGGGCCTGTTGGTGTTGAGCTTCTGGATTGTTATACGATCAAACATATATTTAAACCTAATTTAACTGATGGTTTTAAAGAAATAGAAAAAGATAGATCAAAGCTTTTAATACTAAAGGGAATGTTGATTCATCCAACTTAATAGACTTGTTACCTTCCAAGGAATTCCTAAAATAAAACTGCAGAATAAAATCAACTTGTAATTAATACACAGTTTCATTCATTCATAGTGAAAACTTCAACAGTAGATTGCAAATCACCAGTTAAACAAAACAAAAGATAAAATTTCATTCCTTGAAAGCTTTCCAAGTCAAATAATTAACCCAAGATAAATACCATTCTGGAGCACAATACGAAGTAGATTTAAATCTGGCTGCTTCTACTGTTGGTGAAATAGATAAACAACATTTACAAATCTGGCAAGATCACTAGTGTACAGAAAATCCATGTCTTCAAATTATCTCCATCTATACTAAGAAAATCTGGAAGATACATCTCCTCCTCCTACTGGACTTTAACTTCTGCTCTACTTCTACTCTCAAGTTTCTCTACCTTCTAACCCTAACCAAGAAGATGAAAAAGAAGATCCTATTACAAAGAAAAGAAATGTGTAGCTCTATCTGTCTTTTTTTTCTCCCTTTTACAAAGAGGCAAAAGTGCCATATATACAAAACACACCAAAGAAAATGTGTCAGCCCCTATTTAGGATTTTCAAAATAAGTTAGTTACAGAAGGGTCGAACCCTAGAAGAGTTTCTAAATAAAGTCAATGATGCATTAAATGTGCATACCCTATTCATGTCGGTGAAAGATCTCCATCAGGCATGACCTTTAGATCTTTTGCAACCATCGCATTAACTCGTAGCCATCGTGTCCAACCTCGAGACTTCTTTACAGAGCTGCTTTGAATGTTCTGAAGCACTGTCATTAATGTCGATCTACTTTTTCTAGTAGACATCCCAGCTGTCGTTGAGACTCGCGGCTTCTTCCTTTCTTCTTTCCTCTCATTCTAGATCTTTTTGCAAGTTGACCCCCTTGAGAAACAACATCTTAATTTCTTGTCTAGATCTTTACAGATGAACACCATTGTTCACTGAACCGATTCATCATCTTCGATCACAGAGTAGATCCATACAACTCACAGTTTGTTGATCTTCTTCGCAGGAATGGTCACAACAGTCAAATTGCCAATGGTTCACCTTCAGCTTCCTCTGATTGGTTGAACACATACCACATATGATTTTTAGACGGTCAAAAGTTGTTCTATTGGAATGGCATGTCGGTGAGACACTAGCCGTGTCTCCCCGATGCTACAATGCTCCATAGCAGCTATCGGCATAACTTACAACTATCGGAAAGAGGTCATAACGAGCTGCAAGAGTCATACCAATATCCAAGACCATCAGCAAGATCGGAAAGACCTTTCATCGAAGTCCACAGTAAACTCATCGGAAAGACTATCGCTTTTGGCTCGAGGTCATATCGAAAGCACCCGACAATAGATATCACTCTGACCAGACCATCAGAAAGAGTCTCGGCGATGCTCAGCACGAACACATCCATTGGCAAGACCAACAAGTCAGAACAAGGTCTTAGTGAGCCTCTATATCACACCGAAGTGTCCTTCCGTCGGCGAGACCTCCTCAGTAGGCAAGACTTCCCGAAGGTCACACCTCTCCCTGACGCTAGCTATCGCCAAGAGTCTTACCAAAGCCACATACCGATCGACAAGACATCATACCGAGTGTAAACCATTTAGCCAAGAGTCTCCCCGATGACAACCTCGTGAACAACTATTGGTGAGAGTTCTCCCCGAGCGAAGATAGATAGAAAACTCATAGCGATTGAAATGTCTTGGCAACCTGAGCATTTCAAATGAATAGAACACAACTGCTAGTCGGAAAGACATCTAGAGGGTCTCACCGACTTTATTCTTTTAGGAGTTTTATGCCAGATCTGATTGAGGCATGCTTTCCAACAGACTTTCTTGAGAAACAACATCAGATGTTCTCGACATGCTTTAATCCTACAAAAAAATGCCTTCATTAGTCCTCTAAAGCATAGAAAATACATCATTCTTTGATCTTCCTTTCATATATCCTTTATTTAAGTATACTTAGCAAAAAGAAACTCAACTATGGTGAAGGCGGAACCAAATTCGAACTAGAAACATACTTCCCTTAAAAACCGGTGGGGGCAGAGCCAAGATAAAACCGGAACTAGGACCGGAGTCGGAATGGGAACTGAACATGGAAATAACCATCATTTCCAAGTGCAGCCCACATTCTAGCTCCACGTCCGCAAAAAGGGAGCAAACACAAGGAACACAAATGAAAATAAACATAGGCGGGATTAGAGCAAAAAACCGATCCCAGGCGAACCACAACGGGGCAGAGGCGGAACAAAAACCTGAACCTGAACTTTCTCTAAGTTTTAGGTTTGGTTTCCATCTCGGCTCTACCTCCGAAAACACACAAAGAGATGACGAAAAAAGACGAGGAAGGGAAAAGGAAGGGAAGAAAAAAATCCCGTGACCAAAAAATCGAGACAAAAAGAAAAACAAACGAGCTCAACGGAACTAGAACCGGAACGAAACCGGAACCTGGAACTTCAAAAAAAGTTCCAGAGTTCAATTTCGGTCCGCGTCCCGCTTCCATCAGAACAAACACAGAAAATTGCCAAGGAGAAAACAAAGGAAACCAGAGGAACTAGAACTAGGAATAGAACAGAAACAAAACTTGGAAGACATTCCCAAGTTCGGTTTTGGTCCCGGTTCCGTGTCTGCTAGAACAAAAAGAAAAGGCTCAAGGAAGAAAGGAAAACTCCTAAGGCACAAAACAAAAAACCAAAGGAAAATGACCAAAAAATAGGAGAAAAGGACCAACCCAAATGTTATTCGAAAATAACCAATGAAGAAAAAAAAAGAAAAGGCGGAGTCGGAGTCAGGATGGAAACTGAACCAAAAACCTTGAAAGAGTTCAATGTTCAGATTTAGCTCTAGACCCGGGTCCGACAGAAAAAAAGGCAGACTTAGGAGGAAAACTAAAGGACTCCTAAGACCCAAGCAAACAACCAAAGATGATGAAAATAAAAGAAAAGGGGGACTCATTTTGTTCCAAAATAAAATAAAATGGGGTGGTTATGCAAGGCATAACAAATGGAGACTTGGCTGGGAAAATGGTTTAACCATTTTCAAGAAACTGAAGGATTCAACTATCCAGATCTCCTGGTTTATGGACATCACAACTCCCGTTAGGTTAGTTTTAACAACCAAGGCTGAGCTAGAATCTTAAATGTAAATCAACACGGGCTACCTTGAATCTATGTGTGTGCTTGACGGTGCATCACCCTTTTACAAAGTTTTCCTCATATTTTGAACAATAATGTGCAAGATTTGAACTACATGAGTTGATTCCCTTTAGTTGTTGTGCAATGATATCCTGGGCATAGCTCCACTGCCAGTCAGGTGTTCATAGCCCCGACGAAGATACCTCTAGTTTTCTCACAACATTGCTCTACTGCTAGTCAGGCGTCCATAGCCCTGATAGAGATACTGAAATCACCCATTGATATTGAGTTTTATTTTCTTAGATAGTTCTCTCTCTATTTTTTTTCTCTTGGAGTTTCAGATATTTCATTCAATTCTTTCTCAATATGCCAGATGTTTGACATCTATTCTGGGTTGAAAACTACCATGGACCTCATAACAGCATCTGGGGAATTAGATTTTTCACTCAAGTCTTACAACACCATAGCCATAAGACAAATATACCTTCATAAAATGAGATGTTTCTATTGATTTGTGACAGATTCAGTCGTAGTTAATGAATATTACTTACCTTGCACCTTGTTTTTAAGACTTTCCACAACTCTTATTGATAATGGGCAAAAAACAATGAATTTAGGACAAAATCATCCAATCAGAAAACTTGAAAATATCTAAACCAGCTTCTCTTCTAGTAACCAAAGTATACTTTAGATAACAACCCCCTTACAATTGCATAAAATGAAGGTCCCCACAAAGAAAAACAAAGGAACAAGTAGCAAAGGAACAAAAGAAAAAGACAAACAAGGAAAACAACAAAACTATTTACAAGCAAAACAACAAATTATTTACATATATACAACCCAACAAAAATGCCAAACTTTCAAGATCCAAAGTAATGTTTAAGAAACTGTCCATTGAAAGGCAATGGAATAGGTTCTCCCGTTAAACCGCTTAGCCAGAAAGCATTTTCTCCTAGGATTTCAACAATTTGATAGGGACCCAACAAGAGGTTATCAATTTTTTGGTGATCGCCATTCTTTTCGTTAGCCTTATCCCATAGCAACACAAGGTCTAATATTCTGAAAGCCTTGATTTTGGATCTTTTGTCAAACCAACATTTGACAACAACTTGGTGCCCAAAGAATTGCTGCAAAGCAGCATCTCTCTGCTCTTCTAATCTCAGCAAGCTAGCTAACCTTACTTCAATCCTATCATCGCTAGAGTAAAATTCCTGCATAATCTTAAGGACATGTATTTGCAAGTGAATAGGGAACACAGGCTCTTGGCCATATACTAGCTTAAATGGTGAAGTCTTTAAAGCAACCTTGATCCTAGTCCTATCTGCCGATAAAGCAAATCTTAAATGGGTATGCCAGTCTCTAGGGTTGTTCTCTAACAGTTTTTTAATTACTCCTAGGAGATTCTTGTTAGTTGATTCTGCAACTCCATTTCCTTGTGGATAATAGTTGGAAGAATACTTTAAAACAATTTTATGATCATAAGCCCATGATATAAACTCGACAGAAGAAAAGGCAGGGCCATTGTCACATACTAGTGCAAAGGGTACTCCAAACCTAGTTGTGATGCATTCAGTGAGGAACTTGATTACCACTTCCGTTGTGCTATTCTTGCAAGGTATAGCTTATGTCCATCTCGTGCAATAATCCGTGGCAATCAAAATGAATTTGTGTCCTGTAGAAGAATTTGGTTTAATTACCCCAATAAAATCAAGTTCCCATTGGGAAAATGGTCTTACCTCATATACAGGCTGCAATGGCATGGATGAATGGTGCTCTCTTGATGCAAAAATTTGGCATGTGTGACATATTCTTACATGTTGTTGGGCATCTTTGAACACACATGACCAATAATAACCAGATATGAGAATCTGATGAGCCAAATAATCTACTGATCCATGTCTTGTGCCATGCCTCCCATGAAATTCAACAATTGCATGCTTAGCCTCTTGCTGATCAAGGCATCGTAGATAAATTTCCTCAAAATTATTTCTGTATAAAAATCCTCCTTTGAACATATAATGGGAGCTTTTCATTCTCATTGCTCTCCTCTGAGTTGTATTCATTCCCTCTGGGCATTGATTATTGAGTATGAAATAGATAATATTGGCATACCAAGGGTCATTGGAAAAGGACTATGTTGTGTATTGCTGACAAATAATGTTCTCACCAACATCTGCTATCGATTTAGATAGGCCTTGACCTCTGACAAGTTTCATAGGGCGAATCTCTAGATCGAGCTCCTATAGAATAGCCATCCATTTCCCCCTTCATTCTCCCAACTTGCACTGCATAAGTAGAGACTTCACAACAACATCAGGAACTACAACAATAATTTGACTTCAGAGGATGTAATGCCTGAACTTCCTAACAACTCTAACCAATAAAAAATCTTGTTTTTCAAGAGGTGGGTACTTGACTTTGGCATTCTTAAACGGAGAACTCATGAAGGAAATTGGCCTCTCATCCCCCTCCTCTCTTCGTTGAGTTTGGACAGTTGCACACGAGTGTTCAGAAGCAAAAGAATAAATATAAAATGGCTTCAAGTAGTCAGGGCTAGTGAGGAATGGTGCTTCCGAAATGGATTGCTTGACTTGAGAAAAAGCAGCCTTTGCCTCGTTACTCCATTCTATTCTTGCATCTTTCTTCATCATTTCTTTCAATGGCTTAACAATTTCTGCAAAACCTGTGATAAAATTTCTTACAAAGTTGATCTTTCCAAAGAAATATCTCATCTCCTTCATACTTCCTGGCATGGTTATCTTCAGAATGGACTCAACTCGGTCTGGATCTATCGATATCCCTCTTTCCGAGATTATGTATCCCAAAAGTTTCCCTTCAAAAACCCCGAGCACACACTTTTTAGGATTCAGGGAGACACCATACTAGATACATCTTTCAAGAACTTTAGCCAAGTCTGCAGCATGGTTTAGTCTATCTTTAGAGAATACTGTAAGGTCATCCATATAAAAGATGATGCATTTACCAATCAAATCTTTGAACGCTAAGTCCATGGAACACTGAAAGGTTTCTCCAGCATTTATCAGACCAAATGGCATCCTCCTGTAAGCAAATGTTCCCCACTTATAGTGAAGGCTTTCTTTATTCTATCTTCATAATTAACGATCACTTGATTGTACCTAGAATAGCCATCCAAAAATGACATCATCTGAGACCCATTGATAGTTTGCAAGACTTCGTCCAGAGAAGGGAGTGGGTAGTTGTCTTTTTCTGAAGCTCTATTTAGATTCCTGAAATCTACACATAGCTTGATCTCTCCATTCTTCTTACGAACTGGAACCAAGTCAGCCGCCCATGTTGAATGTCGTACAAGGAAGATTATTTTTGCAGAAAGCAATTTCTGAACTTCCTTAAAGATCAGTGGTTCAATTAGGGCATTGACAGGATGCTATTTCTACCAAAATGGTTTAGTTTAAGGCTTCAAAGGAATAGTATGAGTCATTACAGAAGAATCAAATGTTTTTAGATCTTCATACCCCCAAGCTATTGCAACAATATCCTTCTTCAGTGCCCTCAGTATATCTTTTCTAATTGCTTCAGGGCAGGCTTTCCCTACGTAAACATTTCTTTCAAGGCCAAAATCAACTAAGTTAATAGTTTCATATTCACCTCCTTTACTTTCGGTTGATACCTTTTCCCGAGCCCTTGGGTTTGAATCAAAAACTCTTTCTAAGGCCACCATTCCCTTGGGAATGCTATTACTTTTTAAATTGAGGACCCCCTTTGTATCCCAGTCTTCGGGGTTCCAATCTTCTTGATCCCTTTTGGACTCATCGATGATCTATCCTTCAAAAACATCTGAGCTTGCTAGAAAAGCAAGGATATGTCGATCATCATTAAAAACTTGAAAGTTCTTGACATTATTAGGAATAGCCAGGGTGGATATCAACTCTACTAAGAATCTCTTAAGCTTGGAGCTTTGCATGGGTTCCAGGGTACTTGCGGCAACAACTAATGAATCAACTATCTGATTTTCCTCTCTAGGGATCAAACTAATTCCAAAAGCATCAAAGTCTCCAATCAGGTTCCATACCTGATTTCTATACGCTGCCAGCCTCTTATTATGACATGTGTATTGGCTACGCACTTGCTTGATAATTACTTCTGAATCTCCTTTAACCATCAAGGCAGTAACTTTCTTCTGATGTACAAACATCAGTCCCCGAGCTAAAGCTTCATAATCTATTATATTTTTGGTGCATCCAAACTGCAATCTGTAAGAAACAAAAAATGTTTTCCCTTTCAGGCTGGTTAATTCAATTTCAGCACCACACCCTGTTTTGGACTTGGATCCATCAAACGTGAGGGTCCATAGCTGATCATGAGCTGGGGATAATTTCTTGGAACTTGTTTCGGGTGCTTGGATAAGATGAACCATAGGTGAGGCCACTTGATCTTTTGCATCAAATATTGGGAATGGGTGTTTAATAGGCTTATCAGGTGCAATATCCAATTCCTGCTAAGATATATCATGTAATCCGAGGCTATCCTTCTGACAATTATCTGTATCCTTGATTAACCTTTTGGGTTTGGGTATACTTGTGAGTGCAGGGGTATCAAACAAACCTTGGGGTTGTTCAACACAACTATGTTGGTCTGGTATCATGACCAGGGTAGGTTCAATTTGAGGAGAAACTTCCTCTGAGGGTATATTATCCCTAGTTAACATTATGGCATCTTTGGATTCGAATGAGAAGTGATCTGAAATGGCCTCAAGATGACTTGGGCTAGTTTCTTTCGTGTGGAAAACATGATTTAGAACACTGATGCAGGGTTGGTAGGTCAATTCCAAATGATTATGGTAGTGGACCCTGCACCAATTAGGGAGTAGAAGACTCTGCATATCGATATCTTCCCCTAAGACCAGCTAATTCTGTTGCAGCTTCTTGATCAATACCTGTCAATTTTCATTAATCATGGGATCATGGGATTTTTGTATTGAAGGATCCTTAGAATCAAGAACCAAAAAGGTCAAAATTTCTTCTCTTTTATAAACCCCTATCTCGGTCTCAAAATAAGCTACCTTGTTGGGACAATCATATTCAGTGATGATATGTTTGAGGCGAGGTTCACTCTCAATCCTAATATGTGTAGGCACTCCCCTCCATGGTAGCCACATGTGTGAAAAGTCAAGGGAGAGATATCCCCCTATACTTTTCATTAAATCTCTACTCAACAACATACCATAAGTCTCGGGAATTTCTGCTACTTGAATATCCATATTGGTTAAAATCCTAGGGTCAGACCCTACTTGCACATGTATATTTCTCAATTCTCCAACTACATTAACCTCTATTTTATCAAGTTGGATGACCTTCTTGTTTGTTTGGACAGGGTTCAATCCCAATTTCTTGCATACAGAAAATGGCATCACATTTCCAGAAGCCCCTGAATCTAGAAGACAATTATGTAGATTCTTCCACAGATTCTCAAACTTAAAAGAAATGGTGGGGTACCTACCTTGCTTCTATACAAATCTGCGTTCATGTCTGCAGTAGGTGCCACCTTGGTTTTCCCTTTTGATTTATCAACTTCTTCCAAATCTTTCAGCACTATCTCTCTATGGGCAGGGCACCACTTTAGGATATCAAAATATGATAAAGAGGTTTTCTGTTTCAACATCTCAGAGACAATATCAAATTCTGTGTTATAGCTTGGATTACATTTGAAAACACCAGATGAATTACCTTTGTTATGGGAGTCAGGCAGACCCCTTGGTGGAGGAGGGTTATTGTCAACACTTTGATTCAGAGGCACCATGTGATTAGGTGGTGTTGATGTAGTGAACAAACCCTTATTCTGATTTCTTAGGAAGTGTCCTCCCTTTGTCTGAAAGGCTTGGGCATCATAGGAATCTTCCTCTAGTTCATTCTCATTTTGCATTGGGAATGAAGGTTCTTCCTCAAAGAGGTCATAAGTCATAGCTGTATCTACTGAGCCACCTCCTTTGTTTGAATTCCCTTGGAACGTTTGGGCATCTTCCTATGCCATCTTCACGACCTTATCCATTTTAGGGCAGTTTACCTCAAAATGAGTTGCAGTATCATGCAACCTGCACCAGTTAGTCATAAAATTGAGGTTAGCCACATTCACAACATGTGGCCTATCCTCATTAGCTTGATAATTGTGAGGAACTCCACCGTTATTTGGCCCTGTATTCCATCGTATGTTGTTATCTGGCCTCTAGTTATATCCTCTATTTTGATTTTGATAGCCTTGGTTAGGGAAGTTTTGGCCTTGATAGTTCCTCTAGCCGTGATTGTTGTTATTATGATAATTACCCTGATTGTTATTACTCTAATTAGGATAATTACCTTGGTTCTGAGAGGGGTTCAGTTTAAGCTGAGCCATATCATTTGTGACTTGAGACAGATTTTTCTTTAAGGTCTCCACCTCGTTTGTGAGTTGAACTGTCTTTTCACTCTCACACTCTTAGCAACAGGTGGTTGACTGACAAGATTTGGTATTCTAGATTGGTTATGATGAACATGTGGACTATGATGAGCCTGTGGTTGTTGAAAGAAGTCAGGAGCTCCATTGGGAAAGAATGGAATAGGAGATTGAGTCTGCAACTCAGATATAGGTCCATAATGGGAAGGAGACATCCCTAGGACATTATTGAATAAATGGGTTGGGTTAGGCATCTGATACCCTATTGAAGGAAAACCTCCTCCCAAGTTTCCTTGTTGAGAGCTAGTTTGTTGTTGCACTTGATGGCTAGATGATAAACTTTAGAAAGAGAATCAATATCCACCGGCTGATAAGTCCTTTGTAGGAACAGGCCAATCAAAGGGTCTATAACTCTAAAATATTCCTGAATGGCACTATACTCAGCAACCAGATAGGGGTCTTGCAGTCTCCTATACATTCGTTGAAACTTGGTATTAAACAAGGGCAGGGATTCATATGGGTCCTTCCTAATGCTAGCAAATTGGTGGAACAAAATGGTTGGATCCACATAAACTTTGAACTGATTGATGAAAACATTCTCCAGGTCTGTCCAACTCAGAATAGAACCTTGTGGAAGGTTTAAGTACCAGTTGTACGCCATATCCCCTAAGGAATAAGGGAACACCTACAAACCACATCATGGTGAGCTATCTGGGCTCTGGTACAAGCATCCTTAAAAACTTGTATGTGCTCTTCAACACTCCTTGATTCACCATGAATGTATTTGGGATAGAATCTCTCAGGATTCTTAGGCATATCATGAAAACCTCTAGGAATAGTCCCCAATGGAGAGGGATTATTCATAAAAAATGCCATTGGTGGCGGTGGTGGGGGTTGAGCCAGCTGTTGGATGGGATGAACCAGCTGTAATGGCACTTGAGATGGATTTGGTGGTGGATTGATAGGTATCCACTGAGGTATTGGTGAAAATCCTGGTGGAGTGAGTGGAGTTGGCAAGGGTGGTATAATTATTGCCCCAGTCTTGTGAATCTTGTGTCTTGTTGGGGTCTTGAGTTCTATCAAAGGTGGTGGGTTTTTAGCTAATCGAAGAACTCTATGGGACCTTTCTGGTGAGAAAAACCCAATATTATCCAGTTTGCTCTTCTAGGCCCTCCTTCTAGCACCAGATTTGTTGATGGTCAAAACAACACAACAACATTAAACAGATTATTACTATTCTATTTCTCCTGAAAAGGAAAGATAACACATGGATATCTAACTCCCAAGGTCCTAGTAATCGGTTCTCGACTATGCTGATTCCACTCAATTGTTGATGTAACTATAATATTCAAGGGGCCTGCTGGTGTTGAGCTTCTGGATTGTTATAAGATCAAACATATATTTAAACCTACTTTAACCAATGGTTTTAAAGAAATAGAAAAATATAGATCAAAACTTTTAATACTGAAGGGAATGTTGATTCATCCAACTCAATCAGACTTGTTACCTTCCAAGGAATTCCTAAACTAAAACTGCAGAATAAAATCAATTTGTAATTAATACACAGTTTCATTCATTCACAGTGCAAACTTCAACAGTAGATTGCAAATCACCATTTAAACAAAACAAAAGATAAAATTTCATTCCTTGAAAGCTTTCCAAGTCAAATAATTAACCCAAGATAAATACCATTTTGGAGCACAATACGAAGTAGATTTAAATATGGCTGCTTCTACTATTGGTGAAATAGATAAACAACATTTACAAATCTGGCAAGATCACTAGTGTACAAAAATCCATATCTTCGAATTATCTCCATCTATACTAAGAAAATATGGAAGATACATCTCCTCCTCCTGCTGAAATTTAACTTCTGCTCTACTTCTACTCTCAAGTTTCTCTACCTTCTAACCCTAACCAAGAAGATGAAAAAGAAGATCCTATTACAAAGAAAAGAGATGTGTAGCTCTATCTGTCATTTTTTTCTCCCTTTTACAAAGAGAAAAAAGTGCCATATATACAAAACACGCCAAAGAAAATGTGTTAGCCCCTATTTAGGGTTTACAAAATAAGTCAGTTACAGAAGGGTTGACCCTAGAAGAGTTTTGGAATAAAGTCAATGATGCATTAAATGTGCATACCCTATTCATGTCAGTGAAAGATCTCCCTCAGACATGACCTTCAGATCTTTTGCAACCATCACATTAACTCACAACCCTCGTGTCTAACATCGAGACTTCTTTACATAGTTGCTTTGAATGTTCTGAAGCACTGTCATTAATGTCAATCTACTTTTTCCAGTAGACATCCCAGCTATCGTTGAGACTCATGGCTTCTTCCTTTCTGCTTTCATCTCATTCTAGATCTCTCTGCAAGTTGACCCCCTTGAGAAACAACATCTAACTTTCCTGTCTAGATCTTTATAGACGAACACCACTGTTCACTGAACTGATTCATCATCTTCGATCACAGAGTAGATCCATACCGCTCATAGTCTATTGATATTCTTCACAGGAATGGCCACAATAGTCAAACTACCAATGGTTTGCCTTCAACTTCCTCTGATCAGTTGAACACATACCATGTAGGATTTTCAGATGGTCAAAAGTTGTTCCAGCAAAATGGAATGTCGATGAGACACTAGCCATGTCTCTCCGATGCTACAATGCTCCATAGTAGCTATCGGCATAACTTACAACTGTTGGCGAGAGGTCATAACGAGCTGCAAGAGTCATACCGATATCCAAGACCATCACCCAGACTATTCCATCGACAATATTGGAAAGACCTTTCACTGAAGTCCACAGTAAACTCATCGACAAGACTATCACTTTCAGCAAGAGGTCATATCGAAAGCACTCGACAGTAGATATCATTCGACCAGACCATCGGCAAGAGTCTCGGTGATGCTCAATACGACACATCTCAACACAAACACATCCATCGGCAAGACCAACAAGTCAGAACAAGGTCTTAGTGAGCCTCTATGTCACACCCAAGTGTCCTTCTCTCGGCAAGACTTCCTGAAGGTCGCACCTCTCCCTGACACTAGCTGTCACCAGGAGTCTTACCGAAGCCACATACTGATCGGCGAGACTAGAACTATCAGAAAGACATCATACCAAGTGTAAACCATTCGGCCAAGAGTCTCCCCGATGACTACCTTGTGAACAACTGTCGGCGAGAGTTCTCCCTGGGAAAAGAGAGATAGAAAGCTCACAACGATCAAAATGTCTTGGCAACCTGAGCATTTCAAATGAATAGAACACAACTGCTAGTCAGCAATACATCTAGAGGGTCTCACCGACTTTATTCTTTCAGGATTTTTATGCCATATCTGATTGAGGCACACTTTCCAATAGACTTCCTTGAGAAACAGAATTAGATGACCTCGACATGCTTTAATCCTGCAAAAGAATGCCTTCATTAGTCCTCTAGAGCATATAAAATACATCATTCTTCGATATTCCTTTCATATATCCTTTATTTAAGTATACTTAGCAAAAATAATCCCAATTCTGGTGGAGGCGGAACCAAATCCGAACCAGAAACATACTTCCCTTAAAAATCGGCGGGGGTGGAGCCAAGATAAAACCAGAACCTGGACCGGAGTCGAAACGGGAACTGAACATGGAAATAACCATCATTTCCAAGTCCAACCCACATTCTAGCTCCGTGTCTGCAAAAGAGACCAAACACAAGGAACAAAAATGGAAAGAAACACAAGAGGGATCAGAGAAAAAAACCGATCCCGGGTGAACCACAATGGGGGCGGAGGCAGAACAAAAATCCGACCGTGAACTTTCTCTAAGTTTCAGGTTCAGTTTCCATCCCGGCTCCACCTCCGAAAAAACACAAAGAGACAATGAAGGGAAAAATAATGGAAGAAAAACATCCCGCGACCAAATGATCGGGACAAAAATCAAAACAAACGAGCTCGGCAGAACCAGAACCGGAAACTGGAACCTGGAACTTCATAAAAAGTTCCAGAGTTTGATTTCGGTCTGCGTCCTGCTTCCTCCAGAACAAACAAAGAAAACTGCCAAGGATAAAACAAAGGAAACTGGCGGAACCGGAACCGGGAACAAAACATAAACATAACTTGGAAGACATTCCCAAGTTCAGTTTTGGTCCCGGTTCAGCGTCCGCCAGAACAAAAAGAAAAGGCCCAAGGAAGAAAGGAAAACTCCTAATGAATAGACCACAAAACCAAAGGAAAACGACCAAAAAACAGGAGAAAAGGACCAACCCAAATTTTAGTCAAAAATAACCAATGAAGAGGAAAAAAAGAAAAGGCGGAGTCGGAGTCAGGATGGAAACCAAACCAGAAACCTTGAAAGAGTTCAATGTTCAGATTTAGCTCCAGACTTGGCTCCGACAGAACAAAAGACAGACTTAGGAGGAAAACAAAAGGACTCCTAAGACCCAAGCAAACAACCAAAGGTGATGAAAACAAAAGAAAAGGGGGACCCATTTTGTTCCAAAATAAAATAAAATGGGGTGGTTATGCAAGGCATAACAAAGTGCTTGACACATTGTAATCTTTTGCAATATTAATGGTGGTAGGTTGGTTGAGTGTATAAGTGATTTGGGTGTCATTTGAATCATTTTACATTTGCAAAGAGTGAATCTGACTGTAATAGAGCTCACTCAACCCTTTCCTTATGATCACCGTGCCTGTAACTCTTTTCATCTTAGATTTTGTGCAAATTTTAGGTAGATATTCATGACCCATTTTATTTACTCATTTAAATGGTCAAAGTATTTATAAAATGCACCCTAAGTAAGTTGCATTTGATAATTATGGTGGGGAAATAAATTTTGGCTGAAAATTTTGGCCTCATGGTGTGTAAAGAAAGTGTCTAAGTATACAAAGAGTCACGGGGATAGATTATTAAGAGTTAATTTACAAGTAAGAACGAGTCTAGGCCATTTCTTCCCATGAATGCCTCATAAGTTAGGGCTTTAGGGTTTATGGCTATTAGTTCTAGGGTTATAAGTTTCATGGGTTAGGGCATCAAGCTTGCTAGAGCCAAAATTTTAGGTCTACAAAAATCCATGTGTCTCTTACCAACTCTTGAAAATTAGAAATGGTTTAAATTAGGGGTTTTCCATTAAATTATATACAAGAGGTTGAATTTAGGGGTTTTTCAATAGGATTTTAAAATGCTCGTGGTTGGAAAATTTGTACATACTTTATTTTGTAGGAATCTGGTCTATGTGGGGATGATATGGCCTTTAATCTTTAATTGAAATGTTAGTAAAAGTTATTCAACCACAACAATTGAGTGAGTATAAACTCCCGCAGGGGGGTAGGTATCAAACTTTCATAAAATCATCCCAGTTAAATCTTCTACAAAACCTTTAGCTTATAGAGATTTTATATCGACCTAACTTGGATTATGTGTGCCTCATTTCTTCACAAAACCCATCTAGCCCAAATTTCCACATTTTTTTTCTTAATTAGAAGCATGAAAATCTCCGCAAAGACTTGTTGTGCTAGAATTTCCATAGAGTCATGCTTGGACGATCTCCCCAAAAATTTCATTTGTGAAGATTTTGAGTTGTTCAATTCCATCCTACCCTCCATGGTTTTCCTGCATCCGTTTCCCTGCAAAAGTTAGTCCCATCCAGTTTTCTACAAATTTTGGTTTGCAGGGATTTGGTGCATGCTTGAATTTTTGAGTATTTCGAGAGCGTTATTTTTAGTGGTTTAAAAGGGGCAAAATTCTTGCAAGCAATAGGTTAAAGAGTTTTTTGAAAAAGGGAAGATAACAACATGTATTTTTTTGTCATAAAGTTTGGTATTGTTTATATTTTTCACAAATTTGGTGGTTGTCCATTCTTTGAAAAAGATTACTCTGCTTCAAAATTTTACAATTTGACTTTTGAGTGTTGTAATGTAATTTCCTCATACCAAGTCAATTGTGAATTGTTTGTAAGGATCAAAAGTGATTAATAATTATCTTAATTATGTATTTTATTCAATTATTTTAAACGGATTTATTTGAGTTATCTCATTAACAAATATAAGAAAAGGCATGTTAAAAATTTGTCAACTTTCTTATAGCTAATTTGTTTTGCGGGTTTTATGGATAGAACATCGAGAATGAAGTTTGAATTCAAGGGAGTTGATCCTCCCCCAAGGATTACATCTAGTTGGATACTAAACAATGGTCATAACAATTTGGGTCACATTGATATGGATGAGTTTAAGGAACAAATTCTTGGTGACAACAGAAATGAGTTGGCCAAAAAGATTAGATAAAGTGGAATAACATAGGCTACTAGATTCCCTTCTTTAGTATTGCGTCTAAATATAATCATGGAAGATCAAGATCATTACCATAAGGAATCTCCTAAGATAATAGTTGTATATGGAAGGGTGTTGGCATACCTCTTCGTGGATTGCATTGCTTGAACGTTTGGGATTTCTTCCTTTTCTAACATGACAGTGGCTACTAGAGAGTAGAAACTAGGGTATTTGATGCAATATTGAGGCTTGCATGAAAGTTGTTAATGACATGTGGATGAGGCATTTAAAGGCTCCTGAAAATAAGTTTCCTAAGCAATTATATAGAAGCGACTTTGTGGATGAAGTTAATGATTTGGTTACCTTATTGAGTAGAGTCATGGGAATTTAGTCAGCCTCAACATTTGATAACTATATGCTTTATTTCATAGAGGAGATATTGAAGGGCCCCACCAAGTTCTCATGGGCACAAATGATAGGTGATAATTTTCATAATCAATTCTCTATTGTGAAGAAGTCTGTAGTCTTCAATATTACTTCCTATATTGTATACCTCTTCACAACTAATTATAGATACAAAGGTTTGACATGTTTGGGTCCCATTGGCACAATTCCAAATCAATACAAAGTGCATGATTTCTACCCTCAACTCCAAGTGCAAAATGCTAAAAATCATTACAAGAGGGTCAATAATGTATTCACCATGTTTATTGTTAGAACCCTACAAGGGGAATTGAGTAGAAGACTTCCCTCCTTAGCGATGGAAATTTTAAAGAGATTTGGGTATTGGTTTATCCAATTTCCAAAATTCACATATACTTCAAAATGTAAGGATTCTTTAGGGCTCCACACCAATTACTCAAATATCCCAATGATAAAATCATCATGTTGTAAATTATCAGACAATTATGTGCTTCCTAGGTTAGCCCACAATACTGTGTCCCACTTTTTGGCAAAGTTGGACATTAATATCAACATTTTTTTTTTTATAAAATTTCACTTTATGAAATCTATAGCAACTAAGCCATTAATAAATTGGAGAAAATGTGAACTAATGATTTGTGACAATTTGTGTGTAAATTCTAAATATATATTTTTTAAAAAGATTAGAAATAAATTGTGAATTTTTTATGTAACTTTTAATAACTTATTTTTATAGTTAACAATATTTTTAAAATGCGACATTTATGTCATCACACAAAACTTTTTTATTGAAAGGATATATATATTTTTTCAAATATAGAATTTTAACATCAATATCTAGTGCATGGATATTATTTCATAATTTTTTGTTGTATAGTTTTTTTAATTATTTTTTGAAGTCAAAGTAATTATACTCTAGACAAAGGTCTATGTCATCACACATAACTTGTTTTGTATGTATTAAAATTATTATTATTATTTTTGAAACAAGAAAATTAATACCCAATGTACACATTTTAAAGAATTTTTTCCTCTATTTTTCTATTTTTTCACTTTTGTGAAACAAATACCTTGATGTTTAGTGAAAAAATAACATTCACAAGAACTCAAATATAAATATAATAATGAAGTTAAAAAATATTTAAAATTATACTTTTTAGAAAGCTTATAATAAGGGCTACATACTTACAAAACATAGTTCTAAATGATTTTATTTAATCCCTCAGAAGGTAAAGAAAAAGTTATTTTTTGCTAGCATTTTTATAGGTCCAAAGGAGACTCCATTGTGGGTATGATTTGATGCAGTCAAGACTGGGGGGTCTTATCAAACTACCCAATCTTACAACATTAATATGTCATCCATTCCACATTAACATATAAATAGAAAAATAATCTGAAACATAGCTTTATTTCAATGTTCATACACATTCATACATACAAAATTACATGTATGTAAGATTCAACATTGAATGAAATTCATAAATTTTTACAAGCTTCTCTAGACACATCTTGTCTACGAGTCCTCAAATCCTCATGTCTTCACTCATCTTATGAAATTTGAATTTTCTCTTCGTTATGAAACTCTCATGGCTACCTTGAACACCTACAACACACTTGAAAAATCCTTTTTCTCTTCTTCTTTTCCTCTTCTCTTCACAAGCTGATTTTCTGCACTCTCTCTTATGCAACTCTCATGAGCAACCTACAAGTTCTCTCTTTAACCTTGCTGCTATTGATTGATTCCTTTTTACACCATTGAAGGTTTTATTTTATATGTTCATACACCCTTACAAAACACCAAAAAGTGGCACCCAAATATGCTCTTTCATTTCCCTCAACTTGAACTTTGAAATTCCTTCACAAAGGATGAAAAAAAGACATAATTTGCTTCAAAAATGTGTTGTTAATGTTACTTTACCATAGAAAAATTCTTGCTGATGTAGATTCCTTTGAAAAGTGAAGAAAATACAAAACTAAGTCGTGCTTCTTTGGTAATTGAAGAGTCACTCATTATTTTTCAAAAAATTCACGATCTTTCCCTTCATTTTAAACAATAAGACAAGAATGGAATGTCAAAGGTCACTTGACTTATGAAACTTCTATAGGAATCCATATTGATAGAATGAGTATTGATTCTCATTTTCAAGTTCCATTTAATATACCAATGGACTTATACTAGCATTTCCAAATTTTAACAAAGTGTTTCAAGTTGATTGTGGTGCAATTGGGACATCCATAGGAGGAGTTCTCAGTCAAGAAGGAAAGCCCATAGCTTACTTTAGAGAGAATCTAAATGAATCCAAGATAAAATATTTAGTGTATGATCAAGAGTTTTATTATATTGTGTAGGCATTCAAGAAGTGGAGACACTATTTATTACCAAAGGATTTTGTCCTCTAGACTGATCATCATGCCTTACAATTCATTAAAAACCAAGGTAAGTTAAATCAAAAGCATATAAAGTGGGTGGAATTCTCACAAAGCTATTCCTTTGTTCTTAAACATAGAAGTGGTCAAATTGAGTAGAATATGCTTTGAGTAGGAGATGTTTGTTGTTAAATAAAATACAAGTGAATGTCATGGGTTTTGATTTGATGAAAGAAATCTATGAAAAAGATCTTGATTTTGGTGAAGCATGGGAAACTTGTATATCTCCAATTGAGGGTGATAGAACCAAGTGGCTAGAATATTTCATTCAAGAAGGGTTGTTTTTCAAGGGGAAACAATTGTGCATTCCAAGGGGATCAATGAGAGAGAATTTGATTCGGGAAAAATACGGCAGAGGACTTGGTGGACATTTTAGAGTGGATAAAGCTTTGGGGTCCAAGTTGAGTGAAGCTTATTATTGGCCAAGTATGGGTAAGCATGTGAAAAATATGGTTCAAATATGCTCAATATGCCAACATGACAAAGGAGCAAGTCAAAACACAAGATTATATCGACCTTTAGCAATTTCAGATAAACCATGGGAAGAAGTGAGTATGGATTTTGTTCTTGGGCTGCCAAGGACCCAAAGAGGCAATGATTCTATTTTTTTGTGGTTGATAGATTTTTAAAAAATGGCTCATTTTATTCCTTGCAAGAAATCAAGTGATGCATCACATGTTGCTAACTTATTTTTCAAGGAAGTTGAAAGGTTTCATGGTTTTCCAAGAAGTATTGTTTCATATAGAGATACTAAGTTTTTTAGTAATTTTTAGAGAACAATATGGAAAATTGGGACAAACATTTAACTTATAGCTCAGCCTATCACCCCCAAATGGATGGGAAAACAGAGGTAGTCAATAGAAGTCTTGGGAATTTGTTGAGATGCTTGATAGATGCGAGACCCAAATAATGGGATGTGATACTTGCACAAGATGAATTTTCTTACAAAAAATCCATCAATAGAAGAAAAAGAACGAGTCCTTTTCAAATTGTAGTGTAAAAAAAATAAACCCTTTTTCACACTTAATTTGAGAATGAATAATTAATGATAAAATGTACTAAATTGCACCTTATTTAGGGTGTTGTAAAGTGTATCTTTACACTTTCACACTAATATAGGGATTTAATTAATTACTTGAGGTTAATTGAACTTAATTGGCCCCTTAAACTCAAATCCAATCCTTATTAATTGCATTTTCCAAAGGATATAGCCCAACAATCATTAATAATGTTTCACAACACTTAATTTGGCAAGGCTTGAGTCCTAGGCTAGTGACCTGACATAATGGGTCCTTCCTAGGTCTTAGGACCCCCTTTTTACATGTTATTTCATGTCCCTAAAACATGTCCTAGTTGACTATGCTAGGACCCATTAGCCCTATGGCGAATGGGTCCTCCTTAGCTTAGGACACCCCTTTTTGAACATGTTTGTGGTAGGATTTTAATGATTTCAAATCGTAGATCTGATGTTGGCTTGTTCTATTTGAATTTTGAGATTAAATATTATGTTATGTATAAATATAAGGTTATTTTACATAATTTCACCTAGAAGAGCTAAGAAATCTAAGAGTTTAGAGAACTTTCATGAGATCAAGCATTCATATTCAAGAAGTAAGCAATACTAAAGTTTTGGAGCAACATTATAAGCCTTCAAGCTCATTTTGTGTCAAAGATCAAGCATTATTGAAGGATTGATGATAAATTCCTATGGAGAATTATGATGGATTATAGGTTTTGGGAGATGCACAATACATACGACCAAGCCTAATGACTTGTTTCCTAATTGATTCAATCTTCTATGATCATTCTATTTTCATCCTAAAGGAGGTATATTCAAATTTGTGACTTATTAAGGGGATTTTGGGATCTTCTAAAGTAGGTCACTTGCATTGTTCATGTTTCATTTTAGGATCCTATTATAACACACTTGAATTGGATTGCTTTGCATTGTTAGAGATCTTAATATTATACACACTTAAGGTTAGGATTGCACACACACTTTATGTCTCATATTTTCATTCATCATCAAGGTTTAATTACCAAACTTGGGGTTTGATTGAGGCAAACCCCTATCCACTAAAAAGATTCAAAAATTGTTTTTCATATTATTAGTAGATCTGGATCTGAAAGCAAGAGTTTCACGTTGCAGAGAAGGAGTGTAGATCTGGAACTTAAAGATCAGATTTAGAGTTTACCAGAAGAGCCTATTATGTCGCCAAAATATGTATAGTTGAAATTTTTATGCTCACTTGAGTTCCTCTTATGGACTTTGGATTGATTTTTCCTAGATTTAATGTTGAAATGTGGTCAAAACTTTCACATTAGGTCTTGGACCCTTGTGAATCATTAAGACTTCTAGGATGTCTTGTAAAGGTGTTGTGAAGTGTTGTAACCCACTTTCACACTTTTCTAGGACTCTTTCATCATAATTCACCTAAATACCCCCTTTTTATCACTTACTAAGTCTTATTTCAAAGTGTTGTAAAGTGTTGTAACCCACTTTCACATTTTTATAGACCTGTCATCACTAATTCAACCCTTTCTCATGTTTAAATGACCCCTTAATACACTTTCTGACCCCTCTTAAGTGTGTTTTTGAGGATATTCCCATTGGACAACATTTAATGCCCTATAATTCTCAACACCTAGTTAATTTTCTTAAGTGGGACTAAGTCTCCAATAGGGGTGACTTAGTCCTTTTTGGCACACAACTCAAAATTATTTCAAATTTCTAGTGTGATTTCATTCTCTAACCCTTCAGGTTGGCCTGTGATGTGTTATTTTCGGGAAATTTAGTAAGAACAAGTATAAATAAGGGTTTTTCCCCTCATTTTTGATCTCCTACAATCTCCTAATCTCTTGCACTCATTAAGCATCAAATCTTTCAAGCATTCAAGCACTCTAAGCATAATCAAGTCATCCATTGGAGCACTTCATTGGATATATTCAAATTTACACATCAAGGGTTTGGTAAGTCTATGACATTTCATGTTGTTTGTTTATCATTCTCTTCTTATTTCATTTCATTATCTAGGGTTTTATTACCAAAGTGGGATTTGACCAAGGCAAATCCCTATACTCTAACCCTTAACCATTTTTCCCTCTTTGCATGTGTGTTTGCAGAATTTGTAGGAAAATTTGTCAAAGAAATAGATGTTGAAAAGTAGTCAACAAGTCATCAAAGCTATTCAAGTCAACATAACCCTAATTCAAGCTTGGAGACACTTTTTATCTCATTTTCTACAGAATCAAGACTTGACACTTGTCAGAAAAGCAAGTGTAGACCAAAAGCTACAAGATCCTATTCCGAAATTCCCAAAATATGTAGGTGGACTAAGTCACCACTAGTGGTGAATTAGTCCCACTACCAAGCCTGAAAAGTGGTTTATGCATTTTTGGATACCCATTTGGCAGATTCTTGTTTCGACAAGTTTTTCCCGAAACTGGGACCGAGTTGCCTAGCTTGGCTTAAGTGTCCCAGTCAACATTTTCATTCAATTTTTTAGGATTCTAGAATTTATCCACATCAAATTTTAGGTTCCAGGTGCACCTTTCTAGTTCTATTAAGTTATTTCATCATTTACTTGCATTTTTAGGTGTTTTTGCATATCACAGTGTGTTTTCCAGCACTTCACATTTCTTAGGTTTTGTATCATTGAATCACTTTCTTTTCATATCAGTGCATTAGTACATCATAATTAGATACTTTACATATCATTTACATTAATCTTGAGTGTATACATTTGCATTTTGGACCCAATCCTTTCTCCTTTTAGGTGAAAAACCCTAGAAGGAGCTTAAAGCAGTTGGGCAATCCAAAATCATTGTACACACCTACCAAGACCCATTTTCCACCTAGTGAATGAGTCCCTATTAGGGATTTAGGGATTTTTTTTTTCACTATGTACAAGCTTTATTTTAAGGTTCAGAGATCCTCAGATAGGTACACCAGGACCCATTTGCCAGCCAGGGAATGAGTCCCTGATAAAGTGACAAAAATAACAAGATCTGATCAGGTGCACAACATTCCCTATTCTTCGTTTTTTCAAAAAATCTAATGTTTCTTTCTATTTTGTGTTAGATTCATTCATTGCATTTGATAGACCTAGAATTAGGGTTAATTTACTAGTCCAATTTCTTCTCCCCAAATTGTGACTCATCTCACCACCCTATCCTTGTATAAAGGAGAGATTACAAGATCCCCAAGTCTTGGCATGGCTCACCTTCTTAGGTTGATAGTCACATCAAGGTTTTGGATCTCATTTCTTGAGTGAAATAATATAAGAAGAGGGTTACAAAATAGCCCCCTTTTTTGATGTTTCATTTTGGTGAACTCAACGTCTTTGAACATCCTAATTTCTAATTGGGAGTACATTAAAACCCTAGATCCTAGTTTGCATTACTTGCATTTCATTTATGGTTCTTTCATTTTACATTAGTGAACATTGCATTTAGGGTAAATTTGCATGTTTGCATTGCTTATATTCACTAAAAATTAGAAAAAAAAGTTCCTTAGATCTAATTTAGTTTTACATTTTGTTAACATTGAAATCATCATTCAAACATTTAGATTCAAATTCTATACTAAATTTAGTCACCTTATTCATAATTTAACCTTAGTAAATATTGCATTTAGAGACTTGAAATCTGGTAAATCTATTATAGAATTAACTGTTATAGACCTGAGACAACAAACACATATGATTAACTCAGAAAAAAAATTCAAATTCACAAAACCCTAAATTGCCCGGACCCATTCGCCATAGGGCGAATGAGTTCCTATATACACTTAATCAACAAAGTTTATGAGTGTTTTCTAGTGTTTGACTTGCATTTCTATTCTTTTTATTAGCCTTGATCTGGGACCCATTCACCATAGGGCGAATGAGTCCCTATACACTTTGCAACAACAAAAATTCTAAGTTATTTTCAATTTCTAATAAGCATTTTTGTTTCTATTCTTAGATTTGAGAAGTGATTGCTGAAATAAATTGTGTTTAAATTTAATTTCTTGTTCATTTAGATAGCTTTTGCAACATTGAGAAAATATTTTTTTGCACATTTCAGTTAAAGGAAGCATTAAATTTCTACATTTTCAACATTATTGCATCAATAGATAAGTTACTTTACATTTTGCAATCATTAAAAAAAAAAACAAAAAAAAAACATCAAAAACACAAACAAGACCCTTGGACAAAGCCTAGTTATTTGATTATGTCAAATCTCTTTTTCACTGTTAACCTATCCCTCAATCCCTTTAGTAGTGATGACTTTGATACGTTAGATGCAGCCCTTGAGGATTTCATCTCACAATGCTCATCCAATAAGGATTGTTATGATAAATGAAAACACAAAGATGTTAATGCAATCACACCACAACTTATAATTTACCCTCCTTCGCAAAAACCTCAAGTTCAAAACAAACCTGTGCTTATCCTTGAACCACCTAAAAACAAGCCTTCACTTGCCGATAATAATGCTTACAAAAAATGAGTTATAATATCGTTGCACATGCCTACAATACAAGGAACAATAGGAAAAAACAAATGACTCCTGTTTCATTACCTTTTCCTAACCCTATCTTGCCTAGTGCTCCTTAGTTACCTGCGAATAGTGGAAACAAATACAATCTTTTTGAACAACTTAAGAACACTCTTGCTAAGATATCCCTATGGGATCTCATTCAAGCCTCACCAAATTACCATAGTATGCTTCAAACGACCTTGCAACAAGTTATGATTCCTCCTAATACTAGTTCAAATGATGTGGCAATGCTAGTTCATGGAATGAATGATATAAATTTAGACATTGTTTTTCACCAAAGAGAGTTACCTTCCTTGGAAATTCAAAAGAAAAATGAGCTTTCATGATAATAGCCTATGTTAATCGAATTGGTGTAAAGAGTACCCTTGTTGACAATGGTTCGACCCTTAATGTGTGTAGTGTGAGCCTTTTGGAAAAGCTTCATATGGATAGGAGTGACATCACCCCCAATTCTTTATCTATCTGTGGATTTGATAATATAGGAAAACAAATGCTTGGAGTCATCACAATACCTATGAGGGTTGGGAAAGTAACATTACAAACTCCAACCCATGTTATGCCTCATGATATTTCTTACAATCTCCTCTTAGGAAGACCTTGGATTCATGAAATGAGTGGAGTGCGTTCTACCCTACATCGTGTAATAAAATACATTTATGACAACATAGTTTACATGCCAAAGGCCGATCTCGAACTTGAAAGTTATTTTATTATTGAGAAAGAAGGAAGAGATCCTTTGAAAGAATGGAAATCAAATACAAAAGTGGAAGTTAAGAAATATGAAGAGCATGAGATTAAGATTGATGAAGTTACTAAGTTATTAGAAGATGATTGGGGCTCCTTAGATTTCACACCAACATTTATGGGAGAATACAAAATCACAACAAAAGAATCTGAAAGAAAAAACAACCAATGGTAATTTAAACAAAAAATTTGAAAGAAAAATCACAAGCATCTACCTCATGTACCCTAGAAGAAGACACAAGCTATACAACGAACTTTGATGAGATAAACTATCAACAACCACCAAACCTGAAAGAAATGGAAAGAATTTATGGAAGAGGTTATGAGCTCGTAAAACAACTTGGTTATAGTGGAAAAGGGTGTGGAAGAAAAGAACACGACATCAATATACCTATAGAGCATAATACACAAGAAACAAAAAGTGGTTTGGGGTATTGTCCTTCTAAAATAACACAAGCAATGAAAAAACCCTCACTCAACATGAACACTGTCATATGTAACCCTAATAAACCAACTCTCACCTTGAAGCACCCAAAATTGATTGATACAACTTGTGAAGAATCATTGGAGTACTTTGAAGATGATGGAGCTTTGAGAGAAATGTTTGGAGTTTATGATAAGTCATTTATTCCTCCTAAAAATAAATAGGTTACATGTGCTATGGTTAGTACTAAACAAGAAAATGAAGAGAAAGGAAGTAACAAAAGTGACAAGGACAAAGAAGAATATAACCTTGAAATTTCAAAACAAAAGGCACTTCCTTTGGGAGATACAATCAACATACCAATGGACACAAATAATGAGGAAAAATTAATTCAAATAAGAAAGTTCCTTGATGAAGATGAACAAGAAGACCATGCAACCTTACTTCACAACTTTCCTAAATTCTTTGCTTGGACTTATTCAGATATGCCGAGAATTGATGCTAAGATAGTAACACACAACATAGTCCTTGTAGAGGATGCTAAATAGGTGCGACAGTAAATATGAAAGATGAATCCTAAAATAGATTTATTGGTTAAGTCTAAGATTAAGAAACTCCTTGAAGCTAGTTTTATCCGACCTATTGATTATTCTCCTTGGATCTCGAACATTGTTGCAGTTGCGAATCTTGATAATCGTATTAGCATGTGTACAAACTTTCATAATTTGAATAAAGCATCTTTAAAGATGATTTTCCCCTTACTAATATTGACATGATAGTAGATTCCGCTGTTGGAAACACTTTGTTATCGTTCATGGACAGATTTTCTAGATACAATCAAATCTTTATTAACCCTCAAGATCAATACAAGATAACATTCACTACAACTTGGGGAACATTTTTTTGGGTAGTTATGCCTTTTGAATTAAATAATACAGGTGCAACATATCAAAGAGCTATGACATTGATACTTCATGATTACATACATAATATTTTGGAAGATTATGTTGATAATATTCTAGCCAAATCTTTAACTCGACAAGACAACGTGCATATTCTTTGAAAAATATTTGAGTGAATGTGAAAATATAACATGAGATTGAACCCAAAAAAGTGTCTTTGGCGTAGATAGTGGAATTATTTTAGGTTTTATAGTATCTCACAGAGGCATTTAGGTAGACATGAAGAAAATTGATGTTGTCATTAACATGCCACCTCCTAAAAAAAATTCTTAATTATGCAAATTACAAGGAAGAATTCAAGACATCAGTCATTTTGTAGTATCCTTAGCGGATCAAACATTACCCTTTACACAACTCCTTAAGAAAGAGTTTCAGTTTAATTGGAACGAGGATTGTAAACATGATTTTGAGAGTTTTAAAGATTATTTTGCTATCCCACTTATTTTACAACCCAATATGAAAAACAAACCGTTTATCCTTTATATAGCAGTGTTGGCTGATGCTCTCGCAACATTGTTGGCTCAACAAGATGAAAGTGGAAAAGAACATCCTATTTATTACATTAGCCAAACTTTGATTGATTATGAAATGTGATATACAACGATAGAAAAAAATGTTTGGTCCTCATATTCAATACTAGTAAATTGAGACATTATTTACTGAATGCTAAAATCCATGTGATGATTTTTTTTGATCCTTTAAAACACCTTTTTGATAAAATAGATCTATCGGGATGCTTAGCTAAGTGGGTTATGTTGTTAACTGAGTTTGATCTTAAGTTTTTCTCTCAAAATGCAATTAAAGGACAAGCCTTGACTGACCAATTAGCTAATGCCCCCTCACCCCTAGCGTTGCCTAATATAGAATCATTCCTTGATGAGAATGTGTTGACTATTCAAAAAGATAAAGAAACATGGGAATTATATTTTGATGGTTCTAAGTGTTGAACTAGCTCCGAGGCAAGGGTTATATTAATTCCTCCATCAGGTAAGCTTATTCCCTTATCTTTCTGTTTAAACTTCCTATGTACAAATAACACTGCAGAGTATGAAGCTTTAATAGCTGGTATACGTGCTACGTTAGCATTAAATTTCAAACACATTTCTATATTTGCGATTCCCTCTTAATTATTAAACATATAAATGGTTCATATCAAGCAAAACATGATAAGATCGTTTAATATAGAGACCTCACAATGACGCTATTAGACAAATTTGAATTGTATATGATTGGAAACATACCATGAAAGGATAATCGACATGTAGATGCAATGGTAAGTGCTGCTTCCCTTGTATCTCCCGAAGATCCTCTCATTGATTTCAGATTTATAGTTCAAATGATCCCTAAATCATCAATAGATGAAAAAAGTAAAGAAGTGTTATCGACCGATAATGACAACTCTATTGAATGGTATATAATGATATTCAACTATTTAAAAGATGACACCTTTCCTGAGCCTACAACCAAGAACATTTGAGCTTGTCTTTGGAAACTTGCATCTAAGTATATAATCCTGGTAGATATTTTATATAGAAGATCATTCAATGGTCTTTTACTTAGATGTCTTGAACAATTTGAAATCCCTATAGTGCTTGAAGAAGATCATGTAGGTGCTTGTGGAGGGAATTTTGGAGGAATATCGTTAGTTTAAAAATTGATTCGTATAGGATATTACTAGAGACACATGGAAAAAGATTGTTTTGAGTACGTAAAGAAATGTCATAAATTTCAAGAACATAACAATTTGATTCATGCTCCTACTTTTGAGTTTCATGCCCAAGTTTCTATTTGGACATTCTCAGTTTGGGGTTTGGATATTATTTGAAAGATATCACCACCTTCTTCTGCTGGACACACATTTATCATTACCACAAATGACTACTTCATGAAATGGGTAGAAGCTATCCCTCTTCATTCCACAACAGCTGACACAATATGTCATTTCATATTGGAACATATTATTGCTCACTTTGGTCTCCCTTTCACATTAGTTTTGGATAATGGAACTCCATTTAAGAGCAATGAGGTGAAGAAATTCTTGGAAAAATTCAATATTCAACATTGCTTTTCAACACCATATCATCCACAATCAAATGAACAAGCGGAATCGACTAACAAGACTATTGAAAAATTCATACTAAAAACAGTGAGTAAACATAACAAAGATTGGCATACTCAACTAACTTATGCATTATGGGTTTACCGTATGAGTGTTAGGACATCTACTAGAAACACTCCTTGTAACCTTGTTTATGGCATGGAAGCAATAATTCCCTTAGAATTAGAAATTCCTTCTCTAAGAATTGCTCTTAAAGGGATTATTGATGATACTACTTATAAGGAGCAATGATTGCATCAACTTGAAATGCTTGATGAACAACGTATCGACGCTCTCAAGTATCTTCAAGCCTATTCTAGAAAAAAGGGCAACATGATTATAATGATAATGCCATCCCTCGTGAATTTAATAAAGGTGACTTGGTGTTATATGAAAATCAATGTAATGTCAATGCAATCCTGAATGAAAAAAGGAAAATTTAGCTCTAATTGGTTAGGACCTTACGTCATCAAGGAAAGCTATGGGTCTAGAGCCTACACATTAATGGAAATGGATGGTACACCTCTAAAAGAACCTATCAATGCTGCTCATTTGTGTCGGTATTACATATAGCATTCTCTCTTTTGGATAGTGTGCTAGAGCAATGTTGTTAGATTAAGTGGATAGTTTCTATTTTATCTTGCATTGATTCCTTCTTTGACACACGATAATTTAGTGTGTGTCTTAGAGTCTAAGGAAATTATTCAAATGATTTGAATAATTAGTTTAGTTTCCATACTATTCAAAACTTTGTATGTGTTATTTTAATTTAGATCCTTATATGCATTTAATGTTATTAGATCATAGGTTTATTTAAGTTAACATATAGCATACTTAATCACAATGTAGCATATAACAAAAACTGAAAATGGTTTAATTGGATCACATAAAAAATTAAATCATGGAGATATTTATTAGATATTCTTGCAAAGGATATTTGATAAATCACATTGACTGTAAGGAAAGCTTAGGTGCAGAACAAACTCTCCTAATGTCAAAACCTCAGGGAAGAATGCATATAGGACTTTAAATTTTACAATTACAGTTCATTAAGATACACTTGAAAGGAATAATAGAACAAATAAATGAACATACACAATTGGACACCAGATTTATGTGGGAAAACCCTTACGGGAGAAAAACCCACCACACCAAGAAAAGCCTCTTTGTATTACAGTAAAAAAAATTACATACAGAGTACATACTTCACTTTCTGATGTCAATTTACAACAGCAACATTCACTGATCAATCTTGTATAGAATAGATCTCTAAAAACATACAATGAATTCACTCAGATAAGTTCGTGTTCAATCGAGCAACACTTCATTGTCTCACACTATTCTTCATCATCCGCCATTGCCAGCGAGTAATCCATTCTCTCACAGTCCATTCATCTCCCTCACAAGAATAGTCACAACAGTCCAATTGCTAACAGTTCACATTCTGCTTCTTTGACTAGTCCAAAATAGACCACGTAGGATAGTCATTCGGTCAAAGAAGTTCAAATGGAATTGCATGTCGGTGAGACACTAGGCCATGTCTCCCCGATGCCACAATTCCTGATCACATAACCATCGGCAAGACCACCGCTATCAACGAGACATCATACCAACCACAAATACAACTTGTGCAGATCTATCAACAAGAGTTTTGCTATTGCTAAGAGTCTTATAGAACCTTTATGTCATACCGATGTTCATACCTGTTGGCGAGAGGAAAACCATTGGCAAGAGTTCTCACTGAAAGCACCTGTCTGTCAGCAAGACCAACAGTCATCGACATGAGATCACACCGAAGGCATACCTGATAGTTCATATTACTCTAACCAGTCTATCGGCAAGAGAAACACCATCGGCAAGAGGTTACACCGAAGTTCATCACGTGGAGATCCATCGGCAGTTCATAAACAAATCCGTTGGTGAGACTAACACTCTCAGAAAGAGTTCATATCGAACACAGACTATCGGTGAGAGAAATTCTATCGCCAAGAGTTCATACCAAATACACAACTATCGGCGAGAGAAACATCCATTGGTTAGAATCTTATCGAGCCTTCATGTCACCCCGAAGACATTCTTGTGTAAGATCATCGGTGAGACATACTCTGTCAGAATGAGTCACTCTGAAGGTTCGTGCCTCTCGCTAATGCCACTCGTCACCATGAGTCTCCCCGATAACCACTAGAAACCAACCTATCAACAAGAGGTCTGTCTGGGCGAAATGAGATGGAAAACTCACAGCGATAGACATGTCTTGCCAATGACTCCCATCAGCAAGACATGATCAAAGTCTCGGTGATCTGAGCACTTCATAAGTTTAGAACACAACTGCTAGTCGGTAAGACATTTAGAGGGTCTCACCGACTTTTCCCTTTTAGGAGTTTCATGCCAGTAAGCTTGAGGCACATTTTCTAACATTGACATTTAATTCAACGCAAGGTCATAAAAGCATAAACATCAAAGCTCATATATATATCATCAAAAGTTTAGGTGAATATACATTATTGAAGACAATGTTAATAAGGTATGTGATTGCTAGACCCCTCAGGGGCTGGTGACATCCATGGCCATCATGATATTGTAGAATGTGATCGTGACCTATTCAAGGATAACTGTAGGCCCTGTAATAGTCTGGATACTGTCACCTCCCATACTAGTGCCTTAATGTGCTCTTGGTCTATCTGCTCCATGTCTACCTGTACCCTAGCAAGCTCCTCCTATAGCCTCAAGATCTCTACTTGTAGGTCACTATCCGTCCTGCTATCAGTAGAACCTTGAGAAGTTAGGACCACTTAAAGATCTACTTGAAGCTGGTCGGTATGACTAGTGGATCTTTCATACGCTGCACCTAATCTCTCCATTGACTCAAAGAGGTCTACATGTGGCCCCATGAAAGGTGGGAGCTTGTACTTTTATATTCTATCATCCTCTAAGCACAGTGGATGCACTATCTCAGTGATCACTCGGTAGAGATTGTGCCACTCTTGCGTGGATCCTACAAGATATAAATCATCAAAATATTAGTAAGCATCATGATCATATATAAAGCATATACATAAAAGATACAAGCATAAGGAAATAACATAAATATCAAATCATCACCTAGATCCCCAGTCTGCCAGCCAGGGTATAATCATACAATGGTGGTCCCCCTCTGTGCTAGAGGTGTGGATGGTCTACTGCTATTCCTCTCCCCATGCTTGTGCATGTGGATCTTTAACTTGGTTGCGACATGTGATCTAGTGAATCTAGTAGGAAATGTCTCTCCCCTATCAAGGGCAACAAGATCTTCCTCTGCCTCATCATTATCCTCACTCATAGACTAAGTCTCATCCTTCTCCTCCTCATCCTCATCATCCTCATTTGAACCTAGAAAGATGTTAAGCATAGTGTCATCCTCATATGTATCCCTGTCTATCTGCTCATCATCTCTATCCTCTCTGCGATCAAGAAGAGGTCCAGTGCGACCTACAGGGTGGTGTATAGGGAAGAATGGAGCTATTCGAGCTACAACCCACCACTCATTTAGGCTTGAGATGTGCCTACGTCATCAACCTCAAAGAATGGGGGCATATCAGGGTCATCATCCTTTGAGCTACTAATATACATCCTTGATAGTGAGACGACAATAATCCTCAGGCTTAGAAGCATTGTGTGATGATCACTGATACATCGATTTGGTCCACGGTGGTACCTAGATGTGTCCAAACCACCTCATGACACAATCATAGTAGAATGGTTTGACTATGTAATCATGTCTGCCTAGAAGAAATTAGTCTAACTGTAATATGCGTAGCTCATGCCTATCATTTTCCCACTAGGGAATCCTATGATATGGTCTCCAGCTAATATCGTCCTCGTCTAATTGATCAAACCTAATCCACCAATGTAGTAAATCTCCCTCTCTCCATGGTCATCTTAGTGGATAACTGAATGCCTGTGGATAGCCCATCGATGCTATGGTAGGAAACACTATCAGCCTTGTACATGTGATATGCTCGAAGCACCAAACTTACAAAAGTGTACAATGTACGATGTTGTTGAGCTCTCGGTATACAAATTGTCCCAAATCATATTATAAATGGGCGAGCATACTATGACCCCATGCATAGATGATCCTCTTCTCCTCCATGCTCATGATAGTATGTACAAGTCCACCATCTAAATGAGCTCCTCAATCATCTGGTACCAATGTGAGTGCTATTGTTGTGATCAAGACCCATTGTACAAGTGGTGTCCATGCATGCAAAAGCCACTTAAGCTCAATATGTAGACCAATGCTTGAATGATGGATAGGCCACTTTAGAAAATATAGAATATCATCTCTCATCTATCTAAAGGATCTATCATCAGCTAGATGTACATGCTCACCTTGGATAGGAATCTGTAGGATGTGATGTACATCCTCTAGAGTCACAGTCATCTCCCTGGTAGGAAGATGGAAGGTACATGTGTCTGTGTCCCATCTCTCTACTAGGGTTAACAACATAGCATCATGATACCTCATAGGTGGCATGAGGTATACCCAAAATAATCCAACATCCTAAAGAAGTGCGATCTCCTCATAGGTGGCATGCGGTATACCCAAAATAACATTAGATTTTCTCTAAGACACTTTACAACTAATGTGGAAACCTATGCCATCTTTGGACGGGGGTCTTAGACACTTTAGATAATTTTGGACACTTTGTGCCAAAGTGGGACAGTTTGCACTAGAAAGGGATGCTTTGCAAAAAAGAAGGATGGTTTGCACCAATATTTTCCAGGGTCCTAAAATTACATGAAAAGTATAGAAAAAGCATGAAAATGATGAAAAAGTAGAAAAAAATCAACTTACCATTTGTCACAGTGTACCTCGTGCTACCTCATTGTGAATCACATCCAATCTAGAGGGGGCTTGTAGGTCCTTCGGCTCGGAATCCTCAATCACTTTGCACCAAGGTAATTTTTAATAAGGTAAATATCAAATGAATAGTGAAAAGTGTCATTTTCATTAGTATATAGTAAAACCCTAGTAAATAAAGCTTATTCATTTAAAGGGATCTTCATTCAAATTAGAATATTGGGGGCTAGAGGGCTCCATTTTCAATGTTGTTTGTTGCGTTGGATTTGTTATTCTCGCTCTTGGTCTCATCAGATGTCTATCACTATGTGGCATGGTACTTGGAAATATCCTATGATATGACCTAAGTAATTCAATGTGGTTTCGTATTCACCTTGATTCCACCTTCGTAAAGCAAGTGGAATCAAGGGGCATACATATACCCTTGAACTCAATTATTTGTAGAAGTTTGATAAGAGGATTTTTGAGCAACTAACAAATCTATGTTGTAGGATGCTAGTCCTTAACATTGTGGTTTTACAGGTAACTACAATGGGGGCTTCATTCTCTCTAATGAATCCACATGAGTATCCTTTTTTATGGAAGTTTATTTTCTTTATCTTGCATATGCATGTAGTATCATATGGTAGCTAAAGTGGGTGATAAATGTAGTGTCAAAAAAAGTAACCCATTTTCACACTTAATTTGGGAATGAATAATTAATGATAAAATGGACTTAATTGTGCTTTATTTAGGGTTTTGTAAAGTGTATCTTTACACTATCACACTAATCTAGTGCTTTAATTAATTAATTGAGCTTAATTGGCCCCTAAAATTCAAACCCAAGCCTTATTAATTGCATTTTCCGAAGGATATAGCCCGACACTCATTAATAATGTTTCGGAACACTTAATTTGGAAAGGATTGAGTCCTAGGCTAGTGACCTGGGACCCATTCACCACCTGGCGAATGGGTCCTTCCTAGGTCCGAGGACCCCCTTTTTACATGCTATTTCATGTCCCTGAAGCATGTCCTAGTTGATTGTGCTAGGACCCGTTCGCCCTATGGCGAATGGGTCCTCCTTAGCTTAGGACACCCCTTTTTGAACATGTTTGTGGTGAGATTTTGATGATTTAAAATCCTAGATCTGATGTTGGATTTTGTTATTTGAGTTTTGGGATTAAATCTTATGTTAAATGTATAAATATAAGATTATTTTACATAATTTCACCTAGAAGAGCTAAGAAATCTAATAATCTAGAGAACTTTCATGAGATCAAGCATTCATATTCAAGAAGTAATAGTGAAGTTTTGGACTAGCATTATAAGTCTTCAACCTCATTTTGTGTCAAAGATCAAGCATTATTGAAGGATTGATGATAGATGCTTATGGAAAATCATGATGGATTCTAGGTGTTGGGAGATGCACAAGACATACAACCAAGCCCAATTACTTGTTTCCTAAGTGATTCCATCTTCTATGATCATTCTATTTTTAGACTAAAGGAAGTATATTTAGATTTGTGACTTATTAAGGGGATTTTGAGATCTTCTAAAGTAGGTCACTTGCATTGTTCATGTTTCATTTTAGGATCCTATTCTAACACACTTGAATATGATTTCTTTGCATTGTTAGAGATCTTAATCTTAGAAAAACTTAAGGTTAGGATTGCACACACACTTCATGTTTCAGATATTGATTCATCATCAAGGTTTAATTAACAAACTTTGGGTTTGAATAAGACAAACCCCTATCAACCAATAAGCTTCAAATTTTTTTATTATAGATTATTAGTAGATTCAGATCCAAAAGCGGGAGTTTCAAGTTGCAAAGAAGGAGTGCAGATCTGGAACTTAAAGATTAGATTCAATTTTTTTTGGAAGAGCTTACCAGGACCCATTCACCACTTGGTGAATGATTCCCTATTAGGGATTTAGGGACAATAGATTTTCACTATGTACAAGCTTTATTTTAAGATTCAAAGTTCCTCATATTGGTACACCAGGACCCATTCACCACCTAATGAATGAGTCCCTAATAAAGTGGCAGAAAAAACAAGATTTGATTAGGTGCACAACATTCCCTATTCTCTATTTTTCTAGAAAATCTACTGTTTCTTTTTGTTTTGTGTTATATTCATTCATTGCATTTGATAGACCTAGAATTAGGGTTAATTTACTAACTTCCATTTTCTTCTCTCCAAATTGTGACTTAGCTCACAACCCCATCCTTGTATAAAGGAGAGATTGCAAGATCCCCAAATCTTGACTTGGCTCACCTTTTTAGGTTGATAGTCACATCAAGGTTTTGGATCTCATTTCTTGAGTGAAATAGTAGAAGAAGAGGGTTACAAAATAGTCAACTTTTTTCGTTGTTTCACAAATTATCTATGGATTTAGTCATAAAGGTGTTCATGAGTTAAGAAATAATGACAAATTTTGGAAGGAAAAGTGTAGTAGCAGAGGATTATTTTGACTATATACATGAGTTGCACAAAGAGGTTAAGGAGAGGTTGGAGTCCAATACAAACAAGTACAAAGAACATGCTGATTTGAAAGGAAGGGAACAAGAATTTGAAGTGGGAGAGATGGATTTAGCAAACCTACGAAAGGAGAGGTTTCCTCAAGGCACCTACAATAAGCTAAAATGCAAAAAATATTGGACCATGTAAGGAACTGAAGAAATTTTTAGCTAATAGCTAATGCATATGAAATAGAATTTCCTCTAGGAATATATATTTCACCCATTTTCAATGTAGTTGATCTTTATCATTTTTATGGAGATGAAACACATGAAAAGAAGAGTGATGTTTTTGATTTACACAATTTGACACCATGGGATAAACAACTTCCAACAAGGTAGTGTGAAGAAATAGATGAAGTTATTGATTCAAGAGTAGTAAGAAGAATATGAGGTAAATACTATAAGGAGTATTTGATCAAATGGAGAGGGAAGAAAATGGAAGAGGCGTGACATGGGTGGCTGCCCCCCAGGTTCTCAAGCTTGGAATTCCAAACCCACATGAATGTTGATGAGATATCTCGCATGAAAAATTCTTTCTTACCCCAAGTGTTTGATGTAGGAGCATTAGGGGTGAAGAGAAATATTGGACATCCAAAAAGAAATTGGTGTTATTTAATTTTTTTTTTCAATTTTTGGCGTGTTGTTGGTTTTGCAGGCATGTGAATTTTTTCCTATTTCTCATCATTAGCTCTTTCAAATGGGACCCCTTTCAAAAAATAAATTATGTCATGAAATTAAAATGCAATATATATGCAAATGATGAAAATTCAAATTACGTCTGGGAGCCAAAGTCCCATGCCTTGGATAGTGGGAATGAATTTTATTATTATTTATAACTCTTGAAAATAAAGAAAATAAAATGAGTAAATCTTTGCTAGGTAATGCTTGGTGCCTAGGAGTGACAATGCAGGGAAGAAGTTAGTGGATTCCATTTTGGGCACCGAAATTTAAAATTTCGAAGAAAATTCAAGAAAGAGTAATTACATCATTCCCACGCCAGGGAGAGAGTCCATAGAGTGGTTTTTGATAGGAAATTTTTGAAGGAAAATCCCAATGCCTAGGTTGGAGAGAAGGTTGTAGGTGATGAACAAAAGAAAAAATAGAGAAAAACAAAGGAAGAAGATGAAAAACCATTGTTGGGTGCCCAAATTTCCATTTATAGGGAATTAGAATGATGTTGTTGCTGCATGTTGATTACAATTTATATTGCTTGAAGTTGATTTTTGGTGTGTTATGAATCTAGCTAGTAGAAGTGATTAGAAATGCTTTGAGTTATTTCCTGTAGATGTTTGTTGCAAATGATTAAAATTTCAATATGATATTTCATTAATAATTTTCAATCTTTATGTTGCTCAAGTTGTATATTTATTTGCAAAGAAAAATCTTTTGTTGGTGCTTTAATTCAATATTACATTCAAGTGTATGATTTTGTGAAGTCAAGGCTGCAACAATTTACAAAACCATAGGTTTTTCAATTGTTGACCGACATCAAATGGTCAAGTGCTACAAAAAATTAAGGAAAATAATGTGAAAGAATTGAACTATTTTCAATAACTCTTATGTGGGAGAAATGAGAATTCAAAAAGGGTAAGAAGAAAAATATTAGGAAAAATTTGAGCAATTCTTCCTAGGCAAGAATAAAATAAAAGATTATGCCTTAATTTTAGAGGAAATGAAAGCATCGACCTTCCAAATGGGGGTAGATAAAGCTCGAGGCCCAATCAATTTTTTAGCTATTTTCTTTCAAAAAATTTGGGAAATAATCAAAGAATATTTGGTGACAGTAGTAGAAAAATTGAGGACAGATATGATATTAAATGATATAAATAATACCTTCCTAGCTTTGATTCCCAAGAAGAACACTATAGAATCATTTGAAGAATTTTTCCCAATTTCCTTCTGTAATATGGTGTGTAAAATTATTACGAAAGTGATGGTGAACAAGACAAAAGAAATGCTACCATTCATAATTTTAGATGAACATAGTGGCTTCGTCCCACAAAGGTTGATAGTGGAAGGTATAATAGTGGCCCATAAGGCAATTCACACAGTAAGAAAGGATAAAGTGGACAAGATGATCATTAAAATGGATATTAGAAAGGCATATGATCAAGTAGATATAATTTTTTTGGTGGAGGTCATGAAGAGGTTTAGTTTCTATATAAAATGGGCTAATTAGATAGAGAGTTGCATAACAATTCCGATGTTCTTAGTGTTGATTAATGAAATCCCCAAAGTTTTTTTTAGAAATCAAGATGAATTAGGTAGGGATATCCCTTATCCCCTTTCCTATTCATAATCATGGCCGATACATTAAGAAGGAGTATCATGAAAGATAGGATGAATGGGGATTGGGAAGGAATCAAAATTACTTTGGGTGTAGAGGCTATTACACATCAACAATTTGTAGATGATACAATGCTGTTTGAGGTGGAAAGATAAAGAGAAGCTAGAACTTAATAAATAAAATTATTAGATAATTTTTACATCACATCAAGTCAAAGCATTAATTGGAATAAATCAAATACATAATTCTTTTTTAATACAAATATCATAAGATAGTGTAAGATTTCATGAATCCTTGGCTTCAAAATATGTAAACTCCCAAAAAAATTCCTAGGACTACCATTATACATATGAGCCAATAAGGTTAGACTATGGGATAGTATTGTAGAAAATTATGGGTCAAAGCTTGAATTTTGGAAAGGAAAATGGTTAACATCGATAGGTAGAATCCTAATACTAAAATTGGTAATTTTGGTGGTGCCAATTTACTCAATTTCGTGCATGAAACTCCCTCAAAAATTTCAACCTCATGGAGTAGAAGATGAGAAAATTCTTTTGGAATGGAAGTTCGAAAAAGAATAAAACTCGGACCATCATTGCATGGGATAATATTTACTATTTGAAGGAGGTTAGTAGGGTAGGTCTAAGATAGTGGTTGCTAATGAATTCAACTTTAGGGGAGAAATTAGCGTGGAATATATATGCTAAATTTGAGCATAAGTGGGAAAAAATATTGTTGGATGAATATCTAGATGAGCTCCAGATTGAACAAGGATATTCACAATTCAAAATCCTCTCCGGCTGACAATTTGGAACTTCATAGTATTCTACAGGGACATATTATAAAACATATAACATTTGATATTAAGAGTGGGATGAGGGTATATTTTTGGGAAGATTCATGGGATGGTCAACAATATTTATCAAAACTACCAGGCATGGAATGGGCCCATGAAGCTCTACAAAGAATTTGGGGAAAGTAGGTTTAAGGAATTATGTCTAGAGAGAAGAGGTAAATGGTATGACACAATGCTGATATACATCAATACAAAATTTAGATTTGGAGAAGGAATACAAAAGATAAATTCAAAAAATATTTAAGGAGTGAAGAATATTTATTGTTAAAGGAGAGGATGAATTAAAATGGTGCGTAGCAAAATCTAGCAACTACAATGTAAGAATGGGATATTAGCAACTACAATGTAAGAATGGAATAAAAACTAAAGGAAATGGTGTTATCAAAACTAGACTGGCTAGTAAATTTGATTTAGAACAATAACTGTTTACCAAAGGTGGGGGTTTTCTCCTAGGTAGCCCTTCATAATAGAATCCTTACAGGTGATAGATTGTAAAAAAAGGCTTCCAGGGACCACACCAATGCCGTTTGTGCAAGAAAAGTGAGGAGATGATAGACCTCTTACTCTTGCAATGCGAGTATGTTATAACATATTAGAAAATGGTTAGGGGAAACTAAATTGGAATCCACCCTTCCAACTGAATGTATTATCAATGTTCAATGGGTGGCCAATTCTTTTCAAGAAGTTAGCATTTCAAGAGCATTTGGTTAGCATCACCATTGATTAAATTATTTGGGAAATTTGGAAAGTTGGGAATAAAAGAACATTCTAGAATAAATAAATGCCTCTAAATTTATTTTTAAAAAGAACTTAGAAAATACAATAATAGAAGTGGTGAACAGTGTAGCAAGGAACCTAATTGTAGAAGAGTGCATTCTCATGGTGATATGAAAAAATAACCAAAGATTGGACTGGTCTAAAGGTTCCCCTCATTCATGGGGTTGGATGAGTTAATTTGTTGCCAACATATAGAGGAATCAAGAAATGGAGGACCCCTTTGAGGAAGGATGGATGAAGGTGAATTTTGATGGAGTGACAAGAGGGAACCCAAGTGTGTTTGAAGCTAGGTGTGTAATGAGGGATAAAGAAGGTAAAATTTTAGTGGTGGAAATAGAGAAATTAAAGGTGGGGACAAATAATTAGGAAAAATCTCAAGTGTCTTGGTTGGCATTGAAGAATTTTTTGGCCTATTAGACATGAAAGGTACACTTGCAAGGGGACTCTCTAATTATGATCAACTCCATTTAAAATAAACATTAACTCCCTAAATTGAAAACTTAAAACAAATATGTCATGTTGATTTGGAGCCTACTGGAGAAGTTTGAGATCTTCACAATTACACACATGTATAGGGAGGGGAACAAGTAGGAAAACCTCCTAGAAAATTGGGTGACTAATAAAAGTGGGGTAGGTGGAGTTTTAAGGTAGGAGGAAAATTGGAACATTCTAACTATGTTGGAAAATGATGATATTGAAAGATGATTAATCAAGTGGAGGAATACGCAAAAGACTAGATCATTTGTTTGAGTTTTGTTTGCATTGGCATTGGGGGTAAAGTTGGTATGCATGAGTGAATTAAATTTGAAACCACTATTTATTGGATGGAGAGGTGACCTGTGAGGCATTCACATTATGGAAGTATCTTTCAATTTATAGTCCCAAGGGTGATATATAACATTCATGGGGTGAGTCATAGATGGAAGGCCTTGAGAAATATCTTTAGGTGCCATTCACCAATGGTAATGTAGGCAATAAAGATAGTGCTAGGGGAGCAGTACATCAAGCTAGAGAACATTTATTGGATGAACATGGATGTGGCGTTGGTCCTAATGGCATGACTGTTGGAGCTAGAAGATAATGAGATGGTTTGCAACATGATAGAATGTTATGTGCGGACTAAATGGTGCGATGGTATAGCCCAAATTTTGGATTGGGTGGTGGAGGGTGGTAGTCTTCAAATAGAAGGAGGGTGTTCGTTGAAGCTATACTATAACTTCAATACCCCTCTAGTGTATTTATTCATATGAAGAACAAACATGCATGTAAATCTCAAGAGGGGACAAGCTATGGTGGGTAGCGGTTTCCACTTGGATTGGTTGAGAGGGTTGCATATGACGTCATGCGAAGGGCTATTGGTTGGCAGTGGGATGGTGAAAGGCATGGACAAGGAGGTTTGAAGCAGGGTGGTAACTAATTTTTGCAATTTTGTATGTGTTGAATGCACAAGAAAACTAAGAGAGGGGTGAATCAATTGTACATTAAAACATCAAAAACCCTTATTAACATTTAGATTTGCATCAATCCTTAAACCCTTAACAACCATTAAACTCTTATCATGTATCAGTCGGATATAAGTTACATGAGAAAAAGTAATGCAAACACATCCATACACATAAGAACACTAGATTTACAAGGAAAATTGGAGGGAAAAGTCACAGTGAGGATTAGCTCACAATATAAAGTAATTGTAACACCAAATACAATAGGCTCACTGACAAAGGGCTCACTACCCAAAAGAAAGAAGGGATCACTGCCAAAATAGAAAGAAGAAGATAGAAGATTGTTACAATGAGAAATCCATCTCAGAGAAACACAAAATATTCAACACTACAAATCTTGCACCATCAGTAACCTCTAACTCACTACTATCAGAAACTTCAAGTACTCTACAATTGTAGACCCTTTTTCTCAGTACATTGGAGTGATAAGGATTAAGCTCACATTTCAGATCTCCGCATCTAATTAATTTCACATCTCCACACATCCTCACATATCCACAAACATCCTTCATCAATTCATCACACATACATACCATCCTCAACCTTGAAAACAATCTATAAGGTCGACTATGCACCTCAAACATGTAAATTCAAATTAGGTCGACACTAAAACATTCCCGCGGTGGAGAGGAATGAAGGTAGACCACATCACATCTTAACTTGGACCTAAATCTACATATACATGCCAGACCACACCTCCACAAACATCGAAGCATATCCGTAATTAGTGTAAACACCCAAGGTCGATTGAACCTATGTTAACACCATTAAAAATTTAAGTACATGCTTCACCAAATCCAAAGATGACTCACAGACCACACACAACACTTAAAAACAATATGGAATATTCCATCAACACCTTGAAATCCAACAAATCCTTCGTAATATCATACACTTGAAGAACATACTAATTCTGTACACCTAGTTAACCTTCCACACACTAACAAATGAATCCAACCTTGCAAAGCACCAAAACAAAAACAACTCAAACTGAAAATAGATATGAAAAATATGAGAACACTCCTAGATCTACAAGACTAGAAACTATACTGCGGAGAAATGCATAGCAAAACCATTTCTCCCAGGCAACATTGTTTAACAATTCACACATTGGTGAACACAACTTCTTTCAAACGACCTAGAACATGAAACTCTAGATATAACACCTTTGAACACCTCTAATCAACATATCTGAACCACACAAGTAGATCTTCAGCCATGAAGAAATATAGAGCAAAACACTAAACACCACTCTGCTACACTAAACACTCTTTACCACACTGTTTCATCTTTTATTCAAATTTTTTCAAAAGCACTAGGAAACCAAGCACCACAAACACCATCTCAATATCTGCAACACCTTTTCAGCATCTCAACCAAGCAAGAGGTTGAACATCCACAAAAATATGCTCATCAAAGCAACACTAGAGGTTGACATTAGTGGTACTACTAACGACAACATAATGCAACCAATCAAAGCTCATCTCCATAGGTTGATATCATTTCAACAACAAAGATCTGTTGACATCAATGACAACATAAACTTCCAACAATATGGTTATTTAAACACGACAAATCTGCTCAAATAGGCTCGTATTTTGTAGGGGTTGGGGTAGTCTTATTTGGGTTGTAGCCTCACTGCATTATGTTTCAACAAGGGACCCCCTTTGGAATGTAATATAGGTTTGACTCCCTTAACCAATTTCATATATATATATATATATTAAAAAAAATCATTTAATTATTATGGATGGAAGAAATTAAGAAATTAATTAAACAATTAAAAAATCATTTAATTAACTTGAAGAGAAAAAAAATTGATAAATTAATTAAATAATTAAAAATCATTTAATTAATATGGGTGATGTGTTAGTTTAATTAAATTAGTTAATTAATAGTAATTGAAAATGATGATGAGAAGTATGATGAATAGATAAAATGTGTTAAGCCATTTTTAGATGTTTACACCAACCAATTTTTATAATGATTAGAAACATACATTTACTAATTCTTTAGATATTAAACTTAACCAAAATAATATTTAAAAATAATAATTACATAAAACATAAAATATCAACATCCAAAAAACATATAATACTATATACACCACAACAAAACATTTATATTATAGATTTTTTTATAATTAATTTACTTTCAAATTTTAATATAAAAACTAAATATTTTAGACTTTATCTTAAGTTTGAGAATCCTTTGTAAATAATTGTGAACAATTAAGAATAATTTTAAGTTTGAGTTTTTGGCTGTAGCTTTTATATTCCACCTCTGCTTTCACTTTATATAATTTATTTGCATGCTTATTAAATATTACAAATTTCCTGAAGATTATACGTTTATATGAATTTTCTAATTGGATTTAAATCGCTGCATGATCAAATAATATGCCTTTGTCTGACTTCTTGCATTTGCGTCTTCTTAGATTAAAATTGATCATTTGTTTTTATATCTCAATTTTTATATTGAACTTCTTAGATATTTTATAGGAAGTAATTAGATTGTGTGGAATTATTTTATATTAATAATAGAGATGACTGATATTGTTGTATAATTGGTTTATTAGAATAAAGTAAAATATATTGAAAAATATTTTCATATTTATTATTATAAATAAAATTTTCTAATTGTATATTAGATGAATTATCCACGGTGATGAATTGCTAGTGGTGAATTTTCCACAAAATGAATTTGTGATGACGGTGAATTTCCTACGAGATGAATTGTTGGCAGTGAATTTTCGTAGAGCCATATTTAACTAGCTCTTGTACTTAAAAAAGAGGTGCAAGGATTATGCCCATAGAAAATTATATGTATGCTAATATGTATGAGAGTAGTTTTTGTGTATGGGTGTGTATGGATTTCATGTGCTAATTCCAGTTACATGTGGTTAGATTAAACAATTAATAAGAAGTGCTAAATAATGGAATGAAATAAACTTAGACAAATCTAGATTTTTTCCTTGAAGAAATTAAGTATTAAATCTAATTTTGAAATATTAGCATTTAGAACATAAAGTAATACAAATGGAAAAAGGAAAGTTGTCATTAAATTGACAAAAAACACTCCAAACAAAAATAGAATGTTTACATCAAGTTGGCAAATGAATATTTATTTGGATAAAATTCGATGGTTGAACTTTTGAAAAATATAGATAGTGGTCCCAGATTCAAATGTTACGTCTGAATGAAGGGACATTCGAAAACACTATGAAGTTATAAGATCAGTCCTAATAACTGTTGATTCTCTTATAAGACTAAGTTGAAATCATATCTCTGATAATTTTGATAGAACTAAGAACATTTTTTATATCATTGACTTTTAATAAAAAATAAGACAAATCATATTCTTAATAAATTTAAGAGAATAAATAGCTTTCAATCGATTAAATGCCAACTAGAAAACAACATAAATTTTAAACAAAATCAAGAATCGTTCCAACGCCATAGTTACACTCAAAACTGGGTTACCAAGGAATGAATTTTGGTGCCGTCCGAGGTCTGCATTATGGAAATAAAACCAAATAGTGAATGTGTGACCATACAACTTACACTTCACTCCTTTTCAGAGGAATGCAATTTCCACTTTGTAAAATTTTAACAAGTTTTGTATGCTTGCATTTGGAGGCAGGCCGAAGATTGAGATTCCATTGTAAAATCATTCATCATGTCAGACAGAAATCAACACAGCACAATGAGGTAAGTGGGTATGAAAGCTTCCGTCTTAAATATTCTCTAATTTCATTCTGATACATTATTTTAATAATGAAAGGCATATCACTATCACTAGACTTGTATCAATCAGGCGGATTGAACTATGCCCCCAACCAATAAATCAGCAGCGAAGATTTTGACATTTCAATACTATTTAAACGCTAAAGTTAAATGAGTTCTTGTCACAAATTTATATATTCCATCGAGGCCTAAGTTATATCTTGCCGAAAGTTCTTGAGTGATTCTAGAAATCATAACGATAGGGAAATATTTTCATTCAACTGGATCTGGTTGTTTATCAGATTTTTTTCGGCCACACCTACATATTTCATCGAATTCCTCTAAGAGATTTCATTGAATCTCTCGATCCTTATTCTATTTTTTCCGCGTTGATCTATAAGTAAGCAAAATGAAAATATAGGATTGAAGTTCTTCACAAATAATAGTTTTGTGGAGATAATCTATGAGACAGCATTGAATCCATCTGCTGGACTGGTTGGCCGCTGCAATGGAGAGTGGACTGGAACTAACGGAAAAAGGTTTCTTTATCTTATTTCACCCTGTTAGTTTGTATGCTCATTTGCAAGAAATTTCACAATCTTTTTTCTCCCCTTCTAAGATGGTTAATATATCTGAATCATGGCTCTTAAAATCTTAAAGACCACGTTTAAAATTGTTTTGAGATTAGATTGTGTGATAGTTTTTTATTGATGTTTCAGATTACACTACGTGATCTATCATCAGAATTATAGAATGCTGAAATAAAATCTTTAAGACCACGTTTAAAATTGTTTCTAGATTAGATTGCATGATAGTTTTTTCATTGAATCAGACTCCATGATCTATCATCAGAATAATAGAATGTTAAAACTAGTAATCTCACCTTGGTGTGTAATGGTTACGCCGAAGAGGTGTGAAAGAGCTAGAGAGAGAGAGAGGGGAGGGTAAGGAGATAGAGATAGAGAGGAAGATAGAGGTAAATATGGAGATGAAGATGGACAAGGAGAGGGGTATGGAGAGAAGGAAGGGAGAGAGGAAGATAGAGGAGAGAGGGATAAATAGAGATGGAAAAGATAAATTTATGGATGGAGATAGAGGGAGAGAGAAAGATAAAGATATAGAAAGGAAGCAATATAAAGAGAGAGGTAGATAGATGAACAGATATAGGCGTAGAGAGAGATGAAGAGATTAAGATAGAATGAGGGATGAAAAAGGAAATATGGAGAGATATAGATTGATAGGAAAAGATATATCAATACAGAGGTCTAGGAAGAGGGAGTGTGAATGAGAGGGAGAGAGATTGGTGGATAGAGTGAGACATGTGTAGAGATAGAAGGGGAGAGAGGAAGATGGAGGGAGAGAGGGAGAGGGAGAGATCAAGATAGAGAGAGATAGGGAGATAGAGAGGGAGAGATAGAGAGAGATAGAGAGATATAGATGGTGAGATAGAGTGATAGAGCTTGATAGAGATATAATGAGATATAGAGAGAGGAGGAAAGGGAGAAAGAGGAGATATAGATAGAGAGAAATACACATAGAGAGAAGAAGATATAGACAATTGGAGATGGAGAGAGGAAGAGATAGAGAAGGAAAGAAAAATAGGAGGAGATATAGAGAAGGAGAGATAGAGACATATAGGAAGAGAAAGAGAGAGATAGAGATATATGAGAAGATAAATGGAGAGGGCTAGAGATAGAGAGAGACTCTCCCCTCTCCTCTATTTGTATCTCTTATCTTTTTCTCCTCTCCACCTATCTCTTTCTCTCTTTGTTTCACTGTATATGTCTCCTATCCCCCCCTCTCTCTTAATATGTATATAAAAGAATATTGTGATGAATCATGTCATAAAATATTGTACTATTCTAGCTCTTTGTAAGTTTAACCTACATAATTCAAGCCAAAAGACATGACTTGATAATAAAAGGTTCCCCAAGGTGTAATAAAGGAAATATTATGCCGATCCTTTAGTGTAATCTATATCTAATTATAGTTTAAGAACTCTGCACATTTACTGAAGACAATGTGTATGATGAACGACTTTATGCTATATGTCTTGCTTTTCTTTTTCAACAGTTTTTGCTTTAATGCCTAACAAAACTGCATGTGCAGTAACAGTAACAACTATTGTTATAGTTTTCTTTTCAATAAACTGCAGTTTGCATATTGCATGAGTTTTCTTAGCTTTGGAAGTGTTGATATGGACCACTTATATTCTAGTGCTTTGATGAGATGGAGGAAATATCATATCATTAATGAATTCTTGTACTGATTTTTTAGTTATGTAAACTAATTGAAGTGTCTTCTGGAATTGTTGGGTTTATGCAGGCGTTGAATTTAGGGTGAGGGAGAAAGAGATGGAGAATGAAAGTGAAATGCAAGTTCCTGACCAATCACCCATTGAAGAAGTGGCACTGACTGTGCCAGTAACAGATGATCCAACGATACCGGTGCTGACATTTCGTACATGGGTGTTGGGAATTATATGTTGTGTGATGTTGGCATTTTTGAACCAGTTTTTTGGGTACAGAACTACTTCATTAACAATTAGTGCAGTTGCTGCTCAGATAGCAGTGCTACCAGTCGGTCGTTTTATGGCTGCAGTTCTACCCTCCAAAAAGCTTTGTATCCCTAGAACAAATTGGGGTTTCTCACTAAATCCAGGGCCCTTCAACATGAAAGAGCATGTGCTTATAACTATATTTGCTTCAGCAGGAAGCGGGGGAGTCTATGCAGTTGGTATTTTCACCATTGTCAAGGCCTTTTACCACATACAGATTAATCCGCTAGCAACATGGTTGCTAGTTATTACTACTCAGGTTTGGAAACAATTTCAACTTGAAGACTTGATAACCAATACATTTCTTATTATTTGGGATTCAAAGCTTTCAAGATAAAATTATTTTAATGTTTAGGCCTGAATCTTACATCTTCTATTAGTTGGCATTAACATGGTGTTTGCAATTTGCCAGATGCTTGGCTTTGGATGGGCTGGGTTATTCCGAAAATATCTGGTGGAGAGTTCTTACATGTGGTGGCCTTCAAATCTTGTACAAGTTTCACTTTTTAGGTGATTATAGTAGTATCCACCCTTTTAAAATCTCAGAAAATCTGATTTTAAATGAAATATTTAAACAAGTTAAAATTTAGAATGTACTAATTTTTTGGATCAAGAAATGGAGAGTTTAGTCTGTGCTCTGGAGTTTAGCTCTTTATAGGGCCAACCCTCCTATAAATTCTCAAGGAATGTGTAATGGATTCTTATTTATACCATAGACAAATTGAGAGTTTAATGCATGACCTAGAGCAACAACAAGATTGAGCGTATTGCTGATTTGAAACTAAATGTACTATTGATTTGAAATAAACTATCTAAATAAATCAAAATTTAGAATGTACTGTTGGTTATTTATAGTTGAATTGAATAACAATTTTTTTTTTGCAGGGCTTTACATGAGAAAGAGAGGAGGCCTAGAGGTGGCCTGACAAGAATGCAATTTTTCATGACAGTGATGACTTGCAGCTTTGCATATTATGTGATACCAAATGTGTTTTTCCCAGCCATTTCAAATCTATCAATTTTGTGTTATATATTTAGCAAATCAGTGACAGCTCATCAGATTGGATCGGGCATGTATGGGCTGGGAGTCGGGTCATTTGGGTTGGATTGGAATACAATTTCAGGGTTTCTACTAACTCCTTTGGCAACTCCATTTTTTGCGATAGCCAACGTGATGGTCGGTTTCGCCATCATCGTCTATGTCATCACTCCCATCCTCTACTGGAACAATGTTTACACAGCCAAGAAATTCCCCATTTTCACTTCAGATTTGTTTACCTCAGCTGGTCAACCATATGACGTGACACAAATTCTTGGAAATAATTTTGAATTTAAGAAGGACGCCTATCGTGAGTATGGCCCAATACATCTCAGCGCTTTCTTTGCTGTTACCTATGGTGTGGGCTTTGCTGCACTTTCATCAACACTCAGCCACGTCTTCCTCTTTCATGGAAAGTATGTATTATGCATATCCCTCTTTTCAGCTGTTTCTGCCTTGGCATGTCATCGAAATTATAAATACTTATAAATAATTGTTTTGGCTATAGAGAAATATGGCAACAGGCAAGGGCTACCTTAAAAGATAAAGGTGTGGATGTGCACACACGATTGATGAGGGCAAATTACAAGCCTGTTCCACAATGGTGGTTCCTTGTTTTGTTGGTAGTGATGATAGCTGCTGCAATGTTTGCCTGCGAAGGATTCAACAAACAACTTCAACTACCATGGTGGGGAATCTTTTTCGCCTGTGCACTTGCCTTTGCCTTTACTCTTCCCATCGGCGTTATTACAGCCACTACGAACCAGGTTTTATTCCTAGTTTTTTTTTAAAAATAGTTGGAATTAAACAATGCATTTTAAGGGTTGAACCATCTATTAATGTGATTTAATTTAATGTGAACCATCTAAACAAATCACATTTAGAATATGCAATTAATGTCTAACCCATCTCTGATTTAAAATATTTAATTTCTTTCTTCTTTGTAATGCCATGAATCTGTTACTTGGATGCAGCAACCCGGACTAAATATAATAACTGAGTATCTCATTGGATACATCTATCCGGGCAGACCCCTTGCCAATGTATGTTTCAAGACATATGGGTATAATAGCATGCTTCAGGCTCTTATGTTTCTGGCGGATTTCAAATTGGGTCATTACATGAAAATTCCTCCGCGTTCAATGTTCCTTGTTCAGGTAATTAGTTTTCTTCTCAACTTACCTTTATGGGAAACATTTACAAAATCTCTAATTGCTTACATACAATTAACAGGTTGCAGGTACAGCAATTGCTTCCACAGTATACTATCTTACAGCTTGGTGGCTTTTGGATACCGTTCGTAATATCTGTGCTGAAGATAATTCTAACTTTCAATGTCCGGGCGATACAGTGTTCTACAATGCCTCAATTATATGGGGAGTGGTTGGGCCTAGAAGGGTATTTGGAAACCTGGGAATATATGAGGCACAAAACTGGTTTTTTTTGATAGGTGCAGTTGCACCTTTCATACACTGGCTACTTCGCAAACAATTTCCCAATGTGAAATTCCTGCGGTACGTCCATATGCCTATTCTTATAGGAGCCACTGGTAATATGCCACCTGCAAGAGCTGTTAATTTCGTAATGTGGGGCTCTGTGGGATTTATTTTCAATTACATAATATTCAATCGCCACAGGAAATGGTGGGTTCGCCACAACTATGTTCTCTCTGCAGGACTTGATGCAGGAGTGGCATTCTTGGCGGTTTTAGCTTATTTTACATTGCAATATGAAAACATTGGAAAATATGGAACTGGGCAACCAGCTTGGTGGGGAACACCCGATTCTCGAGCAGATAATTGTTATTATGCAAAATGTCCAACTGATCTAAGTGTGTCTGTTTATCCCGATGCTGAGATGTGTCCTCAATTCAAGTGATAATTATATGGATATTTTCACTTTTCTACTTTTGTACATGTTGCAAATTTGTAATAAGGATATGGTGCCCCATGGTTGGTAGAATTTTAGGTTGGTAAATCAAAGCTCTATGTTATTGAAATATTCAGTAAATATATGGTAATTCTATGATGTATATCTAAGGTCTTTTTGTTAGATGCTCATGTCACTTTATTTTAAGCTTGCGATTGGGTTTGAATCATAGATTGGCTGTTGGAATGTATATCTATCTCAATTCAAGGTCCATTTGTCAGGTGTCCATGCCATCTTCTTTCAAGCTTGTGATTAGGCTTGATTCATATCGATTTGAATGTAGATTGACTGTTTGAATGTACATCTAATCTCAATTCAAGGTCTATTTATTAGGTGCCCTTGTAACCTTGTTTTAAGCTTGTGATTAGGTTTGATTCATATTGATTTAAATATAGATTTATTGTTGGAATTTTTGCTGATGAATCACAAAATGCTTTTCTACAAATGAAGTGCATGTTCTATTTATCATCCGCATGTTTTCTATTTCCAATTTTCTTTGTCACATTTTACAAAGATAGTCTTAGAATTTAATCTATTAAATTGGCAAGAACGTATGTGGCCTTTGTTAAAGATTATAAATGAGTTTATTTTGTTTGTTTATAACTTAATTCTTTAAAACTTAAAAATAAAATATTGAAATTATGGTTATTGACAACTCTCTATTTAAGTGAGATTGTATGAGAGAAAAGTGTATTTTTTTATTTTTTCTATTTATTTTACATTCTTTTTGAATGCTTCTTTATTGATACTCAATTTGGATGCACTCTTGTTCATATGCTAACTCTAGCCTATCTTTGTACCACTTCATACTACCTTCCCAAACCATAAAATATGGGGCCACCCCTAGCATTTCTAGTTCCAAGTTGAGACTACAATTGTAGTCATCACCTTGGTCATAACCGTAAGGAAACCTCAATTTCCAATTTCAAATTCCTATGTTTCACTTGCCAATGATATCAACCAAACTACTCCTTCTCACATGTCAAAATCCAATCAAGTGGTGGAGGAATTGGTGGGTTACTCCCTTTTCATGGAAGAAGAGTGTTGTGGGTAGTAATGAAATGATTGTACAAAATGGGAGTTACCTTGGTATAATGTTTCACTTCTTGAGCCAAGAGTACTTGATGGAAAAATGTGGTGTTAACTTGTGAAGGTGTTATTTGGTATTTTTAGGAAAATTGTGGAAGGGAAATAGTGGTTGTAATTCTAGAATGGATAGGAGGGTCACTAGCTCTAATCATGTTCAATTCATTTACCACAAAGAGACAAAGGGTGTTTAGCCTTTGGTCTTTTAGCTTTATCAATTCTTCCTAAAGCATGATTTCCCTTCTAGAAACTCTTTCTCATGAGACTTCACCTATTACCTTGCTAGATCTCTCTTATGATCTTTGATGGTTCTTTGACTTTCTCTTTGGTGGATGTTTCTTGAATTGGTAAGTTTTCTCAAATATTAATCAAAATTGCTCCAATCCAATATTCCTTCATTATAGGATGCATCAAGGGTAAAATTCCAAGTGAGGAAAAAAGGGATATCATAAGAGGTGTGCTAGTGCTTTTTATTCAACTTTTCTCATGTTTTATAGTTTGATCCTTCCACTATTGAATCACTTGGATGTTGGAATTGGTTATGCTTATTTTTTGTTAGATGCCTTGTGATGACACTAAGGAATTTTTGTATTTTCTTTACTTTTCTAGTTTGGGTGTTGATGTATCTTGAATTAATCTAAATACATGTAGAATCAAATATATTCCATCTTTTTATTTTTTTGGAAGCAAAGAATTATATGATTAGTCTACTTTGTAAAGGGAGCTTTTTTTTTAATATTTTAGGATGAATGCAACTAGATAAAGGTTTGTAGATACAAATGTTATGTTCTTGTTTTTGCATGTTTCCTTGTAAGAGTGAACACATCTCTTGTCTTCCAAGTTTATTTTAAAATTCAAGAATAAAGAAAAAACTAATCTATATTTAAATCTAGTCAAACAAAAGAAATTCTTGAAATCTATTCCAATAAAATGTAAGTGATTGTTACTTCTCCTAGGTAATAGTTGTTGTCTAATTAGAAATTAAAATTATACCCTTTTCTAAATAAATCTAGTTTTAAATGAATGGCCCTATAAAATGAAGAAGCTTTGAAAAATATTATGTTTTCATACATCCATAGGAGGTCCAACCTCTAGATCTTCTTCTCCAGTAGTTGGGTGCTCCTACTTGATGGAAGAGGGAATATATGATACTTTAGATTTGGGAATATTAGCAAATTATTTGGAAGGTAGAGTGAATCTTTGAAGCTTCTATGTAAAAAATAGGAAAAGGCATAGATTTTGTGTAGAAAATGAGAATGTTGTTGATGGGAAAATTGATAAAGCCTCATATTTTGCTATGTTGTTGGTGTTGTTGGCTCTTTTAAATACCAACTAGATCTTCAAGGAAGCCTATGAATTTTCCAGTTCCAATGATTAGCAACCTAACAGGGGTTGGCCAATGAACGAGAGAAAGCAATTTAGCTTTCCTCCTGCACTTTGGGTTCTACAAGACCCGAGAGGGTGATCCCAAAATGCACTTATAACATTCCTTCACAAGATTTCCATATACATTGCACATTAAGCAGATACATTCTCATATTTATGACTCGACAAGTGACAATTCACAAGAAATTGGCAAATTCCTTACACATTTATAACTTGGAGCAGAGAATGGGAAATTCGAACAAGAACTATAACAACCATCGTCATTATGAGTATGCTTTTAATTAAATGAATTGTTCTTTGAAATGATCCAGTTGATCATATATGTATGAATTTGCTTAATACATAGAACAATGTATTATCCTAGGGTGACGGGGTCAAATTCACAACAAACTATAATGCAATAACAATGGCATTCGACATTTATAGACTATTATGGATTTGCATTACAAATTCATAACTTAGATTTTCCAGACAAAACGTACTTAAAGATCCTATGCCTTAACACACAAACCAATGATGCATTAAAGCATTTTAATCAACTACTTGAATTGAACCAGAAATGCAAACACACATCCAACCATGTGAATTGGAGACCAATAAAACAATCTTTAATCATTTCATTGCCAATTCATGAACAAATACATAGGATATAATCTGCTTGAAATTTTCCATTATCAATTTTCAAATGCTATAATTGTTGCAAAACATTTAAGCTAACTATGAATACAGACTCATAACCTAAGACTCAATGAGCAATTCTATATCCATTGTATGCTTATTACAATTCATGAAAATATTTGCTAAGACTACCTGAGATCAACCAATTTTTTTCAAAGACCCCTTCACAATAGCCTTGAATTCCCTTTTATAAGATTAAGGGAGCATATAAGCTTTAGGCTATTTGTCCATCACATTACATTTCAATTTTTATTTCAAAGTATTTCATTTCATTTCGACCCCCAAGCAGTTACATTTACACTTTAAGAAATGGGGGGAAAATACAAAAGGGAAAAAACTTACAAAAGCCTATTGAACTCATATCCTCATTGTTTGAGGATTCCACGTCATCACACCATTCAGCTAAGAGCATGAAACATGAAAGTAGAAGAAAGCGTAAAGCAAAGAGAAGAACTAGGTTGGATTACCACGTGCATTTTCAAATTGAAAGGATATAGATTTTTAAAATAATTTATTTCAAAGGCCAGACCTGTATTATACTCGACCATGTTCTATATCCATCTCACCATCCCTATGGCTTATTCAACATATTTTTCCAACCCATTCCTATATTCATCCTCTGTGGGCCAGTTAATATCCAATAGTTTCTGCACCTTTGTGTTATATGCATTATATCTTGTATCAATTGTCACCCTGGCCTCCTTCACAAAGGTGTCCATGCCTGTTTCAATCTTGATGAAGTTTTCAATCAAGAAATTGAGGACTGACAAGTCTAACTTATCATCAACATACGCCATTTGGGTACACATGACTCTCTAATGTTTGAACATGGATCTCCATGAGGAATACTCTATTATTTCTACATCCTCATTAAGGATTTTGGGTACACCTTGTTCTTCCATATCCCTAAAGGCTTTCATTTTACCTTGCAATTTCCCACCAATTCTTTCATGGAAATTGCGACTTCACCAATTGTTTCAATTCCTTTGATTATGTCAAGAAGATGTTTTGGAGCTTCAGAGTATTTGTTTGAATCTCCTTTAGACTATTCAATCTACTGCTCCACTTATTCCAAGTGCTCATGAAGACTTCGTGGGCATGCTGAAACTTTCCATATGCTACATGGATACCTTTATAGGTTAACCATGTGGTTTATGCCTTAAGAGAAACTTTAGACCATCTATGACATAGGATACCTTCAGCCATATCCTTAGTAATATTGCTCATGCCTTCTTGAAGCTTTTTCTTCTCAGACTTAGTTGCTTGGATCTCCTTTTTCAATACATCAATCCTCAGTTTCAGGGTAACTTTATCTTGTTGTGAAGTACCAGATGGAGAAGTAGGCAAGGTCTTCCGACTTACCTTGACCACAATGGCTTTCACTTTATTATACTCTTCAATTAATTTGTTGTGTTTATCCAACAATTTCATATATCTCGCTTGAGTAATTTCTGTAGTGTCAACAATCAACATAGTCGTGTGCATTGTTAACCTTGCAACCTGTGGACCTGTCATCTCTAAAGCTCTTCCTATGATCAAATCTCTTGAAAGGCCAGTCATTGTTCTACTGAGTCTGCATCTCCCTGAATCTGGTGTTAATTATCAAATGGCTAGTGCATGTAAATTGGGGCTGAACCCTGAACCAAAAATTTTCTCATCAAAATTTTCCTCAGATACCATAGCATTTGGGTCATTCCTAATTGCATCTAGAGCGATTATGGAAGATAGGTTCCATCTTGGCATCACCAACATCCCACTGTCTTTAACCAATCTTGTAGCCTCCATAGGATTCATTTGCTAAATTTCTTGAACAATCTCTTCTTCAGTCTTATTTCTGACCTCTTCCTGTTGTGAGGGATCAACTCCCTCCTGAGCCTTTTGTATCCTATCATTTATTTCCTAAGCTTTCAGCTTTGCAATAAATTCTCTCAATTCTCTAGTTGTCACAAAAGAATCATCCTCTAGAAATTTGGCACAAGCTAGAACCCTTGCATCATTGTCCTAGCTTTCATCATATTCCCAAGATACTAGCCTATCATTTGGAACAAATGGTTCCATTACTTCTCCAATTTCAAGGTATGATAATTCATGCTCTATTCTTTGTTCAATAGGCACTGATTCAACAGATAGTTGTTGTACATCCCCCTCAGCACCTTGTGTTTCATCAACATTTGTAGAAGGAAACTCCATAGCAGGAATATCCTCAATGTCCACTAGCTGTTGCTACATTTCTAATGCTATGGGCTCCTCTGGTTGACCACCAATTTTTAGTAAATGCTCTTGCAAAGCACTTTGAGCTAGCTGCTCTGCTTGTTGCACCTTCTCTAGAAAAGTGCCATCATTAAAATCACTAAGGATCAATTCCATCCTCTTAAATTTGTTAGTGATGTGCTTGTAAGGGCTTTCATAGGAGGAATTCTTGGTAAAAGCCCTATGCTCAACCTCAACAATTTTCATCCAAATTTTCTCTCTATCTTGGACAACAACTAATGTTGACAAGTTTCTTATCACATCCTCCTTGAAGTAGAAAGCATGAGTTCCATATCCTGAGATTCCCCTTTTGACCTTTCCTCTATCAATGAGCCCTTTTGGATCAAAATTTCTAGTAGGGGTTGTATCCATTCTTAGATTATTTATCATTATGCCAAACACCTCATATGCTTCCTTTGCAGTGACAATGAAATAATCAAAATAGAATGTTGTTGCAATAATAGAGGCCTTTCTGGATAACCTAAAATTCTTTGCATCACTATTATCCATTTGTCACATTATTTTAGTAAAATCCAGCCTATCAGAAACAAACTAGGCAATAGATGTGGAGCCATAGTAGTCCCATAACACCTGATGACCGTGCAGTTATCATATAAATACCAGTCTCCCCAATTGCACTCATAATTGGGGTCATCTCCACATTCTCTTGGTCTCAATAATCCTTGAATTATTTTGGAAATTCTCTCAGCTAGCCCCAATCCTATTTGTACCAGAATAGTATGCTTTATGGTATTGCATAATCCAACATAGTTTGAATTTGGGCAATGCAAATCCTAGATGCATGTCCACATTTGGACAAGAAATCTATGACCCTTTTCATCCACTTGTCTCAGTTTCATGACTTAACCAAAAACCTCCCTTCCTTGGTATAACAACATATGCATTAGTAATGAATAATGTCTAAATGTCAATGGGGGTTTTTCTTTCTTTCAACCTCATCAAGTCATAGTGCAATTGCTCAGCAACTCGGTGAGCATAGTCAAACCACTTATGCTTGTTTTTATGTTGAATATCCATGATCATAACTAACAGGGATGACATTATCCTTCCATCACACTTCACTCCAAGCACCTGACACAACATAAAATATGTGTATCTGAAATAATCTACAAATTCTTCACAATCCAATGGTTCAACTTCTTTGATTGCAAACACAAAGCCCTTCTCTCATCTATGATTTGGTAATTCACCTCTTTTGAACCCAACCCTGTGTTCAACATATTCTTTTTGCAACTTTTCCATACTAATCTTTTCATTAGCATCAAGGTTCATTCTAAAAACTTCCATGACTTTACTTCTTTTTATTTCCAAAATGTTTCTACCATCTATGTCTGTGATTACCCTATTGACATCGTCATATTTTTCTGCTAGTTGCATCATTAAATCAACCTCTACAAAATATTGGAGACAACCAATTTCCCCAAATCATAACCCCAGACATTTCGACCAGGATGTGGAGCATCTCTTCTTTTGAAAGTGTACAAAAATAACTCCCATCCAGGCTCTAGAATGACAATGTCACCAATTCCTGCTACAAGTTCCTTAAAATTGGTGGTTAATATTCCTTCCTCGGCGGCCTTCTTGTTGCTTTCCTTGGCATCTATCGGCTGGAACTTGTCCATGAAATGAACATAATCCTTTGATTGACCCTTTTTCTTCTTGGTTCCTTCAGATGTTTGGGGTGGGTCATGGGAGACTTTCTATTTTTTCCTCTTGGGTGTGGGTTTTGAGGATGATGACTCACTAGGCTGACTCATCTTGAATTGCCTAGGGCTTCCAGGTTTGAATTCAAACAAGGTTTTGGAATTGATATTCTATACTTGACAACTTAAACTTAAATTTGAATAAAATTCTACCCTTTTGCTTTTATCCCAATTAGAAAGTACACTTAATCAAGAGAAGCCAAGAACCCTAATTCACCTTTGAAAACAACCCAAACATTTTTATTTAATGTGCCAATTCTTACAAAATAACAAGAAAAACTAGTGGGATTCAATGATGGCTTACCCAGGAAAAACTCTTCTGCAACTTTTCTTTGGCCTTGCCTCTGGTCACTCTGAACTCTTCTTCGGCTCCTGAAATGTCAAAATGAGAGGATAATGCAAATACAAACCCTTTTACATGAATTTGGTTGAGTACGTTCACCATTAATGGCGCAAGAAGGCTCACACGAGTGAAAAATTACTCCATTAGTTGGCCGTTCTCGTTTGAATTTGAGCCATTGATTTACTCATGTGAAAATTCCATCCAATGGCCCACATCATTCCATAATATCCATGGGGCCCTTCCAGTGATTTGATACATACTTTGATGATGAGTTAAGAAGCTTCCATGCATACCTCTCCATATTCTGCGAGTATGGCTCATTGCGTCTTCCAATTTTTCTTTGGTACCTCATCAAGTGATGGCTGAGAAGCCAACAATGAGATATTAGCCATTGATCTTGATCACGAGAGGATTCAAGCCGGAGACCTAAATCTTATCGTTCATCACTCATTCACTTTACATTGAGAAATCTCAACTCGTGATACGCCGAGCCCATGCAATGGGGAGAAACTCCACCCATTAGTGGTCGCGGGTTCCCTTTTGGAGAGCATGATATAATTGGCGATAATGATAAGACCAACGATGGGTTAAATACTTAATCGCATCACTCATCGGGGGTTGCTTTCTAGCGGTGACAATGTAACACGTGATGGGTGATGAACCTAATGTGGTAAGAAAGATGGTGCTTTGCTCGTCATGGGATGGACATGGGCTAGTCTGAAGGAACATGCAATGAGCGATGAACAACCAATGGTAAACTTAAGCGGTGCTAAAATGCACGTGGTCATAAGTTGTTTTAAAAGGGGACTTCCTAGGTTCACCGGGTAACCTAAATGTTGGGACTGGTTAAACAATGACGATAAAGACCATAAGATGCCACTTAATTAACTAACTGGTTACCTGATGCAACTGGTCAATGGGAGAAAATAAGCCAAAGATTAACCAAGGGTTCCAATGTAAATAAAATCTTGAACCCTAGACCCTAATGGCAACAGGATATGAGTAATAAAAAATGTGACTATGAAATTGAAGGGACCATAAAAATATTTTAGGGTTCCACTAGGTGCATGGAAAGCTAAATTTGAAAGACTAAGGGATCATATCCCTCTAAGGAATTACCAATAAGATCCTTTTCCCCAAGCCATTATTGGTGTAAGATTCATCCAAATACAATGTCCATACTTATGGTTCATCAATATGGAGTTCAAGAACTCATATGGAAAATATATTGAGTAGGGGTTATGTATCCTCTAGAGGCATTGTTGTTGATTGATTAGTGATAAATTTCTCTTTGATTGTTTTCTAACAAATATATTCATTTTTTAAATTTTTTAAGGAGCACCATTCAATTTTCTGTTTGACCTATTTTTGTTGTTTCAGAGAGAATGCATTTCATAGGGTCCATATTTGTAATGACCTTAGTGGTATGTGAGAGAATATAGTTTATAAGTTTTTTTGAAGTAAATACCATAGCTATGAAATTTATTTTAATGTGTGTGTACTAACATTCATGATTGAACATAGTTTAGGTAGGATAACATATGGCTTATTCCTTGTTCATCATGTTTGTGAAATTTCCCACAAGGTGTGTTCAATAAAAAAGACATATAAGAGAAGTGGTTGATCAAGTTTAGGTATCATAATCACTAGGGAGTTGACAAGATATTATTAAATTCTATGATAATTTTGTTCATGTGATTCATCCCCTATATATATATACATGTATATATATCTATATATATACATGTATATATGTACATATATATACATATATATATACATGTATATATATCTATATATATACATGTATATATGTACATATATATACATATATACATACATATATATATATACATATATATACATATATACACATGTATATATATAGGTATATGTATATATATACATATATGCATATATATAGATATATGTATACATATATACATATTTACATATATGTATATATGTATACATATATATATATATATATATACATATATGTATATAAATACATATATATATACATATATGTATATATGTAGATATGTATACATATATATGTGATAGGGCGAAAATACTTGTTAGAAAATGAATAGTAAACAAAAGGAGTGCAAATAACAACTACAAACACCCTATACCTCAAGATTCGCCTAATGATTAACTAAACTAAGCAAAATGAAAGATTTCACCTTGTTGAGTTGTCCTTTGGTTGGTCCTTCAATCTTCGATGTTGTATGCTCCTTTGATGGCAAGGGATGCAAGCTATAAGATGGGATGAGGATGGGAAACAAGTGAAAATGGGTGCCAATATGAAAATTTGGCTAAGTGTGGCTCAAGAGAAATTTTTGCAAGAGTTTGGCTAGCATGAATGATCTCTCTCTAAAATGAGAGAAAAAAGGGGGTATTTATAGAGAATTTTGGACTCTCTAGGGAAATGGACGATTGAGATTGAGCCACCAAGATTAAGATGTAGGGCTAAGGTGAGTTGAGAACTCACAAACCCTCACATCTTGACATGTGGCATATGAAGTGGCTTGAAAATGATGATGTGTAGATGAGTTGGAAGGAGAGTACATGACATAGAGGTAGTACATAGTACCTTGGGATTGGGACAAGATCTCCTCATAAAGGAGGTCCTTGTCCCCATGTGGGTGAGAGGACATGTGACGAATTAAAAATTCCTCAAATATCCACATGGGGATGAGAAAATGAATTTTAAATTCCAAGGAATGCATTGGGTGATTAAATGTGAATTAAAAATTCACATGGGGAATGGAGTGCCTTCTCCAAAAGGAGAAAGCCTTTAAGAAGGTTGACTTAATTAAGTGATTAAGGTTATGCAAGTACTTGATTAGGCAAATTGATAACAAATTAGAGGCAAGTGGGAGATTAAGAAGAGTTCACATGTGACTTGATGTGACAAGTCAAAGATCACATGGGGAAGAGAAAAATGAATTTAATATTTGTTGGAAGGATAAAATGAATTAAAAATTCCTTGAGAGGTTGATTATGCTAGTTAATGAAGGATTAGAAGAGGGTTAGGTGGATAAGAGATATTAGAGGCCAACTTGCAAAAGTTGGAGGATGTGACACATCCTAATCAAGGATTAGACATGTGCACATCCGTAATGATGAGATTAGAAGATGGATTAGGATTAGATAAAAATGATGGAGGGTGTGACATATGAGGAATTAAATAAATGTCATATTTATTTAATTCATTTGATGAAATGGGGAAGGTATTTAATTATTTAACTAGATACCTTAGGGATTTGGCAGAATTAAGGATATTAATTAAATAATAGGGTATGTGTAGGATCATGATGGTCCAAAAAGTGGCAATATGATGGGTATGTGTAGGGTATGTGGTGACTTTTTTAATCCAAAATTGATGAAATGAAAAGGGTTTTAAAGGAGATTATCACTTTCCACCAATATAAATTATGCTTTACTTTGAATTTAATAAATAATTATTATTTATTTTCTATTTGAATTACGACTAAAGTCTGATTAATAAGGCTGATTGAAAAAAATCTATAACTTTCAAACAGTATCACATTTTTGAATTTGAAACATCGTCACATTCTATGCTTACATACTATAGGATTAAAAAAATGAATTTCATGATTTTTGACCAAGTTAAGGTGGTCGACATCGAGTTTTTATATTTTTTAAAAGTTGAAATAAAAAATTCATAATTAATTATTTACTTGAAAAAAATTATAAAAAGTATGCATCACATCAGGACATGAGTCCTCTACTTATATCTAAAATATTATAAAAAAATATTATCATTTTATTGTGGTTAGGGTGGTTAGAAGACACCTACTTCTTATTTTTTCCCTAAAATTTAAGTACTCTGCATTGAAATTTCAAATTTTCACCAAATAGATTTAAAAAAAAACCTAGTAGTTTACAAAATACATTCAATTTGCTACAAATTCTATTCTTACATATTTTTGAAATAATATACATAACTTATTCAAATTTTTATGTCAAGTTGCCTAACTCTGATTTTTCTGAATTTTTTGCCACTTAAGGGCTTGTTTTTTCCATGATGATCCTGCACATACCCAATAGTGACATTACTTAATTAATGCAAATACGGGGATGTTTAGATGAAAGAGGATAAATTTGGATAAATTAAGTGTCCAAATTTAGGTGTCTACATTTTTCTCCTCTTTGAGATGGTGTTACGAAGTAGCATCATTTCAAAGAATATTAAAACATAGAACCTAGAAGAAGATGGTTAGATTGGGAAAGATGCCCCAGTCATTCAAATGAGTGACTAGGAAGGGAAAAAAATGATGAAAATTAGGGATGAAGGATGCCCCCTCGAGAGGACATGCGGGTTCAAGAGAACACAAATGTGCTCTCAAAATGGAGGAGATGATGCAAGGGGTATATGAGGAAGATGATGCAAAGTGATGGGTATATGAGGAAGATGATGCAAAGGGTGGCAGGAGATTGGGAGGGGAGAGTGATGAAGGATGAATGGATGGGGGGGATTTTGATAGATGAGAGGATGGAGATGAAATGCAATCCAAATGCAATTTTCCATCGTTAGGAGCACTGATTTTTGCTATAGCAGAAGACACAATACACCAAGGTATAAAGGACCAAGGCAGATTAGTGTCTAAAGCATGAAACACACAACAAACAAGAAGGATATCCCAACAACCCAAAGTCGCGATGACCTTGGTCGAGCCAAGTATTGGGATAACTACAAGCACACAAGGATGCCCCAGCGTAACACAAGATCTCAGGGATCTTGGTGGGTACTATGTGGGAAAACCGAGAAGACAACAACAAAGAAAAGATCAAGATACACCCCTATGTTGACTAGTCAAAGCACACCATGATATGATGGATCAAGGCAACCATGACAAGTGATGATAGGGAGCTCAAATGATAAACAAAAGCCAAAAGCATCAAAAGATTGCAATCAATTTCAAACGTCCTTTGCCATAGGATCAAGGGGATGGATGGGATTGATGAGGTCTGTTAGGAAGGATGCATCCTGTTGAGACCGATGATGGATACTAAACTAAAAGACCGATATGACGCAGGATATTTGGAACTGATTGGATTTGATGATACAAGTGGATCTTGTTTGTTAAGAACCAACTAGATAAGTGCATAGTTTGACAACACGACACGAGAGACATGACACAAGATAGGAGACTGATACATCCTAGTGACCTAGGGGCTCGGGGGCCAATCAAAGATTAGCCTTGCCTACGTGGAAGCGCAGATCCCTCGTAGTTTGATAAAAGGCTGATGATAGACCATGATGGAGACTTCAATGTATGATAAAGATAGGATGGAGAAAAGGAGCAAAGTGGACAATATAGATCGATGATGGAACCCTGGGGGTGGATCAAATGATCGACCTTGCCTGTACGTGAAAGCGTAGGGGCAACGTAGTTTGAAAAAAGACCAGCGATAGACAATGGATGAAGGATGATGAGATAACCCTAGATAAGGGGAAAAAATGATGGGACTGAGACGATGAGACAAGATAGACAATGGATGAAGGATGATGAGATAAACCTAGATAAGGGGATAAGATGATGGGACCGAGACGATGAGACAAGATAGACTCGTTGGATTGGATTGGAGGATGGTGACTACACAAAGCTCAGGGATGATAGTTATCTAAATCAGCAATGATGAAGTGGGAGGAAGACAAGATGGATAGATGAAAGATTACTTGGAATGAGTAAACAAATGATCGAGAGGAATGAACGACTACTCAAAATGAGTAAACGACCACTCACAATGGATGAATGATTCTTGGAACGAGAAGATGAAGGTTTGGAATAGAGGAAAGATTACTCGAAACATAAAATATTGATTGGGATTGTTGAATGAGAGTTCAAAATGTTAGGAGGTTTGAAATGGATGAATGTTTACTCGGAATGAGTAAACAGATGTTTGAGATGATAGATGAAGGTTCAAAATAGATGAATGTTTACTCGAAACGAGTGAATGGATGATTTGAATAGATGAATAGGGAAAAATTGAAGAAGATGGAGGGAGGGATCTTAAGATTTGTTTCGATATCCAAAGATCTTAACTACAAATGGATGAAAGCTCAGATTAGGGTTTCAGTTAAGCTTAGATTGGGATTAGATTAAAGCTCATATTAGGGTTGGATTGAAGCCTAGATTAGAATTATTGGAGGATGTGATGGGATTGATTCTACACCAAGTTCCAGAGTTTAAGAGACGTAAGGCGTTGACAATCAAATTTTTCCAGATTTGACAATTTTAAAAAATTGTCAAATTTTGCCATTTTAGGAAACTTCACGGTCATATGTTTGAGAGTTCAATTTTTTCCCAAAAAATACCCAAAACTAAGATAGGATGAATTGCCAACTAACATCCCAAATTTGAGACATGCATTCTGAGTTATTAAAGAAAATGATTTTTCAAAAACTAAAAAAAAACACTAAATTGTGATTTTGAGGGTCAAGATGAAAGTTTGAGGCCTTGAAAATGTGGCAATAGTCGGTTCAAAATCCACATGCCACCTCATAATGCAACCACTTGCAAAATTTCAGCTCAAATGGACACCCGAGTCAAAAATTATGGCCTCCGAAAGTTTTAGCATAAAAATCAATCAACAAAGATGAAGTGGGAGGATGACAAGATGGATAAATTAGTTGAGTATGCCCCCAAAAGAGGGATAAATAGCGGGTGGGAAAAAGAACTAGAGGAGCAGGGTACCTTTTCTCAGGTCCCATGGAAGAACGGATCCATTCACGCCTGGGCAGGTTCGCCCACGTACGGGGGTGGGTCCACCCGTGCCTGGGTAGGTCCGCCTAGGAGCTCGGGTGGGTTCGCTCGGGCTTGGGTGGGTCCGCCCATGAACCAGGGCAGGTCTGCCCAGGGACCAAGGCAGGTCCACCCACGGGCCCGGGCGAGTTTTCCCATACCCAGGGTAGGGTCGGGAGGACCGACAAAAAAAAAAGGGGAAAGATGAATGATGAAAAAGGATAAGAGATTGACAAGATGTGTAAAAGAAGCCGAAGTGATGACGATAAGATAGATGGCATTAGATTGTGTGGGGAGTAGCCTAGTTCTAGAGACCAATGACAAGGGATTATTAGATGGGATGAGGATTGGGAGATGAAAAGGATTGGTTGGATTGATGGATATGAAGATAAGGACTTGGATGCTATGATGGACGGATAGGAAGATAGGGACAGGGAGATGGATATAAGGATTGTTTGTAGGGATAAAAGATAAGGATGGGGAGATGGATATATCGATAAGGAGATGAGGATAGGGAAATGGAAGGGATTGCTCTGATGGAATGAATGATGTCTCCAAGGACTATATCACCAAGGAAGATAAATGCCCCCACTCTAGATATGCCATGTGCGAGGAGGCATGAAGGATGCAATAGAGAAGGATAGGAAAATAAAGGAGGGAGATGGATGAAGATAGGATGCATGGATAAGGAAGGGAGATTGAAGGTAGCATGACAGGTGGATAAGGAAGGTAGACGAGTGCAAATGAGGAGTAGGATAGTGTGTAGATGAGGGGAATGTATGCTAAGAGGTGTCCAAAGCATGTTTATATGTTTGCCCCTATCATTATCAAGATCACAAGGAGGATGGAAGGATTGGGATAAATGAGATATGCCAAGAAGGATGTGTAAGATAGGTAGGATGGAGGGGATGAATGAAAATGGTGTATAGCAAGAAGACGGGTGTATAGCTTAAAGCATAGCAGGAAGCATAGCGAATGGAGGGAATGTATATCAGGGTCAAGCTGCCCCCAAGTACAGATGGGGATTTATGCATGACACTTGTTTGCCAGGTTTTCATCATGGTACTTATCCAAGGCGCTTGTTTGCCAAGTTTTCACCATTGGAAAAATTATTTCTCTTTACTATTTTATTTTTTTGGTTTTTGTTTTTTTTGGATTTTTTGATAGCAAGGGGATGAAAATGGATAAGGATAGGGATGTGGATAAGGGGATTTAGAAGGTACGCAATAAGGATATGGATGAAGGACTCAAACATCAAGTTCTATACGAGGTATTAAGATCCCATGTTCGAACCGACTGTCGGATATTGGTACAACCTTATTAGGATAAATGGATTATGTAAGAGGATGAATTAGAGGGATTTGATGGGGAAGATACGCAGGATAATGGATGGGATGCTGGAAATGGTATGGATGGAATGATGGGGTGGGTGTGTAATGGGGATATGCGTTCAGGACCAACATTGGCACATATGGTGGTGGATGTGAAAAGATAAGAGGATTAATGGATGGAGATTGTGGGGACAATGGAGGAGATGGAATAGTGAATTTCGGGACATAGGGACCCAAAATAGATTTAGGAGAGGGTGGATGAAAATGATTATCCTTTGAATGAGCAATGTTGGATGTTGTTACAAATTTTTCATTTGAAGGAATTGCATCTTTTTTCTTTGGGATCCACATGGTTTTGATCTTTTCTTTGATGGACCTTTGCGAGCTACAAATTTGATTTTGATTTTGGATTTTGTTTTTCTTTTCTTCAACATGTCGTTTAGGTTCATGTGTATTTTTAGATTCAGACACTTTTTCTTTGGAATCCAAAGTGCTTTAATTAGCAATGGGATGGGTGTGAGGAGATGGATGATGTGGAGCGACAGAGGTAGGATTATGAGGATTACGTGTGGATGGAGAATGTGTAGATATGTGCCTTTGTTGATCCTAATTAGGGGACATGTGAAAGGGATGCTTATGACGAGTGACATGGATAGGTGTTGGATGGATGAAAGGATGAATAGGACGAGATGGAGGGGGTGATTTTAGGATATAGGGGCCTAGAATAGACATAGGACCTGGAGGAAACATGGATAGAGTAGATGGAGGATGGGAGATGGTAGATGGAGGGATAAAAGGACCCAAAATGGATGGAGCAGATGAAGGAGGAATATGGACGGTTGTTTTGAGGTGATATGATTGAGGAGGGATGGCAGTATATGATTTTGTGGAGCGATGGGAAGAGCTGGCATTTCTTTTGGAAAAGGCTCGTTGGGGACGTCTAGAGGTTGTACCAACATCTTTAGATTGTGAGTCTTGGGAAATAGGTCCAAGACCTTGCATGTAGATTTTTTCTTTGACTTGGATGGGCTCTAAAATACCTTGCTCATGAAGGCCTAGACCTTTTCCTTGATAGGATTTGTGTTATTCTGAAAACATGATGTGAGTCCATTATTAGGTGGAGGATGATGGGTGGTATATATGCTGTATTTTTCTTCTATGAGGAGGCCACCATGGAAGAATGTGAGAGTACCAAGGGGATATGCAAGTGATGTGGGGATAGCAGTTTTAGGCGATGATGGGGGATCATGAGAGGGAGATGATGGGATAGCAACATTTGGATGGGTGGTATCAGGAGAGAGATTAGGGGATATGATAGGATTTAGATGGGGAAAATGATGATTTGATTGGAGAAATGGATGATAGAAATGGACAAACGACTGCTCAGAATGAGAGAAGGAGGTTTACAATAGATGGAAGATTACTCAGAATGAGAAGACGAAAGCTCAGAATGAATGATAGATTACTTGGGACAAGGGGAGGAAGATTCGAAATAGACGAACGAGTACTTGGAACGAGTGAACGAGTGCTCAAAATGGATGAATGAGTACTCGGAACGAGTAAATAGTGACTCAAAATAAACAAAGGAATCTTAGAATGAGGAGATAGAGGTTCAGAATTGATGAATGTTTACTCGAAATGAGTAAAAAATGACTCGAAACAGGTGAATGAATCTCGAAATGATGAGAGGGAGGTTCAGAATGGATGGATGTTTACTCAGAACGAGAAGATGAATGATTGAAATGGCAGAACGAGAGTTCAAGATAATAGATGAAGGTTTGAATTGGGTGAAAGTTTACTCGAAACGGGGAAACGGGTGATCAGAACGGAGAAACAATGAAACGGGTGTCTAGAATGATGAAATGGATGATAAAAATGACTGACCAAGGGTCAGGTCTACCCTTGGAGGGTAGGTCTGCCTGTTCGGAGGGCAGGTCCGCCTATTTGGAGGGTAGGTCTGCCTATGGAGCAAAATTTGGTCAAAATTAGCTAAAATAGGCTCTAAAGGACTGGTTTATAGGTCAATTCCACCCCTGGATGGGTCAAGTCCGGCCCCTAGAGGGAAAGTCCGCCTATCGAGAGGTTTAAACTTGAATTTTGAAAAGATGAATAAGGCAAAGGACCCAAAACAGAGCAAACATCAATCAAAAGGATATGGCTGAACAAAAAATCTCTGGTATTGCACAAAGAGTACAATTCAGACAGCACAATCCTAATATTAGTAGAAAGGGTATGGCCGATAAAGTCTTCTATTCTAAGATGAACATGGTTGCTAAGGAGTTCTCGATATACACCCGGTACGTGAGGCCCAAACCGTGAACACCAACCCATTACAAGCGCAAGTCAGGAACCTTAGCGAGATACTAGAGGCTCATACCAACTCTTCACGTCATCCCGACACTTCACCAATTACAACATGGTTGGATTTAGGTACAACTTTCACTCTCCCTCCTTTATATACCCCTTCAGTATGCGTGGTTGGAATCATCCCTTGGGGTGATGAAATCTACAAGCAGGTCCCGCTAAGAAAAGGAAAAAGGGAGACACAAAAACTTGGTAAGCTATGATTTATCGTCACCTAGGATCACCAAATGGCACAAGGGGATTGGATAGGTCAAATAGCTCACCAACAAGCATGGAAAACAAGATTGATTGACACCCCTAGTTAAAAACTATGTGCCTAAGTTAGGGGGTTAGAAACACTTAAAATAACCAAAAAAGGTGCTGAAAACTAAAATTTTACCTTCTAAAGAAAGCTGTCCAGGTTAGGTCTGCCTATCCGGAGGGCAGGTCCACCTGTATGTAGGGAAGGTTTGCCTATTCGGAGGGCGGGTCCACTTGTCTGGAGGGTAGGTCCGCCCCTCTATGAAAATTTGCAAAAAGACAAATTTTGGAGTCTATGGAGGGAAAGTCTGCCCCTAGGCAAGGTCGGGTCCGCCCCTAGGCAAGGTAGGGTCCGCCCCTAGAGGTCAGGTCCACCTGTGCAGAGGTTAGGTCCGCCCCTGGATGGTCGGGTCCACCTGTCTGCAAGTTGGGTCTGCCCCTCTACAACCTGTACCTGCAAAAAATGAAAAAAATAGCAAACGTGAAAGAAAGAGACTCGTTTGTGGGTCCTACCGGGCATGCCAGAAATGTGATAGGGCAAAAATAATTGTTAGAAAATGAACAAAAAACAAAAGGAGTGCAAATAACAAATACAAACACCCTACACCTCAAGATTGGTCTAATGATTAACTAAACTAAGAAAAATGAAAGATTTCACCTTGTTGAGTTGTCCTTTGGTTGGCCCTTCGATCTTCAATGTTGTATGCTCCTTTGATGGCAAGGGATGCAAGCTATAAGATGAGATAAGGATGGGAAAACAAGTGAAAATGGGTGCCAGTATGAAAATTTGGCTAAGTGTGGCTCAAGAGAAATTTTTGCAAGAGTTTGGCTAGCATGAATGATCTCTCTCTAAAATGAGAGAAAAGATGGGGTATTTATATAGAATTTTGGACTCTCTAGGGAAATAGATGGTTGAGATTGAGCCACCAAGATCAAGATGTAGGGCTAAGGTGAGTTGACAACTCACAAGCCCTCACATCTTGACATGTGGTATGTGAAGTGGCATGAAAAGGATGATGTGTAGATGAGTTGGAAGGAGAGTACATGACATAGAGGTAGTACATAGTACCTTGGGATTGGGACAAGATCTCCTCATAAAGGAGGTCCTTGTCCCCATGTGGGTGAGAGGACATGTGACGAATTAAAAATTCCTCAAATATCCACATGGGGATGAGAAAATGAATTTTAAATTCCAAGGAATGCATTGGGGGGATTAAATGTGAATTAAAAATTCACATGGGGAATGGAGTGCCTTCTCCAAAAGGAGAAAGCCTTTAAGAAGGTTGACATAATTAATTGATTAAGGTTGTACAAGTACTTGATTAGACAAATGGATGACAGATTAGAGGCAAGTGGGAGATTAAGAAGAGTTCACATGTGACTTGATGTGACAAGTCAAAGATCACATGGGGAAGAGAAAAATGAATTTAATATTCCTTGGAAGGATAAAAGGAATTAAAAATTTATTGAGAGGTTGATTAGGCTAGTTAATGAAGGATTAGAGGAGGGTTGGGTGGCTAAGAGATATTAGAGGCCAACTTGCAAAAGTTGGAGCATGTGACACATCCTAATCAAGGATTAGGCATGTGCACATCCCTAATGATGAGATTAGAAGATGAATTAGGATTAGAGAAAAATGATGGAGAATGTGACATATGAGGAATTAAATAAATGTCATATTTATTTAATTCATTTGATGAAAGGGGGAAGGTATTTAATTATTTAACTAGATACTTTAGGGATTTGGTAGAATTAAGGATATTAATTAAATAATAGCGACATTACTTAATTAATGCAAATAAGGGATGTTTAAACGAAAGAGGATAAATTTGGATAAATTAAGTGTCCAAATTTAGGTGTCTACAATATAAATACATATATATGTATAGATGTATATACATATATACATATATACATACATATATATGTATACATATATATATACATATATGTATACATATATATATATACATATATGTATAATATATATATATATACATATATGTATATATATTGTAGACACATAAAAAATACTGATTGACATTGTGCATTTGATCCCGACCTACTAACATCGTTTCATCCTGAATCATCCCTCAGTCTAACCATTTAATCAAATCTCCTTATCTGATTAAATTCATCAATATTCCTACCTTTATTAAATAAACCAGTTATTTAATTAAGTCTCTCTTTTTTGTTAATTAAATCAATCATCTGATCTAATTATCCCTATTTAATTAAATAATCAATTTTATTTAATTAAATCTCTAAAGTCTATCTATTAAATTAAATAAATTAAAACCTTATTTAATTCAATCTAACACCATCTCTTTTAATTAAATAAATCAAAATCCTTATTTAATTATTCTCTTATCATATTCCTCTCTTATTTGATTTAAATAAATCCATAAATTTGAGTCAAATAGGTCACATCATCGCCGGTATTGGCATGGTGTGATGGTTTATTGGTGGCATTGTTGTTCTTGCCACCAAGGTTCAAACCCCGTTGGGGTGTTATTGTTGAATGGTTGTATCCGGTTCATAGCTCCGATCAAAAGCGTTTACCCCTTGAATAAAAATAGTTTACATCATCTAATCTCTCATTAAATTAATTAACCCTTGATTAATTTAATCTCTTGTCATGTCCCATCCTCTAGATTTTGCAAATTGCATATGAAAACAGATTTAATTCATTTATTAAATCTCTATTTTCCTCACAAGGCATCTTTTGGAATATTCTCTAAGTTTGAATTCAAAAATTCCAAGTGGACATGTACATCCAACAAGGAAATAACTCCATCTTACATGTCCTTTGCCTTGAGCCAAGTGGCATTTATTGCATTTTCCCTTCCCTCTTGCAAGTCATTTTAACAAATTTGAAATTCAAAAATAAGCATTTATTGGCACAATCCTCAAAACTTGCACATCCTCCATCCACTCATAGATTGACAAGTGGCATCTTGCCATTAGATGAATGTTAGTCCCACATTGCTCAAATTTGGACATTCATCCATCTTGGCATTCTATAAATAAAGAGCTCATATCCTCATTTGATCATCCACAAATTATGTAAAGTTACCATGCTCAAATATCTATCAAATTTCATCCATCACCATTGAGTTCTTAGCTAGGTTTTGCAAATTTTTGGCTTGGAGCTTTCATTCTTCATCAACAAAGTGGATCAAATCTCTTCAACACATAAAGCTTGCATCTTAGGAATTGGGAAAGGGCCAATTTTCACATCAAATTGGCACCAATTCCCCCATGGGATCAAGAGTTTGCAAATTTAAATTAGGATTCAATCTATTTTATTGTTTTTATTATGTTTTTCATTGTTTATTTTCCTAATTTGAGTTTTGTAAATGGATTTCATAGGGAATCCTTGTTCTTGCTTGCAATCTCTAACTTAATGTGTTTGTTCTCATTGTTTTGTAGGTATTAGGATTGAGGTTCACACATTTGGTGCTAGAAGGAGGGTAAAATCTCATTCTTTATCACCTTTCTCACAAAATTCTGTGTTTTTGTTTATACATAGAAAAATTACCACGCTGAGAGCTCAGCGTCGCCATATAGCACCACTGGAAACTCAAACTGTGATGTTGGAGTCTTCTCGCCCAAAAATTTGAAATCCAAACTACGTCGCTTGACCGTTCTGACCTGCGGGATCTTTCAAAAGAATCAAATTGCGACGCTGTACAAAAGTGCAATGCAGTTGAGTTCAGTGTCCTCGACACAGAGCGATGCTGACTGGTAAACGACGCTGTACAACACCACTGAGAAATCAAACTCCCACGTAGTCACGGGTGGCACCGTTGGCAAGGAGTAAAAAGTGGAAATTTAATTTTAGCATGTGCATTTTGTCATATGATCAATTTATCCTTTGTTTTCTACATTTTGACCTCTTTATTTTGTAGAATTTGATTTTTTTTCATGCTTGTAGGTTGGATCAAATTGAAAGCAAAAGAAGGAGAAACATGATGATGGTATCTTACAAATTCAAAGTGTTTTTAAACACTTTAGTGTTTGTTTAACACTTTTTAAAAAATTGTCATCTCCTTTTGCTTAGGACACTAATTTCATTTGGGTTTTAAAAATGAATTTTTTCAATTTTTGCAAAGGGTTTAAAATGAACATTAGGACTACAACTTACTAGAGTTTGTTTTTTCGGTTAAAAATTGAACAACACAACTCTCATTTGTCCTTTGGTGCTTTAAAAATAATTCATTACTGCTTTGTGCGATCTAAAATGAACATGTTCTATTTTGTTTTGTGACGGTTTACTTGAACTAACTTCATTGGAAAAGGACGTATGCGCTTCTCTCGCGCTTTATAGCGATCTTGAGAATCAAAACGCCTTTTTCATGATTTTAGGTTGGGATAAAGCAATCACCTCCACACTTCGTTTTGGGTTTAAAATTGAACAAAATCTTGTGCGAGTGTGAGTGGGGCATTATTGCGTACATTCTCTCTCTTTGTTGCAAACAAAGATTGATTGAGTTATGGATATTGTCTTTGCTCGCTTTTGTTTATCCTAGAGGGCCTGCCTTGGAGAAAAAGTACTCACCCAAGGGAACGAATCAACCGGTAACACTCTAAAGCCAAGAGTATTTCCAACTGGGATATAAATGTGGGTATTGGAGTAAATGCCAATATCAGGTGGTTGATTCCGACAAGATGGATCTGAAAGGGGACTCTTACCGTATGGGTCAATCTCCATGAACAGAAAGTCCTTATTAAAACCCATGTCCTAGAATTGCCAAAATCCTTTGATCTATTTGTTGGTGCAAGAATGGTCATTCTGAAGCCACCCCACACTTTTATGGTCTTTTAGTAGAAATGGAAAGCATTCCATGGGAGTTTCATGGGTGTTGATGCTTGGCTGCCCCGATTGACGTTAATGAGCCATGGAGGGGAGCCAGTGGGGTCAAGCATCTAACCATTCGCTAAAGATAAGCGTAGCTGGACTTTTCCAAGTGGGAATCCAACAAATATTGTCTTACACATCCATAGGGTTGTACTTATTTGTGGTTTCAAAATGCTTTGCTTGTTCGAAAACATCTTGGAAACAAACACCTAAACTTCATCATAAAAATTTCAAACCCTTTAGGCGACAATTACCATTGAATCAATCCATATGTTATTGCTTGCCCTTGGGATTCACATCCTTAGAGGTTTCTAAACATTGGATTACATCTCAATTTGTCTACTAGAGTTAAACAATAGGTAACCCTTGCCTTGAGTTCATCGAATTTCCACATAACATATTTTGTGGGATTTGAAGAAATTAAGACATTGGACATCTAGTTTGAAAACTTAATCAAAGAAGTGTTTTTGGTAAAATAAAGCCATTAAGCAAAGCTAAACAAAAAAGACTTTCATATGTGTTGAAACCTCACAATTTCCAAGAAGACAAATCCCAAAAAAAAAGAAACAAAAGTCATTGGTTCAAAATCCGGAAATGTATGTTCAAATTGAATCATTCTTTGGTTGTAAAGGTCTATAGAAGCATTGTATGTTCTTCAATACATAGGTCTAAGAAAATAAAGTGTCTTTTTTAGGTTCATCTTAGGATCAAAGGAAATCAATTTTTTTTTCATCCATCCTTCAAACATCAAAACAAAAATCATCTCACCATCACCTTTTGAGAAATCTTGAAAATTATCCTTCATGCTAGGCTTTTAGACAAAAATCAAAATCATTAAATCCTTGAGATAAAATCCTTGAAATCTTTATCGAATCATCTTTGGCTAGGTATGTGTAGATGCATCCCTTTGCATATGCTTAGTCAAAGTTATCAAGACATCTTGTTTAGTTAGGTATATGTAGATGAATCCTTCTTCATATGCTTGGCTAAATTATCATCTTGTTTGAATAGGCGTGGGTAGATGCATCCTTCTCCCTACACATATTCAAATTATCATCCTTTGAGAAAATCTATCCTTTAGATAATCATCCAACATCTTAGGGTCTATTTGTTCAAAAAAATCAAAGAAAAACAAAATCAATCAATCAAGGGCAATCCCAAAAGGAAAATCAAAATCAAAATCCGAAACATATCCGAAAGTCCCAAAAGCCTAGCATCTCCTTCAAGATTTATCAAAAGACCAAAACATCCACATCATCCATCTCTTACATCATCATCATATCACACCTCTTGATCCTTAAGATATCCTAAAATCTTCTATTTTGTGCATAAAGTAAAGATCAATCCAAAGAATTAGAGATTCATCTCCCATATTCTTGAAAATTGATCCTTGTTTTATGGTTCAAACTAGATCTTAATACAAGAAGAGCATGGAAGCCAACAAAGAAACACCCGCTTCAAGTGACCTAAGCCAAACAAACGTTGAAATGAATCCGGTCGAATCAAAAAATCCTTTAACTATCTCATCATCACAAAATCCACAAGAGGAAACCCAAGGAGAGGATCTTACCTTTCAGATGTCTCATGAAGAAATAACTGAAATGCTCCAAAATATGGAAAACCATAATATCATCAACATCATGATGAGGCTTAACACTTCGCTACACATGCTTGAACTAGCAAAACAAGGGGCCAAATTACCTTCAGATTTCGACGTGAGTACCATAGTGGAGACATATTTTCCTCCAATCTCGTCCACCATCCCCATCTCATCTACCCCCCCATCCCAAAACATCACCCAAAACATTCTGCAAATCACAACATCTTTTGCTTCAACCCAACCCAATGTTAATAAGGGAAATGCATTTCTTAATGCTATTCAAACACACCTCCTTGTTAATAATCAAAACTTGGATGCAAATACCATCTTGGAACAAAACATACCCAAAAACCCATTACTTAAGAATGTTCCTCTCACTTTCAATCATGATCCATCATCATCATTCTTCCACACAACACCTCAAACTTCTCTCCTCACAAATTCACAAGAGGAAGGAGACATGTTCAGACTAGGGGGCATTTTCGACACCACAAAATTTTCACAAGAACTTACACCCCTCACATTTCCACCTCTTCCACCATTACCATCATCATCCACACCACTCCTTGGCTTAGGGATTCCCCCTTTACCAAGTATCAATGAAACCAACATCCCAAATATCAATCAAAGCATTATGCCAAATGCTCAAAACTTGTCATCGATATCACAACAACAGATGACAATGAAACAAGCAATCACGACATCATCAACCACCCCCCTAACATCTCAAAGCATGGTTTCTCAAGGGCCAATCACATCAACAAAACCATTTATCACTCGAACCACCAACACAACATCACCACTCACCATCTCCACAAACGCCATTCCGAATCCACCACCACCCCCACCACCACCAACTTCCAACATATCAAGCCAATACAACATGGCATTACAAGCTACTTTTCAAAGGGGATTCCAACAAGTACAAAAACAAAAAGCTGCACAACTAGCTGCTTAGCAAGCCACTCAAGCTACAGAAGCTGCCCAAGCTGCATTACAAGCGCAACAAGCCACACAAGCCCAAGCTTTATTACAACAACAACAACAAGCCACTCAAGCCACACAAGCTACTCAAGTAGCCCAAGCCGCATTACAAGCACAAAAGGCTGCTCAAGCCCAAATTCTATTGTAACAACAAGTGACACAAGCACAAGCCCAAGCACAAGCTCAAGCTTAGGAAAACGTCCAATATCAAGCACAACAAGCACAAGCACAAGCACAAATTCTTGCACAAAAACAAGCAGCACAAATGCAAGCATATCAGCAAGCAATAAAGAAATATCAAGAGCAGCAAGAAGCAACCGAATTGGCAGCCCAACAACAAGTGTTGTTTGAACAACAACAAGCACAACAACAAGCACAAATCTTAGTGCAACGACAATAAGATCAACAACAGGCGTTGTTCATACAACAACAGGTGGAAGCCTACCTAGCTCGGAATAACATACATATAGCATCAAACAACACACAAACCAACCCACCCATCCAACCCACAATTGAAACACCCCAAAACACTTTCATCCCACCCCCTGATCCGCAAAATGACATAACGACACAAATCAGGTTGCTCTCGCAACAAGTGCTCGATCTTCAATCAAGGCGAACAACAAAAACACCAAGCAACTTGTGCCCCTATCCATTTGATAGGAGCCTAGTGATGAAACCATTCCCTAAGGGATTTGAGATCCCCAAGTTTGACAAATATCGAGGGATGGGAAACCCTGAAGACCACATCAGGGAATTCCAGGTTCATTGCATGGAAGTCGCATACGACGATACTTATCTGATGTGGCTATTTCCTAGGAGTTTGGCTGGCCACGCTATGGAATGGTTCTCTCGCTTACCAACAGGCATCAGAACATTTCAAGAAATTATAGACACATTCATTAAAAAGTATGCATGCAACATTACAATGGATGTTAGTCTAGAAGAACTCTCAGCTTTGAAAAAAGGAAAGGGTGAATCATTCACTTCATTCCTACAATGATGGCAACCCAAGGCCAATCGAAGCAAGTGGACCATGCCCGAAGAACAACAAGTTTGCACCATCATAGCCAACCTTGACGACCTCTTAGCATTTCATCTCAAGGTCCAAGGGATCACCACATATGACCAGTTGATCCCCAAGGCGCTCAGCATCGAACGAGCCCTTATGACTCAACCCGCGGGATCAAATTCATACCCCGAACAACAAAAAAATTGCCCACCCTCCAATTACAATGATAAACCTTGCATGTGGGCAAGGAACAAAAACATTACTAATGATGGTGTCATCGATGCCAAGGTGGTCATTAGTGCCCCTCGCCAAAATACACCCGCACCACAAATCCAAATCCAACACCAAAACAATCATCACACAATACAACAACCAAACAACAATCCACTAATCAATAATCTTAATGATCAAAGGGGACCACCCCAATGCAACAAGAGTTATCCCAAGTGAAAGTACACTGCTCTTGGGGAACCATTAGAAGTCATCATGAAAAAGCTGATAGACGAAAAACTCATCAAGGCTCCTACCTTCAAAAATTACCAAGAACCGGATGTGAAACCTCCTTGGTATAATGAGAATCAACTTTGTGAATTCCATAAAATCAAAGGCCATACCACGAACAGTTGCATGAGATTAAAAAACATAGTTCAAGATCTCATTGATAAAAGAATTATAAATGTGGAACAACCTACAGGAAACCAAGATCTTAAGATATACACGAATCCGATGCCTAATCATGGCAACAAAGGGAATAACAATGATAAAGGGAAATGCACCCACTCAAACGTAAATCATGTGTATGAAATATTCATCACCTCCCTAGATGAAAACTGCATGGTCATCACCATCAAAGGCGCCCATGCCGATTGTGGAGTCACCACAAGAGGCAGAAAAGTTACTATCACAGGATCATCCCAGCCAAACAAAGTCCCTACATCTAGATATATTCCTAATGGCTATAATGTCCTAGATCAACTCAAGAGAATGCCAACACAAATCTCCATCATGGAGTTGCTAAAAATCTCATATGCCCATAGGAAAATCCTTGAAGAAGCGTTGGCCTCATCTAGTGTCCTCACAGATCTTGATGCGGAGCAATTCCAAGCTATGGTCAGAAATATCATTATGCCTAATCTTCTTACATTCTCTGACCAAGATTTCCCCGCTCAACCATCTCACAACTGAGCGCTCCACTTAGAAGCCATCGTACATAAGAGAAAAATAAAAAGGGTCTTGGTGGATGGAGGTGGGGGCTTGAACATTTGTTTTCTCAATCTCATCAATCAATTGCAAATCTTAGAAGATTCTATTGACAAAGGAAAGGGTATCACAATAAGAGCATATGACGATCAAGAAAGAGTGTCTTAGGGCATGATCAAACTCCCTATTCAAGTAGGGCCTACTATCATGGAGACCACTTGTCAGGTCTTGGACCTCAACTTGCCGTATAACATCCTCCTAAGACGTCCATGGATTCATGCAATGAAGGCAATAGCGTCGACTTTCCATCAATGTGTTAAATTCACACATGAGGGACAAGAAGTTACCGTCCATGGAGATCCCGAGCCTTTCTCATACTGCAAAACCTTGAAGAAAAGTATTACAAAATCCCCCAAGTACCAAAAAATGATGAGGGCCCATCCACACCATACATTGATCCCGCCACTCTTGCATCCACTTTTGCGATAGAGACACCCGCCACCTCCACCATTCCCACCATCTCTGACATCAAGGTCATCATCCAAGATAACAACTGTGGAAACTACAAGCTCCCTAATAATGCTTTTGTGGTAGGAGAGTTACCGCAATCTCCTAGATCATGGGGACGTCCGCAAATAAATGAAGTCTCCACATCCTAAATGTCTCCTGAAGATTATCCTAACTTTACAAGTTGGGGAGATCTAGGCTGAGAAGTTATTGAGGCAGATCCATAGCATATGCTATATATCAAGATGAAAGACTAGTACTAGACTTACCAATGGATGACAGAAGCAAGGGTCTACAAATGATGCTCGCAATGGGCTATGACAAAAATCAAAGACTTGGACAAAATGAAAATGGGCTTATAATACCTATCATTCCGGAGACACGACTGATAACAAATCTTGGCCTTGGATGTACCCCTCCGAGTATAACCATACGTGGCCAAGGTCCTCTGGTTAGAACAGTTAATAATCCTCCTTAGCCAACCCCAATAGAACTACAATTACCAGTATCTACAGGTAGGGTCATAGATAACTTTGTACATTTGATATAATCGACGTCTGTATTAGTAGTGATGACAAGGATACCGCGACCAACTTACCTAGGCTATTTGAAGATACCACTCTATTCATGATTAACACCCTATCTTTTGAATCAGACCACCAAAATCATGAGATCCGCCTAGTATATCCCCAACTCATCGACTACAACCAACGAGGACCACCAGTTCTTGATACATTCGAAAACGATGAGGCGCTCTTGAAATTCATGGGACTGCGGGATAACATTCTAGATGGGGATCACAAAGCAGGGTTCATAATCGAGTTAGACACACATGCCTATTATGGGGAAACGATTGAATCCCTCATTTGCAAAAGTGAGAAATTAAGAATAATATCCAAGTCCTTGAGTGAAAACCACACTGTGGCACTCTTCGACTAGAAAAAAGTAAAAATAAAGGACACATCCAATGGTGAAAATCTCTCTGAGGCGCCCGAGGATGGGGGATTCAATATTCCTTCTAGAGCTATTCATCAAGAAAAATTGACAGTCTTGGTAGAAAAATGCAATCCAGTCAATCTAGGAATAGAGGATACCCCACATATCACATTCTATGCGAAATCACTACTATCAGAAGAGCAAGAGCTCCTAGCTGCATTCCTAAGAGAAAGAAATATAAAATTTGCACGGAGTTATGCTGACATGCCAGGACTTGATCCAGAGACCGTGGTTCACCACTTAGCAGTGTATCTAGAAGCAAAGCCTATTAAACAAAAGCTTCAAAAAATGCACCCTCAGATCGCCCTATTAGTCAAAATGGAGCTAAAAAAGCTATTAGATGCAGGATTCATCCGACCGATAGATTATCCAGAATGGGTGTCAAACTTGGTACTTGTTTCAAAGCCTGATGGGAACATCAAAATCTGCACAGACTTCAGAGACTTGAATAAGGCATGTCCAAAGGATGACTTCCCACTTTCAAACATTGATATGATAGTAGACATGACTGCTAGACATGAAATGTTGTCACTAATGGACGAATTCTCAGGGTACAATCAAATCATGATAGCTAAAGAGGACCAACATAAAACAACTTTCACTTGTCCATGGGGGACCTACTACTAGAACATGATGCCATTTAGCTTAAAGAATGCAGGAGCAACATATCAAAGGGCCATGACATTGATATTCCATGACATGATCCATAAGATGGTTGAAGATTACGTTGATGATATTCTAGCTAAATCTAGAAAGAGAAAAGATCACATAGCAACCCTAAGTGCCATCTTTGACAGACTGGAAGAGTACAAGGTCAGATTAAACTGAAAGAAGTGCATCTTCGGCATAAAATTAGGTAAACTATTAGGATATATAGTGTCAATGAGAGGTATCAAGGTAGATCCAACAAAGGTAAAAGCAATCCTCGAGATGGAAGCACCAAAAACATTAAAGCAATTGAGATGTCTCTAAGGTAGAATCCAATCCATTCGAAGATTCATAGCACAACTGGCAGAAAAACAAAATCCATATTCTTACCTACTCCACAAGGGAGTAGCATACAAATGGGATAACAAGTGTGAAGAGGCATTCAATAAAATCAAAGAATATCTACTGACACCACCAGTCTCAATGCCACCCATTCCAAGGAAACCATTGATCCTATATGTATCAACAACAACAACAACAACCCTTGGAGCCCTCTTAGCTCAGCATGACAAAAATGGAACAGAAAGGGCTATCTATTACATCAACAAAACAATGGTTGGGAATGAGCTAAACTATTCATTCATCGAGAAAGCATGCCTCGCAGTAGTGTTTGCATCATAGAAATTCAGACATTACATGTTGGCACACAAAATAAAACTCATCGCCAAAATCGATCCTCTCAAGTACTTATTATCAAAGGAAATGCTCATAGGAAGAATGGAAAAATGGGAGATGATACTATCAGAATACGACATCAAATATGTGGAGAGGAAAGCAATCAAAGGCCAAGTCATCACAGATCAACTTGTAGAATCACCAATCTATTCAGAGAATCCTCTCATCTCAGAGTTTCCAGATGAATCTATTTTCAATATCAACATAGCTGACCACTAGAAACTGTACTTCGATGGCTCATACATGCAATATGGATCAGGAGCTGGTGTTTTCTTTATCACCCCACAAGGGGATTGCATACCAAGATCCTACAAACTGGCGTTTCCTTGCACCAATAACATAGCAGAATACGAGGCTTTAACCATAGGTCTCAGAATAGTAGTGCAGTGGAACATTATAGCTCTCAAAGTATATAGAGACTCTCAATTGATAATAAATCAAGTGAATGATGAATACCAGACCAAGGACGACAAGATCACTCCATACAAGAAATTGGTGGAGACTCTCAAAGAATCCTTCATCAAAATTATATTTGAGCAGATTCCTGGAACCAACAACAGAGCAGCAAACACCATGGCAACAATTGGATCCTTACTTGATATCCCCCACAACATTCCAAAGTATGAATTCCTGATTGAGCAGCTTCTCGTGCCTGCATTCGAGGTACCGGAATCAGAATATGTGCGAAATCATTGGTCCCGGTGATCCTTGGTATCATGAAATTTACACATACCTTTGAATAGGAGTCATACCCGCCGATTTACCCTCAAACCTAAAATGAACCTTTGTAAAAAAGGCATCCAATTTGTCATCCTAGGTGATACCCTATATCGTAGAAGCATAGAAGGAACCCTACTGCACTGCCTAAACACTGAGGAGGCATTAACCACTCTAACTGAAGTACATAACGGTATTTGTGGTTCACACTCGAGTGGAATGACCATAGCCAAGAAACTACTGAGGATGGGGTATTATTGGCCCACAATGGAAAGAGAGGCACATGACTATGCCAGAAAGTGTCTACAATGTCAGCAGCATGGGGACCTCATCCATGCTCCAGCTCAAGAGCTTCATCCTATCATCACACCATGGCCTTTTTCGCAGTGGGGACTTGATCTCATTGGAAAAATCATGCCCACTTCATTTAACAACCAAAAATTCATCATAACTGCAACATAGTACTTTACTAAGTGGGTGGAAGCCATACCCATGACGTATATAATTGGGAAGCGGATTTCAAAGTTCATCCTGAACTATCTCATTTGCCGATATGGTGTTCCACAAGCCATTATCTCAGATAATGGGACACCATTTAAGAATCAGGAGGTCCGTGACTTATGTGAAAAATTCAAAATCCAACATCGCTTCTCCACCCCATACTATCCCCAAGGAAACGACCAAGCAAAAGCTACAAACAAGACCATTCTAAAAATCCTCAAGAAAACAGTCAATGATGCAGGTCATGACTGGCACTTACAGCTTAATCCCGCCCTCTGGACCTATCGAACCAAAATCCGCACACCCACTGACACCACCCCTTTCTCCCTGGTCTACGGATCAGAAGCAGTACTCCCCATTGAGATCGAGATCCCATCACTCAAGATATCACTGCAGAACCTCATCATAGATGAAGAGTATCGAGTATCAAGATTGAATGAGTTGGAGCTACCGGATGAGTGACAAATAGATGCTTTGAATCATTTGCAAGTTTATCAGAATAGACTAAAAAGGAGCTACACTAAGAAAATCAGAAGTAGGACATTCCAAGTCGGAGAACTAGTATTGAAGGAGAATCAAAAGAATGTCCCAAACCCAAGCAGCAAAGGAAAATTTGAACCCAATTGGTTGGGACCATTCGTTATCACAACAAGTTACAAGTCAGGGGCATAACAGTTATCAACAACCGAAGGGGAACCTCTGCAAGAGCCCATGAATAGCCCTCATTTCAAAAATTTTTATGCCTAAATCTTTCAAGGTATAGAACCATCAAAAATCCAAAAAAATCAGAAAATGTCCTGAAAAAATGGTTACTTCGGCGAAAACCTGGAAAACAGGCATCTTGGTAACAAAATAAAAAAAAAAAAACAAAAAATCCAAAAAAAATTAGAAAAAGGATTGAAAACAGTAAAGAGAAAAATTGTCCTCTAGTGAAAACCACTTCGGTGGCACTTTGGGAAAGTACCTTGGTGAAAACTTGGAAAACAGGCGCCTTGTGTAAATAAGCACTTTCCATCCATTAGGATCTTTACAGCTTGTTATGCATCATCCATCCATTACACTTCCATTGAATCCATCGCATCCAAATCTCCATCCATCACTCATCCACTCACATCCGCACCATAGCTTGGTCCTGTTTTGGTATCATGATCCCTCCTAATACTACTTGACCCATCCTCAAGGTCAGTTTGTCTTGCCTTTATCGGAGTAGTCTATTGCATCACGCTAGGGACATGTTCTCATCGGATCAGATTCGTGTATGTTCTTAAAGTCCTCAAATTAGAAAATCCAAAAACATCGAAAAATTAGAAAACCCAAAAACATCAAAAATAAAAAAATCCAAAAACATCAAAACATATCAAAATCCCAAAAATAGGTCAAAAAGTCAGTTAAAAAGTCAAAAACAAGGTCGTCTTATCGAACTATGTCGTCTCTGAGCTTGAACGTAAGCAAGGTTGATCTATGATCATCCCTCGAGACACTTAGGTTAGTTCTATAGGCATCCGTCATAATAAACTGACATCTCATCATGTATATCATCGTCTGTAAATCGATCAACTCGTCAGTCGAACTACGTGGTCTCTACGTGTATAACTTAGGCAAGGCTCATCTGTTTATCAACCCTCGAGGCCCCTAGGATAAGTCTTTAGGTTAGTCTCTTGGTCAAAATCTCAGAAAACCCCAAAACATTGGAAAAATCGAAAATCAAAACATTTGCAAAATCTTGAAAAAATACCAAAAACAACCTCAAAACATCTCAAAAAGATAAAAAACATCCAAATATTTGAAAAAATCCATCCATCTCATCTCACTTGCACCCGCAATAACATCACTCATAAACAATTGTCATCCTCAATCTTTGGTAAGACAATCAGAAACAAGTCTAGCAGGTTGAAAGAGAAAACTCAAATCGTCAAGTCTTAGGTCTAAGTCAGTGCACAAACAAGATGGTCAACTCTCAGTATCAGTAACTCATCATCCAATTGGTCCCATATCAATCATTTGAAAGAATGCTTTGGATAAACAAAACAATGTGCCGCCATCCACTAACATGTCTTAGGATGAATCCTTCCTACAATGGGCATTATCTTTTGGCAATAGTTTCGGTTCTTATCCTTAGAAAACACATCCTCTTTTGGTTAGCAGTATTGAAGAACATCAGCTTGTTTGTTTACTTTGTCTTTATCTTTTGAGTCATCTTATTGCGCTCATTCCAAGGACTTCTCAATGATATCCGAATAGAGGATTTAGAGAAATAGGAATGGGGCAACGATCAATATCTTTTGTTTGTTGTGCTTGTTGGATGTTCTTGTAATATAACCTTGGCGAATACTTGCTTTGTTAGGTATGTATGGAGGAGGTTTTTTGGAAAACTTGTTGACTATTGCATTGATAGGTTTACCTTTCCATGTTTTGGTCTGAGGTGTTTGAAACTTCTAAAGTGCATCCTAGCAAGGTTTTTGTATGTCAGGTCTGAATAAGGATACTCCTATCTACTTGTCAAGTCAAAGTCCATCACACTAGGTACCACGCCATCCTGGTTTTCTATACCTTGATGCATCGTACCACGTGTGTTATCAAACATAAGGAAATTGGCCCTTTGAAAATCCTAATTCCTCGGCAAGAAATCATCATCATCATTTTCATTTTTATTATCTTGTGTCTTGTTGAAATGACTTCTTCTCTTCTTGCTCATCACACTAACAAGGTACTATGACAGTTTTCCACCACCATCATCATCGTCATCGATCCTGCATCCACAATAATTAGCATATTGCATCAACATAACATATAGGAAACACATGCATTGCATTTCCATCATCATATAAACATGTTATCATAAGCATTTTTCATAGATAGGTGCATCCATTTCATTGCATTTCATCCATTACATTGCATCGCATTGCATTACATCAATCATTGCATAACATTCATTTGCATTTCATAACCATTTCACATTACCACCTATTGCATAATCATACATAATAGGTACATACACATCATTGATAATCCATCGCATACATAGTTGCATAACATCATAAAGTCATCTCACGCATTAGGTTCATTTTGCATAAAACATTATCATGTCATTGCATATAGTACATCACATTAAAATGCATCACATACATTATCATTTAATATGTTTAGGATAATAATTTTTGTTATTCTAAGCATCTTAAAAAACCATCCCATTTGCATCATCATATAAAACACGACCATTGCATTCACATTGCATTATACCATCCATTACATCATCCATTTCATCTCATAAATAGCATCATAAATCATTCATTGCATAAATCATTCCACTTAAGCATAAATAGAAAAAAATCATTACATACAAAGCGTACATCCATCCATAATCATTTAATATATAAGCATGATTCACATCATTTCCATATCATTTTTATCACATATCACACCATCATTTGCATCAACATAAATAGATCATATAGACATCATCATTGCACATCACATAAATACATCTACATATCATAGGTCAACACAATATAGATCTGTTAGTCATAATCATTACATAATGCATATATCATCGAAAATAAAAGCATCCATAAACACATCATATAAGCATCATTGCACAACATATAGATAAAATCATCCATGCATAAATAAAAGGTACACATTGTATCACATCACATCAAAATCATCATCGAATCATATATATATCATCATCAATAATGTAACTATCATAGTACAAAAAATAATCAGATCACTATACATGTATGCCAATCAGTACAAAAGAGCCCATCGTGCTATCAAAAAGGAGCCCATAAGGCACAAAAAGTATCGTATCATCTCGATCAAGGTCTGTCCCCATGTATGCTGCCCTCACCCCTGTCACCGTGACCCTCTGCTAGTCTATGGCTGGTCCGCTCCGAGTACTCTGGGACCTGTCCTACTCTGGGTACGGCCTCATGATAATGCCTCTGATAGTACTCGGCCTCTCGAATGACATCCCTGTAGGACCGAACCGACACTGTACCCTGGGAAGAGGAGGCTGCCATACTCTCTAACTGCTACCTTCGGCCTAGCTCTGTGGCCACCTGTAACTCTGTAGCCTATCTCTACTAAATGGCCTGATCCCTCTCAGCCCTCATTTGCTCTCTCTTAGCTCGAGCCTAATCCCTCTCCCCTGTCACAGTCTGCACCTGGGCTTGCAACTACACAATCAAAGTATCCCAAGGATCCACCTGTCCTGCTAGATGCACTGGAGGCTGTACCTAAGGCTGCACCTGAGGCTGATCCTCAACCTGTGGTGGTACACCTGGTGGCACCTACTGCTGATCCGACATTGGTACATCTCCCTGCCCTAGCTGAACTGGTGGCCCAATTGGCTGGTCTTGTCGTACATCACCCCTCCATCCTCATCGTCCCCCTCTGCCTCTAACTCTCTGCTGATCTGGGACTGCTCCTGGAATGGTCAATCATAGGGGAGGCCAAAACCAATGGACCTATATGCTTGTGTCATGCGTGGATTTGTAGGCCCCTGATCATAAGCCCATGGTCGAGCTACCAGCTGCCTAAAGCTATCGACGACCTCTGAGGTAGGAATATACCACCCCCATGAAACCTGTGTCATGGTGCAGGCGAAGACGGCTACATAGTCATCATCAGGGTGATCCTAGGGCTCACCGAACTGACGCTACATGCGCCCAGGCAAGTACCTCTTGATCATCATGTGCTCTTGCCCTTGCATGAAGTGGTCTTGGTGGGAAAAGAACAACTGCTTAGCATTGCTGACCCATCTGGGCCGACCAAGGTACGGTCGCCATGTGAACACCTGCATCTCATCGAGGACCCTCCTCCAGTAGGGGATCTCGTGCTCACCTGTGTGTGTGAAGGACACACTGCCTCTGTAGCGCCATATGAGGGGATCATCTGGCATCATCAGAATAGTAACAATCCGCGGCCGAAGCACAACAATGTGCTCCATGCCCAAACGTGAAGAAGGGTCACCCCTGCTTTGAGTGCTCTGCCATCCATGTACATGTACTCGTGCAGATCTCTGTATAAAGATGCAAGAAGCACCGACCCCCAAGCAAAACGGACCGGCCTGTCTCGAACCATACGCTCCCAGCAATATCCCCAGCCGGGACTGAAGTATCGGCCTCGTTTGTCAGGGTCAATGAGACCTGAAATGATCGCTGCAACAACTAGGCGGAAGGGAGGTGCAAGGATCTTGTGCCGCTTGAGCTCGATCTACCCCTCGCAGAAAATGATGTCTTCTATGGCGAGGACTCTGTGGCAACCATCGCGCCCCTTGTCCATGTCAAAAATCACTCACCGACCGTGAATCGACAATCTCAAAATATGGCAAACGTCCTCTAGGGTGACGGTGGCCTCGCTAGTTGGAAGATGAAACGAAGAGGTCTCGTTGTGCCATCTCTCGGAAAGCGCTGACAACATCCCTAAGTGAGTGCGAATGGGCACTGCGTAAGCAATATACCATAGCCTTGCGACCTGGAGTTGATCCTGATCCCTGTCGCTCAGGTCCCACAAATAACCGAATAGGTCCTGCGACTTGTGCTCTCGAGAGTAGAGCTCCCTCGCCGTGTCCTGCATCATGGAAGGTCACCATGTTAAATTTTTTGAAAAATTCTTCATCGGCTGTTCAAAAAAACCTCTCCAGTGTTGCAATCCATGAAGGCATCATAGTTTGATTTTTAATCAAACTCCGACGCTAGGGCATAAAATACCAAAATTGCACTGCCGTGGTGCACTTTTCCTTCTAGCGGCGCACTTTGAGAAAATGCAGGACCGCTGTATTGTAGTTTGCAAACCACCCTGCCAGCCCCAAGCTCAACGTCGTAGTTTGGAGTCTATTTTCAAACTCCAAACTACATCGCCGTGACGCTATTTGACACCAAGCGATGCAATTTGATTTATGAGCGGTGCTATATAGTGTCGCTGCAGAAAGACCGACTTTGAATGCATTAAATAAAGGCTAAAAATGAAAAACCAAGCTCAAGTAAGGGTCACTTACCGGTGCCCCGATGCCGGGTGGCCACTAGTATGTCTGAACTCGATCAGAGATGTACAAGGGAAGCTGTCGTTGCGCCATATCGTCAGGAGGTCAGAACTCAAATCTCAAGGTTGCTAATGGAAGTGTGTGAAAGTGACTTGAAAGTGACCTCTTGGGCCCCTTTTAAGCTTGAAAATTAGAGTTTTTTCACTCTAATTGGCTATCATGCTAGGGTTTTGGACCCTTGAAGCTGTTCTTGTCTAGTTGAGGCTTGTTTTACATCGTTTTATTGCATTTAGACATGTTTTTGGCCTCTTGGAGCCTTTTCAGACCCATTAGGCACCTTGTCCTCTTTTTTCGCGAGATCACCCAAAATTGAAATTTTCGTCCAATCTCTCGAGGGGGCAATATAATGGCATGTTTTCTCTCGCCAGGAAATAGTGGGGCAAGATTTTAAGTAATGATTTTTTTTTGGCTTTGATCGAGATCATTTATTCTTTGAACCAACGCAACAAATGCATTGCTTCAAAGAGGGGCAAAATGTAGACACGTAAAAAATACCGATTGACATTGTGCATTTGATCCCGACCTACTAACATCATTTCATCCTGAATCATCCCTTGGTCTAACCATTTAATCAAATCTCCTTATCTAATTAAATTCATCAATATTCCTCCCTTAATTAAATAAACCAATTATTTAATTAAGTCTCTCTCTTTTGTTAATTAAATCAATCATCTGATGTAATTATCCCTGTTTAATTAAATAATCAATTTTATTTAATTAAATCTCTAAAGTCTATCTATTAAATTAAATAAATTAAAACCTTATTTAATTCAATCTAACACCATCACTTTTAATTAAATAAATCGAAATCCTTACTTAATTATTCTCTTATCATATTCCTCTCTTATTTGATTTAAATAAATCCATAAATTTGAGTCAAATAGGTCACATCATCTAATCTCTCATTAAATTAATTAAACCTTGATTAATTTAATCTCTTGTCATGTCCCACCCTCTAGATTTTGCAAGTTGCACATGAAAACATATTTAATTCATTTATTAAATCTCTATTTTCCTCACAAGACATTTTTTGGAATATTCTCTAAGTTTGAATTCAAAAATTCCAAGTGGACATGTACATCCAACAAGGAAATAACTCCATCTTACATGTCCTTTGCCTTGAGCCAAGTGGCATTTATTGCATTTTCCCTTCCCTCTTGCAAATCATTTCAACAAATTTGAAATTCAAAAATAAACATTTATTGGCACAATCCTCAGAACTTGCACATCCTCCATCCACTCATAGATTGACAAGTGGCATCTTGCCATTGGATGAATGTTAGTCCCACATTGCTCAAATTTGGACATTCATCCATCTTGGCATTCTATAAATAAAGAGCTCATATCCTCATTTGATCATCCACAAATTATGCAAAGTTACCATGCTCAAATATCTATCAAATTTCATCCATCACCATTGAGTTCTTAGCTAGGTTTTGCAGATTTTTGGCTTGGAGCTCTCATTCTTCATCAACAAAGTGGATCAAATCTCTTCAACACATAAAGCTTGCATCTTAGGAATTGGGAAAGGGCCAATTTTCAAATCAAATTGGCACCAATTCCCCCATGGGATCAAGAGTTTGCAAATTTAAATTAGGATTCAATCTTATTTTTTGTTTTTATTATGTTTTTCATTGTTTATTTTCCTAATTTGAGTTTTGTAAATGGATTTTATCTAGGGAATCCTTTTTCTTGCTTGCAATCTCTAACTTAATGTGTTTGTTCTCATTGGTTTGCAGGTATTAGGATTGGGGTTCACACACACACACACACACACATACATATACATACATATATACGTACATATCTACATACATATACATATATATATATATGTGTGTGTGTGTGTGTGTGTGTGTGTGTGTGTATACATAGATATATACATACATATATGCATATATATATATATGTATATATACATATATATTTATACATATTTACATATATGTACATATATGTACACACACACACACACACACACACACACACACATATATATATGTATATGTACTTCCTGAGAAAATGAGTGAATGAATGAAACTTGTATACAAGATGAGCAATGATGTTCTAATTGAATATAATTTTCCTTGAAGGATATGAAGCTATGCGAGGTGTCATAGTGAAGGCATGTCTAATATAGCTTTCATTTTATCAAGATCAACCTTAATCCCATATTAGGAAATTATGTAATCAAAATGTTCTCTTAGTGATTCCCATGACACACTTTCTTGAAATCAAGAAAACCTTGTATTCTCTAAGCCATTGTTGGATTCAAAGTAAGATGAATGGGTGTTCTACTATAGTTTTGACCTTTCCCAAGATTTCATCAACATAATCCTTAACTTTGTGATGAAGCATGTCATAGAATATTACTATTATAACTCTTTGATAAGTTTAACCTACATAAGTCAAGCCAAAAGGCATGACTTAACAATAAAAGGTTCCCCAAGGTGTAATAAAGGAAATATTATGTCAATCCTTTAATGTAATCTATATCTAATTATAGAGTTTTTTCTTAATGAGTTTGGCAAGTAGTTGAACTACCAAGTGATGAACAATAAGGGAAGGATTTAAGCACATCATGTCTACATAAGACCAGGTGAATAGATCAACATATTTTGACAAGAGACCTTATTGAACCTATTTTTATTTTGATTTAATGCTAGTAGCTATTTGTGTTAACTTTTGATACTAGTCAATACCTTGGCTTATGTTCATGACATCTTATAAGATATTGGATCCTTCTCATAACCTCTACGAAGCAAGGTGAAGGTGGATTTCCTCATAAAATGATGCATAATTTGAGTCCTAAATGGGTACTTTCGATTTTAGTTCTTTGATTTCTGATATTTATGTAATGTGGAGAAAAGGACTTTATTTTCTCCCCAAAAATGTTGAATTATGAATAACAAAATCAAAGCCATTTTTATGGTTTCTTGGAGGAAGATAACCTATGGAATTGAGTAGTTCAAGGAAAACCTTATTACTTTGGACTTCATCTAATGGTATGTGGTTGCATAATTAGTTCCAATAAGGTTAGTTTCATAGATATTTTCATAAGGGTCATGGTGATTAATGGCTCTAACATGATTACCATTAGATGAATCATCATAAAAAATATATGAATAATCACTAGGGTTATCAAGATATTTACGCTAAGGTATATTCCATAATCCTTTGCTTAGTTGTAGTCTTAAGAAAGTGGATGGGATCTAGGATTCCTTATTCATGTGCCCCCAAGCCCTTTATAGTTCATAAAGTCATATATTTATTAATGCTTGATGGATAGTCATTATGCTTAAAATAGGAGGCACATTCCTCTTTACTGTGCAACCATGATGCATTTGAGGAGTTTTTTTTTTATCAAAGAGAAAACCATATTTTAAAAGTTGTAGAGACAAGTTATAAGGTCTCTTTCCTCTACTTCTATTCCCTATTAGGATGGTCATTGTAGATACCCAAAATTATCCTAGCCTGCAAGCAACATTGTAACACTAATTTTTGTCTAATTCATATGATTAAATAATTATATTATTTAATTATCACTAATTCCATATCCTACTATTAATTAAATTATTCTATATTATTTAATTAATTTACCTTATTAATCTTCTTTGATTAATTAAATAAATTAATATTATTTAATTAATTGTCCACTATCCCACTTTCTAAATTAAATAATTACTTTAATTATTCAATTATCTATAAAATCCTCAACATTATCCACTCTTCAATATTAAATGAAATTAATTATTTTATTTATTAAATTCCACTTGCACATTCCTTTAATAATTTATTTATTTAATTAATTATTTAATCTCATGCATTCCTCATTCATTCCTGATTCAGTCGATCAACTAATCAATTCCACTTCACTGATTAATCAATTCAATTCACTCCCACTTAGTCCAAGTTAACTGATCAATCAAATTCCTTAACCAATTCATGCAAATAGTTAATTGAAATCATGCAACCAATTGAAGTCAGTTAATTGATCAATTAATTCCTCTAATTGATTCTCCACCCTCAATCTCTTCAATTCATCTTTTGATTTTGATCATCCATCCAAATCAAAATTTTCTATTAAATAGACCTCCATCTTCATTTAAAGGTTAACCACAAATCTTCAATATTTTGTGATCATTATCACATCAATATTCATTTGAGCTTAAGCATAATAGTGTAGACATAAATACGAGAGTAAAGGAAAAATGGAGATAATTCAAGGATGACATAGGAAGGTACATTGCTTTGATTTATTTCTGTAACTGAGGATATTTTATGGTGTTAGCAGATTAGTGAATTAATCATAAAAACCAAAGCTAACTATGAAGAACAATGGAGGAAATAAGTAAAATAAGAACGATTATACCAAATAATCTTGAGAACCTCCATGAATCACCTCCATAGCCCTTCTCAAATTGATGCAAATGTGATGTTGCCCTCAGATTGAATGTGTGAGCAATCTAATGACTATGACAATGACAAAGCAAATATTGAAGGATTTGAAATGACTACATGTAATACTATGCTATCATGCAACTAGTAAGCATCAAACTAAATCAAGTGAAATGTAACTGTGACTATGACAAAGTGACATGAATGCAAGATTTCCTAAGACTCAATGAGCATGAGATCAAATATGAAAAAGATGAAGTGTTAAGAAGTCCCAAAAATGAGAGCAAAATTGGCATTTTATAGAAAATGCAATTTTGGACAGACAACCAAGATTAAAGTTGATGAATGCCCTAAAATTAGCGGTCAAGATTGCGTGTGACAACCCATAATTAGGGTGAGGGAAAAAATATGAAATGAGTGGCCAAGATGCAATTTGAGAAAATCAAATTGACGGTTGAAAATAAATGTGACAAGAAGATAAAGATTGACACAAAAGAAGGAGAAATCTGAAAAATCAGGAATCAAATAAAAGTTATTTGATTTTTAGAGGAAAAAAATATATTTTGAATTAAAACTTGATTTAATTGAAAAATGAGGAAAAATCATGTGACAACAAATAATTAAAATATTTAATTATTTACTAAAAAGCGAGAAAATTAGAAAGTGGGATAATTTAAATAAATGATTTTATTTAAATTAGAAAAAGTGAAGGTGGACAATAATTAAATAAATTAAAAAATCCATTTAATTATAAGAAGTCTTTAAAGAATTAGTGACATATTTAAATAAATAAATAAATTTTATCTATTTAAATAATCAAGCATAAATTGATGGACAAGAATAATAAGAAATTTATTTAATTATGCAAAGACTTTAGACAATTAGAGACGTATTAAATAAATAAGTAAAACTTATTTATTTAATAATCAAGAAGAATAAAAAGACATGAATTAATTAAACAATTATGAACTATTTAATTAACAGTCGAAAGTGGACCAAGGACATAATTTAAATATTTTAATTATGCTAGGACGAAAGTGGTAAAAATAGAGCTTGCAGGCCTAGGTCATTTTTATGTGTCTACAATTTCACTATGTTATATTGTGCTTCATTGATAGATTAGATTGGGATTTTCTTGAATCTTATAGCTAGTGGTTGCTATTTCTTATTCATGTTGATTTATATCCATTTTCTAGTTATACAAATGGTGAACTTGATGTGAAGCTAACAATTTTTTGTGAAAAGTTATAATTTTTTTGAGTTGGAGGATTTTGCAACACAAATGTGAGTGAAGAGCTCTACATTTGTAGCATTTGGCACCACATCTATCTACAGAACACTAGAATTGTATGCATAAAACTACATCTGCTACATTCTAGTGACATACGCATAGTTTTCCATGATGTATTTGTCGAAATCTACAATGTAATTGTGTGTTTTAAATTTTTTATTATCTGCTAACAATTGTTATTTCTATTTTTTACGTAGGACTAAAAACTACTTTTTTGAAACCCTAACATTACAATTATATTATCTAGGTTGTTTTTTTTGCATATTTTGTTGATTTTTGTGTTTACAAGTTCTATGACGTAGCTGATTTTTTGAGCCACATTTATTTCTTGTACCAAAATTGTTTGGTGTGTTGCAACCATCCGCTTCCTACACTACAATCATCTACTTCATGTGCTACAATCATCTGATTCTTACACTGTAATTTTCTTCTTCCTACACCACAATCGTTTGGTGTGACACATCTATTTGAAAGTTATAAACTTTAAAATTTTGTTTTTGATTATACTCTAATTTAGATTGATTAAATTTTTGGGTTACTAATATCTTGTGACTGATTTATAGTGATTGTTGGGAAAAGATAATACTTTTACACTACTAATCCTTCTTATTGTAGCTCGCTTGATAAAGACACTTTTGAAATTACTAATGAGTTTGATGGAGGTTTTCTTGCCAAAGACTAAACTTTAAACATTGTGTCTTTATTTTTTCTAGATTAAACAACTTTTATTTGGGCTTAAAAAGAAATACTATATTTTTTGTTTGGTAGATTAGTGACACATATGCTCTTCCCTCGTGCCTTGTACAACCTTGGGAATCAGAAACATCGTTAATTTACAGTTTGTTGTTTACCTAAGGTTAGTGTTTTGTGCATTCTCTTTCCTTGTGACATCTAAGAATGATCTTGGGGATCAAAAGAAACACTATAACTATTTATTTCTTGTACAAAGACTTGCTTGGGGGCCTCAACACCCAAAGTTATGATCTCAAGCATATTTCCTAGAGGACTATATAAAAGGGGGAGATAAAGAGTTGTACCTCAAAGAAAGATAGGTTCGTTCAAAGCCAAGCCCCATGACCCTCGGTCCATTGAGACAGGGAGGTGATGAGTAGAGAGGATACCCCTCTCGACTCAAGCTATTATAGATAAGATTTCTATTTATAGTAGACCCTTAAGTAAATACATTATTTCTAGAATCCTAAGAGCCATTCAATTGTAGCTTGTTTGTAGTGCAGGGTACAAGTATGAATGCCTGAAGCTACTGACAATCTACTCCCTTAATTAGAGAGAAATGTTTTGGTTGGCTATTTATAGCCTCTCAAGGAGACAAAGAAGGTGAGCCTTATTGTATTGGGCCTATGCCACTAGATATCTAGCTATCCACTTTCATAAAGAAAGGTGTTTCTATCCAATATTGTGGAGTATTTATCACTTAATTGTGAGGTGGGCTTACAACAAGTTTACAGTCCTATATGATTAACTAAGTCATGCTTTTTTTCAATTGTCTTCAATATGTTCTCTACCGGTGATACCATTGGCCTTTGGGCCTTAAACCTTATTAACAAGAGTCAAAGAGTCACAAATTTTTCCATATTTTGAGTTTTATGAGTGTTTTCTATCAAAATTTAAAAAATCAAACATGAAAGGTCACTTAGAACACCAATTTGTTTTAAAAAAAATTAGAGTCACGCATCTGTTAACTTCTTCATTGCATCTGTATTGTGCAACACATTTTTATAACTAGTGTTATGCATCTGTTAACTTCTACGCTACATTTTTCTTTTCTATACTCCAACTATGTTTTGTACCACAAATGTCAATTTTCATAATGCATATGTTAAAAAAACCTAGAAAAGTCAAAACACCACAACTGTCAAACACTATACTATAATTATTACTATCATGTAATTGTTGAGTTCTCTAACACATCTATTATAGTTCTATGATGCATTTATTACTTTTTTTTTGGCATTTGTGTCTAGTTTTAATGCATCTATCAATTCCTTGATACATCTATTTACACAGAGAAATTAGGGTTTATCTTTTAAGGTAAAATCCTCTGACCTGATTTACACATTAACCAGAAACACAAAAAGAGTATTTTCTAGTTTAGTCTTGCATTTTCAGCATTTTCCTACTTTACCTAGCTTAAATTTTCATCCCTAGATTAAGCTCATCTTCCCACATCATAGATTTTCATCTTTGTATTTTGAAATAAGAAAAAAAATCAGATTATTGATTAGTCCATAGTTACCTTTTGAATTTCTTAAACCCCATTACTCTCTCATTTATCCCACCAAGAAGTAGGACCTTTAACTCACAAGTCTAGTTAAGGTTCAAATTTTATCAAAACATTAATCAATTATCCTTCTTGAGGTTTAGGTATATCATTTGATCACACCGGTCCTTCATAATTTGTCATGTATCTTTTTTTAAAGTCAAATTCAGAAAATATAAAATCATAGCATTTGCAAGCATCTTTTAAAAATCATAAAATTCAAAAAAAATCTTAATTTCATACTCATATTGCATCCATCAAAAATTCAAAAAATCCAAAACATTTAAAATCCAAAAAATTCAAAAAATTCAAAAATTAAATAAAAAACAAAAAGCACAACAAATATTTTAGGATTGAAACAAGATCTCAAAGAAAAATAAAGAAATAGATTCTACAATTGACCATACCTTTAACCCCACTATTGTTATGCACTTTGGGTCTACATATAATGAGCAACCAATGTCACAATCTAAAACTACACCATCATTTGATGATTATACCTTCAACGATGTGGAACAAAATTTAACCAAAGAAGAAATAGATGATGCATGTCACAAGATCCTATAATTTTGTGAATAATAGGACTCATGGATTCCAATCCAAACAAATAATTTCTATCACTTGAATAAAATAGAGCTAGACTTCCAGTTGACTTTAATATATCCACTATGATAAGATAAGCATCAAATCTAGTATCTCAAGGACAAGGTACAATTAACAAAACTCCATCACACAAAACTACATCACAATAATTGAATAACAACATACCATCTGGGAAAACCTTGCATAATACAAATTTTTTAATATAACTCCCACACCTATATTTGGAACACAATTCACTATACAACAACTAACCAATACAATACCTACAAACCATAACACCATAAATCCAAACCCACCAAACAAAAATCGAAGGACAAACCTTTCATTTTTAGAGCCACAGGTAAACACAACCTCCACCTCACAAAACTCTAACACAACCCCAACTTGGAATCGAACGTTCTTCGGATCCAACCTAAATTTAACTTGACAACCACTACAACAACAAAAATCTAATACTAATCCCACATTCACACCTAACTTCAACCAATCTCCATCTCAACAACAATATTAGAATCCTAATTCCACATTCACATCTAACTGAACAACCAACCTCCACAACAACAAAAATCTAATCCTAATCCCACATTCACTTGTAACATCAACCAAACTCCGCAACAACAACAATATAATCCAGATCCAACTTTTACAAATCACTTCCAACAAACCACCCAATCCATGCAACAACAACACTTTACCATGTGCTCAACCAAAACATGCATTGTTCCACTTCAACTCATCAAAACAAAAAACCATTCACAAACCCTTTAAAAGGTCCAACACATTACCAACAAACAAACACATCTCTAGTGACACCATTTCCAATAGATATATTAGCTCAACAACTATAAATCTTGCAACAAAAAAATTCGAACATGCAGGTATTTGGAAACAAGAAAATGTACTCAATCAAGGACTTATTTCCTTATCCATTTGATAGAAGCATATATACATGCTACCCTTCCCTTCAAAATTTATTGTTTCAAAATATGACAAATACAAGGGGAAGTGAGATCCTGTGGAGCATGTAAGAGAATTTCACATAACCTCCTTGTACTTTTCTTATGATCACATGTACTTAACGCAAATTTTTCCACAAATTCTTGGAGGAAAAACACTTGAATGATTTTCTCACTTACCTCCTAGTATCAAGACCTAGAGTGAATTGGGAGATAAATTTGAAGCACATTTCTCCTGCAACATCGAAAATGACATAAACATAATAAAATTATGTAAAAATAAACAAAAGGATGGAGAAACATTTGCTTAATTTTTTATGGAGGTAGAGAAGCATTGCTAGCAAATGTTCGTGCCATATACTAGAGAAGAAACTAGTACAAATATTTATGAAAAATCTCAATAAAGAAGTGATGTTTCATTTGTAAATTAATTCCTTGAATACATTTGAGGAGGTTATTGAGAAAGGTCTCTCTACTGAGAAAACCCTCACCAGAAAAGGGCTAGTGAAAATATTTAAAGAGAATAACAAAATTACTTAAACAATTTAAATGATAAAAATAAATTTTGGTCATGAAAAAAGAATATGACAAATGATGGGGTGGTAGATGCTAAATTAATAAAAAGGGGACACCCCACCATTATTCTTAAAAAACCTTTAACATCAAACAATAATATCCAACCACAAAATCATGAACAAACACCAGACATGGTTTAAAACACTGCATAATGTGGTCCCTCGAGGACTAGCCAACCAAGACAAAAATACACACCCTTAAGGGAATCTATTGAATTAGTTTTAAAGAAACTATTGCAACAAAATGTGATACAACTCCTTGAAATAAGAAACTATGATCCAAGACCATTCAAACCATCTTAGTGGAATGATAATGACTTCTGTGAGTATCATAGGACAAAAGGGCATAAAGCCTCTTCATTTTTTAAACTCAAGAATGTTTTTCAAGACCCCATAGAGTAGGGAGACATATCGATTGATAATCCACATGGATCTTCTGATTCCAATCATACCATTTTCAAATATCCTTTAAAAAATCATGAGCAAGGGAAAGCCTCTAGTTTGGGAACTAAGGACCAAGCCAATTACACATGTTTCTTATGAATACATGGTGAACCACATCCAATTGACTGATAGTAATTTTTCCACCATTACCATAAAGGACAAGAATCCTAAGTGTGTGATTACCACACATTGATCCAAAGTGACTCTATAAGGAGCTACTCCAAGATCTCAACTGACGACTAAATACAACCTTTTGGATCATCTAGGGAAAACACCTGCTCAGATATCTATTCTCAAGTTACTCCATACATCCCTTGAGCACACGACTATCTTAGATAAAGTCTTATAGGATTATTTTATTCCCACAAACCTAAATGTTAATCAATTTCAAGCCATGGTAGGGTTCCTAGCTACCAAACACCACATTACTTTCACAAAACATAATTTTACTTCATAGAAACCCAATCATAGTGAACCCCTACATCTTGAGGTATATATAAATAAGCACAAAATTAGATGAGTTATGATAGATGGTAGAGTAGGCTTGAAAATTTATACACTAAAACTAGTTACTATAATGGGTTTCTCTTAAGCATATATAGATGTATCGAAAAGGATAATTATAAGATCATATAACGATGTAGAGTGCTCTTCAAAGGGTGTTATCGTTCTTCCCATCAGAGTTGGTCTTGTTGTTCAAGATACAGTCTTCCAATTTTTGGACTTGGAGCTTCCTTACAACATTCTCTTAGGTTGACCATGGATTCACACCATGAAGGCCATTCCATCCAAGTACCATCCATTCTTGAAGTTCCCTTATAATGGAACTAAGATTACAATATCAGGTTATCCTAATCCTTTCCAATATAGCAACAATCTAGAAAGAACCCTAAAACATCAAGTACTTATAAACAATGAGGCCTCACCATCTATCTAATCTAAGTACATTGACCTCACATCATTATCCACATCTCCATTTCTACCCACCTCATTTCATGAAAGTAAGGTCCAAGTCCATGACAATGAGTGTGGTGAATACAACATTGAAAACTTATTTTGCATGGGTAAGTTTCTAGCCTCACTAAAACATTATGGTGATTTACACTGTATCCAAAGATATCCTAAGGTAATCATTTAGTATTAGCCTCCTACTACCTTCAATAAGTGGGGTTAACTAGGAAAGGAATCTATAGATGAAGACCTCTCTACTTGGACCTATAGAGATGAAGAAGATGAGACACATGCTCAATTACCAATTGAATAGTATGGAAAAGGTTTTGATATCATGAAGCAAAAAGGATATGATGGTCATAGTGGCCTGGGAGCATAGAAAAAAGGAATGAAAAAGCCTATCCTACTTAAAAAAATTCCAAGGAATAAGGGGCTTGGGTATAAACCACTAAAATTGAACACTCCTTGTACTAAGTTACCTTCGAATAAAAATGCTAATGATTCTAAAATTGTCGAGACTTCTAAGGATAGTACTGAGATTGATTCCCCTACAAACCAACCTACATATAATCGAGCCTAGATAGAAACATTTTGGGACCCTAACAATTCCTTGGTTTGTACCATATCCACCTTATCCCCGAGCTTTGATAATGCCAATGATAACATGCCTCTAGTCCATCACCAACTAATTGATTGGGATCAAGAAGGATTTCCAAGCTTAGACATATTCAAAAATGAAGAAGCCATAGCTAAGTTTATGGACTTTGAGAGGGAATTCCTCAGGGGGATCAAAAAGTTGGATTCACTATAGATCTTGACACTAATACCTACTTCAAGGAGTCTACTTCACCTTCTAGTCGTAAAAATGAAAAAAATAAAAATAAAAAAGTTTCCAGGTGAAAATCAAAAGGCATCTAGAAACATAAAAAAGTAAAAGTAAAGGATGTATCTGAGGGAATAAACTTCCCCGAAGTACCCAAGGATGGAAGGTTGGATCTAATTTATACAAGTCAAGATAAATCTCCACTGTTGGTGGAAAAATTAGAAGAAGTTAATATCAGTGTAGCTAAGAATCCAAATATTATACACTTTGTAGCTTCTTTGACAAATACAGAAAAGCCAAGCTTCACCGGCTTCTTCTCATAATGAAAAATCAACATCGCATGGTCTTATGTTGACAAGCCCAGACTAGACCTTTAGTTAGTCCTCCATCATTTGCCTCTTCTTCTAAATGTGAAACCTTTCAAGCAAAATCTAAGGAAGATGCACCCACAAATTGCCTTATTAGTCAAGGATGAACTTAAAAAGTTGTTAGTTGTTGGTTTCATCAGACCCATTGACTACATAAAATGGATTTTAAATCTTGTGTCATTGATCAAACCAATAGGAGAAATTAGAATCTATATAAACTTTAGGGACTTTAAATAAATCCTATCCTAAAGATGATTTACCTCTACCTAACATTGACATGATAGTAGATCTTACAATTGGGTACAAAATGTTGTCACTAATGGACAGATTATCTAGTCATAATCAGATTAAAATCTCACTTAAGGATCAACAAAAAAAAAACTTTTACTTGTCCCTAGGGTACCTATTGCTGGAACATAATGCCCTTCGGCCTAAAGAACACTGAAGCAACCTATCAGAGGGAAATGACTACAATCTTCATGATATGATGCAAACCCTTATGGAAGACTATGTTGATGACTTACTAGCAAAATATCTCATAAGAGATAGTCATCTAGATGTGTTGGATAAGATCTTTACCAAGTTGAAATAGTACAAAGTCAGATTAAATCTAAAAAAGTGTGTTTTTGGAGCAACTTATAAAAATATCATTAGATATAATATTTCTCATAAGGGTATTGAGGTTGATACTACAAAGGTGAAAGCTATCATCGATATGCCACCACCATCTACTGTGACACAATTGTGAAGTCTACGAGGAAAATTAAAGCCAATTCACAAATTCATTGCCTAGCTAGCAGAAAAATACCACCTATTTCAACACTTTTAAAGGAGCTCCATTCAAATGAACCAATAATTGCCAACATGCTTTTCAATAGTGAAAGGATTAATTGTTATTACCACTAGTCTTGATGCCACCTACTGACCGAAAAAAACTCATCCTATATATATCAACTACATCATCAACACTAGGATATCTCTTAGCATAGAATGATGAAGATGGAAAAGAGAGTGATATACTACATTGGTCACACACTTGTGGGGTACAGATTCAATTACACTCCTATTGAGTGCACATACCTCATTGTCATATTTGCAACACAAAATCTTAGAGATTATATGTCGAATCTTTAGACCAAGCTAATAGAAAAGATGGATCCTTTAAATTACCTACTTAGTAAAGAAACTCTCACTAGTAGACTAGAAAAATGGGTAATGCTCCTTGGTGAGTTTGATATCAAGTATGTAGATTGGAAAGCAATAAAGGGATGAGAAATAGTAGATCAACTAGCAAACACTCTTACTCCAAAATTTCAACCTATTGTATTAAAATTTCTAGATGAAACAATTTTCACATTAGAGACCTCTACAACATGGAAGCTATAATTTGATGAATCTTACACCCACTATGGATGAGGAGCAAGAGTTCTCTTTATAACATCATATGGGGATACAATCCCCAAGTCCTACTGAATTTATTTCACTTGCACGAATAACATTACAAAATATGAAGCTTTACTGATAGGACTTAGGGAGGCTATAAAATGGAAAATCAAACACCCGTATGTCTATGATGATTCACATTTGGTTTTCTGACAAGTCAATGATGAATATGAAATGGAATATAAAAATCCTATGCCATACAAAAAAGATGGTTAACAATTTTAAACAATACTTTAATGTCATCTTGTTTGAGAAAATTCCACAGGTACACAATAAAGTAGTAGATGCAATGGCTACCATCAGATCTCTCCTTAAAATACCTAACAATGTTCATCAGTGTGAGTTCTTAGTGGAAAATATTTTGATCCCTACATTTGATGTCCTTGAATCTAAGCTCGTGTGTGAAATTGTTGGTCCTAATTCACCATGGTACAAAGACTTTTACAATTACCTTCACAACCAAATCCTTCCTCCCGACTTTTCCAATAACCAATGAAAAAGATTTACCTGACAAGCCTCTAAATATTTTATCATCGTCGATACCTTATATCATCGTAGTTTAGGTAGTACTCTTCTGATATGTCTTGATGCAGAAGTACAATTGGATTTACATGAGGTACATGAAGGTATATGTGGAGATTATTCTACTGGTCTTACCCTAGCTAAGAAACTCATGATCGAATAGGATATTATTGGCCCACCATGGAACATAATGCATACCACTGTGTTAAAAAGTTTTGACAATGTCAAATTCATGAAGATCTCATTCACACACCAACAAAGGGACTGCACCCAATTACATCACTATGGCCCTTCTCTCAATGGGGACTTGACCTTATTGGAAAGATTCACCTTAATTCTTCTAATGGCCATAAATTCATCATTACTGCAATTGAATATTTTATGTAATGGATTGAAGCCATTCCTATGACATACATCATCAGTAAGAAAATTGTGAAGTATATCTTGAACTACATCATATTCCAGTATGGTGTTCCCCTTTCTATTGTCATGGATAATGGGTATCCTTTCAGGAATCAAAATGCCCAAGAATTGTGTGAGAAATATCATACTTAGCATCACTTTTCCACTCTATATTATCCCCAAGGTAATGGTCAAGAAGAGGCGTCAAATAAAACCATCATAAAAATCCTAAAGAAGACTATCAATGATGCTAGCTGAGATTGACATATACAACTGAATCCAACCTTATGGGATTAACATACTAGCATCCATACACCTATTGGTGCCACACCATATTCCCTCATATTTGGTTTTGAAGCTATCCTTTCGATCGAGGTAAAGCAACCATCATTGATAGTATCACTACAATAGTTCATAGATGATGAAGACTACTAGATATCAACACTGCATGAGCTAGAGATATTGGATGAAAGATGGAAAAATTATTTGGTCCATTTAAAGGCATATCAAAATCATATCCATCATAGTTACAAAAAAATGGTTTGAGTTTGACACTTTGACATCAATGACCTAGTCTTGAAAAAGAACCCAAAGAATCAACTAGAGAGGAAAAACCTAATTAGGTGGGTTTGAATTTCTTATCAAATAGCTACTCCTGAGGGTGAACCGCTACTTGATCCTATCAGTATCATGCACCTTTGCAAGTATTATACATGACTTTTGAAGATCCCAAATATCATCAAAAAAAATAAAAATAAAAAATATATATATATAAAGAGAAAAAGTAAAGAGAAATAATCCATCCAATAGTGAAAACCACTTCGGTGGCACTTTGGATAAGTACCATGGTGAAAACCTAGAAAAGAGGTGCCATGTATAGAAGGTCATTTGATCTACCTCTATCATTATGCTATCATATTTTTTCATTCCATCCACAATAAACCAAGCATAGGATTTATCATAATAAAATTTTTCTCCCCTCTCATGGCCTAAGAATGGATGATATTTAGTGTCACCACTTTTAATATCCATTCCTTCCATAATAACTGGTCCTATACCTGACTGGGGGAAATCCTCAACCTAGGTTTCAAGATGGGATCTTTGACATGGTATCAAAGGATATTATCATAATCACCTATCACAATCCACTTTCATAATAAACTATCAACAATTCATAATAAATCTTACACCCACCACAATCCACTTTCCATAATAAATTGTCCCTTGCCAAGATTGAAATCCTAGGTGGACACCAAAAACATCCAACATAAAACTAAGCTTAACAAATCATGAAACAATAGACAAAACAATAAAACTAGCCTATAATCTAGCTGATCAATTTCCTACTTATATATCAACCTCATCTATCTGTATCAAGCTATCATTTGTCTTATAGGTTGTTGCATCCTCAAAAATAAACTATGTGTCTTATACAAGATGTTTCACTCCTTAAATCAGACATAATCTTCTGATTTCTATTAACACACACTCATCATGGGCAAGAAGATCTAAATGGATGTTAACTAGTTTGGTCTAGTTATTCCTTCCGATTTATCCTATATCATGTTCCTATGTTACTCGAGGATATCTACAAGTGATTAGAGGAGAGAGGATGGATCATGACATGTTTTTTTGTTGATTTACATTTGTGATTTTCCTTGACAATATGACTAGGGAAACTAAGTTCCTTGTGAGTGATTGGGGATCTATTTTGGCATAAACATAGCATCTTATGCAAATTAAAGGTTAGCTAATGCTTTATTGCATCAGGATTTACATGCTTCATGGCTACTTCCTCACATGTTCTAGTTCAAGGTTCTATTATCACTAGTATGAATCATGAAACTCCTTGTCTGTTGTGTCTTAGTCTTGAAAACAACCACTAACACCACCAAGGTTTGTCTCAACTTGGTGCACATATATCCACTTGTCTCATATATCAAATCTTTAGGAAAACAAAAATAGACTCCACCATCGTAATTCATGCTTTGGTGTGTATTCATCCACTTGTCACATAATAAAATGCTCTATGATTCAATAATCATTCATTAATTAAAGCTCAAAATATATCCTACCAATCATACATCAATCTAGATCCATTTCATTGATCTCATTTCTCATGTTTTGGATGGATAGATGCTCTAATCATTCTTCACTTCTTATTAATTTTTTCCTCTTGCTAAAATTTCCCCTGTTAGTCCTTGGAGTCATTTTGACAACGTAATATGATACACAAAAACAAATACATCAACTGCATCATCTTGCATCCATACTCATGTTAGAACATAATATACATATACATATGCATGATAGGTCATTTATATTACATAAAAATACAAAAAAAATAGCATTGCATCACATTTTATAGAATCATCATCCACATAGCATCATTTAAAACATATAAAATCATCTTGCATATTGGTGATATAAACATACTAATCCCAACATAAATCATAAGCATTAGATATTCATACATCACATCATACATATAATCATAAATCAATATCATGCATCCATCCATTCATACATTAGCATAAGCATACATCATAAATACATATATGCATCATATATGAACCATCACATAAACATAGAATGCATAAGATAAAGATCCATCATCATAGGAACATGCATATAGAACATATAAACATCATGTAATCACCACCAAAAATTATGAATCTCATATATATCAAAAAATCATGTCATAATACAAAATTGGATATTTGTAAAAAATGGATCTTGCAAGTTCGATCAAAATAAACATGTGTCTACAATATATAAATACATAAAGCTAGCCTAAACTACCCCTATCCTTTATTGGTGACAACTCAAGGGATGGCATATCCTATCTATGTTCTGATTGCCTTGGCTAGTCTATCCATGGCCTTGGTGGTGGATATGGTGACTTCCTAGGTCTTGAAACTCTTCCACTACTCACTCTTCTTCATGAATGGGGTATGCCTATGGGATATACCCTTTATCTTGATCGTATTGCATCCTCGTAAAGCTCTCTATAATATTGGGTCTCCCAAACTTCCTGATATAAAAGATGTACAAAATCTATGATAGGACCACCTATATAGTATCAATGAAACTCATAGACTGTTGCTTGGCCCTCTGTGCCTTGATCACTACAGTATCTCTTTCTGTAGTAAGTTGTAACTCTCGTATCTATGAGGCCTATAGTTGTGCTTACAATGCCCACACTTGTGCCTATAATGTTGTAATTTGTGCCTATGCATCACCACCCTTGGCCTCTACCTCCTTGATGAGCATGTCCTCTATGGCCTCCCTGATAGGTTCAACATGAAGCCCCTCATGCACTACCATATCCACCTCCACATCATGCTTTTGTTGCTCCTCCTGAGTAGCCTCCTCCTCCCAAACCTCCTCCTCAAAAATAGGTGGTAACCATGTTGGAACCATAGGTGGAACCCTACCTCTACCTCTATTGCCTCTACCTCCATCATCACCTCCTCTACCTCTACCACCTCTCCCTCCATCACCATCTCCTCTACCTCTATCACCTCTCCTCCATCATCATCTCCTCTACCTCCACCTCTCCCTCCATCATCATCCCCCTACCTCTCCCCCTCCCCTTAGCCTCCCTCTCCACCCTCATCCCTATCTCTCTTGAGGAACTAGTACCCCAAGATCTATAAATGACGTAGGCTTATGTTATTCCCACCATGCATCATACTCCTGAGAAGTATCAACATTAGTAACCTTTAGAACAAAACCACACTATATAGGATGTAGCTGATCAAAATCATGGAAAGCAACCTGAGGACTAATCATGGGTCCCTAGTGACCCACCTCTCGAGTTGATCGACCAAACATAGCAATTACCATAGGAACACCCTAGCTCTCCCCAAACTGCCATAGTACCCTCTCTGATAGTTTTTTCTCAATAATATGCTATGATTAGACTATGTGTCCAATCAAATACATGATCTATTTGCAATAGGGAAGGTGCTCTAGATACATCATCCTTCCATGATGCACACTACTTGTATGGCTTCCATGTGAAACCAACGAGCATGTCAATCTCATGTCTCTAGTAACCGCCTTCTTAACATACCTCAGAGTAACAATTCCACCATACATGTAAGCATATGGTAGTCCCGCAAGTAGATCTCTATCTGTAACTTGTCAAAAAACAATAATATGCTCCCATGCCCACACATGGAGTAGTGTCACACTACATCCACTAGATAAAGCTCCCCTATATGCAACATCATGATTTTGAAAGTATAGCATAGAAAGAACATAAGGGCCCCAGACATAAACTATTCCCTCATCCATCCTCCCCACTAGCATATGGCCCCATCCCACTAGAAACCCATATTTGTGCCGATCAAGCACTAGCACACTAGCTATAACACAACAAAAAATAAAAAGCAGGCACTCATATTGATCAACTAGAGTATCCCATTAGAGCTCATTCTCCTCATCACCAAGATCATTGGTCCCAAAGAATCTCTGCATCATTACCAAACTAGACTCAGGATCATAGGTAACCCTCTCACCATAAATCAAAATGTGAAGGATGTGACATACATCCTCTAGAGTAAGTGTAGCCTCTCTAGTCGGAAGGTGGAAGGAGCTAGTCTCTGAGTACCACCTCTCATCCAATGTGGTAATAAGTCCCTAGTTAGCCTTGATCTCAAGCATGAATGTGATGTAGTATAATCCAAAATCATGGAGTGTGGCATACTCATCTTGATCCAAATGATTTCGTAAAGCCACAGAACTATACAGTGGTAGAAATATATCATGTGCTCAAAATGACACTTTGCATCAATCATGACATCTACCTAAACATATTTGACTAGATAAATGTTGAATTTTTTTCCTAAAAGTGCATTTTTGAATTTGACAATCAAATGTGTCGCTATATACTTGACAAATGCATCACTACGAAAATCAACTGCTCTATCAGTGAATTAGAAATATCAAGTTTGAGAATGATTCAAGATTTACTATCCTCTGCATCCTTCTATGCAAATGATTCAAGATTTACTATCACAAGCTTACTCTTTTCTGCCCACACACAAACAAGTAATAGAAAAGGCAGTTTGACTGAGCATAGATGATTTGTCATTTTTCATGTTTGAGAATCACATGTGTTGATGGAAATACCAACAAGATGGTGATATTTATAGATGTAAAGAGCACAAACTACCAAATAATTGATGGCATCTTGAATTTTCATGTAGTTGTTTGCTTTATTTTACTTGATTTAGTTTTTTTGATTTCGTCTCACAAAAAGGAAACCTGTGAAGTGTATGGGTAGCTCACCTCATTTAAAGCTCGTGGTCATCTCCCATGCACTTTATTTGGCCCATGTTTTTTTTCAGTGGTCATACACGAGTCATGCACAATCAAAAATTTCTCCTATTTTGATATTTATACTTATTTGAAAATAATATTTCCTTACATAAATAATTAATTAAGATTAATTAAATAATGTAAGTACACTTGAGATTAATATTATATAGTATAAAAATGTATTTCAATGTATATAATATTCAGAATCAACATGAAAAATAAATATTGAGATATTTGTTCATGTAGAGAAGTGGATCATTCCTAAATTTGTCTTGTGTTCTTTTCAACTAAGTTCACTCGAATCATGTTAATAATTAGTAATGTTCCCATGGATTAAACTTCCTCTTCTCCTAGCATTTCAGTTTTTATTTCAATTTTATAACAGGAAAAAATAGTAGCCAAAATGCCTTGAAAAGTGTTAGAATAGATTTCAGATTAAGTTGTGAAAGATTAATCTCTGAGATTAAAACAAATGACGATAACATAAAAAGACCGTTCATGGCTTAATATAATATAGATATAAATTCAAAGATATAGACCTCCAATAAAAGAGCTATAGTTTTTTGTACAAAGATTCGAGAATCACTAGAACTAAAACTTATGTTGCCGGGATTTGAACATAGGTCGCCTAGTTGAAAGCTAGATATCCTAAGCCAGACGCTTTGTGGTTCCAAGCCGAATGTTAGGGATCTGACTCTAATTACTAACATATCTGTGCAAATCTAATTTTTTTGAAAAGAATACTCCTTTGATTTTTGATATTTGATCTGAGTTAATAAGGGTGGTTGTGTTTATAAATATTATTTGGAAATTTATTGGATCTAGTTATGTTCAATTTTTTTAAAATCAAAATTCTTATGTTTTTATAATTTATAATAAATATTTAAAATAATGTGTACAAATGTGTATAATTTATATGATTTTGATGTGTAATATAATATTTGAATTTATTTATATACAAAAGCATAACAATAGATTGTATCAATTTTAGACTAAATAACTTAGATTACATTAAGTATCATACTTTTTAATATTGCAAGAGGCATGAAGAAGACCTTCTACATGTAATGTCACTTGCAAACTCAATAAATTGTTTCAAAAAAGATATTATGATTCTTTTGGTAAATTTTTTTATGTGTGTTCCATCAAACATAAGAAAACATAAGATCAAAATACTTGAAAAATAAATGAAGTAATAGCTAACAAGCATGGAGATCTTCATGGGAGAAGATAACTTGTATAAATCATGAGGTGAAATTGAAATAAGTGAAAATAAGGAAGTGTAGGAGGATTGTCAAGTTTGAGTTGCTAATAAACTTTCTCCATGAAGCCAAAACTTGGGAATAGAAAGTATAAATAATATTGAAGTGGGCATTGTAGACCTCAAGGAGAGGGACTCATGTACACTAAATTGGTGTCTCACTTGTTGATGATCAAATAAATTTCCTTGTATATTAAACACAATATAGACCCTTTTTGTAGGTTGTACAAAGACAAATGACCATTGAATGTGCTTTGTGGCATAACAAATTGCATATGTAAATCATCAGCCAATAATATTTTTTATCTTTTAGTTGCATGGTCCCAATACCAATCTGTTTAAATGATAAGATTTAAAAATGTAGGTGTTGATGTTTATGCTATTGATCTTTTGAAGTGCATTTTAAATCAATCTTGGTTCTATTTGTACAAACTACATGAAGAGAATGACAAGAAAAATATATTGGTTTAGAACAATAGTATTTAGATAAACCTTGGAGCGCAAATGACAAAAGAAGCTATGTGAATTGGATGCTTCTAGAAGAAGGAACAACAATTAAAAAAATTCAATATAGCTACGTGCGTTGATCATCAAAGATATATCTCTTATTTAAGGCCATAGTTAATGCAGAAAATATAGTACTATGTCTAAATTATTCATCATCTCCTAGAAAAACAACCTCATTATTGTTACCAATGACGATATAGAGATAAAATTAAAGAAACTAGTTAAATAGCTATATATTTATAACATCATGGTATTGACTTCATCCCTTTATATTTCAAGGATTTATCATAAATTAGTAGTTTACATCCACTTTCTATATTAACTTTGACTCCTCTACTATTAGATAATAGTAGTTACCATCTACCTAATTAATTTTTCATATAATTTTGACTTCTCATCTATCATAAACTAATAGTTAACATCCAAATTTTTGAATATATATGTTTAACTCTCTTCTCCCATTATAGTACTTTTTAATTTACCATCCACATTCTCAATATAATTTGACTTCTCTCATTTATGATATTGTTTTGTAATAGGATGATTTACTACTTAACACAATAACTTAAAACTTGTAAGAATAAAGTATGCATATCTTGTAAATAAAATTTATCTAATATTGTAATGATAGAATAACTTTCTACTTATGTATTTATGGTCTTACATTTTTAGTTGTTTAAAGCTTATCACTTATTCATTTATTATATTTAACTAGTTTTATTATTGATTGAAAAATGTGTTTATCTATTTAATTTCTTACATCTTAGTGGGATGGATGTTTAGCTTATTGTTCTATTTGTTTATTGTGTTTCACTATATTTATCATAGACTAAACCAATATGTTTTCCTTGTCATTCTCTTCACGTAGTTTGTATAATTAGAACTAACATTGATTAAAAACACAATTCAAAAGATCAATAATATAGAAGTCTTTATGTTTCTGCATTTTTAAATTACATCATTTAAAAATATTGGTATTGGTGACCATGCAACTGGAAGATACAAAATAATATTGTTTGAGGATTTACACATTCAATGGTCATTTTTCTTTCTACAAGCTACAAAAGGGGTTGTTTAATGTACTATATTTTCATAATACCAAAGATTCAAGGTAATATAATGATTTGTATGTAATTTTTTAAATATTTTTCAATACTACCATCTATTATCATCCAAAAACCTCACTATCTCTTTCTTTCCAACTACATGTACAAGATAATGATCATTTATCTGTTTGTCATGAAAAATTCAATCTAATAAAATAATTTAATTTACAATTTTGAATTTATTAAAGATTGATAAAAAAAATCAATCCAAACACAAAAATGACTCAAATACCATATCTATCCCAATCACTATATAGAATTCTCTTCACAATCACTATATAAAATAATTCTCACAATGTTTCTCATGCTATATCTATCCCAATCACTATATAGAATTCTCTTCACAATCACTATATAGAATTCCCTTCACAATCACTATATAAAATATCCTCGTGGGGGAAGATAAAGTATAAATTATAAGGTGAAATGGAAATAAGTGAAAATAGGGAAGTGTGGGTGGATTGGAAAGTTTGAGTTGCTAATGGACTTTCTCCACGAAGTCAAAACTTTGAAATATAAAGTTTTAATAATATTGAAGTGGGCATCAATCCCTTTTCAAGGAGAGGGACTCATACATTAAATTGGTGTCTCACTTGTTGGTGATCAAGTAAATTTACTTGTACATTAAACACAATATAGACCCTTTTTGTAGCTTGTACAAAGATAAATGACCATTGAATGTGCTCCAAGGTTTATCTAAATACTATTGTTCTAAACCAATATGTTTTCCTTGTCATTCTCTTCATGTAGTTTGTACAAATAGAACCAACATTGAATAAAAACATATTTCAAAAGATCAATAACATAAACATCTTTATGTTTCTCCATTTTTAAACTATACCATTTGAAATATTGTTATTGGTGATCATGCAACTAAAAGATACAAAATAGTATTGTTTGATGATTTACATGTGCAATTTGTTATGCTACCAAGCACATTTAATGGTCATTTGTCTTTGTACAATATAAAAAAGGGTCTATACTGTGTTGAAAGTACTATATTTATAGTAATAACAAAGATTCAATGTAGGATAATAATGTGTATGTAATCTTTAAAACATTTTTCAATGTACCAGGTATTATTATCCAAGAACTTCACTATCTCTTTCTTTCTGTACCATAGAAAAATGGATCATTGACATTTTCATGGTCTTTTAGGTCTTTCTCTTGTGATACTTGATCTATTTTTCTTTGATTTAATGTTGCAATGTAACTTATGCATTCACATTAGGTCCTAAATATTAAAATTATGATGTCTTGTGAAGGTGTTGTGAAGTGTTGTAACACATTTCTACACTTTTCTAGACTCTTCTCATTATAATTCATCTAAAAATCACCTTTTATCCCTTTTCAAGTCCTATTTTAAAGTGTTGTAAAGTCTTGTAACAATATTTCACGCTTTTCTAGGCTTGTTATCACTATTTACACCTTTCTTATGCTTTATTTGACCCTTTTATGCACTCATAAGACTTAATTAAGTGTATTTTTTAATGTAAACCCAACAAACAACATTAAATGCAACTTAATTCTCAACACCCACTTACAAACCTAAGGTGGGACCCATTTTCCATGGGTGGCGAATGAGTCCCTCTTGGCTCCAAATGCAAAATAATTCAAAATTCCTTTCTGGTTTTTATTCAAAAAGAACTTATGTCAGCCTATAATGAGGTATTATAGGGTTATTAGGGCATAAGTTTGTATAAATAATTTTTTTCCCATCCATTTTACACCTAATTCATTCAAGCATTCATCTCATTCACTCATTCAACATCAATTAGCATTCTTGCAAAGCATCATTCAATCAAGCAATCATCAAGTATCTTGGAGTAGTCATTGACATATCTTCAAAATTCTACAATAAGGTTGTGGTGAGTTTAGGACATTTGCATGTTGTTTATTCATCATTCCTTTTTTGTTTAATTTCATTTCTTTATTAAGGGTTTGATTACCAAAGTGGGATTTGACCAAGGCAAATCCCTATACTCTAACCCTTAACCATTTTCCCCCTTTTGCATGTGTGTTTGCAGAATTTTGTATGTAGATTTGTCAAGAAAATAGGTGTTGAACGGTGGTCAACAAGTCAACAAAGTGTTTCAAGTCAACTAAACCCTAATTCAAGCTTGGAGACAACCTATAGCCCATTTTTTGCAAATTTGACTTCGTCAACCCGACAAGAAGACAAGTGTAGATCTAGACTTATAGGATTGACCTTTGGATTTGCATATTTTTGGAGGAGGACTGATTCACCATTAGTGGAAAATGAGTCCCACCCGAGGGATGAAAAAGTTGATTTTGTCAGAATCCAGTTCCCGACAGTCGGAAAGCAATTTTAGGTGTTTTTACCAGTAGGAGGATTGATTCGCCATCAGTGGTGAATGAGTCCCATTGGTGATTTATAGTGATTTCTGCCAGTTTCCAGAACCTTCCAAGATCAACATTTAACTTCTAGGTGCACTTTGTTGAACTTCATTCAATTATGTTTGCATTAGTTTGTGTTGTTAGTTCATTGTTTGCATACCTCACTGTGTTTTCAAATATTGCATATTTCATTAGTTTTGCATTCATAATCAATCAATTTCATAACTTACTTCCATTTAGTCATAATTCCATCTTTCATTCCTTTATTTGAGTGAAACATCTCAATTTTAGTGTTCTAGCTCTCTCCTTTTAGGTGAAAGATCCTAAGAGTGTAAGAGAAGTCCATAAAACACCACAAAATTGATGGTTCATTTTGGTGAACCTGCATTTTGAACACACTATCTTTCTGATTTCAATTGCATCTTGCATCATAGGTTTCCTTTTCATCAACATTCAATTATGTTTGTTTTGTTTTTGCATCCTAGGGTTTCTAAAATTGCATTAGTGAAAGAATCATATAGACTTCATTTTTGCATATCAAATCATTAAAAAATTGAAAATCTGCATTTGCATCCTCATTTTACATCTAAAAAGCATTAAAATCATTTTAAATTTTTTGAAAAACACAAAAACATCTCATACCTGGACTCATTCACCACCCTAGGCGAATCGGTCCACCTGCACATTTTGAACTGCACTTTCAGGCATTTTTTGCATTACAGTTTGTTGTTATTACTTTGTGTCATATTTTCTAGATTTTCTATTTTATACAATTTCTTGCATATTAGTTCACTTTTATTCATTGTCATCATGGCTTTTTTCTTTAATAAGTTTTGGAATTCATTGAAATCCTTAGTAGACATGTCCAATTGTGCCTTTGGCTATGATCCTAATGACCTTGAGCTTCCTCATGCTCCTTCAACTCCAAATGAATGTCCTCCTTGTGTTGTGGACATCATTGGAGAAGATTATGATAGCATGATCAAGTTATTAAATTCATGCCTTGACAAACTTGAAGCCAATGCGACCTTTTACCCATCCATGAAGTCACAAGATCTTTCTATTGTTTCACTACTGACATGTTTGGTTATTTACATCTTGAAATGACTGAAGGACCTAAGTTCCCTCCCACAGGTGGACATAGTTCCTCTACACAACCACATCCTCAACCATTTTATAATAACAAAGTTACAAACACACCAATCAACCTCGAGGAAACATATGGAAAAGGCTTTACTATCTTAAGCAAACAAGGATGTGATACAACAACCAAACATGAAATTCACCAACTTTTAGAACAAAGACCAATAGATGAAAACACAACAGGGCTAGGATATCAAGATCCTCTTCATGATAACAAGCCTCCTTTTGAATATTGGAGACTTCGTGATAATGGTATGATCTTTGATTCCCCTTTTGACTTGAATTTCCTTCTTCCAAGAGAACAACCCTTACCTTATTCTAATGACAAGGATGCTAGGATCCCCATGGGTCCTCCTCCTCCTTCAATCCATGAAAAAGGTGAATCTAGCAAACACAAGAGGCCTTACAAATTGAATAAACTAAAGTTTCCTTTCCATCCACCCTGAATGTGAAAGGAGACTCCAAATTCTCTTAAACATAGGCCTTATACCCTTACCGCCTTCAAACAGGTTGGTCATTTGTCCTAAAGATTCTAACATCCCCTATTGCAAATATCATCATATTCTTGGACATAGAACTGATGAATGCTAGACATTGAAGGACATACTGAACAAGTATCACTTCACTAATACTGACTGCTATCTTATAATCCCTTAAACCAAATCCCTTCATCATGCCATAGTGGTAGAATTTTCCATTCTCACTATTGCATGATCCTTTCCCACCACCCACCTAGGCTCATTCTTGCTTCACATTCAGTGGGGGAAAGAAGTTGTTAGCCTTGTCTTCGTAATGCATTTTTCCTTGTCTCTTAACTGTGTTATTTCTCTTCCGCTTATATTACTTGAGATTGAGAAGCCAATAACTCGGTTAATGGTTGACTTACATTTGCATTACTAGCCTTTTACATTTCATTTTTCTTGTCTTTGGTTTGCTTGTATGTGTGTATCGTGTTCCCCTATATTGTGTGTTTGATGTTCTCTCTCTTTGTGCACTTCCTCTATTTTTACATCTATTCTTCTATATGTTGTAAATTTTGTATTTTCTTTTTTGCTTTTTTTTTTCATTTTCCTTTTGGGATGATGCGAAGCATTGAGACTCCCTATGTCTCTTCCATGTTGACCCAAAAGGTCCTTCCATTTTTTAATCTTTTCTTGTGTTTTTTTCCTTTTGGGGATGACACAAGGCATTGAGACCGAAATGCCTCCTTCATGTTGACCCAAAAGCTTTTCCATTTCTTTTTCCTTTTCATTTTTCGCTTGTCTTTTCCTTTTGGGGACGATGCAAAGCATTGTGACCGCAATGTCTCTTCCATGTTGACCCAAAATGGACTTTTTTTAATTTTGTTCTCGCTCTCTTTGTGTCATTCTTCCAGTTCTATGTGTTTTGGGGAATGATGACAGTTCCAAGCCCTTTAATAAAAAAATTGCAGCAATGAACATACTTACCCTAAATCAATAGATCCCTTATGTATTTGGTGTGTTCCTTTTGGGGGGGCAATCCTCCTTTTCTTTTGTTTTTGTTTTCATTTACATGAAGTAGCCCTACTTGGAAACATATGACTTGGCATAGGGGCTTTCCAAGTTGGCTCTCATGTCTTGTTTTCTTCTTGCATTTCTTTTCCCTTTGCTACTTTAAAGTAAATTCCCACAGAACAATGTGTAGCAATTCCTTTAAAGTGGGGGGCATACATTGGAATTATCCATTTGCATTCTTGGTTCTTATTGTAGCTGTGTCACCTCATATGATGTGTTTTTCACTTTGTGGATGACATTGGGTGTGATGTCCTTCATAAGTGTGATCTCTCTTAGAATATTACATTCCTCTTAGTGGCCTGATGCGACACACTGCATCCCCTAAGTTGTGAATATACTATTCTTTGATTGGTCCTCTCTTGGAGACATTAGACACAATGTTCCCTAAGTGACAAACCTTGCATGAACTTAACAAGACTCCTTTGAACATATTTTGCATTTTACATTTTTGCATTTTACATATATTCCACCTTGCATAACGCAGCTTGCATGCCTGTGGTACTATCTTGTTCATGAGTTCTAAGCATACGAAGCTTTGCTTGTCTCATGAAGCACGAAAATGACATTTTCCTTTGTGGTGCCTTGTTAAAGTTATCAGGAGGTATAACTTTGATATGGTTGAGTGGGAAGCCCATTACGTGAGACGACTTTCCCCATAACAACCTATATGTTTGGGAGTGCATACCAACTAGCATATGTTTCTCACCTTTTGGGCCTTCTCACCTGGTGGACCTCCATGAGTTCCATCACCCCAAAGTGAGTATGCATTTTTTTTCTTCGGACAAGCAGCCTAGATCTGATTCACAACTAGCTGAACAAATGATCAAAGTTTGATATGACCTTTTATCTTTTCATCTCCCTTCTCTCATTCTCTTTCACACTTGTGTTCCTTTGTTCTTATGTTTAGTTTTCCATGGGATCTTCATCTTGGGGGCTTGATCATCCCTCTTGATCATCGTCATTCCATCTTGCTAGCATAAGTGCATTTGGATCCCTCTAGTTATGCATGGCTACTTTTGTGTGAGTTTGAAGCAAGTTTATCCTCTCACTAAAATGGGGGTAAATGTACCATAGAAAAATGGATCATTGAAATTTTCATGGTGTTTTAGGTCTTTCTCTTGTGATACTTGATCTATTTTGCTTTGATTTAATGTTGCAATGTAACTTATGCATTCACATTAGGTCCTAAATATTCAAATTATGACATCTTGTGAAGGTGTTGTGAAGTGTTGTAACACATTTCTACACTTTTCTAGACTCTTCTCATTATAATTCATCTAAAAATCACCTTTTTATCCCTTGTCAAGTCCTATTTTTAAGTGTTGTAAAGTCTTGTAACAAGATTTCATGCTTTTCTAGGCTTTTTATCACTATTTACACCTTTCGTATGCTTTATTTGATCCCTTTCTGCACTCATAAGACTTAATTAAGTGTATTTTTGAATGTAAACCCGACAAACAACATTAAATGCAACTTAATTCTTGACACCTACTTACAAGCCTAAGGTGGGACCCATTCACCATGGGTGGCGAATGAGTCTCTCTTGGCTCCAAATTCAAAATAATTCAAAATTCCTTTCGGGTTTTTATTCAAAAAGACCTTATGTCAGCCTGTGATGAGGTTTTATTGGGTTATTAGGGCATAAGTGTGTATAAATAAGTTTTTTTCCATCCATTTTACACCTAATTCATTCAAGCATTCATTTCATTCACTTACTGAACATCAATCAACATTCTTGCAAAGCATCATTCAATCAAGCAATCATCAAGTATCTTGGAGCAACCATTGACATATCTTCAGAATTCTACAATAAGGTTGTGGTGAGTTTAGGACATTTGCATGGTGTTTATTCATCATTCCTTGTTTGTTTCATTTCATTTCTTTATTAAGGGTTTGATTACCAAAGTGGGATTTGACCAAGGAAAATCCCTATACTCTAACCCTTAACCATTTCCCCCCTTTTGCATGTGTGTTGCAGAATTTTGTATGTAGATTTGTCAAGAAAATAGGTGTTGAAAGGTGGTAAATAAGTCAACAAAGTGTTTCAAGTCAACTAAACCCTAATTCAAGCTTGGAGAAAACCTATAGCCCATTTTCTGCAGATTTGACTCCGTCAACCTGACAAGAAGACAAGTGCAGATCTGGACTTATAGGATTGACCTTTGGATTTGTAGATTTTTGGAGGAGGATTGATTCGCCATAAATGGAAAATGAGTCCCACCTGAGGGATGAAAAAATTTGATTTTTTCAGAATCCAGTTCCCCATAGTCAGAAATCAGTTTCAGGTGTTTTTACCAGTAGGATTGATTCGCCATTAGTGGCAAATGAGTCCCACTGGTGGTTTACAGTGATTTCTGCTAGTTTCCAGAACCTTCCAAGATCAACATTTAACTTCTAGTTGCACTTTGTTGAACTTCATTCAATTATGTTTGCATTAGTTTGTGTTGTTAGTTCATTGTTTGCATACCTCACCATATTTTCAAACATTGCATATTTCATTAGTTTCGCATTCATAATCAGTCAATTTCATAGCTTAGTTTCATTTAGATCATTCCTTTTAGTCATAATTCCATCTTGCATTCCTTTATTTGAGTGAACCACCTCAATTTTAGTGTTCTATCTCTCTCCTTTTAGGTGAAAGATCCTAGGAGTGCAAGAAAAGTCCATAGAAACACACCACAAAATTGATGGTTCACTTTCCAACTACATGTACAAGATAATGATCATTCATTTACTTGTAATGAAAAATTCAATCTAATAAAAAAATTAATTTATGATTTTTGAAGTTAATAAAATCTAATAAAAAGGAGAAAATCAATCAATCCAAATACAACGGCTAGAGTACCATATGTTGTATGCACAAGATAACTAAGAGGGGGGGTGAATCAGTGATACATAAAAACATAAAAACCCTCATTAAAATTCAGATATTTACTAATCCTTAATTTGTTAAACTGATTTAGCATGAAATTAAATAACATAAACAAAAACACATCAACACCATACACATCAAAACACCGGATTTACGTGGAAAACCTAAGAACTTGGGAAAAACCAAAGTGAGGACTAGCTCACAATATAAAGTAATTACAACACCGTATATAATATGCTCATTGCTAGAGGGCACAATTCCCAAATGAAAGAAGGGCTCACTACCAAAGGGTCATTTCTAGATTAGAAAGAAGAAGATAAAAGATTGTTACAATGAGAAATCCATCTCAAAGCAATGGAAAAGATCCACCAATGCATCACCGGGCCATCTACAACCTCACTAAATAATGTAGAAACCTTCTGATCACTAATTCCAATAGTATTAATTGTTAAAGCTTGCACTACACTTAATCAAATTTTTCACCTCAACACATTTCACATCACACACATGCCACACACAATCCCTCCATGAAATCATCACACATATATGCGGTTTGCAACCTTGAAACCAATCTCCAAGGTCAGCTATGTACCTCAAATGTGTAAATGCAAAATAGGTCAGCACCAAAACATTCCTACGGTGAGAAGGAATGAAGGTGAACCACATCACACCTTAACTTAGACCCTAAAATACACACACATGCCATGTCATGCTTCCACAAATACCAAAGCACATCCATAATCAGTGTAAAAACCCATGGTCAGTTGAACCTATGTTAACATCATCAAACATTTAAGTACATGCTTCCTCTAATCCAAAGATGACTCACACACCACATACAATGCTTAAACACAATCTGGAATATTCCATCAACACCTTGAAATCCAAAAAATCCTTCGCAACAACATACACCTAAAAACTATATTCATTCTATTCAACCAGTTAACCTTCCACACACTACAACATATGAATCCAACCTTGTGGATCACCAAAACTTAAACAAATCTGAAGAAATATACATACATACATTGTAGACACATCCTCATATTTGCAAGACCAGAAACCACAATGTGAAGAAATGTGGAGAAATTCCATTTTTCCCAGACAACACTACATCACCGTTCATGCACTGGCGAACACAACTTCCTCTACCAAACGATCTAGAATAGGAAATTTTGGATATAACACTATGAAAACCTCTGATCAACATATCTGAGCCATAAAAAAATAACTTCAATACAAAAGAAATGTAGAGCACAATACAAAACACTACTCTTCCATACAAAACGCTAGTCTGACACATAGTTTCCTCTTTTATTCAAATTTTCTCAAAAGCACTTGGAAACCAAGCAACATAAGCACATTCTCATTACAACCAAACCAACTATAATACAATACCTTCTCAACAAATCAAACACACTATAGGTTGAACATCCACAAACACATGCTCATCAAAGCAACACTAGAGGTTGAAATCAACAAGACTACCAATGACAACATAATGCAACTAATCAAAGAATCTCCATAGGTTGACATCAATGTGACAACATAGATCTGTTGACATCCATGACAACAAAAACTTCCAACAATCTTTCCTTTTTTATTGATGGCAACACCTAATATGAGAAACCATCAACAACAAAAACATTTATGAGATCACCTCTAATCACCAACACATACACTGCACATTAGTGCACATTGCTCCGCCTTACACAAGCATCTATTCTTTACAACACTCTACCCTATAGACATACATGATTTTACCAGGTTCTCACATCTACACCAACAACCATGTCTTCATGATCTTTCACTAGATTTCTCTTCCCTTTCTTCATATTTTTTTTCAATTGAATCTCTCCCCCTTTGACATGAATGAAAAAGGGTAACACATATTTTCTTTTCTTTGCTCCCCCTTTGACATTAATCTCATATGTTTCCTTTCCTTTCCTCATCTCCCCCTTTGACAATAAGGGGTAACATCTGGAACCAACACATAAAATCTCTCTCTTCTTCAAAAGTAAATGCCTTTAAGAAAAAGCCTTTGGAACCAACCAACAATGCCACTACTTGCTCCCCTAAGAGGTAGCCGCCAACATTAGTCTAGATCAAGGAATAAATCTTGAAATACATTGGACTGATGCATGACCTTATGTATCTAATTGAATGAAGGAGGTGCAATAAACCCCAACTTCTCCTGGAGATACTCAAATGTATCCTTAGGAAGAGCCTTTGTGAAAATATCTGCAACTTGATCCTTTATAGGCATATACTCCAGCTTCACCTAATTCTCTACAACTTTCTCTCTCAAGAAGTGATATTGGATTGAAATATGTTTTGTTCTTGAATGCATTACCAAATTCTTTGAAATATTGATAGAACTTGTATTATCACATAAGATAAAAATAGGTTCATTATATGATATTCTGATATCCTTCAAGGTTTGTTTCATCTGCAACACCTGTGTGCAACAAGATGTTTTAGCAATATATTCTAATTCTAAAATAGATAATGACATTGAATCCTTCTTTTTGCTTAGCCAAGATACCAACCTGCTTCAAATAAAGAAAGCACCACCACTTATACTTCTTTTTTCATCCACACAGCCTGCCCAATCTACATTTGTATATACACTTAGAGAGAAATCAATATCCTTTGGATACCACAAGCCATATTCTAGAGTACCCTTCAAGTATTTGAATATTCTTTTTATTGTTGCCACATGTGACTCTTTGAGATCTTCTTGAAATCTAGCCACAAGAAAAATTTCATGCATGATATCCGGTCTAGTAGCAGTTAGGTATAGCAGTCCACCAATCATTAATCTATAGTTACTCTAATCATCCTTTGGAGATTCATCATTCTTTCTCAACTTTCAACCAATGACCATGGGAGTGCATACTAGTTTCTAGAGTCTTCCATTCCAAACTTCTTCAACATTTCCTTGATATACTTTTATTATGAAATGAAGACAATTTTTTCTGTCTAATTGATTTGTAACCCAAGGAAGAAATTCATCTCCCCAAAAATTGACATTTCAAACTCATTTTGCATCTATTCTACAAATATCTTGCACATTGCTTCATTTCCTCCAAAGATTATATCATCAACATACACAACCACAATCACTATTTTATCTTTCTCAACTTTGAAATAAAGATTGCTATCTGTGGTACCTTTATTGAATCCCTTCTAGAAGTATCTATCCAATCTTGCATACCAAGCTCTAAGGGCTTGCTTGAGTCCACATTAATCCTTCTTCAATCTACAAACCATATTAGGGTTATTTGATAGCTGAAAGCCTTTTGGTTGTTCAATATATACCTCTTCAAGAACTCGCCATTCAAGAGTGTAGACTTCACACTTGTCTGATAAGCTTTGAAATCCTTATATGCTGCAAAATTCAAAAACATCCTAATAGCCTCCATTCTTGCCACTAGAGAGAATGTCTCCTCAAATTTTATTCCTTCTACTTGTGAGTAGCCTTTACACAAAATCCTTTCCTTGTTCCTAAAAACTTCTCCATTCTCATTCATCTTGTTCCAAAGCACCCATTTAGTTCCAATCACATTCTTGTTTGCTAGTCTTGGGACAATTTCCTAAGTTTTATTCTTTTCAATTTGCATTAATTCTTCTTCCATAACCTTGATCCAATATTTATCTTTTCATGCCTCAATCACTATTTTAGGTTCAAATTTGGAAAGTAAACAAAGATTTACCTATTCTTTTTTCATAGTAGCCTTTCTTCTTGTCAATACACCTCTGATTTTGTCACTAATAATCTGATCCTCAGAATGATTCTTCTGCACATACTTAGGAGCCTTAGGGATCCTTTTCTAAGCCTCTTCCTCTTCATCTTGCTCTTATTTTTCCTTTCCTTCATATTTCCTTCTTCTCTACAAGAGGACTCATATGATTCATATCCTTCTATTAGTACTAAAATTTTATGTAAGTCTTCATCCACTTTGGCACTTCCACTTTCAATAATCCTTTTTAGCCTCTTGTTGTAGCATTGGTAGGTCTTTCTTCTTGTAGAATATCCAAGGAAGATTCCTTCATCATATCTTGCATCAAAATTTCCTAAGTTTTCTTCATCTCTCTTGATATAGAATTTTTTTCCAAATATTCTGAAATATTTGACAGTAGGAGTTCTTCCACACCATAACTCATAGGGAGTATTTGAACTATTTGTCCTTTCTTGCACTTTGTTAAGTATGTAAACTATAGTATGAATTTCTTCTCTCCAATAGACATTCGGTATATTTACTTCTCTCATCATTGTCGTTGCTACTTCCTAAACAATCCTATTCTTCCTTTCCACTACTCTATTCTGCTAAGGAGTCCTAGGAGCTAACAAATTCCTCTTTATTTCATGCTCTTCACAAAATTTGTTAAACTCATTGGAGGTGAATTCTCCACCTTTTTCAAATCTCAAATTTTATTTTCATATCTATTTCATTCTCAACCATAGCTTTGAATTCCTTAAAACTTATCTAGAGCTTCTAATTTTTATTTGATAAAATTTACCCATCATTCTAGAGTAATCATCAATTAATAACATGAAATACCTATCACCTTAAAAGATTATTATTCTAGTAGGTCCACAAAGGTTTGTATGGACCAAATCTAAAGGTCCTATGGTAGAATATTCTTTGATTTTGAAACTCTTTCTAGCTTGCTTCCCAATCTGACATTCCTTGCAAACAACATTGATAGGCTTTGTAATCTTTGCTAGATCTCTCATATCTTGAACTGAGTTGATTGTCACTAGGCTATCAAAATTGATGACACATTCTTCTATGCTATAGCCAACTTTCATTGATTTGAGTCATTTAAATCACTAACCATTAGCACCCTTGAGCTGATAAACATTTCCATCTTTCCGTGTTCCTGTAGTAACTAGAGTTCTAGAACCTTTTCTAATCTCACAACCATTATCCTGAAACACAATATTATATCCTTTGCTACACATTTTTCCTACACTTAGAAGGTTGTGTCAAAGGCCCTTAACATAAAGAATATCATTTGTATTATTCTTACCATCAAAACTAATTGAACCTTTTCCACATATATTAGCAGATGTATTATCACCAAACTTAACAAGATCTCCTTCAAATTTCTCAAGTTTGACAAACCTACTCTTATCACCTATCATATGATTTGAGCATCCGCTATCAATAATCCAATAGTTTTTATCCTCTCTTGCATGAAAATCAATCACCATAGTACCTCTTACATTATGACCTACTTTTGGAGAAATTTCCTTCATACATCTCTTAGAGTTAGCAAAATTATTTCCAACATTTAGAGCCATGGACAAGCATTCATCATTTTTATCATCCAAACCTAATTAGATTAATCATCAGATATACTAGCATCTTCTTTAACATAATAATGGCCTACCAAACATATAAATCATCATGGACTTGACATCAGGTTGAATGAAATTCTCTCTCTAATGGATGGCTTTTCTAGATATATCAAATCAAAATAGCACCAAAAGACCAACACAAGATCACATTCACTTGTCCTTGGGGAAATTTTTGCTAGAGCGCTATGTCATTTGGGCTTAATAATGTGAGAGCCACCTACCAAAGGGTGGTAACTGCTATATCTTTCATGACATGTTCCACATCACCATGGAAGACTATGTAGATGATCACCTGGTAAAATATTTAACAAGACAAGGATACCTAGATAATTTGGCACACATATTTTATGGGTTGAAAGAGTACAAGCTATGCCTTAATCCTAAGAAGTGTGTTTTTGGAATTACATAAGTAAAGCTATTGGTCTATATTGTATCTTGAAGAGGCATCAAAGTAAATTCAGCTAAGGTTAGGCTATTATGGAAATTCCTCCATCAAAGCCATTGAAACAATTGTGTAGTATACAAGGTAAACTTTAATTAATATGAAGATTCATAGTACAGTTAGCTGATAAGTGCCATCCTTTCACACACCTATTCCATAAGGATGTATCATTCAATGGGACAAGAAATGTGAATAATCTTTTCATCAGATCAAGGAATATTTGGCATCTCCTCCTATCTTGATGCCTCTTATACAAGACAAGCCCATGATCCTATATATATCACCAACATCATCAACTCTTAGAGCTTTGTTAGAACAACATGATGAGAACAACAAAGAAAGAGTAGTGTATTATATCAACCTACCTTGGTAGGATATGAGCTAAATTATACACCTATTGAGATATCTTGTTTAGTTGTTATCTTTGCATCACAAAATCTTAGACATTACATGTTAGTTCGATAGATTAAGCTAATCTCCAAAGTTGATCCCTTGAAATATTTCTTGTGTAAAGCAATTCTCACTGGTTGAATGGTGAAATGGGTCATGATCCTTAGTGAATTTGACATAGAATATGTGGATATAAAAGAAATCAAAGGAAAAGTAATAAAATATCAATTGGTTGAAGCACCTATTGATGATCACCACCCATTGATATTGGAATTAACCAATGAACGAATCCTTGTGACTACTTAAGCAAACTGATGGATATTATACTTTGAAGGATCTCACACCCAACATGGATCAGGAGCTGGTATTCTCTTTGTCACACCCCAAGGAGATATTATACCTAAAGCATACAGGATCACGTTCCCTTGCACTAACAACATAGCAAAATATGAAGCACTCATCGGATTGAGAATGGTTATTGAATGTAAAATCAAATAACTACAAGTTTATGGTGATTCATAGTTGGTCATTAGATAGGTGAATGATGGATATCAAACTAAGGATGATAAGTTTCTTCCCTATAAAAGAATGGTTGAAAAATTCAAAAAAAACTTTCTAGTCATCCTCTTTGAGCAGATATTGAGAATGAACAACAAAGCTACCGACATAATGGCTACTATTGGTTCACTTCTTGATATGTTGTAGAATATTCATAAATGTGAATTCCTTGTAGAACAACTATTTATACCTACATTTGATGTCTCAAAATACAAACTCATGTGTGATGTTGTTGGTCTTGATTCACCCTAGTATCAAGACATCTATGCCTATGGGCATGTGCAGGATCATCATGGAAAAAATAGGCCCTTAAGTGGCAAAAAAATTCAGAAAAATCAGTGTTAGGCAACTTGACGTAAAAATTTGAATAACTTATCTATATTATTTCAAAAATATGTAAGAATAGAATCTATAGAAAATTGAATGTAGTTTCTAAACTACTAGGTTTATTTTAGAAAAAAAAATCTATTTGGTGAAAATTTGAAATTTCAATGCAGAACTTAAATTTGTGGAAAAATAAGAAGTGGTGTCTGACCACCTAACCATAATAAAATGATAATATTTTTTATAAGATTTTATATATAAGTAGAGGACTCATGTCGGATGTGATGCATATTTTTTGTAATTTTTTCCCAATTAAATAATTAATTATGAATTTTTTATTACAACTTTTAAAAATATAAAAACTCGTATGTTTGACCACCTTAACTTGGCCAAAATTCATGAAATTTATTTTTTCTTTTTTTAATCCTATATTATGTGAAGCATAGAATGTGACGCATGTTTGGATTCAAAAATGTGATACCGTTTGAAAGCTATAGATGTTTTTCAATTAGCCCATTGATCATGACTTTAGTCGTAATTCTAATAGAAAATGAATAATAATTATTTATTAAATTCAAATTAAAGTATAATTTATATTGGTGGAAATTTGAGAATCTCCTCTAAAAATCCTTTTTGTTTCATCAATTTTGGGTAAAAAAAAAGTTGTCAGCCACATACCCTACAAATACCCATAATATTGCCACTTTTTGGCCCATCATGATCCTGCACATACCCCTATATCCAACATGGAACCATATCCCCTAGCCTTACTAGTAACCAAAAGAAAACTTTTATCCACCAAATTGCACATTTTACTATCCTTGGAGACACCTTATACCGATGAAGCCTCGATAGTATATTGCTTTGATGTCTTAACCTAGAAGAGGCACAAACTACCTTATAGGAAGTACATAAAGGTGTTTGTGGGTCTCATTCTAGTAGACACAACCTAGTTAAGAAGCTGCTAAGAACTGGATACTATTGGTTGTTAATGAAATAAGAAGTGAATTAGTTTGCAAAGAAGTATCTTCAATGTCAACAACACTGATCTTATCCATGAACCTGCACAAGAATTACATCTAATCACTACACCTTGGCCCTTCTCACACTAGGGAATCAACCTCATAAGAAATATATCCCCTACATATTCCAATGAACATAATTTCATCATAACTACCACAAAGTATTTTACAAAGTCGATAGAAGCCATACCCATAACATGTATCATAGGAAAACTAATAACAAAGTTCATCCTTAACTATTTGATTTTCCATTATGACATCTCCCAAACTATCATCACCAACAATGGAACTCCATTTAAGAATCAAGATGTCCATGAGCTCTACTTTAAATTTCATATCCAACATTGCTTCTCCAATTCATATTACCCCTAGGGAAATGGTCAGGAAAAAACATCTAACAAAACAATCTTTAATATCCTTAAAAGGACTGTTAATGATGTCGACCATGACTAGAAGCTCCAATTAAATCCACCTCTATGAGCTTATTGAACTAGTATCCACACACCCACGAGCGCAACACCTTTTTCCCTTGTATATGAAATTGAAGCCATCTTGCTTGTAGAGGTTGAGATTCCTTTTGTAAGGGTATCCTTGAAAGATATTGTTAACAATGAAGACTACCAAGTATCCAGACTTCACGAGCTTGAATTGTTGGATGAAAGACAATTGAGCACTCTAAACCATCTCCAAGATTATCAAAATCATCTCAAGCATAGCTATAACAAGAGGACCAAGAACAAAACCTTTCAATTTGGTTATCTCATCTTGAAAGAGAATCAAATAATTTAGCTAAATCAAGATGGAAAAGGTAAGTTTGAGCTAAACTAGTTAGGACCCTTTGTTGAATCATAGTGAATTATGTCTATAGCACATATCACTTGGATACTCTTGAAGGTGAACCACTAGAAAAATTGATAAATAGTAGCCATATAAAAAATTTCTACATCTAACTCATCAAAATATCCTAAGCAAAAATTTTAAAAAAATTATAAAAATAAAAAAGAGAAAAATATCCAAAATAGTAAAGAGAAATAAATCACCCTTTAAGTGAGAACCAATTTTTTGGTGCTTCTAGGATAGGTACCATGGGTTGCATTTGAATAAGCCCTACATCACTATCTATCAAAGCTTTTCCTTCCATCTCACTCCATCGTTTATCATATCCATCCATTACATTCCATCCATCCATCCCGTAATAAACGTGCATCCAACGATGGCTTGATTACTTGTTAAGTGTCAAACCTTGAAAATGTAATCCCATTCCAATCTAGGGGAAACCTCCCATACTGAAGGTCTTTGCATTAGATTTATGATCACCTTTTTCTTTGTTTTATTTTGGTGAGCCTAAAATTTTGACATAATATACCTTCTGATATCTGAAGTAATTCAACCCTAGAGCTATTTTTTGCATTGCATTTTTTTGCATTGTTCATTTAGGGTTTCATTTTTGCATTATAAAAAATAAAAAATAAAAAATTACATATCACATAGCATCATAGGTTACATTGGGGCTTATCTCAATAATTTAAGCTAGATCTACATTCAAAATTGCATTCATAATTATCATTTTTTGTTCAAACATTATTATACATTTGCATATGAAACACATTGTCTTAAATTGAACAAATTTTAGAATAATACTCAATTTCAAACCTATTTGCACACTTAAATAGAACCCTTAGATAGGCTAATAAACATTCAAAATTTTAGTTTTTAGAAGCCCTTTCCAGGACAGGGACACCCTTGGGCACCTCTGTCTTGCTACACTTGCATCAATTTTTTTTACCCAAATCTCTATTTTTGAGTGCTCAGTCTGTTTCTTCTTATTGATTTCTAATTTGAAATTATGAAAAAGTGTTATTACATGTGAAAGAAAGGTGTCATCTTGCTTAATTTGTTGCAAAATTTAGAAAGTTTTTTGAGTTTTAGTAAGATAATTGTTTACATCATGTTCTCATTGCAAAAATCTTCTATTGTCATAATTCATGTTCTATTGTCAGATCTTGTTAAGAATTTCATACTTTTGTACAAGAAAGTCACAATGAGTGTATTCCCCTCTTTTGTTATCTTTCATTGATCTCTCTTGCACTATCTCTCCTATGTGTGAGGTTAGCTTGGTGCAAGATAATGCAATAATTGAAAATCATGACAATCATGTTTGTTCTTCTCTTGATATTTATCCTATTTTTGAAGTACATATCTTTGTGTTAGAAGATCCAATCATTGAGCGTCATGAGAATCTTGTTTATTTCTCTCCTCCTATCTCTCCTACTCGGGAAGATATTGTTGGATAAGAGGATGAAATCATTGATACATTTATGGATTTCATAGATGAAGATACTAAGGTGACATTATATCCCCCCCTCAATAGAGGATCATCGAAAAGTAGTTAACTCCGTCAAGGTTATGAACACACAATTGACTATTAGATCTTTAATTATTGGATAGGTCCTAAATCACCTCTCATATAAGATCTAAATCTCATGGCAATATCCTAAGCTTTGCAAAAAAACTTACTATTGATCATGTATCATGATAACTAAGTTATCATATTGTAGCTCACACATATAACACTAGAAACAATAAGGAACCCAAAAAAACTCAAACATCCATTCCATTGCCTCAACCATACCTCCAACCTACACCTAATATATAAGAGCATAGTGGTAAATAATATGATCTTGTTGAAAAAATTTGTAACCCTCCTGCTAATATCTCCTTGTGGGATTTAATTAAAACATCACTTGTTTATCATGCCATGCTTCAAAATGCTTTGCAAAAAGTTGTTGTCCCTCCTAGTGTGCAACCAAATGATTTGGCATCTTTGATGGAGAATATGAATTCACCTAGTATAGACATTGTCTTTCATCAAAGTGAATTACCCCCTTTGGAAACACAAAAAAATGGCGCCTTGATGATAATGGTTAGTATTAACAAGGTTGGGATTAGGTGTACCCTTATTTGAAAATGGTTCAAGGATTGATATTTTTAGTGTAAATTTTTTTGATAGAAATGGAGTAGACAAAAATTTAATTCAACCCTCTTATTTGTCAATCAAAGGTTTCAATAACGTGGAAAGACAACCCCTTGGTGTGATAACTTACCTATTAAAGATGGTAAGGTTGTGCTGCAAACTCCCACCCATGTCATACCCCGTGACCTTTCATACAATATTTTATTGGGTAGACCACAAATTCATGAAATGAAAGGAGTGTCTTCAACCCTGCATCATCTAATGAAATACACTTACAACAATAAGGTTTACATGATAAAATCTAATCTAAAATCTTAAAATTGTTTACAAACTGAACCAGGAATAAAGAGTCCTCTAATAACATTGACACCAACTAAAAAAGTGGAACCTTTACAAATTAAGGACAAAAATGAGTATCTTTCAACAGTGACATAAATTTTGGATGATGTTTTGGGTTCATTATATTTTACACCTAAATCATGGGGAATACAATATTACACAATCAAAACTAGGAAAAGATAAAGAATATGCAATTGTATCAACACAACCTATCATTGAATCATCCAATTCCACAACTTATAGCAAAGAGGAAAACATAAATTACACATCCACATATGATGAAAGTGATTATGAAAAACCACCCTCCTAAGAAGAAATGGAAGCCATTTATAGAATAGGTTGTGAACTCTTAAAAAAACATGGCTATAATGCAAAAGGATGTGGTGTGAAATAACAAGGTATTTGTGTCCCCATAGAGCCTAACATGCAAGAAACAACAAGAGGCCTTGGCTATTGTCTTTCAAAAATAATGAAAACATAAAAAACACTATTTTTTAATCATGACAAATGGAATTAGTTTTTGCTCCTTACCATGTGGTAGTGATAGTATCACAAAATACTCACAACCGTACATGGGGGTATAAATTAAGTTTATGCAATCATATTTCATTTTTGCAAGGAGAAACACATGATAATCCATCTTGAATCAACTTTTTTCCCTACACTTGGGGGGTAAGGGGTTGGGTAGCCTTGTGTTACATGCAATCCTTCTAGCAAGGGATCCCTCTGTTTCTCCTTAAAACATTATTGTAGAAATTACACTAGCATTTTAAAGTGGAGGCATATAGTCCCCCATTTATTATTTTTACACGTTAAATGGTCCCTTTTTAGTGATGATAGCATACAAATCCTAAGAAGTGTGACCTTCTCAATGAAAGTGTGGCCTTCTTGATCTATGTTGTGTCTCCTTGGTGATGACATTAGGCTCGATGTCCTCTAAGTGTGTGACCTTTCTTGGCATATGATGTTCCCCTTGGTGGTAATGATATGGCTAGTACTCCCTAAGGTGCGATTCTTCTATTTCACGACTTGTCCTCTCTTGGTGGTGTTGTCATGTGTGATATTCCCTAAGAGTGTGACCTTTCTTGGAATATGATGTTCACCTTTGTGGCAATGTTATGGGTAGTACTTAAGGTGTGAGTCTTCTATTCCATGACTTATCCTCTCTTGGTGGTGATGTCATGTGTGATGTTCCCTAAGGTGTGAACTTTCATATATTGAGCAAAGCCCCTTTGGTTGTTTTTGTAAATCACCTTTTGTGGTGGTGTTGTTACAACACCCCTTTGCTTGTAGATGGTCATCGCTTCCTTTGGGATTGTGACATGGACTATCCTCCTCCTGTGGATCCCTTAACTCTGGTAGTTGCATCAGGCATTAATAGGTCAATCTTTTGGTGCAACGACAACTATGGGCTAACAAATGGTATCAGAGCCAAAGGTGCCAGGTTCGAATCCCCTCGAGTAACACTGAGGGGGAGTTTGTTGGAAAATGGTCAGTGCTCCCTTAAGGATTCGTGACATGGACTAACCACCTCCCATGGATCTGTTAACTCTGGCAGTTGTATCAGGCGTTAATAGGTCAATCTTTTGGTGCAACGACAACTTTTGGCCAACACCCTTGAGGTTTTGGCCTTATCTTATCATCAGTTATGTGCCTCCTTAGGTGAGTTTGATATTTTTGGGTTCACTTAGTTCACAAGTGTTGAACTTAGTGTTGTATTAACATAATATCTTGATCCTTTTATAGCTTATTATCTAGGTTATCAGGGAGTATAACTCTTGGTATGATTATGGGTACACACATATCGAATAGATGACTTCACTAGACCTAATATTCTTCTCATTTTCTTACCTTGTCTTGGGGGCTCACCTAGTGAATATCAGACTTCACTAGCCTGTGTCACCTAGTTTATGATTCACCTAACAAATATCAAAATTTGATATTGTGTTTCATGAACACCTTTTAACACAACCACCGAGCATAAAATAGATTTATTTCCAGTGGAGCTATGTGTTTCATGAGTGTTTAGCATAATGCAACTTTTTAGCCTTGTGGAACCTGTGGTAATAGAAAAAGTATCTCTTCTGCTTTTCCCTTGCTTTTTTGGGCCCTTCTTGTTAACTAGGCTTAATGGTGCCTTGATTTAGTGTCGTAATGTGTTTGAAACATTCACATTAGGTCTTGGGCCCTTGTGAACTAATGAACATGAATGGTACCTTGCTAAAGTGTTGTAACACACTTTCACAATTTTCTAAGGTTTTATTAATTAACTACACCAAATAAACCTCTTTTAACCTTAATCATGCCTTATCTAAAGTATTGTAAAGTGTTGTAACAAAATTTCACACTTTACTAGGGTTTTCATTAATAATTGGGATTTTTTATGCTTTAATCAACCCTATTTTGCATCCACGAGCCTCATTTAATGCATCTTTTTGAGGATGATCTTGACACAAATCATTACCCAATCATAATTCAGATGTTTCAAGCTTGAATGGCCCAAATTTAGTGATTTGGGACTCATTTTCCACCTTGGGTGAATGAGTCCCACCTATATTTTTTGGTCCCAAGCCTAGTTTCACACATTTCTAAGCATTTTTAAAAATGGTCCCAAAATTTAGGCTTGGTGAGACTCATTCACCACCTTCGGCGAATGATTCCCATGTGGCTTAAAATCAAAATTAATTCAAATTCTTGGCAGGTATCCTCCTAGATTTGATGTCGGCTTGTAGTGTTGTAATTTTTGGGAATTCTTACATAATTGAGTATAAATACAAGATTCTTTCACTCATTTTAACCCCAAGCATTCAAGTATTCATCCTTATAGAAAATTTGAGTTCACAAGTGCATTCAAGTGTTTTCAAGAGCATTCAAGGGTAGATTATGAAGCATTTTAGAGCAACATTCAAGAATCAATCATCATGTCAAGGACTTCATGCATCATGTTTGTTTTGGAGCTAACAATTGCGATGTAGGATTTTGTGATTCAAGCAAGTGTTCAATTCAAGATTTATCCTATCCAAGCAAGAGTCAAGATCTACATCCATTGGAGCCATTGCATATGTATGTTTGCAACACTTCATTGATAGGGTTTGGTGAGTTGCAACATCATATTTTGTTCATTCATCAATATCCATTACTATTTCATTTTATCTCATGGTTTGATTACCAAAATGGGGTTTGACCAAGGAAAACCCCTATCCACTAACCCAACAACATTTTTCCCTCTCCTTTATGTGTGATTTAGAGGTCTAGGTTGCATATTTCCTAAGGAGAAAGATTGGAGAAAAGTTGTCAAATTATTCAAAGTTGTTAAAGTTGTCATCAAGCCATTGGAGAACATTGGAGAGCACCTACAGGTTACAAATCAAGGTTTCAGATCTAGAAATCAATCAGGAAGGATAAATTAGACAAAGAAGAGTAGGATCAGACTTTGAAGCTTCAAAAAACCCTAACTGGACTGATTTTCTACTTCTGGGGAATGAGTCCAATTTCTAGTCAAAATTGAAATTTTTGTAGATTCAGATACCTTTTTGGCAGATTCTTGTTCCCACACATAAATCTAGGATCTGGACTGATTCGCCCAGTTGGGCGAATGAGTCCCACTTAGCATTAAAGGAATATTTTCTAGTGTTTCATACCTCCATCCAACCATTTCTAGATTTCCAGGTGCACACATTCCTTTCTGTAATTTTTTGTGTTGTTTCATTTGTATTTCTAGGTCATTTTGTAGGTCATTACATAGAATGAGGGTTTTGTATTGCATCTTGCATTTCATTTGTCTTTCCAATTTCTTACTAGATGGTGAACCCCTTATTAGTTTCCATTCAGCCCCAAGGAAAACCCTATTTCAAGATATATTTCTCCTTTACATTGAGATCTCTAGGGTTACCCTTGAATGTAGTAGGTGGAAAGTGGGTATGCTCTATGTCCTAAGACATATGATAGAATTCAAACCCCATTTTTCATATAAATTTTTTTGGTGAACCTATATTTAGAAAATTTCATTTTTTGATTTGGAGCCCACCATTATCCTAGATCACATTGGCTTTGCATTAGGGTTTTCATTAGTTAATTGGCATCTAGGGTTTCCAAAATTTGCATTAGTGAAAGTGCATATAGGTTGCATTTTTGCATCTTAAATCATTGAAAATCATATAAAATATACATTTGCATTTAGTCTTTAGGTCATACAAACTAAAAAGAATAAAAATCACTTAAAATTTACTAAAAATTATGCAAAAAACCCTTACTGGGACTCATTCGCCCCTCTGGGCGAATTGGTCCCAGTGCACATCTAAAACTGCATTTTATAGCAAATTAAAAACCTTGTTTCTACACTTTTATTTTCTGCCATTGGTTATCTGTTTCAGTGGGTTGACTTTCTGTTACATGTATTTCACTAAATCTAGCTTAAATTGGTCCATTTCATGCATTTCTCAATTCAAAATTTACATTTACAACATTTCACTTTCAGATTATTGCATAGTGTAATCAACAAATTACCCTGTTTCAAATCTGAAAATTGCATTTAAACATTTCACTTTAGGTCATAGAATTTCACTTTATTTACTTTTCTATGATAGTATGTTTTCTTTCAAGAGATGTGGCTTTGATATGGTTCAAAATGGATTGCATAAGTACAACATCCCCTCTTACGAGTTCAATTTAGAGTACAACAATGAGGTCATTAAGAAGCATGTTAGACATCCTTCTTTTGTCTTTCATAGTTATGAGAACATCTTAGAGCAAGTGGATCAAACCATTGACACAATCCTTAATATTACATTGCCTATTGGTGAGGATGGTATGATACAATAAGATACAAGCATAGACAATCATGAAAACCATAATTGTTCTTCTCCTGATACCTCTCATACTAGTGACGAAGGTATCAAGGTGAAAGAAGATACAATCATTGAGGATCATGAAATTATTGATTGTCTCTCTCCTCCTCCCCCTTTGGAAGATATTAGAAAACAAGAAGATGAGATCATGGAAAAATTTCTAAACATCACATTACCTAGTCTCCATTCATCCCTTGCTTGTGCGAATGTTTTAGCGAAAGATGATGATATCATAGATAGCCATGATAATCAAAATTTTCCTCCTAATATCCCTCTTCGATACAAAGAGGATAGGTTGGTGTTAGAAGATGCACCTATTGGGAGAAATGAGAATATTGTTCCTCCCTTCCCTAATGCTCCTACCATTTGGAAAGATCTATTTGGTAAACATGGAAATCATAGTTTTCCTTCTCTTGATGCCTCCCTTACTTGTGATTGAGCTACTTTACAAAATCTAACCAAGGAATGTGATGAACATCGTACAAGCTCTCCTACTAGGGTAGATAGTATGGTACAAGAGAATGAGACCTTAGAGAAATAGGACAATCAAATAGAGTCTTCTCTGAATATCCCCACAATTGATAAATAAGAAAATCCAACCATTGATCATTCCCCTACTTGCGATGAATCCATTTTAGAAGAACCAACCTCTGAATGTCATGAACATCTAGTTTGTAGTTCTCCTAAAAACTCTCCTCCTAGGGAGGATATCATGGTGCAAGAAAATAAGAACATTGACAATAGTGATATGGTTTCCTTAGATGAAGATGATGAGAAACATTGGAATCTCCTTCAATAAGAGAAGTTAATATTATTCAACCTCAACTCATCCTTTACCCACCCTCACACAAACCTCAAACTTAAAAAAAACCTGAACTTATCCTTTACCCACCTAAGAATAATGTTTTGCAGTAGTCGAGTCATAATACCATTGCTCATACATATAACACTAGAAACAATTTGCAACCAAGAAAAATACCTTCAACAACCTGACCTTTTCATAATCCCATTTTTCCTAGTGCTCCTCATTTTCCCTCGCATAGTGGGAAGGAGTTTGACCTTGTTGAACAACTTAAGAATACTCCTGCAAAGATATCCCTATGGGGCCTAATTCAAAATTCACCTAATTATCACACTATGCTTCAAACTGCATTGCAACAAGTTCCTATCCCTTCTAATGTGCAACCAAATGACATAGCAACATGATTCAAGGAATAAGTTACATTGACATTGTTTTCCACCAAAGCGAGCTCCCTTCTTTGGAAGTGCAAAAACAAAATGATGCTTCCATGATAATAGCTAAATACAATAGAACAAGAATAAAGAGAAACCTTGTCGAAAATGGCTCCACTCTTAATGTGTGCAACATAAACATTTTGGATAGGATTTGTGTGGATAAATAAAAAATTCAACCTATTTCTTTATCTATTCAGGGATTTGACAACATAGGAAAAAAACCACTAGGAGTGATTACATTACCTCTTATAATTGGAAAGGCCACATTACAAACCCTGATTCATGTTATGCCTCATGATCTTTCATACAATCTTCTTTTAGGAATGCCATGGATTCATGAGATGCATGCGGTGCCATCTACCCTTCATCGTATCATGAAATATATCTATAACAACAAAGTATATATAATCAAAGTTGACCCTGAACCAAACAGTTGCTTGAACATTGACAAAGATAAGGAAAATCCTTTGGCAACATTGACACCAACTACACAAGTACTGGAACCCATACAACAGAAAGAAAAATAAAAACATATTGAGGAAGTCACAAAGCTATTAGATGATGATTGGGGTTCCTTAGATTTCATACCAACATTCATGGAAAGAATACAAGATCATAAACAAAGATTCTTAAAAGGGAAAAGAAAAAGTGATATTTTCAACACAAAATTCAAAAGACCCCTCGAAAGCATCCACCTTAACCACTTTAGAAATAAAAAAAATTACACAACGAATTTTGATGAACTTGACTATGAACAACCTTTGAATCCTAAAGAAATGAAAAATCTTTATGGAAGAGGTTATGAACTTATGAAACAATTGGGGTATAGTGGAAAAGGATGTGGTGCTAGAGAACAAGGTATCCATGTCCCTATACAACATAACACACAAGAAAACAACTCGTGGTCTTGGTTATTGTCCTTTGATAGAAATAAAAACCATCAAACAAGCCTTTTCTCAATATCAACACTCTTACAAAAGATTCCTCTAAGCCAACTTTAACAATAGTGCATCCTTAATTGATAAACACTAGTGGTCTTGATTGTTATCATTTTCAACAAACAAAGAAATCCTTGCTTAACAATAATGTCATCATGCAAAATGCTAATGATTTGAGTTTGTTAGATTTTACACCTTCCTTTAAAGAAGAGTACAAAATCTCACAATCTAAAGAGTCTTGTGTAGGTATGACACCTTGTACTAGGCAAGAGATATCTTTTTTGCAAAATAAAGGAACATATTCTACTTTGGATCAAGAAGGTATCTTTTCGAGACTCCTCCAAGAACATGAAATAAATTCTGCTACAAGACTTCATTTTGTGCATATCATAGAGTTCATGGTAATTCTACTAATGAATGTAAGTATTTGAGTAATCAAATCGAACATCTCAAGGAGTGTGGTGCTCTTCCTTGTGTTGAAGCACCTAATTCCTCTAATTGATACTTACTTTCATCCTATTCAGCTCATCCTTGTCCTGCACTAAGTTGGGGCAACGGGTCAGGTAACCTTGTTCTCATATGTCACTTGTCGTTGTAATTTTTGTCTAGTTTACCACCTTTCATCTATATATAAGAGCAAGCTTGGGATGTGGATGGCATGCCTTAAGTTGGCTTGCATGTGACATACTTATTCATGATGTAGTTTATTGGAAACATATGACTTGGCATAGGGCTTTCTGAATAAGCTCTCATGTCTTCTTCTACTTTAAATCAATTTCTCACATCAATGGTGTTAGCAACTGATTTAAAGTGGGCGCATACATCGACACTCATGTTTCACTATGTGATTTTCTTTATTCTTGTGGTGCATGCTTTTCTTGGTAGTATCATTGGGTTTGATTTCCTTCGAGAGGGTGATATTTCTTTGACTTGTCCTCTCTTGGAGACATTAGGCACAATTTTCCCTAAGAAGAGACCTTGAACGAACTAAGAAAACTCCCTTTGAACATTCCTTACACTATTTTGCATTTACAACTGTTATATGGCCACCTTGCATAACACACTTTGTATGCCTGTGGAGCCATATTATTTATTTATGAGTTCCAAGCATACAAATTTTTTCTTGCCTCATGAAGCTCGAAGTTCATTGTTTGTTCATGATCTCCAAGCATACAAAGCTTTGCTTGTCTCATGAAGCTCGAAAATCATATTTGCGTGGCACCTTATCAAAGTTATTAGGAGGTATAACTTTGGTATGGTTTGACGAGAAGCTAGATGAGGGCATGACTTTCCCTTAGCCACTCATGTGTGTGTGTGAGCGCATACTAGCCATGAGTGTATGTGTCTCACCTTCTTGGATTTCTCACCCAGTGGACAACCTGAAGTTCCATTGCCTTAGAGTGAGTATGCATTTTTTGGACAAACAACCTAAATCTAATCCACATCATGATGGAAAAATGGTCGAAGCTTGATTCACCCCATTTTCTTTTTCATTTATTTCATCTTCTTAATGTCTTTTGCAGCACATGCTTGTGCTTTTTTGATGCTCTTTATATCACTTTCATGTGTGTTCTTTTGTGCCTATGTTGGTTCGCCATGGGATCTTGATCACGGGGCTTGATCACCCCTCTTGATTGTTGTGATCCCATCTTACTGGCATTGGACTTGGACCCCTCTTGATGTGTGTTTGTCTACTTTAGTGTGAGTTTGAAGTTCATCCCTCTCACTAAAGTGGGGCTAAATGTGGTAACGAAAAAAGTATCCCTTTTTCTTTTCCCTTGCTTGTTTGGTCCCTCCTTGTTAACTAGGCTTAATGATGCCTTGATTTAGTGTTGTAATGTGTTTGAAACATTCACATTAGGTCTTGGGTCCTTGTGAACTAATGAACATGAATGGTACCTTGCTAAAGTGTTGTAACACACTTTCACACTTTTCTAAGGTTTTATTAATTAACTGCACCTAATAAACCTCTTTTTAACCTTAATCATGCCTTATCTAAAGTGTTGTAACACACTTTCACACTTTTCTAGTGTTATCACTAATAATTGGGCTTTCTTATGCTTTAATTGGCCCTATTTTGCATCCACAAGCCTCATTTAATGCATATTTTCAAGGATAATCCTGACATAAATCATAACACAATCATAATTCAAATGTTTCAGGATTGAATGGCCTAGATTTAGTGATCTAGGACTCATTTTCCACCTTAGGAGAATGAGTCCCACCTAAAGTTTTTGGTCCCAAGCCTAGTTTCACACATTTATAAGCATTTTAAAAAATGGTCCCAAAATTTAGGCATGGTGGGACTCATTCTCCACGTTGGGAAAATGAGTCCCGTGTGGCTCAAAATCAAAATTAATTCAAATTCTTAGCGGGATTTTATCCTCCTAGATCTGATGTTGGCTTGTAGTGTTGTAATTTTAGGAATTCTTTCATAATTGAGTATAAATACAAGGTTCTTTCACTCATTTTAACCCTAAGCATTCAAGTATTCATCCTTATAGAAAATTTGAGTTCACAAGTGCATTCAAGTGTTTACAAGAGCATTCAAGGGAAAATTATCAAGAATTTAGAGTAGCATTCAAGCATCAATCATCATGTCAATGACTTCATGCATCATGTTTATTTTGGAGCTAACAATTGTGATGTAGGATTTTGTGATTCAAGCAAGTGTTCAATTCAAGATCTACCCTATCCAAGCAAGAGTCAAGATCTACATCCATTGGATCCATTGCAGACATATTAGCACTTCATTGATAGGGTTTGGTGAGTTGCAACATCATATTTTTTTTATTCATCATTCTCCATTACTATTTTATTTTATCTCAAGTTTTGATTACCAAAATGGGGTTTGACCAAGGCAAACACCTATCTACTAACTCAACAAAAATTTTCCTTCTCCTTTGTGTGTGATTTGTAGGTCTAGGTTGTAGATTTCCTAAGGAGCAAGATTGGAGAAAAGTTGTCATCAAGCCATTGGAGAACATTGGAAAACACCTATAGGTTGAAAATCAGGGTTTTAGATCTAGAAATCAATCAAGAACGACAGAGTAGACATAGAAGAGAAGAATCAAACTTTGAAGCTTTAGAATACCTTAACTGGACTGATTCGCCACTTCTAGCGAATGAGTCCCATTTCCTTGGATCAAAATTCAGATTTTTGTAGATTCAGATACCCTTTTGGTATATTCCCGTTGCCACACAGAAACCCAAAATCTGGACTGATTCACCTAGTTGGGAGAATGATTCCCACTCAACATTAAAGGTAGATTTTATTTTGTTTCAGACTTCCATCTATCCATTTCCATATTTCTAGGTGCACACATTCCTTTATGTAGTTTTCTATGTTGTATCATTTGCATTTCTAGGTCATTTTGTAGGTCATTGCATAAAATTAAGGTTTAGTATTGCATCTTGCATTTCACATGTCTTTCCAAGTTCTTACTTGGTGGTGAACCCCTTATTAGTTTCCATTCAACCCCAAGGACAACCCTATTGCAAGATTTCTTTCTCCTTTGCATTGAGATCTCTAGGGTTACCCTTGAATGTAGTAGGTGGAAAGTAGGTATGCTCTATGTCCTAAGTCATATGATAGCATTCAAACCCCATTCTTCATATACAACAAAATCCATGATATTGCATGGAAACCTAGCATAAAACAACTTTCTAGCAAGTAGATCCATGTGGCCCATGAGTGATTTGGAAGAACACAACTTGCTAGTCCTCATGGGAGTATTTTCTTTTCTAACATTTATTCAATGGATGACATATGGTATTTGATACAATTTAATATTGAGGTCTCTTTTCCTTATAGACTCAAATCCGTTTGGTACTAAACTTATGTTTTTGTTGTGTATCTTCTTGTATGTCTTCTTTGTTTTTGCATTATGTTTGCATCATGTCTGTGTTCATTTCATTGTCATTTATATGTTATATCACTTCATGAGTTTTTATTGTGTATGCTTCATGTTTTTGACATGTATGTTTTTTTATGTTGTCTTGCTATATATCATACATGTGTGTGTTCCTTTGTTCTCATGTTGTTTTTTCATAGGATCTTGGATCTTGGGGGATGCACACTTCCCTAGATTCATAGTCATCCTATCTCTTAAATATTTGAACAATTGAACCCCTCTTGACATATTCTTCTTCTAGTGTGAGTTTGAGTGTAAGTTCATACTCTCACTAAAGTGGGAGCTAAATTTAGCATCATAAATTGTCACCCTTGATAATTTTACACTATCTTGACACCCTATTTTCCCCATAACTTTAATTATAAAAAATAATTTATCAATTTTGTGACTGAGGCAAGCCCCTAAATGGCACAATATTTCCTCTCTCTTTGAATGGCATATTTCAAGTTTGGAGAGGATTGAAAGTATTTTGAAGATCATTTATCCATTGTTGCATTCGAAGCCCTAGAACTTTTCAACTCACAAAAACTCACCTACATAATTATCTGACAGGGATTCGACAAATTTACAGGCAGCAATCAGAAGCTCAAATACAACATGAGAGGACTATGAAAACAAAATTAAAATATCTCTACAAGGATGAGAATTCCATATGGTGCCAATGTCCTCCTATTCCAACTAATCTCAAATTTATAGGGCATGTACACAATACTCTACCCTCCCAAACCTGCCTACAAATGTGTTACAGTCTTCAGTTGTCAAAAGTTTGCATTTTTCATATTAGGGCACATATTATAATTAGGTTAATCAATTTCAATCCATTCCAATCCATTCCAGGACTCAAAAAGATGTAGATCCAAGTCTGATTGGCTCACCTTCATGGTTTAATGTCAATATAATCACCTTGGTGATCTCCATCTTAATGAAACCTTAGAAAAAGGCCATAATTGATCCTATGTTCTTTGTATTAGATCACTTTTTTTTTGTTTCAACATTGATGTTTTCTCACAATTGATCCTCATCAAATAGAGGGGGTGGGGGTTTAGGAGGTGGGGGGTTTCAAGGTGGAGGAATATGAGGTGGAGAGTGTGGAGGTGAGGTGTTTGGAGGCTGAGGGTTATGCAAAAGATCATCTATTAGAAGGTCATCAATTGATGGTATTTTATCCATTGTGCCATTGCATGTTAAATAGTTAGAAGAAAATTATCAACAAACTAATTACATAACATTAAACATTGAATGCACTAAATTTTTAAATAAAATATTTAAAATAAATTGATACATGTTGAAGAGATCATTAAATAATGTATAATTTGTTAAAGATAATATCAATCAAACATTCAATATATATCATTTAGACACATTCAAATAACATAAATGCACAACATGGATTTGGACTAATTTATAGTTTTTTTATACATTGAAATTAAACATAGAAAATTAGATATGTGACATTTTATTTGAATTTGTTTTAAGATTACTATAATTGAATTAATTATTGAATTGAGAGATCATGAATACAAATATTTTAATGGGATATATAGACATGTGGAAAATTTGTAAATTGGGATACTTAAGTGAATTTATTTAAATCTAAAGAAAATTATTTTTTGATGTTGAATATATTTATAAAAACCATAAATGACATAAAGAACCATAAATTGAATACCCAATAATATAACTATAGCTAGGAAAATAATAAATATAGTCTTCTAATTAGCTAGGATTTCATGGAGATTTAATATTCTTTAAGAATAGAAAGGGGATTAACCAAGGTAGGAATAAAGGAAGGAGTATTTAATAGAAGAGAGGAATTTGTATAGAAATTATTTCTCTAAACCTCCAATATTTAGGAAAAATATATGAGATAAACTTAAACTTAATTATGAGATAATGAAAAAATAAGATAAAATAATTACTTCCTTTAGCATAAATATTTCTACCTTCTATGCAACTTAGGTAACAAAAAAATTAGTTTATAAAGGTAGAAACATTATCATTCCTTTATCATGAAAAATAATCCTTTAATTAATGTGCCCACTACCTCCTACAAATTTTAGGATTTGGTTATAATCTTAGATTGCAATAGGTATAGTAAGAGAAGAGGTATTGAATTTATATATTCATGGCCATTCATATAAGTATATAGTTTTAATTTAAATTACTTAAATAAAAAATTATAACTATGTCTATTAATTTGAGGATTTAATTAGTAAACCAATGGCATAACATGTGTATTTATAGGGCGCTAATAAGCACCCTTAAATTCATACCTATTCCTTAAATTTATGTTTTGCATACCCCCTTTCATACTTTAATGTAATTAAAGAGCCTCCCTATTTTCACAAGATGTCCTATGTACCAATTTTTTATATTTTTATATCCCCTTATGTCATATATATCTTATCAATCAAGGATATCTAGAAACTATTTGACGATCTATGAAAATATTTCATTTTATAAAAATATTTGATTTACAAAAACTTATACATGACAATCCCCAATCCCTTGCCACACCAAGTCTAATAAAAAATCCCCCTAATAACAAATATCATAATTATAATATACATATTAATTTGAATTATAATAGAATGGTTTTAAAGATGCTTGGTGATTTTTTAGGGTAGGCTTGTGGAATTACTAAGAGTTTCCCAATAACTCGTTTTAGGTAAAATGGGCTGGATTATTCTAAACCTACATTATTATTAGGATTATACAACCCTACTAATACCCCTAACCCCCAATAACTACCCATACCATAGTAATTAAATTATCCCCCTTTCCCTCATACTAATGTGATATATCGAGTCACATTTTAGTTATTTAAAAACTCTAAATATGCATGCACATGATAAAATATTAGTTAATATTTTAATCCCTTAGGTCCCATCATAAAAATCTTGTGGAACCTATAATAGAAGAAGTTTGACGCTACTAAGGAAAGATTATTCCTTGAGAGTGATCTCAACTATCACATTTAAGTTGACCAACCTAAGTTTTTTTGAACTAATCTATTATTTTAAATTATATTGATTAACTCTTTCAAAATTTTATAATTCTAAAATAGTACTATACTTTATGAAATCAAATTGAATTGATGAAGTTGAATAAACTAGTAAAAATAATAAGTAGAGAAATGAAAATAATATTTTTAATACAGAAACAAAAAGATATAGGAAATGAGGAACTTGGATTTAATTTTTTTTAGCTCTCCACCATAGACACTAGCACTTTGTGGGGATGTATACAATGCACACTATTATATTTTATGGACAATATTATCCTATCCAAAAAATCATCTACATGCATAAAAAGATAAAAATAGCATAATAGTGACATAAAAAAGATGTAACAATAGATAAGTATAAATTAAGGGGAGGATGTTACATTCCCAATATATGGGTGATAAATAAAGTATAATTATCGAAATAAAATATTTGGAGGGAGAGTTGAGGTGGAGATAGAGAACTAAAATAAATAGTTGGAGGGTGAAGGATGATCTGGTTTCATGTGCAATGAAATATGGGAACCCTTAACTATTAAATAGGATTGGCCCATGTTTGGTAGGGAGTGTTGAGTAGAGGCATGGACATCTATCATCATATAAATGATGGAAACACAACATATGTTTTTGCACTATTTCACCAAATGTAATGAATAGACATCTAACCTAATTAGTTTAGTTTTTACAATGATAAGTTACCAATCACTACTCAATTTATATTTTACTTTATCAATAGATAATGGTGAGAATCTTATGCAAGATACAAATATTTTAGTTCTTATATCCTCTAGTTTATTATGAAAATAGAACAACTGAGGTAGAGAAGCAAAGAGGTATGAAATGGTTTCATTTACTCCGACTTAAGTGAGTGTATGGTTTGGTGTGGCTTGAGAAGGGGGCAATATATATGATGGGGTATGATTAGTTTGAAGGCTCTCACTCCGTTAACTTGGCTCTCCTCTAGATGATGGGTAGTCAGATGACTTTATATAATTGAAAGTCGATTTTTATTAGATTTAATAGGGAGTTCCTTGGTACACATGTATGCAAAAATAGTGGTGGCAATGATTCCCAAGAAATGGGTGAATGGAACATGAAGATTGGTAGGTACATAGAGGGGGGGAAATACAATTATGTTGTTGGTAAAGATAATATTTAGTTATCCATTTAGTGAAATCTAAGAAGGGAAAACACACTTAACTAAGGATAGGAGGTCTTGAGAGAATCATCTATCGCTAACTATAACTAGAGAGAATATTATCCATATGAAGAATATGTATACAACTTTTATATGTTAGTCTATAAAGAATCCTAGCATAGAGGGGTGTATCAATTCAATAAGGGTAGGACAAATTTCTAAGGAGGTTCTCCAATTTGGACTATGGTTGAGAAATAGTTCATTTGAATGCTAAGAATAAAAAGAAATATAAATAGACAGGAAGCCTTTAGAGAATATCTTAGGGTCTGTGCAAGATCATGGGGGTCCAAAAAGTGGAAATGTGAAAAAAAAGGTATTTTTAACTTGCTAAAAAATGCAAAAATCCGCTTCAATTTTTTCTAGACTAGAGTAGAAAGTACATGGTGCCATAGCAAACATCGAACCTAAATATATATCCATTTAAAACAGATATCCATTTTAAAAAAAATACTCGTTACAAAATGGATATTTGTTTCAAAACATATATTCATTCCGTTTAGGTTGGTTTTTTCAATTTGGTCGGGTCCGAGACCCGACCCCATATGTTATGCGTGAGCATTGTTTGTATTATATATAATATATAATATAAAATACATTATTGTAATACAATATATTATTTTTTTTTATTCAAGGGGTAAACGCTTTTGACCGGAGCTATGAACCGGATAGAACCATTCAACAATACCACCCCAACCCAACGGGGTTTGAACCTTGGTGGCAAGAACAACAATGCCACCTATAAACCATCACACCATGCCAATACCGGCAAAACATTTTTTTTTTCTTTAGGAAGGTAAACTTTTTAATGTGACCGGCGGCGCTGGTGCGACACGCCCTCCGGTACCACAGGGGTGGGGGAGACTAGAACTTGTGACCAACCTCCTGCTACAGGAAAGATTTAGCCAACCAAGCTAGGGCCCCAACCCAAAGATTCAACTGATAAAATACAATATATTATATTTTAATATAATTTATTGTATTATATTAAAATATAATATATTATGATTATTATTTTTTGAGATTTCAAATTTCACTCTCTAGAAGATCTAACTGAGTGATCTCCTGAATGGCCGACTCCCATTCTCCTATGTCATGCTTTGCTTCAAGTCTCTTAGGCCCTGTTCCATCTGTTGGTCATTCTAATGGCAGAAGGAAGGATTTTTGTGCAGACACAAGGAATTACAACTTTTCCCATGCCTTGACATGTAAAACTAGGGCATTCGTAAATACGGAGTGGTGCTCTAACGAGGGTTTAGGGCACGATCAACGTGCCTCTGCTGCTGCTAACGTCATTGGAATACAGTGATCTCATTTCTTAGGCCACTCACATCTATAGAATGAGCGAGCAGGAAATGGGTCACTGCTAGGGCATCATTCATTTGTCGAGTCCAGTGACAGGATCCCCTAATTGAATCTACCACATGCCACCGACAATGCAATTGGTGCCCCTGCCAAGCTTAGTCTGCATATCCCTGTTCGTATCTCATCAACAACACCAGAAGTGTGTATGGATGGTATAGCATTGGATAGGGAGGGTTTTTTGTCCAATCATGCTTTGATATGCCGGTTCACAAAGATTTGGCTGAAACTATGTGATCTGCACACATGGGTTTTAGACAAATGGAAGACTTTCATGGAAGATGAAATCAATATTTTTCCTTATGTGAAGGGGTTCTTCATTTTGGAATTTGAATCAAAGGAAGACAAGGAGTTGGTGTTAGAAAACAAACCCTGGTTCTACGAAGGTGATTTTTTGTGCATGAAACCATGGTTTCTCGAATTTGATCCGCACACAAAAATTTTTACTACTGCTTTTTTGTGGGTAAGACTTTCATATCTCCCTATTCAATTTTGGAAATTAGATTGTTTGAGGGCTATTGCAAATAGCTTGGGAAAGTATCATTGCTTTTAAACCATCAACTATCAAAATTCTACTTGTGCTTGTATCTCCATTGAAATGGATTTTGCTAATGGTCTTCTTGCTGAGATTTTGTTGAAGGTGGGAAATAGATGCAGGGGCAACTAATTGATTACGAAAAAACAACTTTCCGATGTAGGAAATATTTCTCAATGGAACACTTATCATCCCAATGTCAGAAGGATTGTGTTATGGGGAACTTCAAACTATCTTGGTGGATTGGGGTTGAATCTCAACATTATATCATTCCCCCCAATCCACCCAAAGACTTTGTACCTCCTTTAGTCTCTCTGAAGAAAATCTCTCCTTCCTCCCCTCCCCCTTGCGGGGAGTGCATTTTGGATTAACTTGCAAAGGCTAAAAACTCTATAGTTCTCTCTAAAGTTAGTGAAGGATCCATGATAGTGGTTGCAAGTGCTTGTGGCAATGCTCTATATGGTCAATAACTAACTTTAAAAACTCTATAGTTCTCTCTAAAGTTAGTGAAGGATCCATGATAGTGGTTGCAAGTGCTTGTGGCAATGCTCTATATGGTCAAAATAACTTTGTTCCCCCCGAAACTGAACAAGAATGGATAAAGGTGAAAAGGAAGAAAACTTCTTCAGCAAAACCAAAGCATCCAATGACATTAAGGTCCTCTAAGAAAGAGGACTTTTTGTAATTTGGGGTCATAATAAGTGTCTTAAACATGCAATTTGGTGCTTTAAATTAATACAAAGAGTGCTATCCTCTTTGATAGCGATTTGCCAAAAAATATATATAATATATTATAATATAATATAATATAATATAATATAATATAATATAATATAATATAATATAATATAATATATAATATAATATAATATAATATAATATATATTATTATAATATTATATAATATTATATAATAATATATTTAATATTATATAATAATATATATTTAATATTATATAATATGTATTTTATTATGTTATAATGTATATATATTATAATACATATATAATATTAAATACTATATAAGGAATTATGACTATAATATATTAAATATATTATTATTTAGTATTAGATATATTATAATATATTATTATATAATATTAAATAATGCAATGTTAAAATAATATTAAATAATATTATATTATTATATAATGTGTATATAATATTATAATTTAATATTATATTATTATAAATTATTATAATATTATATAATATTATATTATACTTATTATAATATAATATTATATTACATAATATTATATTATAATATATTATAATTATTATAATTATAATATAATAATTATATAATATAATTATTATATAATATAATTATTATATAATATAATATTATTATATTACATTATGTTATAATATAATATATATAATATGTATAATGCATTATATAATAATATAATATAATATATTATATTTTAAATTTATTGTCTTTCTCACTGTTGTCGCCGCTAAAGAAATGCCGCCATGTGCAACTAAGGTTAGGGCTCTGTTTTTTTGTAGGAAGAATGGCGCGAAGGAGGGCGATGCTCTAGGAATCTCCATTAGAAGCTTGGTGAGGGAAAGAATCAATATCCATGGCATGAACATGAGGCTTCAGGGGTGGGTTTGCAGGCTTTCAAAGATCAGAAAGTTGAGACTTCAGAGGCTTCCCAAGCATGAATGGAGGTCTGCAATATGTCCCCTGATAGGGGCGCCTGACGTAGAGTTATTTTAGAAAAAAATGGTGGATTTGGGGAGCAATGGGGGGCGATGGTTTATCATACTAAACCAAATGAATTAGGAAAAGGCGCTCGACCTTTGCACGGGGGTTTGGGAAGGGAAAATTTTGAAGAACAAGCATTGGAAAGAGGCAAGATGGGAAACAAACAAATAAATCAACCCCTACAATGTGCTACTATCTCTCCAATAGTGGAATTTGGAGAGGATATTTGTAGTGAAGTGGCGGAATATAAAGCGTACTTTGTAGAACTAGGCTTGGTTGGGCGTTTTAGAGGGCTATGGTCAAGTCTCTCTAAGCTGTACCAGTGGATCTCTGACACCTAGCAACCTCTTTTGGAATTTGAGGTCCAAATTTTTCCATGTGCTCGAGGATTTTTTGTGGTATTTTTTGAAAATTTTCAAGATAGAAATACTGTCCTTTGTGAATACCGATGGAATTGTGACTAGCACCTGCTCATGCTGAAGTCGTGGCACCCTTCTTTCAACCCTGCTACTGAGTCTTTCGATGTAATCCCAATTTGGGTTAGACTTCCAAACTTACCATTGCAATTTCTGGTTCGAATCCTACTTTGAAGCTATTGGAAATTCCTTGGGGAGATTTTTGGGGTGTGATGAGGGCTCACTAGATTTCATGCACACTACTTATGCCCAAATTTTGGTAGAGATGGATAGCTCTAAAGCGCTCCCAACAGATCTATCTTTAAAAACTACCACATGGAGGTGGAATCAGTTGTTGAACTATGAAGGGGCACCCTTCCATTGTTGTAGATGCTAGAACATGAGACATACAACTGTTGATTGTGCAAAGCAAAAATATGACAACCAAGCCACGTGGTGGAAAGATGCTTCCCCTTAGCACTATTCAGTAGAAAAGGAAGATCTGAACCAAGATGGGAAAAGCTCTAAGGTTACCCCAATGGATGGGGTGGGCACCAATAAGGAATCACCAAGTAAACCACAAACCAATCTAAAGGACAAGGATGGCTCTTCGTTTGCAGGGAGAGATAACATTGACTCTAAAAATGCGAAAACAAACATGGAAAAGGAAGACCAAACAGGGAGCTTGACAGTATTGTCCCTTGGGGGTGAACAAAATACTCCAGAGGAAAGGGCTAAGGCTGAGAGGGGTGAATAAAATACCCCAAAGGCAAGGGCTAAGGTTGAGAGTGGTGGGGAAACCAAGGAGAAATGGACAACAGTACAGAGGAAAAAAAAAGAAAAATGAGGTTTTATTTGATATGAAGCTTCCCTCCCACACCAAAAGTGGAGAAAATTTGTAGTGGCTTGTCATTTTAGGTTTAAAAAAATGGAGCTATGCAAACCAAAGGAGGTGGTTGCATAAGCTATGACGTTAGTTGGGCATGTTTGTAGTGAAATTGTCTCCAAGTATGGTGGTGGGATAAAACAATTTCTAGGTTTGAGCCAAAAAGCTGAAATCAATGTACTCCTTTTGATCAATATAGGGTGCTTCCCCATAAAGCAACTATTTAACTATAAAAACATATAAATATTTTAATATAATACAATATATGATAATACATATAATACATTATTGTAATACAATATATTATATTATTATATAATATATTGTATTACAATAATGTATTTTATATAATATATTATATATAATACAAACAATGCTTGCGCATAACATATGGTGGTCGGGTCTTGGACCTGACCAATTATTAAAAAAAAAACATAAAAGAAATGGATATCTGTTTCTTACTACATAAATTAAAAAAAGAAAAACTTGAGAGCTTATTTCTATAGTCTGCATCTCCTTTCTGTGCATGGGTTTTCTATTAAACTACTTAGATATCCATTTAGGAGTGGTTTTTTTTGCTCAAATCAATCAAATTTCAGAGGTATGCATAAATTTTAATGTTTTTCTTCAATTTTATATTAGTTTTGCATTGTTTTTTGTGAATTTTAGTCAAAAATAGATTTTTTATTGCATTAAAATGATTGTTAATTTTTAAAATTTTTATCAATAAATAGGCTTAATAATGGTTGATTCCAACCCTGCAAATCCTCCTTCACCACCACGAGTGTTTCCAAACCAAAACATTCCCACAATACATGAATCTATTCATAGAAATTTAGATCAATTGAGAAATGTATGTCAAATTTATGATACACTCCCTGAGCTATCATATATGAAAAACACTTTAGAAACAATAATTTGAAATGTTGAAACTTTGGAAAACCAACACAATAGGTTTGCATAGTGGCAAGAGTCCCAAAGGAAATTTTATGCCAATGGGTTATCATATTATGAAGTGAGGGCACTTGATATTGACAAAGCCTAATTAGCCTAGTTATTCATCAATCCTAAAACATGACAACTTGTAAATGTGCGGAAGCCAAAATTGTCAATTAAATGGTGCACACATAGAGGCATATTAGATAATTTCTAGAGACATTGGTGGATGGTTTTTGATAAACCACCCAATAAAAATCTTGGCATCCCTCAATATTTTCTCCAAAAATTATATGCCAAGTTTGTCCTAGGGAGGCATTTCAATTACTTTTAAATGAGAGATTTCTAGGGTGTGGGTAAAGGGATTCCACAGGATAGACCTAGAGCACATCGAGTCACCCCAGTTCTTCCTACTCCACCTATTGTTGTCCCGACTCTAGCACCTTACCTCGAGATTTCTTTAGATGTAGGGAGTCAAAGCATTTTTTCCATACATGCATTGAGTGGTCATTTGGTCACATAGAGCTATCATGTTGCACAACTATATGATGATGCATCCCATCATGATGGTGATGCACCGATACATCCCAACATGATGGTGATGCACCTATTGTATCAGTTCCAACTAGTACACCCTCCTCTTTGACACATATTTTTGTGCCCCATTACTGTATCACGTGCCACAATATATGTTTGTGTCCTCTTCGACAGTCCACTGAGGCTCCCATAGACACATCCAAATATGAGGTCCATGATATGTTGGATGTAAGAGTTGATAGAGCACAGAGTGGAACATTTCTAGGAGAGACATCGGGTGCTAGAGACAATGTGGGAGCACTGGTATGACTTAAAGTAATTTCATAGTGTGTTTTATCTAAATTATTTCATATTTTATAAAAAATATTTGTACTAATATATGTTTATGTGCCGAAATCTTTAATAGTTGCTAACAAAGGACCAAATTTCCCAAGTGTAGGAGGCTACGCAATCGACCATTTCATTTGGCCTAGGGACTTAGTATACAGTATCATTTAAATTGTTATTTAGATGTTGAGTTTTGAAATCTATTATGTTTAAATACATGTACATAGATTGATAGTCTAATGTAATCTTGTCTTTTTATGCAGCAACCTAGTACTTTTACAACCATGTTGATTGAGCTTGACCCATTGGAAGAAGTTGCACAATAGGTATATGTTTTTTTTTTTATATTCTCAACATTATGATTATATGTGCATGTGCATTTAAATTGTGTTACATTCTTGCCATTTTTTTATATAGGAAACCATCTTAGTTGCTTCATCCATCATGAGCCCGTCTAGTCTAGAAGCATCATAGCAGGTATGTGTTTATTTTATATTGCAGATATTTATGTTTAGATAGGATTAGATATATGTTTAGTAAATATGATTATTTTTCAACAATTATATGTTAATTCGTATCATTTTTATTTTACCTGCTATAGTCCTCTACCCAATTCAAAAATGTGATGAGTGTGGGACCATTTCTTTATATGAGGACTCCTAATCACCCTAAGGGACAATCGTATGCAAAACATCTTGTAGAAAAGAGAGCAAGACTTGAGGTAAACAAGAATTGCATTTTTGATATAATATAGTTCAATATAGTGATTTTGATGTTAAATTGATAATTTATAAATTATAGTATATACTTAAGTTTCTATTTACTAGTCTATCTTGTCAACCATTCACATAATTAATCTAATTTGTGGTTTGAATTGTTATTGTGTAGGAAACTTTAGAGCCACTACGTTCTTTGAGGAAGCTCGATTTTGATGGTTCAACACAAGATTAGGATTTGATATAGATTGATATGTATTTAGGGTTTGATAGATCTTGTGATGGAATATATGTCAGAATTTGTAAAACTTGTTGTAAAACTTGTTCTAAGTAGGCATACATGCCAAATTTGTATATGCACAAACACAATTATTCTACATTTTAATATATAAGAATTGGTATTCGATCTAATTTGTTCCTCGTGTGCATATCTTTCTACTTTGAATATTCAAAATGGAATGTATAATTATTTTAGAATGGTTTAAAAAGTTATGATCACTTATATGTTATAGATTAACAAAATTGCATTTTAATAAAACTTATGAATTACTTTATATTTGACATTATTTTACTTTTTGAACTCCTATAATGAAGTGGGTAGCTGATTTTTTTCAAATGAAGTTAAAATTAATGAAAAATGGTATGAGAAGCACTATATAATATTTGTTGAGAAGAATTGTGGTATCATAGACAAGGAAAAAAAGATGAAAAGAGCAGCTTATGACTGTCTTATGGCATTGATTTTTTTTATTGATTAAAAACTTCAAACAAATCCCATACAATTTAATGAAATGTATGTCATTACAATGTCCATTCAAAAGTAATTTAATCATCTTGATAGAAATCAATGTCACTTAGTGGTGCTAAACACTCTATACAAGCCATATGAGTGATGCAACGATCAACCAAAACCATTACAACTCAATTCAACATTCATTCCATTAAAACCTTCAAGCTTAATAACATGTAAAAGGTATAAAATCATCATGAATAAGAATCACTATCTTTCAACCATGATACATAAACAAGAACATTATGTACACCATAGGGGTTCGATGCAACCTTCAAACAAAGTCCTTACAAATGAACAAGATACATGTTCATTAGATTGTTCATGTGAAATCTATACAATAATTATGATCAACAATTAAGACATCACTCAACCATGATACACAAACAAACACTAGATATGCACACCATATGAGTGTGATACAACCATTAAACAGACTAAATACAACTCCATGGCATGCATGTTATTTGACCTTTTACATGCAATTTGTATTATCGTAATGCACAATAATGAATGTTGCTAACCATAATACATGAATAGGAAAACTAGGCATACCATATGGGCTTGATGCACACTAGTCATAATGCACACTTCACACAAAAGCAATAAAACTCGTATGATATTATCATATATGTTAATCAACCTTGACCCACACCAAACTTGATATATCACAATTGTTGTCATATATGCCATTCAACCTAACACAATTGAGGTTTTGTATTTGGTAAGAATTTGTGTAGGTAAAGAAAGTGAGAGATGATGCTATAGGTGGATTTGAACAAATGAAGTTGTTGTCCTAAGAATGGAAAACTCTATCAAACAAAGGGATATTGTTGTCCTAAGTGTTGAAATTGAAGCAAAACAACTGAAGAATAAACTTAACCACTTAAAAAAGGAATGAAAAGATAAGAAGACTTTATTTTCAATGAAAAGGAGGTTAGTCTGCTTTAAAAATAGTTCCAAAGAATTTTATGGGTATGTTTAGGCTAGGAATGGTCCTATTTTGAACCCAAACATGCCAAAATAGTTCGAGCTACATTGGATCGATGATATTCCTTAAGAGTCCAAAGTGCTGAAAGGAAACAATCTTTGACGAGCTATTAATTGGAAACCATGTCACCTAGAAATAATCCATCTGAGGCTATGAGATCACGTAGGGCCCCTCTACAATGTTGTATATATGCCTAAATCATCACAGGTTGTAACCTCTATTGGAGCCAAGTCGGTGTGACATCTTTTGTGTCTGGCCGATTAGCAACTTGAATCTTGTTGAACAGTTCCAAGTCGCTAAGACAAGGTTGGTGTCTTGCCGAATGAACTATCGCTGTGACAAGAAGCATTCGGTGTGACATCTTACCGCGTGGAGATCTTTGGCCGACATGCCATTCAATCGGGCGTCGGGGAGACTCATAGCGACCGGGGGCTTCGGGGTGACTTGAACACTCGGGAAGAAGTCCTAGCGATAATGGAAGGTCTCACCGACGGGGATACTCTTGAAGTCTTCGTGGTGACATGAATGTTCCAGTATGAAGTTTGGGGGATGTGTTTATGTCGTTCCACCGATATGCCAACACAGCTTGATTTTCGTTTGACCATTTGATCATCCTATGTGGAGCCTCGTGGACCAATCAGAGGAGCCGAATGGGAATCGCAAGCAGTTGGACCGTTGTGGCAAATTTTGTGAGGAATCTCAATAGACAGGGGCGACATGAATATAGTCTATGATCGCAGATTGTGAAGGGTTTGATGGTTAGGTGATTCAAAGGATCAACGAATTGTTGTGTGGTTGTATAACCAGAGTGATTTCTATTATGTAAAGATTGTAACTTGAAGGTTCTTGTACAAGTTTGATCATTGTGAAAGCTACTGTAATCTAGCATCAGAAAGATAAGTCAGAACTCTGTATGTAATTATTTGTTACTGTAATACAAAGTGACTTCTCTTGGTGTGGTGGGTTTTTCTCCCGTAAGGGTTTTCCCACGTAAATCTGGTGTTCATCTATGTTTGTCTAATTCTCTGTTTCTGCTATTTACTTCAAAGTGCATCTTAATTGAACTGTAATTGTAAAATTTAAAAGCGTCTCTGCGTTCTTCCCTGAGGTTTTGACGTTAGGAGAGTTGCTTCCGCATCTAGCTTTCCTTACATACAATAACCTCTCTTAGTTTTTGATATCTCTAAGGCATTTTACCATGGTGTCGAGTTTTCAATTGATGGAAAAAGGGTCAGATGCATGCATTGTAAAGTTGCAAAGGGATGTAAATTTCATTATGCTCCTCATGCAACCAAACTGATAGTTCCAAAACACCTAAATTGGTGGTTTTATGCTAGGCATGGTCCTATTTCACACTCAAACACATCGAAACAGTTTGAGCTACATTGGATCGATGATATACCTTAAGAGTCCAAAGTGCAAAAAGGTAGCAATCTTTGATGAGCTGTTACTTAGAAAATGTGTCACTTAAAAATAATCTATTTGAGGCTACAAGATCATGTAGGGCCCCTCTACTATAGCCTCTCTTAGTTTTTGATATGTCTAAGGCATTTGTTTGTGGTGTTGAGTTTTCAGTTGATGTAAAAAGGGTCAAATGCATGCAGTGTAAAGTTGCAAAAGGGTGTAACTTTTGTTTTGCTCATTCAACCAAATTGACAATTCCAACACGTTCAGACTAGTGGGTTTATGCTAGGCATGGTCTTGTTTCACACCCAAACACATCAAAATAGTTCGATCTACATTGGATCAATGATATCCCTTAAGAATCTAAAGTGCTAAAAGACAACAATATTTGATGAGCTATTACTCAAAAACCATGTCACCCAGAAACAATCTATCTGAGGCTACATGATCACATAAGGCCCATCTACTATAACCTCTCTTGGTTTTTGATATCTCTGAGGTGTTTTCCCGTGGTGTCGAGTTTGCAGTTGATGGGAAAAAGGTCAGATACATACAGTGTAAAGTTGCAAAGGGGTGTAGCTTTCGTTCTGCTCCTCATGCAACCAAATCGATAGTTCCAACATGTATATATTGGTGGGTTTAGGCTAAGAATGGTAATTTTTCAAACCCAAACATGCTGAAACAGTCCAAGCTACATTGGATCAGCGATATCCCTTAAGAGTCCAAAGTGCTAAAGGAAACAATCTTTGACGAGATGCTACTCAGAAACCATGTCACATAGAAACAATCTTTCTGAGACTATGAGATCATGTAGGGCCCCTCTACAATAACCTTTCTCGGTATTCGATAAATCTAAGGCGTTTTCCTATGGTGTTGAGTTTTCAGTCGATGGATAAAGGATCAGATGGATGCAGTGCAAGGGTGCAAAAAGGTGTAACTTTCATTTTGCTCCTTATATGACTAAACCAATAGTTCCAACATGTCTGAATTTGTGGGTTTATGCTAGGAATTAGTCAATAAGTGAATCATTTACTCAAATACACGTAAGTCATGAAGTACACACATGTATACAAAGTATACACATGAAAACACATACGTCACAAAGTATACATTGGAATACTCATAATTCACAAAGTATACACATAAGTTGTAATGTATACACTTGAATACATGTAGGTCATAAGTCACAAGTCATGATCAACACCCATAACTACAACATTCAAGATACAATTTAGACAATACACATGATATCATCATTCAAGAATTACTATCAAATATATGATTTAAAAAATGCCACATAGGCATACAACAATCGACAACATTTTATTTCCTTCATGGTCAGTTGGATGGATTTTCTATTGATTCTTTTGTCTTTCAAATGTGCCCACTAGTCCTCCTCTCTTCACTCATCTGGAGATGCAACTAATAGAATAAGAAGTATATACATTTATATCTAGAAATTGAAAATCATGGAATGGCATATAAAATAATAATCACAAACAAATAATCATCATGCTCTACCACAACAGTAGCACGTTGATGTTCTAGAGTGACAAGCACCTATAGCAACCATCAAGATAGCAATTAAAATACATACAAGCATCATGAAAATTTTCAATAATAGACCATAGAAGAGAAAATATAATGTCAAATTTACTAATATGTCGCATACCTCTGCCAAAGGATTAGAGCTAGCTATTGTTGCAACAAATCCATGGTCCATCATGCCACAAACATCACAATATACTTAGAATAAAAAATCTATATGATCGCAATAGAAAAGATGTTTAGAATAACAAATCTATATTATTCTAAACAACCTAAATGATAATGAAATTGTAATGCAAACTAGAAAATATGCTTAGAATAACAAATCTATATTATTGTATTGTCTAAAATTAAATGCGAACTGACATAGGTTTAACTTTAGTTTTGCAGGAATATATGATGGCTGAGCAATGGTCAATTTGTAGAAAATGACAAATTCAATGGCTTTTGTCAGCCTCAAATTCCTGTCAGGTGACCTTATCAAACATGTAGGCCCACGGGAAATGTAGGAAAGTATCATGTAGTTTGAAAATGCAACCAGTTAGGTATAGATTTTCTAGGCCCAACTAGAAACCTTTTAGACTAGAAAGGCATTTAGACAAATGAAAGCAATTGGTGCTTGATATATGTGAAGAAGAGGTTTTCCCAAAAAAGACACAAGATATTTTGATCATTTTTATGAAGAATGCAAAAATGATATAAGATCCACAAAATGAAACCAAAACCCTTTGAATAATAGGGTTATTGGGAAAAAAGGTCTCTTCAATCCAAATTCTTACATGCAGATCGATCAAGGGAAAAAAAAAGTTTGCGTCAGGGAAAGCTAACAAGTTTTGAAGAAAAGTGTTTCCAGCAAAACCATCAAAAATCTTCACAAGGGTATCAAAATGGAGTTTTCATGGATGTTACTAATGTGTCCTTTCATACTCTAAAGAGGTCGCCTTGATCAAAGCAAGAAGAAGGAGATTTTCTCAAATCAAATCCTCTACATGTAAAGCATGTTAAGGCACATGCAGAGCATTCTAAGGCACATGTCACATCTGGTCTGCCAAAAGGACATAATGGAGTAGAAAAGGGTTTTCAGAACCAAATTTCTAAGGATCCAGAAAATGGGGGTTCCAATTGTAGAAGGGAGTAGGAAACAAATGCAATTGGACAGAAGGAAGTACCCACATAGACTCAGGGGTTGAAGTTTCATGGCAAGCGAAAGAAAGGAAAGGGATCAAAGGATAAATCAAAGTTAGGGAAAAAGGTGCAGAGAAAAGAATGGAGAAGAAAAGAAGCTTGCAAAAAGAAGCCATTGAGAGTCACACTGCTAAATCAGGGGATGAGAACTCTAAGATTGTGAACAAATATTTTCCATCACAACAAGAGGGTGTCATCATGGTTATATTCCCAAAGCATCTACTACAGCCGCAAATTCAGGGTCTGAGAGAAAAAACACTCCTATGTAAGTTTTGGAACCTTACATTGGATTTAGAAAACCTAAAGAATTTAATTTTTGATGAATGGGAAGGGGTTGTTAATTTTTTTTATTTAGATCAAGGCAAAGGAATATTTGTTGTTCTATTCATTAACAAAGTTTGCAAAGATGAGGTTTTTAAAATTAAATCATGATTGTTTCAAGGATCAAGATTATATATGCAACATCGGACCCCAAACTTTAAATATGAGGATTTTTTTGCTGACTATATTCCCTTTTGGCTTCAAATGCATGCATTACCATTGCAATATAAAGAATTGAATTTTCTTGAGATCATGGCTAATCAAATAGGCATTTTTCTTAAACATGATTTTCTTTTCTTTAATAATTTGTCAAAGCCAGTAAGGATGTGTGTATTGCTTGATACAACCAAAAAGCTTCCAAAGCATATGGAGATAACATCTAAGTTTGGAAAATGGAAATAAGAGCTAATTTTTGAAACCTCCTAGAATGCATGTGTACAATGTCATATGATAGGACACTCTGGTGTAGAATGTACAAAGAAAAATAATACACAAAATCGAGTTCCTATCAAGCAAAAAAGGGGACATGGAATGGATTTGAGACAGGGGGTGTCATCATCTAATTATTGTGCAGAGGTGGTACTTAAGAGGAATAGAAGTAAACTCTCCTTGAAACTTCAACAACAAATAATTTAGGTTCAGTCAAGGGGGCAAGGAAATATAAAAAAGAAATGCTTGTCCATAGAAACGCATGCAAATAAATTTTCTTTATCCATAGATTTTGCAAAGTATTTGGATCTATTGGGAAAGATGAAAATGAGTTACATACTAAATTTATATTCCCCATCTTTACAGATTTCTGAACATCAATTGAATGATGTAGTCAGGAAATTGATGTTTCAAGACTCAAGATCATTAATAATGGCGGGGAAATAGGAAGATCAAGCAGTACTTCTGATCCATTCAAAGAATATTTCTGTTGATTCACAATGGCTAAAATTGTATGATACTTCAAAAAATAATGAGAAGGTTATTGATGCATAATTGGAAATTCTAGTAGAGAAAATATTTTTGTCAGTAGGTTTAGAACTAGTTGATGATATAGCTGAAGAAAGGTAAGAAGAAAGGGTATTTTGGGATTGCAACATTTCAAAAGGAAAGGAGGTAATTAGCAGTAGTAAATCAGAGTCATTAAATCAAAAGGTATAGATAAATATCCCATCAAAAGATCAATTGCTAAATCATACTAGTGTAGAGGAGGATGTAGGTTTTGATTTCATGCAATCTTTGTCTATATCTCAAACTCCATATCAATCAGTGGAAAATAAATCCCTAGGAAAGAGAGGCTGAAAATCAAAGCTTACAAAGCTCCAGGAGGAAATAGATGTAGGTCTCTAGTGAAAATTATATGATTCCATAGAAAAAATAGCTAATAAGCACCTGAGGAGAGCGTGTTGCTCTCCTCGCACATAATGAAGCTAGTATCATGGAATGTCAGGGGCATTAATTCCCTTGAAAAATGTGCATGCATAAAATGCCAAGTGGATGGATCCAGAGCTGATATTGTGATTCTTCAGGAAATAAAAATATTAGTAGACACATATGAAGCCACAATACAAAAATGACAGTTATGGAAGTTAGTGCATTTGCTTGCCCAGGGTGCATCAGGGGGGCTAGTGGCATTGTGGAATCCAAAGATAGTAAGTATAGTTCCAAATGAAAATGAAAGCAATTGGAAATTGTTGGAAGTAAATGTTTTTTATCTAAAGTTCTGGTTGATTAATATTTATGGGCTAACATCTACTTCTAATAACAAAAAGTTGTGGGATCAACTCACACAAATAATAATAGGCTCGGGGGATGAGAAAATCATACTGGCAGAGGATTTTAATGCTATTGCCTCACTCCACTACACCATGAAACATGAAATGCAAAATAATAATGCCAATGTATGCCCCCACTTTAAATAAATTTCTAAAAACCATGTTGTGAGAAATTACTTTAAAGTAGCAAATGGTAAATTCTAACAACAAAGAAGACATGAGAACTAACTTGGAAAGCCCTATGCCAAGTCACATGTTTCCAAATAAAGCTATGTCATGAAAAATAAAAAGGGGGGTTGCCCCCAAAATGAAACTCCAAGCACATGATGGATCGATGGATTTGGGGTCAGTATGTTCTTGCTACAATGTTTTTAAGAGAGCTTGAGACTTTCATCATTCTGCAAATACTCATAGAAGTGGAAGAATGACACAAAGAGAGCAAAAACAAATAAAAACCTTTCAAGTCAACATGGAAGAGACATGATTTTCTAGATGCCTTGCATCATCCTTGTAACACCTCGACTTAGTTACGTTATAACAAAGTTAACTGAATATATATATATATTTTTTTACACATATGCTCTATAGTTTCCAAGACATTGTTACATAAACTTAATAATTAAACTCAACACATTGATCATCAATAAAAGTACAAATTTGATTTCATGCAAGATCCAAATTTATAAAACTACTTACAATCAAATATCCCAAATGTCCAATTTACATAAAGTGAGATTTCAAAGAATCTCCATACATCAAAGGTGGTACAATCAGTACACTCTTATACAAGAGGTGAGTTTACAAAGTAGAAAGTGATCACATCATAGCTGACATCATATCCACGATCATGCTTCGCATCCACAGTCGCGTTCCAAGAGGTAACTGGAACCTGCTGCAAGCATAGGGTCATCTGCAAGAAAATACAAGGAAGATAGAGCACGGTTTCCTCCCGACCACGTGGAACCCAAAGGTCCACTCCCTCCGTGCTAGGAGATACTGACAGGTCCACAAACAAAGCAGACAGAACATCACGTTTATGGGGTTTACAATTCACAATACGACATAACGTTTACAAAACAAAACGGATAAAATCTCAGTATTAAGTTACATTAAATTGAAATCTCAACAAAAGGAAACACCATCATGATATAAACTAAGAGAGTGTCATCACATTGTCGGGATAGGTTACCCTGGTGAATCTTCCTAGACTACCGGCCCTCACCAAGAGTTACCCTGGTAGCCTCTATTGATTCCTGGCCCCTATGCAGACTAATGCGGTGTCGATACATCTTTCATGAGGACAAGATGGTGACTTGCCATTCCAGGCCTTCTCAGCCTTTTCTCAACCTAAACGAGCGTTAAGAAGTAGGTGAGGCATACCATTATCTGATTAGTGTTTAGAACTACCCAACCCCTAATATATTAGTTAGGTTATCACTTAATTAACACACCTACGATAGGTTACCCAGACAATCACTTCCGGATTTCAGCCCCTAACGCAAGCCACTCTCTCTATAACATGACTCAACATAAAATCAAGCTAGGGGTAGCTTCAAAGTATAAAGATTAAACTCGCAAATGTTTGCATCCCCCTACTTAAGACAAAACGTAATCTCATAAATAACTCAAAAGACAACAACATAAGGTGTAAAACTTTACCCTCACAATAAAGATCATCATAATTGAGCAATAAAATTTCAGTGTAATAAACTTATTATAATTTTCACTTTTCTAGCCTCTGGAGACTAAACAACTCACAATCACATAATAAGATATTCAATTTAAAAGTATTTTTGATACCTAATCGTATTAAAAGCATAGTACCAATAACAACCTCACTTATACCATTTATAAACCTTGCTAATATACATAAAACCGACACATTAGTGCTTATCACACATTTATCCTCAAAACAACTTAATTGACCTACAACCATAAAAGATACTCCTTTAACTATTGCCATACTCCACATTACAAATTTACAAATGTCCATAACATAAAGATTATTCTTAAAAGAAAATCATATAAGTACGAATTTATCAAATTGATTAAATAAGTAGTTCAAAGAACAACTACATATATAAATATTTGATAATTTAAAGACTATATATATATTGATTGGTCATGCAAAACTTTCAATAACACAACTCTTATTACGTAACCACATTGCAATTAGAGGAGTAAGTTAACATTAAATATAAAAATACAAAACTTAGACTAAAAGTTCCCCGGCAATAACTTACTTAAAGAAACACAAGGAACTCGCAGAGAACATTAGTACATACTCTGCAAATTTCAAACAAATATTTTCTAGACAACAGATAACTTTCAGTATTCTAGTCGCCATGCATTACAATAACAGGTTATACATGCAAAATCAGGAATACTCGTAGCAGTAGGTAAATCAAAAGTTTAGATTAGGGTCAGAGAGGATTTAAAGCGGCGCTGATGTCACAAAAGAAATTAAAGTTTATTTATCAAGTTTTAGTTTACTCCAAATGTGCGATTATACCCTTAAGGTTGTTTAAAAAGAAGGAATCTCTCACTATGATAATGTAACGCCAATTCATCCTTGATATTTGTTAAAAAGCTTTAATCTACCTATAATAAAGAACCACTGGAATACGGTAGAGTACAGGGATACTTCTATGATCAACCTTTCTATTCCTTGACTACAGCTGCGCTCAATCATTGACTTATCATTGACGCTCATTACATGGTTAAATGGTTGTATAAAGACCACAGGTGACTAAGGAGAATTTAAGCAGATACAAAGAGTTTAAGTATAAAATATAGGCATTGGAACTTATATTGCAAAATTAAATTCCATAACTTAAAGTCTTCAATACAAAGTTTCATTGGACTGGTTTAAAACAAGACATTCATAATTATTCTACAGGAAAATTAACCAACGCCTCCCAGATTATATAGAAACTTCTAATGCCACCTACAGAGTTAGGGATTTAGAAGGCAGAAAAAACTATAAGACTGGAGGTCTGAAATAGAAATGACAGTACATTCAAAGAAGTATTAAATGATTCTCAAAGAATTTAAGAGGAAAATAAAGAAATAGAAATCCGTGTGTTCAAACATTTCTATTCATGATTTACCTTTAACACATAGAATGTTACAGTTTGGGATTTGCTTGATAAAAGAAGTATTTTAAATTTTATCAAAAGATTTAAGACCAAATCAAAAATTACATCTTTTCGCTCTAAGAGTAATTATTCCTTTTTCGATTACATGTCAGATTACAAATGATAATATGGAGAATTTTTTTATATCTTGACAGTAAATTAGTTTTCAAAACTGAAATTTTCAATAGATCTGTGTTCAAAAAATGGAGATTTAAGATCTATTTCCGAATATATAAATATATTATAATTCCTAGAAATATAGCATCATTTGTTTACTGTATTTTCTATAAAATTTGATTGCTTAATCTAACAATTTTCTGTTTAATTTAGAGGTTTGACAAACCGCTATATTTCCAAAAAGTTCATAGAAGAAATTTTAAGAAACTCAAAAAGAAGAAAACCTGGACAATCTTGAAAATCGAGCTGAAACGAATTCTGAAGCCTTTTGTTGATTCCTCTATTAATTTTCTAGACTTCAATAGCAAAATTCCAATCAAACCAACTTCAAATCACGCTTGCAAACAAAATCTTAAAGAATAATTCTTCTAATACAATTGCCGTAAATCAAAACTGCTAAAAACTGCTGCCGTAAGAAATCTTCCCATGAATGCACAATTTCCCCAAAATCCAAAAGATATAAATTCATGCAAATATGATTTCCAATCATTCAATTTTAACTGATAGTTTCATTTGCATTGTAAATAGCTCATTCAGTTCAACTCATTCTTTAAAATATCAGAACCAACCTTTAACTAACAATCATAGATTCTTATCTCGTCGAAAATATCTTGCTTTAAAAATATCTATTTCACACAATTCAATTTGCACAATTAAAACAACAATAATATTATTTTAATTAAAACATTGCAAGGAAATAACTTATTTAATTTAACTTAATAAATTAAATCATTAACGTTGGTTAAAACATTAATAAACATTTAATAAAATTAAATATTATATTCACAAACACAAAACAGTATATATATGAACACGACAAGACAAACTGGGCTACACGGGGTAACACAAAGATACTCGTTCGAAAACGAACGATGATTTAAAAGGACCTGTCAATACCTCCGACAACATATTTATAATGAATTAGGGTACGCTCAGACCTAACAAGCAGGTGGAGCTGTTACCCGGTACCTATGTCTGCAGGAAAACATCAAGGTTAAAACATGTATATATAATCTCATGTTAGAAAACACACTGTGAATAAGAATTACAGCGTAGCAGGGTACTCACGAATGAGTAATGCTACACTGTCTTATCCACCGACACAAACGAGCAAGATCAATCATATACAATTATATCAACATGATAACATAAGCAATAATTATAACCAATAAGCCATATCATGAATGAATCTATCACAGTATCATTGAACCAACATAACCAAATAACCAGGATGTCAATGTATCATCCGCAAAATCAAAACAACATAGTATCCAGAATCAACTCTGAAATGAAACAACATAGTATCACAATGAACTAAGCATCTAACAAGCAGAATCAAACTAAACAATATGTCTAAACTAGAGGGGCACTACATCTCACTTTCTACTTTGTAAACTCACCTCTTGTATAAGAGTGTACTGATTGTACCACCTTTGATGTATGGAGATTCTTTGAAATCTCACTTTATGTAAATTGGACATTTGGGATATTTGATTGTAAGTAGTTTTATAAATTTGGATCTTGCATGAAATCAAATTTGTACTTTTGTTGATGATCAATGTGTTGAGTTTAATTATTAAGTTTATGTAACAACGTCTTGGAAACTATATAACATACGTGTAAACAAATAAAAATAAAAAATTTAGTTAACTTTGTTATAACATAACTAAGTCGGGGCGTTACAGATTGGTATCAGAGCCAGGTTTTAACACTGGGTGCTTTGGTTAAATGAGCCCATTAGGTTGTTTAGTACGTTAGACTTGGTTGTTGTGTTTTCCATTTGCTTTGTTTGTCTTATAACAAGACTTATCTTGGTTTGTGTGTAGGATCATGCCTAGGCATCGGGTTAGAGGTCGTGGTCGAGGCCGAGGTGGTGGTCGTGGGCCGAACCGCCAGGTTACTCCCCCTCCGAGCCCTCATCAGAGTGATCAGGCAGAACATTTGGGTCCGCAGTTGGATCAGGGTAATGAGGCACAGATTCCAGAATAGTCAGTGGTAGAGGGGTCACAGTTACGCCCTTTACTAGAAGAGGTCCTAGCTCGAATTGAACCTAGACAGGAAGTGGAACAGGAAGTGAATAGAGAACGTGATAGATCTCCGAGGAGAGTTGATGATTCAGTGCAGCAGGATGCCATTATTACAGGTCACATGCAAGATTTGTTGAGGGCACGCCCTCCTACATTTGATGGATCTGGTGGTGGTTTAGAGGTAGAGACTTGGTTGCTTGATTTGGGATGATGCTTTGCAATGCATCCTTATGGCAGCAATACTCGTGCTCATTGTGCCATAATGCATCTTAGAGGCTTTGCCTCTACTTGGTGGTGATTGGAGGAGCAGAAGCTCCATCTAGAGATTGGTGCAGTCTCATGGGATATGTTCCTGGAGAGATTCAGAGCACGTTTCTTGTCTGAGCATTGGAGGCAGCGACGTGCAGATGAGTTTCATGATCTTCGTCAGATGGCTATGTCCGTGGAACAGTTTGAGCGTAGGTTTTATGAGCTCAAGCAATATGCAGGGATTGTGGACAATGAGGCAATGTTGGTGCAACACTTCATTAGGGGCTTAAACGCCCGTATTAGCGGTGGAGTCAGAGTCTTCGAGCTGAAGACTATGGAGGTTGCTGTGGAGAAGGCACGGATAGTGGAAGAGAACCTCACTATGGCTTTGGGTGGACACACTGGAGTACAGATAGGCAGTGCTCCTGTTTCAGGTTTTGGTCAGCGTGGTGGTCAGTTTCAGACAGGTGGTTCCTCTAGGAATCTACAAGCACCCATTAAGGGTGGACAACAACAACAACGCAATCAACAAAAGAATAAAAATTCACAGTTCCAGCAAAGTAATAATTCTCAATCAGGAAGGAACTGCAATTGGTGGCGTAATAAGCGCAATCGGCAGGACTAGCCAATTCAGAGTGCTCAATCGACAGTGAGTCGAGGTAGTTATCAGCAATCCAATGCACCTTCGGGTGGCAGAGGATTCGGCAGAGGCACTGGATGTTTCTCATGTGGACAACAAGGACATATTGCTAGGCAGTGTCCTATGCGAGGTACGTCAGGTTATGGACAACGACTGACAGCTTCAAAGTTGACAGTTGGTGATGTGGGTCGTACTCTTACAGTGTTTGCTGCGGTAAATAACCGCCAAGCGGATCATCAGAACACAGTGGTTGAATCTTCAGGTCGGTTACAGGGTCTTGATGTTAATATTCTTTTTGATTCTGGTGCTACAGATTCTTTTATTTCACCTTCTATAGTTGAGCGTTGTGGACTTGTGGCCATAAAGCCAGGCGATAGATGGCAGGTGGAATTTGCTTATGGGGCTAAAGTAGCAGTTGAATCCCTCGTCCGCAATTATGGACTTAGGATTGGATCATTGACTACTTCGGTAGATCTTCGAGTCACACCTTTAGGATCATATGACATTGTTTTGGGAATGGATTGGTTAGGAGCTCATCATGCAGTGATTGATTGTCATCAAAAGATAGTACGTTGCATTAATGATGATGGTACAGAGGTTGAGATTGTTGGTGTTCAGAGACCCATCTCTTTGCGGATAATTTCTGCTTTGCAGTTGAAGAGATGCCTACGTCAAGGATGTCAGTTGTTTGCGACAACGGTGAGTGACTTGGATTCTGGTGAAAGCCAAGAGATATCACTTGATGATCACCCCATTCTTAGGGAATTCGCTGATGTTTTTCCTAGTGATATTCCTGGTATGCCACCGAAGCGTGACATTGATTTCAGAGTTGATTTAGTTCCTGGAGTAGAACCTATCTCTCGTGCTCCATATAGAATGACTACACAGGAATTGGAGGAGCTTTGTATTCAGTTGGAGGAACTCTTGGCAAAGGGTTTTATTCGTCTGAGTGTTTCCCCTTGGGGAGCACCTGTCATCTTCATGAAGAAGAAGGATGGATCTCTCAGATTGTGGATTGACTATCATCAATTGAATAAGGTAACGATTAAGAACAGGTATCCATTACCTAGAATTGATGACCTTTTTGATCAGATCAAGGGAGCAACTGTATTCTCTAAGATTGATTTGAAATCTGGTTACCATCAGTTGCAAATTGCGGAAGCTGATATTCATAAAATGACATTTCAAACTCGATACAGGCACTACGAGTTCACAGTAGTACTATTTGGGTTAACGAATGCACCATCGGTATTTATGAGTCTGATGAATGGTGTGTTTCTCACCTATCTTGATCGATTTGTTCTCGTGTTTCTCGATGATATTTTGATTTATTCGAGAAATATGTAGGAACACGAAGAGCATTTGAGACAAGTTCTACAGTGTTTGAGGGAGAACCAATTGTTTGGAAATTTGAAGAAATGTGAATTCTTCCAAACTGAGGTGAAATACCTTGGACATGTGATTTCTAGAGAGGGAATAGTTGTGGATCCTGCAAAGATTCAAGCTATCATTGATTGGCCCGCACCTAAAAATGTTTCTGAGTTTCGTAGTTTCATGGGTCTTGCTGGTTATTACAGATGATTTGTTCAGGGGTTTTCTAGGATTGGACACCCCATTACTTCTCTTAAAAGGAAAGGGAATAAATTCATTTGGACAGATCAATGTCAATTGGATTTTCAGATACTTAAGGATAAGCTGACTAGTGCACCTATCCTAGCAGTTCCTGATCCTGCTAAGGATTTTTTTGTTTGCACGGATGCTTCTTTGGAAGGTTTAGGAGCTGTATTGATGCAGGATGGACGAGTGATTGCTTATGAGTCTCGCAAACTCAAGGATCACGAACAGAATTACCCCACACATGATTTAGAGCATGCTGCAGTTGTTCATGCTCTAGTTCACTGGAGACATTTCTTGTTAGGGCATTGTTTTGAACTTCATTGTGATCACCGTAGTCTGCAATATATATTCACATAGCCTAATCTAAATGCTAAGCAAAGACGGTGGATGGAGTTCCTTTGCGAATATGATTTTGAGGTGAGATATGTTCAGGGTAAGGAGAATGTGGTGGCAGATGCCCTTAGTCGGCGAAGACATGAGATTTCAGCCATGACACTTGGAGTTGAGTTGAGAAGTCAGATATTGGCCATTCTTCCTTTTGATAGATTATATCAGGAAGTGAAGATGGAAATTGATTCAGATAGACCCTTGGAGGGAAGATTTTCAGGATATGCAATTGAGTTAGATGGCTTGTTGCGACATTTGGGTCGTATTTATGTACCACCTACTGAGAATCTTCGCACTCTTATTTTGATAGAGGCACATCGAGCTCCATACTCAGCTCATCCTGGTGTTAAGAAGATGCATGTGGATCTTCGACAGTTATATTTTTGTCCTAGTATGAAGCGTGACATTGCTGATTTTGTATCAAGATGCCTTGAATGCCAGAGTCAAGGCGGAGCATCAACATCCCGCTGGTTTGTTACAGCCACATTTCATTCCTGAGTGGAAATGGGATGTGATATCAGTGGATTTTATTGTTGGATTACCTACGTCATTGCGTCAACATGATGCCATCATGGTTACTGTTGACAGATTGAAAAAGGTAGCTCATTTTTCACCAGTTCGATCATCTTACAATGCTTCCTCTGTGGCCAGAATTTTCATGGAGGATATAGTACGATTGCATGGGATTCCACGTAGAATCATTTCGGATAGGGATCCTGTATTTACATCAGCTTTATGGACATCATTACAACATGCTTTAGGTACGCAGTTGAATTTCAGTTTAGCCTATCATCCTGAGACTGATGGTCAAACAGAGAGAGTCAATCAGATTCTCGAAGATATGCTTAGAATGTATGTGATGGATCGATAGTCTCATTGGGAGGACTATTTATACTTAGTGGAATTCGCCTATAACAATGGTTATCAGAGTTCCATAGGTATGCCTCCATTTTAGGCACTATATGGACGTCCTTGTCGTACACCATTGAGTTGGGATCATCTTGAGGATAGAGTTCTACTCGGTCCTAAGATGCTTCGTGATATGGAGCAATAGGTAAATCGTCTTAGAGCTCGCACTTGGTAGCAGCACAAGATAGACATAAGAAGTATGTTGATGCACATAGGGTGGATAGATAGTTATCAGTTGGTAATAAGGTTTTTCTTCGAGTTCGTCTGTGCAAGAGTCCAATCCGTTATGGAAAAGGCTCTAAGCTTGCGCCTCGTTTTGTGGGACCATTCGATATTCTTGAGAGGATTGGTCCTATGGCGTATCGACTTGTTTTACCACCCAGTCTATCACGTATTCATGATGTCTTTCATGTATCTGTTCTTTGACCTTATCATCCTGGCATTTCACATGTACTCGATTGGAATGCATTACAGGTAGAGGACGGGCAGCTGGCTTTGGAGCCCATGGGCATTCTTCAGCGTCGGAGGCTCGCCCTCAGGGGTCGAGACATTGATCAGGTGAGGGTCCAATGGGATCCTAGCGATGAGGCATCAGCTACTTGGGAGGATGCGACACATATGCATGAGCTTTATCCATATTTGTTTGCAGGCTTCCAAGAGTAAGCCTTATCCTAGGGGGGGAGGATGTAGTGCCCCTCCAGTTTAGACATACTGTTTAGTTTGATTCTACTTTTTAGATGCTTAGTTCATTGTGATACTATGTTGTTTCATTTCAGAGTTGATTCTGGATACTATGTTGTTTTGATTTTGTGGATGATACATTGACATCTTGGTTATTTGGTTATGTTGGTTCGATGATACTGTGATAGATTCATTCATGATATGGCTTATTGGTTATAATTATTGCTTATGTTATCATGTTGATATAATTGTATATGATTGATCTTGCTCGTTTGTGTCGGTGGATAAGACAGTGTAGCATTACTCATTCGTGAGTACACTGCTACGCAGTAATTCTTATTCACGGTGTGTTTTCTAACATGAGATTATATATACATGTTTTAACCTTGATGTTTTCCTACAGACACAGGTACTGGGTAACGGCTCCACCTGCTTGTCAGGTCTGAGCATACCCTAATTCATTATAAATATGTTGTCGGAGGTATTGATAGGTCATTTTAAATCATCGTTCATTTTCGAACGAGTATCTTTGTGTTACCCCGTGTAGCCTAGTTTGTCTTGTCGTGTTCATATATATACTGTTTTGTGTTTGCGAATATACTATTTAATTTTATTAAATGTTTATTAATGTTTTAACCAACGTTAATGATTTAATTTATTAAGTTAAATTAAATAAGTTATTTCTTTGCAATGTTTTAATTAAAATAATATTATTGTTGTTTTAATTGTGCAAATTGAATTGTGTGAAATAGATATTTTTAAAGCAAGATATTTTCGACGAGATAAGAATCTATGATTGTCAGTTAAAGGTTGGTTCTGATATTTTAAAGAATGAGTTGAACTGAATGAGCTATTTACAATGCAAATGAAACTATTAGTTAAAATTGAATGATTGGAAATCATATTTGCATGAATTTATATCTTTTGGATTTTGGGGAAATTGTGCATTCACGGGAAGATTTCTTATGGCAGTAGTTTTTAGCAGTTTTGATTTATGACAATTGTATTAGAAGAATTATTCTTTAAGATTTTGTTTGCAAGCGTGATTTGAAGTTGGTTTGATTGGAATTTCGCTGTCGAAGTCTGGAAAATTAATAGAGGAATTAGCAAAAGGCTTCAGAATTCATTTCAGCTCGATTTTCAAGATTGTCCAGGTTTTCTTCTTTTTGAGTTTCTTAAAATTTCTTCTATGAACTTTTTGGAAATATAGCGGTTTGTCAAACCTCTAAATTAAATAGAAAATTGTTAGATTAAGCAATCAAATGTTATAGAAAATACAGTAAACAAATGATGCTATATTTCTAGGAATTATAATATATTTATATATTCAGAAATAGATCTTAAATCTCCGTTTTTTGAACACAGATCTATTGAAAATTTCAGTTTTGAAAACTAATTTACTGTCAAGATATAAATTTTTTCTCCATATTATCATTTGTAATCTGACATGTAATCGAAAAAGGAATAATTACTCTTAGAGCGAAAAGATGTAATTTTTGATTTGGTCTTAAATCTTTTGATAAAATTTAAAATACTTCTTTTATCAAGCAAATCCCGAACTGTAACATTCTATGTGTTAAAGGTAAATCATGAATAGAAAAGTTTGAACACACGGATTTCTATTTCTTTATTTTCCTCTTAAATTCTTTGAGAATCATTTAATACTTCTTTGAATGTACTGTCATTTCTATTTTAGACCTCCAGTCTTATAGTTTTTGCCGCCTTCTAAATCCCTAACTCTGTAGGTGGCGTTAGAAGTTTCTATATAATCTGGGAGGCATTGGTTAATTTTCCTGTAGAATAATTATGAATGTCTTGTTTTAAACCAGTCCAATGAAACTCTATATTGAAGACTTTAAGTTATGGAATTTAATTTCGCAATATAAGTTCCAACGCCTATATTTTATACTTAAATTCTTTGTATCTGCTTAAATTATCCTTAGTCGCCTGTGGTCTTTATATAGCCGTTTAACCATGTAATGAGTGTCAATGATAAGTCAATGATTGAGCGCGACTGTAGTCAAGGAATAGAAAGGTTGATCATAGAAGTATCGCTGTACTCTACCGTATTCTAGTGGTTCTTTATTATAGGTAGATTAAAGCTTTTTAACAAATATCAAGGATGAATTGGCGTTACATTATCATAGTGAGAGATTCCTTCTTTTTAAACAACCTTAAGGGTATAATCACACATTTGGAGTAAACTAAAACTTGATAAATAAACTTTAATTTCTTTTGTGACATCAGGGCCGCTTTAAATCCTCTCTGAACCTAATCTAAACTTTTGATTTACCTACTGCTACGAGTATTCCTGATTTTGCATGTATAACCCGTTATTGTAATGCATGGCAACTAGAATACTGAGAGTTATCTGTTGTCCAGAAAATATCTGTTTGAAATTTGCAGAGTATGTACTAATGTTCTCTGCGAGTTCCTTGCGTTTCTTTGAGTAAGTTATTGTCGGGGAACTTTTAGTCTAAGTTTTGTATTTTTATATTTAATGTTAACTTACTCCTCTAATTGCAATGTGGTTACGTAATAAGAGTTGTGTTATTGAAAGTTTTGCATGACCAATCAATATATATATAGTCTTTAAATTATCGAATATTTATATATGTAGTTGTTCTTTGAACTACTTATTTAATCAATTTGATAAATTCGTACTTATATGATTTTCTTTTAAGAATAATCTTTATGTTATGGACATTTGTAAATTTGTAATGTGGAGTATGGCAATAGTTAAAGGAGTATCTTTTATGGTTGTAGGTCAATTAAGTTGTTTTGAGGATAAATGTGTGATAAGCACTAATGTGCCGGTTTTATGTATATTAGCAAGGTTTATAAATGGTATAAGTGAGGTTGTTATTGGTACTATGCTTTTAATACGATTAGGTATCAAAAATACTTTTAAATTGAATATCTTATTATGTGATTGTGAGTTGTTTAGTCTCCAGAGGCTAGAAAAGTGAAAATTATAATGACAAGTTTATTACACTGAAATTTTATTGCTCAATTATGATGATCTTTATTGTGAGGGTTGTAACACCCCTCCATTTTGTGTTATGTTGATTAGATAATGTTTTCCCCATGTTACACTTTGTTTCTAATAACTCTTGAATTAAGGTGTTTTTTTATTGTTTGATCGCTCTATGTTAAGTGACGTGAATGTTATAATTTGATGTGATTGTATTTTATTATGAGGTTATCATTATGGCATGTTTTAGATTAGCATAGTATGTACTTGAATTAATGATGCCTTGTGTTTTGATTATGTTAATGATGTAAGTTTTGTCAGTTATTGATACTGTATTGGTGAAGAGAACGGTATTGCATCACTCACTCGCGAGTGCCCTATGATTTCCGCAATTCTCTCTTCACGGTGTGAATAATTTATTATATGTATACATGTGCGACATTTGCTTGTTTGTAGGATTGCAGGTACTGGACATTAGCTTCACCTGGTTTCACAGGTCTAAGCGTGTCCACTACTCAACAGTAATATTGGGAGATAGTAACGGTTTACCTAGTCATACCTTTACCCTAGTATAGTGTGTCGTCAATTTGAATTTGGTCTTAGTTTTATCATTGTTGTTCTAGGTATTTTATTCTTGTGCAAATTTAATTTGGTAGATTAAATGTGTATTTAATTTTAAATATTTAATTAAATGAATTATTGTGGTGAGGGCTTTAGAATAAATAAATTAATTAATTAATTTAATTTGGTTATGTTGAGTAAATTTTATTATTAAAATAAATGGTAATTAAATAAATAAGAATATTTAAATTGGTTGCAATTAGTAAATTATTTTATTATATTTAAATGCATGTGAATGGAAAATATCTAAATTGTTGAGGGAAAAAATATTTTAGATATTTTGTTTAAGATAACTGGGAGTTAGAAATTTATTATCTAATAGTTGAAAATTCATTCACGGAGAGGATTTTTGGGAGAAAAGAAAAGAAAGTTGTTTCACAGAAAAAATTTGGTATGGGTTGTGGAAAATTTGGTGAGGAAGACTGTGGATCTCTCAGAGGAAATTGTTTTAGAATTATTTTGTTGTAGAATTTTTGGCTGTGTTTTTTGTTGTGTCTTCTGAAAGGAGGCAATTGCATTGAAGAAAGTTTTGGCTACATTGAGAATTGAAATTATAAAGAAGCTCGACAACATTTTCTTGAGGCAACATTCTTCTGTAACAGGTTCTTTACTGTTTTTGTGAAATTTGAAATTAAAAAGTTATTTTATTACTGTAATGCAAAATTAGAAATGTTTTAGAAAATAATTTTTCAATACTGTAGAAGTTCTTGTTTCTTTCTTTTAAAAGATTGACGTGAAAATGAAACCTCTGTAGAAAACAATTAAATCCTCTGTGTAATTTGTTTATTAGAAATATATTTATACAGGAGGAAATTATAGTGGAATTATTGAACCTCTATTGAAGTTAAATCAAAACTTAGAAACCTCTTCCTATGAAAACATAATTTATTCTTCTGTAGAAAATGATAAATTACCGTTGAAGATTTAGATCTTTATAGGGAAATATTTTTAACACAATAGCAAATTTAAAAAGAAGTATTTGAGAAATTAGAAAACCTTTGTAGGATTGAAAATGAAATCTTCTGAGAAAACTGAAATAATTGAAAACCTCTGGTAATTTGAAAATCAAAATAACAAAGAGAGTGTGTCACTAAATTAATCATAACTCGAAATTTACGAACTGGGTAGGGCTGAATGTTTTATATGTTTTAGATGACTTGATTGCGCACTTTCATTAAAAATTTCAGAGAAACCCAGATCTGAAAAAAAAGTTATTAAAGTCGCAAGTACTGGGTTTATGATTAGGGTTGTCTGAAAATTGTTAATTTATATTTATATATTTATTTATTTGTTTAAAAGTATATATTAGAAAAAATGCATATAATTTTATGATATTTAAATGTATTTTTAAATAGGTGCATGCACATGCACAATTTGATATTTTAAAATAAACATTAGAAAATAATAATTAGATTATGTAATTAGAAGGTATATATATTTATTTAAAATAAATATTATATCGTTAATTAAGGCATACAATGCACAAGTAGGTGTTTTATAATAAGATGATTTTATTCGAAGGATTAAAATTTCTATTTATATTTGTTGTGAAATTTGAGTTAACAATTAGTTTTAATTTCCTTATGATTTGTAAACAGAAGTATTTATATATTAATAAAAGCATGTAAATGCATGGGTTAATAAAATGTTAAAATAAAATGACTTATGAGTGAAAGTTGATTTGTATTTAAATAGATATTGATTCAATTTGGATTTAGGAAATCCGAATATTAGATTATTTAAGTACTTAAATTATTTTAAGTTGTATTATTTTCTGTTTACATTTGCGGACAATTTGAATTGAATATTATGAGTAATTGTCAAACTCGAAGTTAAGCAGTTGGTTTAATTCGTTGTAGATTTATTGGATTTAGGAAATCCTAATGGTCATTTATTTAATTACTTGAGTGACTTCTTATTGTTGTGTATTCTTCTATAATTGTGTATTGGGCATTGAAGATATTTGTTGTCGAGGAAATTATAAGTCTTCCAGAGATTGTAAAATTGTGAGAGGGTTATTGTATCTTTTGTTCGCCCTTTTGAAAATTTCCTTGGGTAGTGCACATTTTTTTGGGTTTCAGTATTTAACATCCATAGGGATGTGTGAATTAGTTTGAACACCCGATTACTATGAACGGGTTGTGTGATTTGATTTGAGCACCCGGTTATTACAAACGGGATGTGTTGTTCTTTGCAAAACAGTTGATATTTGTTATCGTATTTTGTGCACTGTCTACCCTTGGGTTGTGGAATATGTTATTGTGTTGTCGATAGGGGAGTGGCTTTCAATGGGGGCCGGGACACAAAGGGGTCCTAGGATAACTCGTGTGAAAGTCAGTTTAATCAGTGGAAATTAAATAACCTTTATTAGGGATGGAGTAGCTTAATATTTAATCAGATAATTTAGCCTCGCTCATTGGCTCAAGGGCTAATATGAGACTTGAGATGAGTCGAGAAGGTCTGGAATGGCAAGATCGTTATCTTGTCTTCTCGAAAGATAATCGATTTCGCACTGGTGTACATGTGGGGTCAGAATCATGAGAGGTTACTAGGATAACCCTAGAGGGGGGCCGAGACTTAGGAAGATTTCCTTTGGATATCTAATGCAACCTTTGTGATGACACTCCTCCTATGACAATGGTCAATTTGTATTATACTGTGGATGTATTTGATTTAGTGGTTCTGGAAGCAATGTAACCTTATATTTTGTGTTTACTGGTACATTGTTGTTTTGCATTTATTGGTACAGTGTGGTCTTGTATATTACTTATGTCTAGAGGTAATAGGTTTATCTTGGTTACCTGTTACTATCTCCTAGCATGGGGGCTGGGCCTACGGGTACCAGATGGTTGGGTGGCGTGCATCTTACACTGTTGAGTTTCTCTTCCTGTTCGTGATGGCGGGATCTTCTTGTTCGAGGAGCTCGTGTGGTTCTCTAGAGTTGTTCTTCTCCTTCTTCATTGTAACTGTGGATCTATGTGTATAATTGTAATACCTCATTTGTATCGAGGTGAACTTTTGTGATATAATTGTAATAGTATTTATGATCTATTCATTATTGGATTTAATGGTGTTGTATATGTGGAAATATGTTTAATACATTTCTATGTGTTAGATTTATTTTGAAATGGTTTAATGCTTTGTTGAAAGTTGTATCTTTAGTTTAATATTCATATGCTATGGTTAGTTAAATTTTATAAGTAATGGTGTTCACATGTAGACGCGTTGCGTAGCCTAGAGGATGTATGTGGCTAGACGCGTTGCGTAGCCTAGAGGATGTATGTGGCTAGAGTAGGTTACTTTACTTGTTTTGTTTTATCTTTAAGAAAAAAAAAATAGTTGTTCTTCCGCAGTATTGCATCATCCTCTAGGTTGCGGGATGGGGTTTTACAAGGGTAAATTTTTACACCTTATGTTGTTGTCTTTTGAGTTATTTATGAGATTACGTTTTGTATTAAGTAGGGGGATGCAAACATTTGCGAGTTTAATCTTTATACTTGGAAGCTACCCCTAGATTTATTTTATGTTGAGTCATGTTATAGAGAGAGTGGCTTGCGTTAGGGGCCGAAATTCGGAAGTGATTGTCTGGGTAACCTATCGTAGGTGTGTTAATTAAGTGATAACCTAACTAATATATTAGGGGTTGGGTAGTTCTAAACACTAATTAGATAATGGTATGCCTCACCTACTTCTTAACGCTCATTTAGGTTGAGAAAAGGCTGAGAAGGCCTGGAATGGCAAGTCGCCATCTTGTCCTCATGAAAGATGTATCGACACCGCATTAGTCTGCATAGGGGCTAGGAATCAGTAGAGGCTACCAGGGTAACTCTTGGTGAGGGCCGGTCGCCTAGGAAGATTCTCTAGGGTAACCTATCCCAACAATGTGATGACACTCTCTTAGTTTATATCATGATGGTGTTTCCTTTTGTTTAGATTTCAATTTAATGTAACTTAATACTGAGATTTTATCTGTTTTGTTTTGTAAACGTTATGTCGTATTGTGAATTGTAAACCCCGTAAACATGATGTTCTATCTGCTTTGTTTGTGGACCTGTCAGTATCTCCTAGCACGGAGGGAGTGGACCTTTGGGTTCCACGTGGTCGGGAGGAAACCGTGCTCTATCTTCCTTGTATTTTCTTGCAGATGACCCTATGCTTGCAGCAGGTTCCAGTTACCTCTTGGAACGCGACTGTGGATGCGAAGCATGATCGTGGATATGATGTCAGCTATGATGTGATCACTTTCTACTTTGTAAACTCACCTCTTGTATAAGAGTGTACTGATTGTACCACCTTTGATGTATGGAGATTCTTTGAAATCTCACTTTATGTAAATTAGACATTTGGGATATTTGATTGTAAGTAGTTTTATAAATTTGGATCTTGCATGAAATTAAATTTGTACTTTTGTTGATGATCAATGTGTTGAGTTTAATTATTAAGTTTATGTAACGTCTTGAAAACTATATAACATATGTGTAAACAAATAAAAATTAAATATTCAGTTAACTTTGTTATAACGTAACTAAGTTGGGGTGTTACAATCCCCAAAAGGAAAACACAAGACAAAGAAAAGATAAAGGAAATTTTTTTGGGTCAACATTGAAGAGACATGATTGTCTAGATGCCTTGCATCATCCCCAAAAGGAAAACACAAGACAAAGAAAAGATAAAGGAATTTTTTTTGGGTCAACATGGAAGAGACATGAATGTCTCGACACCTTGCATCATCCCCAAAAGGAAAACACAAAAAAAAAAGAAGATAAAAAAGTAAATGATTTATGACATACAGAAGAATGTAGGTAAAAATAGAGGAATGTCACAAGGAGAGAGAAACACATCAAACATAATGTCATGGGGGATCACATTACACACATGTGCAATCACACAAGAGGAAAGGAAAAAATGCAAAATACTAGTAAGGCACATGCAAGTCAACCTATTAGTAGGTTGTCTACATTCCAATCATGTTCATCATATACAAAAGGAAGACAACTAGCTAAAGGGACAATGGAAAGTGTCGAACTAGGGTCATTTCCAAGTTCAACACTCTTTCTAGGAGAATTATCATGTAAGCTCATAGAGGAGGAAAAAAATGTATTCAATTCATTATGCACCTCTTCATCAATTTTAGTAATCTCCTCCTCATCATCTGAATTAATCATAACAAGAGGTCGAATGATAATGTCCAAATAAGGGTTTAGATCTTGTTGTGGTTGTGCTATAGGATCATTTTTTTTCAGTGAAGGGGGAGACTCTTCATGCATTGCTTCAGTCAAGTTTGGATCTTGATTTTCTTTATTTGTTTCTTCATTTAATCTACAAGCAAGGGAACGACATCTATGCCTATGTTCTCTAGCACTTATGTTTATTTTATTATGACTTTCAAGTTGCGTTTGTGTAGGATTGGGTTTATCAACCACAAGTTCCTTTTATTACCTAAGGGGATGAACAAAAGGAACCATGGAAGGTTGTTTAACCACTTTTTCCTTAACCTTATAAACTTGTTTTATCCTACGAGATGTGGTGGGGTTGTTTTCATTATCTCTTGGTCATTTGTAGGAAATAGGAAAAGGATCTATCTTAGGTATGTCTTGGTTGTTTGGAATGTATTTAGGTTCAATCATGGTTTTTTCAAGTATGGTAGGCTCAGTTGTGGGTTGAGGCATGTTTTGAAGGGATAGTATTTTTCCTTGAAATTTTGGTAGCACTTGAAAAAGAAGTCTTCTTGAGGTTTTATAGGTTCCATAGGCTCAGGCCAAAAGAAATCTTATGAAAAGTTTCCACGAGAAGACAAAGGGTTAAAGCCACTATGATGCACGGTGAAAATTTCATTTTCAAAGGGAAACTTTAATCATTTATGCATGCTGACAAAACAACTTCAATGGAGTGTAACCATGGGTAACAAAGCTTCACAAAAAAATGTTCTAACATTGAGATGATGGAAAATGAGACATGTAATGTTTTTGGTCCTATTTGTAAAGGAAGGGTGATCGATCCCATCGTATGGAAAGAAAAACTGTTATGTGTCCTTGTCCATGTTTTTTGTTTATCATATATTTCTTGATAGAGCTCATGCACGAGAAGGAATTTTTCAGTGATCACATTCTCTCCACAAATGGGATCTATTAGTATCCCATTAGTGGGCTTGTCATAGATTTGACTAGCTATGTAGAGAGGACCACCGAGTGCATTTTAAATAATATCCTTAGATGAGAAAGCAATGTCTATAGGATTTTTTAGTTTGGCACTTATGAGGTTGAGTTTCAATCAATGCAATCAAACCTTTTTCAATAGTATCCATAAGACCTTTTTCAATAGTATCCATAGGACTTTGTTGAATGGCATCCATGTTTTCATCATCCATGTCAACATTCATCACACTATTCTTTGTAGTTTCACCAACTTTTACAAATGAAATATTATGTTTTGGCATGGGTTGGTGAATATTTAAAAATTTTGGTTAGGAAGGGCAACAAACTTATTTCCTTGATCATTAACACTTGCAACTGAAAGATGATCGGAATCAATGAGGTCTTGCACATGATGTTTAAGATGCTTGTAGTGTTCCGTATCATGTCCATTTTGTCAATGATAATGGAAATAAGCATTTGATCTAGAGCTTGGAGGTAAAGGTTTATTAGGATTGGTAGTTTTAATGGGAGGCAAGGTAATCATCTTCTATTCTAAGAGTTGTGACATTGTGTTATGAAGGGTATCTGGTAGGGAGTGAATTTCTTTTTTGGGTCCCAATAGTTAAAGGGTATCATCTCTTTTATAGCAGCTACTTGGGTATCAATATGTTGAGTTGTTTGTTGAGGGGGATTTATTTGAAGGAAGCCTTTATTCTGTTTCCTAAAAGGTTGGTAATTGTTTTGATTTGCGGACTTTGACTTCTCGGTTCGTCTAGAGGTGAATTTTGCATTGTGAGTACTAATTTAGTTTTGATAATCATGAAGGGTAGTACATAAGTGCATGAAGGAGGGGAACTTCATCAGTGTAAGCTTATCTTGTAGCTTACTTTTAAAATTTTCTATGAACATCTTTTGAATGTGAGGGTTGAGAACCTTTACATCAATTTGGGAATAAAGTGATTGGTAGTGTAAAATAAAGTCGACAATCTTTTCCTCTTCTTTTTTCCTACATATCATCATATCGACCAAGGTAATTTTAGGAGTCATATGCACTTGAAAATGGTTGATAAATGTCTCAACAAGTTCATTGAATGAACGAATTGAGTTATTTGGTAATGAAGGAAACCATTCTAAGGCAGTATCCTTCAAGGATCTAAGGAAAAGTTTAGCCAATACTTTATCATCAAGAATAAAGTCACTACATAAGGCGATATAAGTGAAAACATGGTTAGAAGGATTTCCCTTTCCCCATATTTATCAAACCTAGGAACCTCTATGCCTTGTGGCACCAGTGTTCACAATATCTCCAAGGAAAATGGACTAATTTTGACATAATATGTAGGTGGGTCATTTTGATTTTGATTGATAGTGGAGACTTTCTTTTGAAGGGATGAAACAGTTTACAAAAGTTGGTTTATGAGAGGGTCATTGTTTGTATTGTGGGATGGAGGTGAATAAGGTGGAGAGGTATATGTGTTCGAGGGACAAATGAATGGAATTCTTATAGGTGGTAATGTGGTAGGAGATATGACATGTGATGCCACAAAGGTACTAGGGATGCTAGCAGAAATACCCAAGGAAGGAAACACATTACTAGTTGGTTGCATTGTTGTTGTAACTTGAGGGTTGGTATAGGTAAGAATAGAGGAAATTGTTGTGGGAGGAAGAATTTGAATTCATCCTTGGCTTGTGACATTATTCGCTGGTATAGCACAACTAGTGGTTGAGGTAAGATGTTTTCCAAAGATCTAAACTATGTTATGCACAAGGTCAACTTTGTCTTCACTTTCAAGCATGCAATGAATGTTATCTATGGTAGGGATAGAGGTAGTTGCAATGTTCTCAATACTTATTTTTTTTTAGGTTTTTTAGTTCCTCATGGATTTGGATTATGTTTTCTTGCGGAATAGTAGCAACCATTATTTAAACACTTGTCACACTACTTGAAGGCAAGGAGTTGTTAAGGGTATGGTCCATACCTAGTCAACTAGTGTCAAAACTAGTAGTTAAAGAGATAGATAACCCAAGATCCATGATGATTGTACTATCGCAGGATGGCATGAGTCTTGAACTTCATTTCACTATAGTATTAGCAATAGGACACCAAATAGAAAATCTCATGCAAGGGATACTAAATGCAAGATAGATGCAAATGCAACTCAAATGAAATTAAGCTAAATGCAATGAAACATAAAATATGTAAATTGAAATAGAAAGCTATCAACAATAAACAAAAGCTTAGAAACAAAGTTTTGAATTCTAGAAAATGCAATTTAAAATCTGCATTGGGTCTAAATCACCCAGAGGGGTGTATGAGTCCCAGTGAGGGTTTTTTTTCACAATTTTCATAAAATTTTAAGTGATTTTTATGCTTTTTGGTTTGGATGATCTATAGACTAAATGAAAATGTAGATTTAATATTATTTTCAATGATGCAAGATGCAAAAATTCAACCTATATGCACTTTCACTAATGTAAGAATTAGAAACCCTAGAATGCCAATTAACTAATACAAACCCTAATGCAAAGTTAATACAAGATAAATCTAGGATGATAATGTACTCCAAATTAGAATTAAGATGTTCTAAATGTAGGTTCACCAAAATGAAACAATGGAAATTAGAAAGAGAGAGATAGCTCCTCCTATTTCTCTCTAGTTTCACTCAAGGAAACCCTACAAATCTCGATCCAACAATGTAAAGGGGAAAGGGATCTACAATAGGGATGTCCTAGGGTCTGATTAGAAACTAAAGAGGGGCTTACCACAAAGATAAGGATTGAAAAGACTAATGAAATGCAAGACCTAATGTTTAAACCTAGTACAATGCAAAATTTCACTAAATGACCTAAAAATGCATGTAAATCAGAACAAAAAATTGATAAATCAGAGGTGTGCACCTGGGAACTTGTAGAGGCTTGAATGAAGGCTTGAAATGCTAAAAAAAATGAAATTAATGTCTCCTAGGACTCATATGTGAGCTTGGGTGATTTAGTCCTATATTAGGGTTTCTAGGTAGGAAAAAAAATCTGGCAGAGATACGTCTAAAACTCCTAAAAACTGCAAATTTCATTGTACTGGGACTCATACACCAAAAGTGGCGTATTAATATAGTTATACTTTTCTAGAAATTCAAAGTTTGAATCTACTCTTCAATCTCTACTCTGTCTTCTCAATTTGGTTTATGAGTTTGAATCTCTGATTTGCAACATGTAGATATCCTTTTGTGAACTCCCAAGCATTGTGACAACTTTGACAATTTTTAATGCTTTGAAAACTTTCTTCAAACCTGGTCTTCAATATGTCTTCAACCTAGATCTACAAATCACACACCAAAGAGAGGGGAAAATGTTGTTTTGTTAGTGGAAAGGGGTTTTCCTTGGTCAAACCCCATTTTGGTAATCAAACCTTGTAATGAAATTAAGGAATGATGAATGAACAACATGCAATGTCACAACTCACCAAACCCTAGTAATAAAGTGCTGCAAACATGTATGAAGTGGCTCTAATGGATGTAGATCTTGTCTCTTTCTTGAATGTGATAGATCTTAACTTGAATGCTAGCTTGAATCATGAAACACTACATCACAATTGTTAGCTAAAAAACAAACATGATTCATGATGACTTTAACATGATGCTAGATACTTGAATTATGCTCCAAAAAACTTGATAAACATCTCTTGATGACTCTTGAATTTTTTGAATGCTCTTGTGAACTCAAATCTGCTATAAGGATGTTTGTTCAACTTGCTAGGTCACTTAATTGCTTGTTAGGTTGGAAATGAGTGAAATAACCTTGTATTTATACTTGTGTATGCCAAATTTCTTGAAATTACAACACTGCAAGCCAACATTAGATCAATGAGAATAAAATATTGCAAAGAATTTAAATTAAATTTGATTTTGGGCCACACGGGACTCATATGCCAAAAGTGGTGTATGATTCCCATTAGGCATTAATTATGAGACACATTTTCAAAATTACTTAGATTCATGTGAAATCAATATCGGGGCCCTAAAACCTAGGTGGGACCCATACACCCAAGGCGGCATATGAGTCCCATATCATTAGATATGGGCCACACGACCTAAAAGGACATGAATTATGATTGGATACTAGTTTATGTCAGGATTATCCTTGGAAAGATGCATTAATTAAGGCTTGTGGATGCAAAATTAGGCCAATTAAGGCATAATGAAGCCCAATTAGTAATGACAACCCTAGATAAGTGTGAAAGTGTGTAACAACACTTTACAACACCCTAAACAAGGTACAATTAAGTTCATTTAGCTCACAAGGTCCCAAGACCTAATGTGAATGTGTCAAACACATTGCAACACTAAATTGAGGCAACATTATGCTTAATTTAACAAGGAGGGCCCAAACAAGCAAGGAAAAGTAGAGGGATAATTTTTCTGTTGCCATAGTAACAATGCCAACATGGATGTAAGCCTCTCTAATCAAGAAGATCAAACTCAAAGTAACCAGATCCCCAATATTGGAAATTAGCCCATAAACCATCTCCTAACAATCCTCATCAAAGAATGATATCATAAACTCAAATGCTCAAGGAGATAACCATGCCTTAACATCTCTCAAAATGAATCCTCTGGAACTAACTATGCATAGCTCAAGATACATATCTATGAAAGATAAAGCATATAAACTCATGCTAAACTAGTCCTCAAATGAGTATCCATAATCAATCACCATAATCAACTCAATGCCATGAGAAAAAGCACAAAACACAACACATCCAAAAGATATAATGGGAAAATAACTCTCAAATAGTAGACCAATACTTTGGAATGAGAATGCTCCTCTAGGATAACCAAGCCATCATGACTCACTACAAGAATAATCTCCTCTATCGGTCCATCATAAAATCATGTCCATATCTAGGTGAAAGCTCCTTGGTCTTCTTGCTAAAACCTCTAAAGAGTAACTATCTCAAGAAAAAGTCTCTAATCACAAGAGAACTCCAACCATCACCTAAGTATCCAAGTATCCATGAGTACCTATAACCAATCGATCCATGCCAAACTCCAAATGCAACATAGCACCATCATGAAGTAATCAAGCAAATGATCAATGTACCTAATACAAAGAGAATCACCCATGATCAATGTCAAAGCTCCAATCATGAATCAGGAACATAAACATGACAACATGATCTAACCATCTCCTAGGAGGTCACACACACCAAAATATATATAAACATCTCGATCTCAAGAGAAAAAGTACCATGCCAAACTCTAAGTGCACATCAAGAACTTAAACTATGAAATGATAGCAAACACTCTAAACCAAGAAACCATATCCTCAACCACATGAAGATAACCATACCAATGATGCATCCATGTCACTACCAATGACTCCCACTAAATCATGGTACGAGCTACACATGGAATCATGTCTACCATCCTCTCCATGAAGATCATCCAGGTCTGTACACACTCAACTGCAATATCAGTAACATACAAGTGAAACCAAGATATCCGAGCCAAGAAGATACATACAACTACCAAACCATGATAAACATATCCATCACCATGAATCCATCACTATCAAAAGCTCCCATTGAAAGTGTATAACCAATGAATGAAACAAGATATCATGACATTGTGATAACAATATCTTAATGAAGATCAACCAAAAGTTCCCTCACACAATCAAAGAACTCAAATGCAACATGAGCTCCTTAATAAGAAAGCAAAGTAAACCATGATACTCATACTAAGAAGATACACTACCACAACTTGAATCAAGAACCAATCCACCACCACCAACAATGCACTTGCATAAAGCATCATGACATGCCAAAGTATCTAAAGAACAAGAAACATCCATGACACCACGATCACCACCAAATCTACCAACAACTCAACCCAATCATGTCCCACATATCTGCATAACATAGTCAACTACATAGGTCTCATATCATGACTGTACTTGGTAATACCATCTCATCTCTTCAACATGACATCAAAACTAGTGAGCCAAGTGACTAAACCAAGCCACCAAACTGAAAATGTATCAACACTAAAATATCTATGGGCATAAGCAACCCATGTCCAAGTCATAGGTCAACAAGTAAGTATAGATTGCCTACAATGCTACACAACTTGTAGATACAACAATGAAGCATACAAATCTAGCCAAATATTGACAACTATGTCAAATGAGAATAATTTGAGATGTACAACTGAGAATACAATAAATCCAACATCAAATCTCCTAGATCCAACAATCCATAAGCCCATAGTATCACCATAGTCAAAATAACCCATAAACAAATCAAGATAGAATACCAGCAAAAAATCATGTCAAAAAAACTCCAAACTTGATCCATTGTGTAGTTATCTAAAAAAGCTTTCCATTGACTATTCGAAGTCCAAAATATAACTCCGTATGCACCTGATATGACCTCTTGAAGCTCAAATAGAACACTTGACTACCAACATACGAAGCACTATCAAAATTTCAAAATCTATGAAAAATATTTGGCACCACAGTGTAGAGCTTTGATTCACCTTTCCAACAATTCCAAGAAGAGAAGAAACAGAGCACCTGGGAGAAAGTTATGCCCCTCATAAAAAAGTTGCACAATTAGGGTATGAGGAAAAAATTGGGCGGCCCTCTAGTGGTTGGGCGACGCCACCCCCTTTGGTGATGGACCTGAAATTCCTTTAAATGCAATTTAATTTCAAATATAAATTTTTTTGATCAAGCCCCATTTTAATAAATTCATGGCAGATATTACAAAGTTTTGAAAATTTTAATTTTTTTAAAAACTTTAAATAAAGCTTGTCGACTTATACAACCAATTGGCCAAACATCAGCGGTGGGTACCATCTGCTAGCCGGTAGGGCTAACACCCCATATTGGCTATTGGTCGGGGGGAGGGGGGATTGACTCCCCCCCTCCCCAAACTTATTATTATTTTAAAATTTTTCCATGAAACTTTTTCTGCAAGCTTTTCTTTTCTTTTTTCTTGATTTTATATTTTGCACCTGACAATTTTAAAAATACCAATGGGAAATTTATTTTTTTAATAAATTTTATTTTCTGCACAAATTGACATCCGTATGATTGTACAAGGGGGGTATGGCTAAAAAAAAATTTCTTTTTTTTTAAGCTTCTCCAAAATAGGGAAAATTATATATCAAAATTCGTCTCTCAACCAACCTAAATCCAACCATGAGGTCCATTTTTTCCCAAGAAGTCATTTATAAAATTTCCCCCATAAAACCCCCATTTGAATGCACAACCAAGAAACCCTTTTTAGCCAAAATTTTTCACACCCCAAATCTGCAAAAAACCCATCATAACAACAAACCCAAAACCTTTAAATCTGCAATGAACAACCTGCAAAACCCTCATATCTTGTCATGTCTTCCATTCTCTCATGCATTGCATAGATTCAAACTTCAAACAATATTTTCTCAATCTAGTGTTCTAATAAAAAATCTTCAACCATGAAAGCTATGATACCACTTGTAAGGAAACTTGCAACCATCTAATGACAATTTCCGCATAACCCAAAAGAGATAACAATGCAAATAAATGCTCAAAATCCAAATGCAAGAGAATAGACAACATTCCCATCAAAGATGACATAATATATACCCTAGGAAAACCCTCAAGAGGGAAAAACTCAACCTTCAAAAGCATCCATACTCCATCATATTAATCGACCATACAAATACAAGAGTTACAATGAACACCTCTGAAGCATCAAGTCCTCCAATGTATTCCCATGTGTCCAAACATGAATCCGCATATCCCATGCCATACTTCACAAATGCACTCCTTAAGAATACTCAATAATGATAGCCAAACCACTCATCCCAACGTAAACCACTACATGTGTTTTCTTTTATAGAGACAAACTCAAACAAAATACAACTAGTGGTAAGGTGAAACCATGCACCAAAAAACCACTAACCCCTTATTTAATATTGGGTACTAAGACATCACTTTATTTAAGATTTCCCCAATATTAATTTATTATCACATGTCTCCTACACATTAAATATTAATACAGTGTTACAATACAACATCAAGTGGTCCCCAAATAATTACCTAGTGTGATTATCCACACCACCTAGGTGCATCACAACTAAATGATTATTTAATTACAATATTATGATAAATAATTTTATGCAATGGTGTACAACACCATTTCCCAACAAAATCACCAAGCCCCTAGAGGCTCCATCAGCATTACTAACATAGAACTTCATCCTTGGCCAAACATTTTTAACAACCTTTTCAAAAGCCTCCTGTTTTATTTTAGTTTCCTAGATGAGGATGATATCAACCTTCAAATCAATTAATACACTTCAAAACATGTTTCTTTAAAGGGATATTCAACCCCCTCATATTCCATGTCATAATCTTCATGTTGATGATACAACAATCAATATATGGAAAAAATTGACCCAGGCGGATACTTCTCCCCAACTACACTATTTAGGTTTAGGATGATTGAAGAGACCCTCAAGGGTCCCCTATTTTCTTGAGGCTATTTCCCTAACCACATCTCTATTTCTTACATATTTACTATTTAAGCGCCCCACCTTTTTGTCACAACCTACATCTTCTTTTTTCTTCTTTTTGTGTTTTTCACTAACTTGGATCCAGAGATTCTCCTAAGGTTCATTCTAAAGTGGCAGAGATGAATCCAATTCTTTAAATCCTAAAATTTCAAATGAAGCCTACACCTTTCTATTGAGGTTGCTTGGAGAGAGCATTCCCTCACCGTCTAAATAAATGCAAAAATTCTTGCTAATATCCAACTTTGAACCTTTAGGGCATTCTCAGGTTGTAGCTACTTCAATTAAGTGGAAACAACATAAACAACAAGGGGAGGCAAGGAAGCCCTAATGCTAGGAACATTTTTCTTTGAACCAACCTCCACACACACATCTTTTGTCAAAGCAAGAGCTGGTGCTTCATTCATTTGAGGGGATTTCATCTCCATCATTTTGGTTCATACAAGACCACCATTGGAAGGTTATCTTATGTCTTTTGACAAGACAATGACCACATACCCATTCTTATAAGGGGATTTCATCCCTAACTTTTAGGTCCCTACAAGACTACCTTTGTGAAAGGAGGACAATTGTCACTGGCTATGGTTTAGGACATAGAACAACAATCTTCTACACTTTTCATTCAAGGAAACCCTAGAGATCTCAATCCAAGGATGAAGTAGGGGAAAGAGATCTTGTAATAGGGTGTCCTAGGGTATGAATAAGAAGTAAAGAGGGGTTCACAACCAAGTAGGGATAACTTTAAGAAACCCCCCCTTGGTGAAGGTGTAAAATCCTGGTGAATCTTTCCTTTTATTTGAAAAAAAATATTAATTTTCCTAGCGAATCTATGCACATCAGTCAAAAAATTTGTAAAATATTGGCAAATTTTAATCAATAATTGGTTAAGATAATAATCACAGTGGTGAATCCTAGCGAATAATCACTAAAAAGACTAATTACAATGGTGAATTTCCCCTTTAAAAATCTACATAGTTGGTCGGTGTAGTTCCCCCATGTTTTTTTAATTTTTTGTAATATTGAAGTAGGGGCCTAGGGGTGACAGCCATCGGTGGGGTCAAGGGGCAGTGCCCCTTGTGGAGGTCAAGGGGGCAGAGCCCCCTTGTGGGGGTCGAGGGGGAAATGCCCCCTTGCGGGGTCCGGGGACAGCGGCCCTAGCGCGCTCCTATCGCGATACAGGTGGGGTCGAGGGGCAAAGCCCCTCGCCACCAAGCATAAATTCACTATCAAAAACACATTGGAGCACACACAGATTAAGTATTTTTTAAAAATATCACTTTAAAATTAAGACTAAATAACAAGTGAAATTTTTACCATTGATTAGCTTTTTAATCAAATGGTTACAGGCTGATTCCTCACCCTAATACGCACGTGCCTTTTAAAAGGCTTGTTGAAGCCTGAAATTTGATTAAACCTAATCGTGTGGACCAAAACAAATTCTGGGCCTAAACAAGCCTTTTAAAAGGAACATGTGTATTAAGGCGCATAATCAACCTCCAACCATTTGATTAAAACGATAATCGATGATTTGATGGCAATAAATTAAAGCCCCAAAATATACCTAAAATTAAAAGGTAATTTATTATTGTGGCGATATTGCCCCGAAATTAATGGTAGTAATATAATATTATTGGCGAATTTAATTAATATTTGTAATTATAGTATAAACTATTGGTGAATCAGTTCTAATGATGCATCATTTACATAGGCGAATTAATTGAGATGAAATTAATTTTTTGTAAAAACCTGGTGATTCAACATCATTTTTAGCTTGTAATATTCGCCATTTTTGGAGGTCTCAATTTTAATTATTCGCCAATTGGTGAAGATTCACTACTAAATTTTTCCATGCCACCAAGCTAGGGCTTGGAAAGACAAGTAATATGCAAGACCTAATTATGAAACTTAATGATATGCAAGACTTGAATAAAATACCTAGAAATGAATATAAATTAGAACAAAAAGTTAAGAAACCATAAATGTGCACCTGGAAATCTGTAGAGGTATGAAACAAGATCTGAAATGTTGAAAAAGATGGGTTTAGGGAACATTGGGACTCATACACCACTTCTGGCATATCAATCCTAGTTGAGGGTTTTTTGGATTGGAACAGGAATCTGGTAGTGTAGACCCAGAATCTTCATAAATCTATAAATTTTCCTATAGTGGGACTCATACGCCACTTCTGGCATATCAATCGCATTTTTCTTTTTTAGAAATTCAAAGTCCATATTTTCTCTCCAATCTCTACTCTTCCAAGTCCCAATTTGATTTTTGGGTATGAACCTATATAGAGACCTGCACAACATAATATAGTGTCGATTTGCTTATGGGGGGTTTGCCTTGGTTAAACCCCTAGTGCGGTAATTAAACCTTGATAGAAATAATGGATCTTGAATGTAAATGTTAACAAAAACCCTAACCTTAAGTGCCTTTAAGATTAGGAAATTTGAAATGCAATGCAATCCTATTCTAATGTGAAACAATGAGATGTATGAATGCAACATGAAGATGAATGAATCACTTTGGGAGATCTCTAATCACCCTAATTAGCCACAATAAGATACGTATCTTCCTTAGGATGGAAGTAGAGTGATAATGGATGATGAAATCACTCTAAGGAAACAAGTCATTAAGCTTGGATTGATGGCTAGTTGCATCTCCCCAATCTAGAATCCATCATGATTCACCATAGGCAACCATAATCAATCCTTGACCATGCTAGGTCTTGAATGAAAGTGAGCTTGAAGACCTATAAAATCACTATAATGCTTGTCCAAGACTTCAACTTTTCTTGATAATTGCTCTTAAATACTCTTGTGAAAGAATGCTTGAGTGCTTGTGAATGCTTAAATCTTGAAATTGCTCTTCTAGATTGAAAATAATGACTTTGAAGCTTGTTTATATAGGCATTACACCTAATTTACTATTTATTAGATCTCAAAAGCCGACATCAACCAAAATTTTGAATTAAAAACTTGAATTTCTCACTCAAACCTTAAAAATAGGCTACATGGGACTCATACGCTACTTGTGGCATATGGATCCCACCTAGGGGGACTCATACACCCAAGGTGGCATATTAGTCCCACCCTAGTTTTTTGGGGCAGGCCAATGATGGGTTGCTAGAAAATTTAATGCTTTTGTTGATTTTTTTGACATTTTAATCGAAATAAGCCTTGGGATCCAAAATAAAAGGTCTTAGGAGCCTATAATGATGATTTAAAAGGGTATTTAATGCAAGGGTGGTAAAATAGGTCTAAATTAAGTGTGAAATTGTACCATTTCCAAGAACATACAATTTTCTACACTACATTTTGTTAGGGAAAGGAGCATCAGTAGCTAGAACAACTTTATCTTACTAATTCATGAAAAAGAGACTAGTCCTCTCATACTTTATTTTACATTCATGAAAAAGGTGGCCAAAATTACCACAAATTTGGAAAAAGAGACTAGTCCTCTCATACTTAATAGGTTGGGTCCAAGTGTCAAAATTTGATTTTAAGGTTATAGAACAAGGTAGAATACAATTTAGAACCACATTAACACATATTCTAACAAATACTAGCCAAGATTTTAGAGCTGTCACCTTATCAATAGAAAGAAGGCTACCAAAGGAATTGGCAATTCCTTGGAAATTCTTATGGTTCCAAAACTCTAAAGGTACTTTGAGAAGCCTAACCTAAGTGGGGGCAGTAGAACCCAAATAAGCAATTAGGTCTAATCCCGATTTCCACTTGACAAGGAAAGGAAAATTTTAAAGTTTTTATCAAGGGCCCCTAGGCCTCCTATAAGAATCTTCATTATATATTCCAAGTTAAAAAATCTAAATAAAAACAACCCATTCAACATAGCACTAACATTTACCACACCTTTTAAAGACCAAGAATTATCTATCCATTTACACACTTCATCAATTTTGGGGCGGTAAGAGAAAAGTTTTCCCATGAGGGACAACTACAAAACCACAATGGCCTCATTAATTACCTCATATGGAACACTAATTTCTAGACTGTTCACCTCACAATGAACATTAACGGTAGCAAGGGAGGGAGCAGAACTTGACAAAAAGGAACTCTTGTAGTACCCCTCCATTTATGCTGATGTTTTCTGATTGCATGTTTTCACACTGTTAGACTTTGGTACTTTGGTTTGGATATTTTGATTGCTGATTTTGAGCGACAGTGGATTCACTTTGTGATATGATGATGCATTGTATGGTGATAATTAATTTCTGACATGCTTTCTAATAGCGTAGATGTTTCCTTCAGATGTTATTGCTATATATATGTTATGATGGACTAACTGTTATTTAATTTGTCAGTCTGATGTGACATGTATTGGTGTGGAGAACGGAGTTGCATCACTCGCTTGCGAGTGCCCTATGATGTCCGTGATTTTCTTCGCACGGTGTGTTTGTTCAATGGATTATATATATATGCATGTTATTGGTTTGATTGCAGGATTGCAGGTACATGACACCGACTCCACCTGGTTACTCAGGTCTGAGCCTGTCAAGACTCAACGAAAATGTTGATTGGGAGGTAGTAACATGGTTTATCCTAGTCTAGTCTTAAACCCAGTCATAGTACATCGTCAGTTTTAGTTTGGAGTCTTTGGTTGTCTTGTTTGTTCCTGATTGGATCAATTGCTTGAAAGGAAAATTTTGTCAATTTAATAATAGTTTATTATTCTTTAATTTACTATTTATTTAAATTAATTTTAAATGTTGGAAAAATAAGATTTTACATTTTATTTAATTAATTAATTAGTTTGTTTGGTTAAGTAATTTAATCATTGTGGTTAAATTCATTTAATTAAATAAATAAATAAATTAAATTAAAATTTCTTTATTATGTGGAAATGGTATTTTAGCTGATAAATAAATTAAATAAAGAAAAGGGGAAATTTGTATTTTTGAAAATTGAAAATTGAAAATTATTTTTAAAAGGCATGCAAATCTTGAAATAGAGGAAAGAAATAATTACCCGTAAGTGGTTGGAAGTTATTTTCTTCTCGACATGTGTGCTAGTAAATTTATTGCTTTTGGTTGAAGATTTCCTTGGATATTATCTGGGATTTGGGGAAATAGAAGATTACCTTTTTCTTCACGGGAAATGAAAGATTAGTCCTCTGTTAAAAAAATTGCTTAAAAAAATTGCTTTTTCTTTTTGTGTATTGTTGGTTATTTCTGGAAGTTCTTTGGTTGGGATTTTGGCATATTGGGAATTGGTGTTTGTGATTTATAATTTGTTTGCTGTTGAAAAGAATGCCTGTAAAAAGAAGTTTCATTTTATTAAAATCTCTATATTTCTCGGGAAAAAATTATTTACTGTATATTCTCTGTAAGGATTTGTAGATTTCTTGAAAACTTCTTTCTCTCTATAGAAAAGTTTGAGTAAATTATTGTGAGGGAAATCAATTGTTGAAAAAGAAATTGAATCCTCAGGGAATAAATTAGAACATGATCGGAAATTCTTGTGCGTACTTTCTAGTAAAACCCTATTGAAATTTTACAATTTCCCCATTGAAACCCTGTTGAAAATTTATTCCAAATAAATCTCTGTAGAATTTTCTAAAAATTCCCCGTATAAAAACCCTGTGAATTTGTATAAATATATATATATTTATAAATATATACATATATTTTATCATATATAAATTAGATTGTGAAAATTTTATTAAAAATGTTTGTATTTCTGGAAATCGTCGTACAGGCGAAAATATAAACAAGAAGTATTAAAAAAAAAATAATAGAAATCACCGCCTGAAAGTCGTCATTGTAATTTTTTAAAAAAAAATAAAATTGAAATTTTCGTTGTCGCCGTACGGGCGAATGTAAATTTAAAAAAAAAATATATAACAGTGTTATTGGGGAGGGCCGAAACCCTCCCCATCCTCCACATTGGTGGGCGCAGCCACCAAGGCTGCGCACAGCAGCCAGGGGCTGTTGGGCGCAGCCCTAGTAAGGGCTGCGCCCTCCCCACAGGGAGGTCGTAGTAGGGTCTGCGAGCAATACTTTGTTTCAATTTATTTAAAAGAAACAAATGGATATTATATGTGTTATATTTAAAATTCAATTTTTTATTTTGATGTGTTATATATATATTTTACATTTATATATATATATATGAATATGAATATATATCTATAGGTATAAATATAAATAATTTTATATATTTATATATTTATATATAAACATATATGTATTTATGTTTGTATATAAATATTTATAAGATTTGTAATTTATTAAGTTAGGAAAATAATTTTGGTATTTTTAAAACAAAATATTTTCTTTAAATTATATTGCATGAGAAACTCAAGATTAGATATTTCTAAAACAGTTAGATTGAAAGAGAAAATTTGGAATATATTTTTATGTGAATTTGAGAAAATTAAAATTAGATTAAATGAAACAATTTCCTTTATTGTTTTTAGAATAGAACTTTTAATAAATTGATTTATATTCATGTTATTTTCAACTGATTTAAGTGGATTTAGTAAATCCTAATATAGATGTTTATTTTTTTTCCTGATTTGCCTTAAATAGTATTTTCTCTTTTATTGGTCAAACAGGAAATGTTTTAGATGTACAAGTCTTTTAGACAAGTTGTATAATGTGGGGGCTGTGTTTGTTAGGTAGAATTCTTGTGTTGGCTAAGGTTGTGTACATGATTTTTGTATGGTGTTTAGACACCTGATTTTATGAACATAGACTTGATGTTCGTTATGAAAAGTGTAGAATTATATGTTGTATGTTTGTACACCTTGTCTACCTTAGTTAGGGAAACTTAGAATTCCTTTGTTATGTTTAGGGGAGTGGCTCTGTGTGAGGGCCAACACACAAAGTGGTGTTAGGGTAACTTACAAAGAGTTAGTAAGTCAGTGATAACTAAACAACACAGTAGTTAGAATTAAAATCCTTAATAAGATTATTATGCCTCGCTTATAGACTCTAGAGCTAGTTCAGTCTTGAGTATAAGATGAGAAGGCCTGGAATGGCAAATCGATATCTTGTTACTTTAAAAGATATTCAATTCCACAATAGTTTGCAAATGGGGTCGGGTTTCGTAAGAGGTTACCAGGGTAACCCAAGTTGGGGGCTGGAACCTAGGAAGAAACACCAGGGTAACCTTTGCAACGTTGTGATGACACTCCACCTAAAATAACAGTTTACCTTGTGTACTTAGCATATTTGATTGTCTTAAATCTGGAAGCAATGTAACCATCAGTTAGTTATGTACTTGTGTCTAGGGTGAATAGGTTATGTCTAGGTAACCTTATTACTATCTCCTAGCACAGGGGGTGGACCTACGGGTACCACATGGTTGGGTGGAACATGCACCTTACTCTGTTGGGTCCCCAGTTTATGATCATGGCAACGAGAGCTTCATGGATGGAGAGCTCGTACTTGGATATATATGTACTTTCTTTATTGCATCATTGAAAATCTTGTATTTGAAACATCCCTCAATTGTTTATGAGGTGAACATTTGTAAAATGTAATTGTAACTATTATTAATCTACCTCATCAGATGAATGAGTAATGTAATATTATTTCAAATGCAATGTAAGAATTATATTTGTACTTTATACTTTCATGAATGAAATTCAAATGTTGTGCAATGTTTACTTTTAAAGTTTATGTTAATAAAATATATGCAATGCTAAATACTAAAGTCGTCTATGGAATCTCAAGTAGTGTTACGTCGCGTAACTTAATGAATGTATGCAACTAATTAAGTTAATAATAACACTCTAAAATAATAATAAAAAATTATTTCACTTTTATAGAAAATTGCAACATTCCTTAGGTTATAAGACGGGGCATTACAACTCTCGCTAACCACTTTGTCCACATAAGAAGTTGAAATATCCTTCGAAACCAAGGGAACTAAAAGAGGAAACGAAGACACATGCTCCTTTTCCATGTCTTGAGCTAGAGCACAAACAAAAAAATCCTTTTTGACTTTAATCCCTTGAGGAGCTAGTCTCCCTATCAAGAATGTCATCGACTGACATAGAGGACAAGGCTTTGGAAGGGGACACCAGTTGGGTCCCCCAACCCAACAATGCCATGATTGAATGATAGGCTAGAAATTTGAAAAGTGCAGAGTGTGTGCAAAAGGTTTTTTATGGACGTTTGTTACACATCAATATTTATGTTGCTTTTGTGTGATAAGTAATATTTTGGAGGCTTTTACCATTAAATGGAAGATGGTTTACCATTAAATGATAATTGAAACTTGTTTTTTGATGACTCAAACATGGTTTGCAGGTGTGAGACTTGTTTTAGGCTCAAATCTCACACTATATGTAGCCTATGGGCCAACAATAATAATAATAAATTAAAAAAGTACAATACTTATAAGATATAATTTAGATATATTTTCTAATTGTTAATATATTAATACAAATTTGACATAATTATTATATGACACATTAATATTAATAGTTATTAATTTTAGTTCAATGGGACAAAATGGTTGCATGCCTATATTCTAGCTTAATGGAATAAAAAACCATGCAATAAATTAGGTTCATAATAATGATATATATAAATTTAAATTTAATTTTTTTTATCAAACCTTATCAACTAGTATTTTTACTAAAGCATTTATTATTACTATCATTATTTAATTTATCTATAATTGACCTATTTGTAGCTTCATTTATATAAGATAATTGATATGGAAGAAATCCATTCCTTGAAAAAAGGCATAATAACAATTCACCTTCATTTTTCCTAAAAAAAATATTTTACATGTTCACTATAGGGATCTATTAAGTTTTATTTGCAAAAGATTATTTTTCTTTGTTTTTGAATTGGTTCAAAACCAACTTATTAGTAACTAATTAAACAAAAAAAAAATCTCATTGCAATATTACTGACAACAAGTACTAAAAAGTTATAAGAAAATAAATATTTGAAAATCACATATTTCTATTAAAAAAAAAGAAATGAAAATTTATATTAAGAATATAATTTTGTCCATAGCCTTGAATCCAAAATATTTATTGTAATCATTATTCATATAATCCATATAAGAATTTAAGCTTCAAACCTTCCTTTTATTATAGCTAAACTCCTATCATTAATAGAATAAAAATAAATTATATACCTATATATAAATCAATTTGCTTTTCTCTAAACACCAAAAATCTATATCTAATCATAAACTTTGTTCAATATTTTTTCCATCAAATTATAAAAATATCTTGAAAACTTCTACTAACAAACTAATGAAATGTCAATTAAAAATAAAATTAGATTTTTTTAACCATCTAATGAAATAAAATCCAAATAAATTTGTAAAGGATTTAACTATTTTTTTAAATAAAAAATAAAAATCATATCCAAACATAAATTATCCTCCTTTCACTTATATACATAAATCTCTAAACTCTTTGAACTCTTATAACTAGTCTAATATTAAAAAAAAATACTATATCTAACCATATAGAGAATAAATTGTATTCTCGAAATATAACTTGCCAATAAATTAAGTGCACAATTTTCAAACTTTTTTTCCTCTTTAAGAAAAAAATCTAAATTAATTCATATTTTATCTTCTACAAACAAACTAATCAAATCTTAAATAATTTTCTTAAAAGTCATATAACATGTCCAATCTAATAGAACTCAAATAAATGTGTAAGAAATTTATTTACTAGATGAAAAAGCTATAATATTTAAGGTTTCATGGATTTTAGAGTGTGAATTTTTCCACCCATATTTTTTATTGGATAAGTTTAATATAAATCTCTACACAAAGCAATATAAGACACTTATTCACTAAAAATATTAAATATTATTTTAATCAATTTAACTTTCATAATGTATATTTAAATCTAAAACTATCATTGATAGATACATATAACAAAAATATAATCAAGCCAACATTAATTGAAAAGCTATACAAATAGCAACAACTACAATTGAAATACTTTAGAGAAAAGAAGTGTGAAGCCACAAAGTATAGAATAAAATTTTGAAAGTACAACTTGCATTAAAAAGTGAGGTAGTAGTATTGGTTTAATGGAAAGGTGGACAATCTTTCACTTGAACATCAGGGGCAGTTGGGCAGGTTACAAGAGCACAATGATCATCAGCTATTCCACCCCACCATTGCATACTTTCTATATTTTGTGTTGCTTGTAATGCAAAATAACAAAGAAAAGCCATAAATGCCACTCTTGCATCCAATGCCCCTGATGTGATATAGTTATACTTACTCCACCATTGTTTATTCCTTCTGAAAATTATGAAGTTGAATAAAAATCCCACTGTGATCCAACAAATATAGTTTATTGATCTTTGAGGTGGCATGCCAACTCCACCTAGAATAACTGGCATATTTATGTATGGAATCCATTTTTTTTTGGGAAAGAACTTTGAAAACAACCAAATAGGTATAGGTGGAAGTATGCCCACCAAAAAAAACCAATTTTGTTTTTTATACATACCAAGATTGCCAAAAATCCTTTGAGGGCCAACTACTCCCCATATAATTGAAGCATTGAAGAAAACATCATCACCTGGACATGTCCATGGACTACCTTGAGGCAATAGTTCTCGATGACAAATGTTTTTTATTGAGTCTAATAACCACCAAGCTGTTCCAAAGTACACAGAGGTTGCAACTAACGTACCCACCACCTGTAAAGTCAATTAAATATTTTACAATTTTAATGTATAAATCATTATAACATCTCCATTTATTGAATACATAGCACTACAAATATGAAACTTCTACAAAGATATATATTAATATAGACAATACCTTTATATGTTTATTTACTTAAATTATGTATCTAGCAAAAGTATATTGAATGAAGGAAAATTTATTATAAAAATAAAAAATATTTACTTTCTAATATAAAACAAAATGCATGAAACATAGAAAAAATATTATAATTAAATATTAAATATTTTATTAATATGTTATAATAGAAAACTACAAACATAATAAACTTAAATTAAGAGAAATTAAAATATTATATTTTTTATATTCATTTTTATATTTATTAACTGATTAATTTCAATTTTTTTAGACAAAAAACAAGAATTCTACATAAAGAACATTTAAAAAATTGTTCTTTGCTTATTTTTTAAATTTCATTCACAAATCCTACTAAATAAAAATATATATTCTTTCTTAATTTTTTTTACAAAACATATCTTATTATTATTATTTTAATATTTATTATTTTGAAAAGGTTATACAAATAAAAGAGGAATAGGACACCAACCTGAACTATAAACATAGATCGTGGAGGAATTTTCATGTAATGTCCCACCTTAAAGTCCTGGAGAAATGAAAGAGCTTGAGCCATACTGATGTACCCATATGTCTTGAATGCCACATTGGCCACTGGTCTTCCTGGGTATATATACCCAATGATGTATTCCGTTATCACATTCAATCCTGGTTGCTATGTGCATTATTCAAACCAAAAAAATGTTCATTGAGAAGAAATTATTAGAAACTAAAATATGAAATTTTAAGAAATAAGAGAATTAGTAAAACAAAGAAAAAAATTGAATTTAAAAATTGAAAAAGAACTCTAGAAATTAATCAACTTTATGGTTTTTTCCTAATCTAATAGTTCAAGATCAAATTAGAGTTTTTGATAAAGAAAATTACTAAACCAAAGATTTTATAATATAAGACAACATAGTAAATTGTATGATCATATTTAAACAATTATCTATTCTTAATTTTTTTTAATTTCTAAAGTATAATTAGTTAAAATATTATTTATTAAAAATTCAAAATAATAGACTATTTAACTTCAAAATAACCATTATAAACTTAATTATTTAAATAGATCCAACTTGCATATGTGCCTCATATTAGTATAAATTTAAATACAAAATTGACGTTTAAATTAAAATATGTTGTTTAAATCTACCAATTTGAAACTAAAATGAAATTTCATACTGATACCTGATTGGTAGTAGCTTGAATGATTCCAACAGGTAGGGTGAATACAAAAGAAATCCCGCAAGCAAGAAACAATGCCCAATATCTTAATTGCAGATCATTGTTGTAACCCTCACAAGCTCCTAGTGCTAATGCCATGGTCAATGCTAACAAGATGAAAAACCAGTACTGTGGAACACGCTTGTAATTTGTCTTCATTAACCTGGTGTGCACATCAATTTTTTGATCTATGATTGCTGCTTTAGACTGCTGCCAAATGCTCCTGCAGGGATTTTTTTCACACCAATCTCAAAAAATTTCAAAATACAACTAATCAATTAGTTCCTATTGATTGGAATGGAATACCAAAAAATAAATTTCATTGATAGTAAATGTTTTATAAGAAAATGAGTTTAAATACTATATTCTTAAGTTTTAATTTTTTTAGATGGTAAATTTGAAATCAGATTAGCTTCTTCAGCAGGGGTCGTTTATTAGTGTGATTTCAATTGAGCCACCTAAACAAGTCAGAGTGTGTTGTTTAAACCAAAAATTTACAAAAGAAGTTAAGTGTCTATAATAATTAGCACATGTCATTTCTAGATTTAACTATATAAGATTTTCTTTGTATCAATGTTTCAAACCAAACTCTATGATCTATGATTCATGATCCAACTCTCTATTATTCTGATCATAGATCAAGAAGTGTGATCTAAAACATTGATGCAAAACAAATCTTACACAATTGAATTTAAAAATATGATACACTAAAAACAAAAATGTCAAATTGCTATGCTTACTTTCCATAAAAGAGGACGACATGGGAGACGGTTGCAGTGAGAGTTGCAAAGCTTAAACCATATTGGATAACATAGAATGTGCTCATGTTGAGATTGCTGTATTGATTATAGGCATCCTTGTCGAATGTGAAATCGCTCTTCAACACCCTGGTGATGTTGTATTGTTGGCCATCGTTTGTGAAAACATGGGAAGAAATAAAGGGGAATTTTTTGGCGTTATAAACATTTGACCAGTATGTGATTGGGAGGATAATGTAGACTATGACAATGTAACCAACCATAGTGTTGGCTATGGCAAACCATGGTGTAGCTAGTGGACTGCCTAAAAATCCTGCAACTGTTGCCCAGTCAAATGCGAAGGATCCGATCCCCAGGCCATACAATCCTGACCCTATTTGTTGTGCTGTCACTGAATCTTTCCATATCCAACAGGCTATGGACATGGCAGATATCGAAGGGAAAAAGAAACTGGGTACTATGTAATATGCAAAACTGCATGTTAACACTATGATGAAGAACTGAAACCTTGTGATCCCTCGCTTTGGCCTCCTACCTTCTTCATGAAACGCCCTGCACCACCATTGCCAATACAGAGGAAGATGGATTGGTATTCATCAGTTACAAAACATGTAATGCCCCAAGCAATATACTAAACCTTCGAAAATTTCATACTAAGGTGCACCATGCAAAAATTAAAGATTATCTATGAAAATGGTGAAGTTGAAACATCCATTTAGTGAGGGAGGAATTTGAGAGGTCATAATTTTTTATTTGGGAGTTCATTTGAACTCTTAATGATGTTTTTCATTTTTTTTATTTAATTTCAAACTCTTGCATGTAATTAGACTAGTAAGATGACAATTAGTGTCATTTTAATTAGTTTAAAATAATTGACAACTTTCATAGGCTATACAGAATATAAAAAATTACAAAAAAGTGATTTTGTTAAAAATTATCAAGTTACTAATCTAATTACATGCAAGAGCTCAATTGAATTCTCAAGTCAAAAGTTATGACCTCCAAAATTTCTTACATCAGATAAGCACTCAATGTAACAAGCACAAGCATGATCGCTGAAAGATCAATATAAGAATATATCCAATTGATATATATTAAGTAATTTAATATGATTACTATTTTATATGTAAAATAATAAATATTTACCATTTACTTTTTAAAAATGGGCAAGAGATTTTAACCGACCTAAAGATTGAAACTTGGACAAGCGTTGAAGGCCACCACATGTACGAAGACTCCACCAGTAACTTTCTGAATACCCCGGCCCATCCAAAGCCCAGCATCTGGTCATGGTCATGATCAGATAAAGATTATCTCCCCAAATATTATAAACTTAGTATTTCTCAATTTAATCCACAATCTAATTTCTGATATAGACCTTATACCTGTGTAGTTAATGCCAATAGCCATGCTGCTACAGGATTTATTTTCCTTGCATAGAAGGCCTTAATACTGGTGAGAATGTGGACTGCATAAACTCCACTGGTTCCCACGCTTGCAAATATGGTAATAAGAACATGCTCTTTAATATTAAAGGGCCCTGGATTGAGCGAAAAATGCCAATCTGTTCCAGGAAAACGAATTCTTTTGGTGGGTAATGTGGCCGCCATGAAACGACCCACTGGTAGAACTACAATCTGAGCAGACACGGCTGTAATGGTGATGGGATTCTCTCTGTAGGCAAAAAATTGATTGAAAAATGACATGAGCCCGCACGCTAAAATTCCCATCACCCACACTCGAAAAGTTAACACAGGTAGCTCTGGATCATCAGTTGCAGGCACTGTCAGTGCCACTTCTTCAATTGGAGACTGGTCGTCCACTTCCTTATTTTCATCATATTTTGAGCTTTCTTCATTGCCTGCAACAAAATCATATGTTTCAATCTTTTGGCTATCATTATGATGACGGGTCTGATATGGAATGTTGATAAAAAAACTATCTAAAAACCTTTTTTCGTTAGTTCCAGTCCACTCTCCATTGCAGCGGCGAACCAGTTCAGCAGGTCGATTCAATGCTATCACATAGATTATCTCTACAAAAGTATTACTTTGTAAAAAACTCTAATCTTATGTTTTCATTTTGGTTACTTATAGATCAACGCAGGGAATTTTAGAAGAAGGGTCGAGAGATTAAATGGAATCTCAATCTGATAAAGATTCTACGGGGAAAATTTAGAATAAGGGTCGAGAGATTCAATGGAATCTCAATCTGATAAAGATTCTACGAGTTGGTACTTGCTTAAAATATACGTTGGGTAAATGGAAATAGAAAACCTTTCAGTTGAGATTTTGGAGGCATTCACCTGATATTTCGAGTGTTTTATCATTAAATGATTAGCTAAAATTTGTTTTTATCATTAAATGACAGTTGATTAGTTTAAATTTGTTTGACAACGACTCAACAGTTGTTTACAACTGCATCTAACCCACAAACAGTTGTTTACAACATGAGAATAATTCCTTACAATCTAATTATTTCCTAAAAAATCAATAATTTTTAACAAAATTCAATATAAAAAAATTGACAAATTGAAAGATATTAAAACAAATGATCAATTTTAATCTAAGAAGACGCAAATGCAAGAAGTTAAACAGGGGCATATTATTTGATCAGGAAATTTGTAATATTTAATAAGCATGTAAACAAATTATATACAGTAAAAGCAGAGGTGGAGTACAAAAGCAACAGCCAAAAACTCAAAGACAGATGCACGCAAGCTTACACAGAATATTTTAGTGATGAGAGAATTCAAGTTGTAAAATTGTATTCCTTTCCCGGGACCATTGGTATTTTAAATTTTTTATTAATTGTTCACAATTATTTATAAAAGATTATGAAACTGAAGATAAAGTTTAAAATAATTAGTTCTTATATTAAAATTAAATTAGTTATCCAAAAATCTTTAATATGATTTTTTTTTTTTTATGCTGTATATGGTATTATATATTTTTTTGGGTGTTGACATTTTATGTTTTATGTAATTTTTTTATATTTTTCTACTAAATTTAATATGTAAAAATAATAAATGTATGTTTTGAACTATTATAAGAATTGGTTGGTGTAGACACTAAAAAATAATGACCTAATATGTTCTTTTCTACAATGTGACCTAATATGTCTCAATCCTCAATTGATGGGAATTGACATGCAAGAAATGTAGATAAATCATCATTCAATTTTGGACTCAATATTTTAAGTGGATGAATCTAAGTATATTGAATACAGACCCTATAATTTTTTTTTTTGAATGCATTTATTCACAGCCATGAAAAATTTAGAAAATTCACCACCAACAATTCACCACGATGGAAACTTCATGGCATTAAAAGTTTGAGATTGATTTTCAGTGGCAATGAATTGCTAGTGGTGAATTTTACTTAGGTGAATTTTTGGGAGTGAATTTTCCAGCGGTGAATTACTGGCGGTGAATTTGTTAGATGCCCAATAGCCTATAGAAGAGATATCACCTTAGTTAACCAAGATAATTTTTCTCATATAAAGAGTTGTAAAGTAAGCATAAGAAGAATAAATGAATTATATTTTAATTAGTTCAAAACCAACTTATTAATAACTAATTAACAAAAGTCATTTGTTTCTAGACAAGTATTAAAAATAAAATTGCATTTATTTTAATCATCTAATTGAATAAAACCTAAATAAATTTGTAGAAGATTTAACTATTTTTTAAATAAAAAATAAAACTCATATCCAAACATAAATTATCCCCCTTCCTTCACTTATATACATAATCCTAAAAACTCTCTCTTTGAACTCTTATAGCTAATTTACTATAAAAAAATACTATGTAGATATCTCTCATAACATAACTTCCAATAAATTAAGTGCAAATTTTTCCCTGATGCAAGAGGTACTCCCTCTGCAAATTCACATAACAAAAACACAAAACTGCACTGGCAATCCCTTTGCCCCAATTTTAAAATTTCTTTGCTCAGAGTATAGAATGCAACACAACAATTTCTTTAACTATTTATAGTTTGATGTTGTAACACAAATCTCCGGTATATAATTCAATTGACAACTTTGTTTTGTCAAGAGATAAATTGCATTAACAAATTTAATCAACGAAACAAATTTAGAATTCATTCAATTCACTCTGTTCGAATTTACTAAGGGAGATTGTTCAAAGATATTAATGTATATTCAATTTGAATTCATTTTGAACCAATACAAATTATATTCTCAGAAACAATCTATATACAGAAAACTTAGGTGCTATCTCACTCTGCTTTTGCAAACACAATCTCAACCATCAACAACTCAGAATTATCCCCCTTTTGATGGTGACTTCACTATTTTTTCTGGCACAGGCTCTATTTACAACAACTGGGTTAGATTTTTTAGACCACCCTTCATTCCAATCAGGCGTGACTTCTATCAAGCCTCCTGCTGACTCTTCTCTTCCGCCTGTGGCCTACCTTCTACCACTCCACTATTGTGTGGGCCTCCCCTCTTTAATCTCTGTTGTGTGTCATTTCTAATTTCTGCCTTGTTTGATATACCGCGCCCCTTGGTCTACACTCCCATCGGCCTCTTTTGGCAGTTATAAAAATCTGCATTTAATTCCTTTCAGATTCTTAGAGAAGGCGCCTCCCCACCTCCCCCACCTCCTCCATTATTTTCTTTTTGGAGATTAATATTTGCATAGAAGTTTTTTTTTTTTTTATTGTATCTTCCATTGGCAATCAATTTTTTACCTTTCAAGATCCATGTGACTCTCTCCCAAACATTATTTCTATTACCTCTTCAAAAGCAATCAAGATAATGATAAAACTCCTTCATATTCCCACTTCTCTTATCGACCTTTTTCAATGCAATTGAATACTTCAACGCGTTAATAGATTTGCTTGTTTGTTGTGTGAGAGGAGTGAATATAAAATATTTAAAAATGTTTCAAGGAAGATTCTACTCCTTTCCTTTGCTTGCATTTGACTATAGAAGTTGCAATCGAGGTTATTTGAGGTTAAAATAATTCTGTGACATTTAACAATCAATGTCAAAATATCAATTAATCTTCATCAACAACCACCAAGATCAAATTGTGCAAAGAGAGATGACAAAAAACACTACCAAAATTGTGGGAAAAATAAACCAACAATGTTTTTGGTTGGTGTTGATTGCCTGTCCGCCCGTGTGCTCCTACACCAGACATGTCTGATAAGTGAAATGCTCCATTAGCTGGTAAACTCAAGTACATTGGAAGGTGCATGGGACGATAATCTCTTGTTTATTTTTGATCCATAGTTGTTCTTTGTCTATGGGAGCCTTCCCTCTTCTACTCTTCTACCCAATTTCAACACTTGAGTCACCTTCATTGATGTTATCCTATTTCTTTGAACAACTTCGTACGGAAAGTCCACATCTATGAATACCACATTCTTTTGGACTGTAATTCTTTGTTCCTTTATTGCATTGCTGCAATAATTAGAAGCCAATCCGCACTTTCCTCTTTAAATCTACCCTTTGAAAGGTTTCAAATCATTGTACTCACTATGTTCCTCTTCTTCTATTAACTGCTTTTCCACACTACAACAAACAATAGAGCTGGATTATTTCATCTACTTCTCCTTCTCTTTTAAAGAACTCAACTGTAGTGTAGAAAAATGTCATCCTTTACATTTTCACACTTGTTTGGGCCCTCCTTGCTAAAACTAGGCTTTTTTATGTTTTATTTGGTCCTATTTTTCATCCACAAGCTTTAATTAATGCATCTTTCCGAGGATAATCCTGACATACATCAAGTAACCAATTAAAATTTAATGATTTTGGATTGTGTGGCATAGATTTAGTGATTTGGGACTCATATGCCACCTTGGGCATATGGGTTCCTCCTAGGTTTTAGGGCCTAGATCAAAATTTAACATAAAACTAAACCTTTCTTGAAAAATGTGTCCCAAACTTAGCCTAATGGGACTCATATGCCCCAATTGGTGTATGAGTCCCACTTAGCTTAGACCTAATTTGAATTCAAATTCTTTGTGGGATTTTATTCTCCTAGATCTGATGTCGGCTTGTAGTGTTGTAATTTTGGAAAATTTGGCATAAACAAATATAAATACAAAGTTATTTCACATATTTTCTCCTAGAAATTTAAGTGATCTTATGAGCATTATAAAGCATTCAAGAGTGATTATCAAACATTTTGGAGCATTATTCAAGAATCAAGCATCATGTCAAAGTCATCATGCATCATATTTGTTTTTGAGCTAACATTTGTGATGTAAGGTTTTATGATTCAAACAAGCATTCAAATCAAGATCCATATCATTCAAGAAAGAGCCAAGACCCACATTCGTGCTAGCCATTACTTACAAGATTGCAGCCTTTTGTTCAAGGGTTTGGTGAGTTGCAACATTGCATATTTGTTCATTCATCATTCTTCCATTCTATTTGGTTTCATTTCAAGGTTTGATTACCAAAATGGGTTTTAACAAAAGAAAACCCCTATCCACTAAAAAACAAAAAATTTCCCTCTCTTTGATGTGTGATTTGCAGATTTATGTTGGAGATTCATTGAAGAGAAAGATTGGAGAAAAGTTGTCACCTTACTTGCAAGATCACAGAATGTCACTTATAGAGCAGAATTCAGTGTTTCAGAACTAGAGATTTGGTAGGAGGGAAGCTACAAGAATTCATTAGAGGATATCAAAGTTTCAAAGCAACCTTGATACTGGGACTAAATTGCCACTTGTGGCGTATCAGTCCTAGTATACATTTTTTTAGACATTTTCTGTAGATCCTGATTCAACAGTTCCAAATTTTGGTTTCTACCCAAAACCCTAAACTAGGAAGTTAAACTGCCCCTATTTGCATATGAGTCCTAGTGTGCTTCAAAAGTCATCATTTCCAATATTTTAGACCCTTATTCAAGCCTCTTCAATTTTTAGGTGCACCTTTGTACTTTCTCAATATTTTATTATGTATTTTAGTTTCATAATCAAGATCTTATAGTTAGGTTTTGCTTATCTCTTGCATTTCTTGTCTTTTCAAGCCCTAGCTTGGTGGTGAACCCCTCTTTAGTCTTTAATCATACCCTAGGACACCCTATTGTGAATCTCCTTCCCTCATCCCATCCTTGGATTGAGATCCCTAGGGTTTCCTTGAGTGAAACTTGGAGAAAACTTGTTGTTCTATGTCCTAAAACATAGAGTTACAATTTTTGACGTTTCATCAACATATACTTTTGTCCATCTTTCTTGATGGTATAAATGTTCTTTCTTCCATCATAGATGACCTCCTTGTTAAATTTTCATGGCCTACCTAACAACACATGACAAGTATTCATAGGAATCACATCACATAACACCTCATCTCTATAAGAGCCAATCTGAAAATTAACTAAACGTTGCTCACTCACTATCATTTCATGTTCCTTTTGTAACCAAAAAATTTGTATGAATAAGGATGCTTACATCTTTTCAAACCTAGATTTTCTACCATCTCCTTTGAAACTAGATTATTCGTACTACCACTATCTACTTTAACTTTGCAACACTTACCTCCAGTCTTGCACACATTTTGAAAGAGACTCCTTTGGGATTGTTCCTCCTCAACCAACTTTGGGTCCACCAACACTTTCCTCATCATGAGAGATTGACCTTCTTCTGGGTCTTCACCTTTTAGGGGTGCATCACTTTCCTCATCCTCTTGTGCCAAGTAGTTTCTTACTATACTCTTTTTGTTGCCTTCCTGTATCTGAGGACACTCGTAAATATGATGACCAACTTCTCCAAATTGGTAACATTTACCTGGAAACCCTCTGTTGTTGCTACCACATACTCTTGTTGATATCTCCTTTTGTGTTCTAGCCCCCCTCTTTACTCCATTTTCTCTTGAATTCTTCTTCAATCTACTTTCCCTTACTGCTACCCACTTGTCCCTTTTCAATTGCAAATCTTCCTCAACTTTTGGAATTTTTTAATTTCCTTATTAATTTCTCCTTAGCCTTTAATGCATATTGGTATATGCTTCCTCCATCGAAGCAATTTTCAGCATACTCATGTTTCATCCTAAATGTTAAAATGTAAGCCATTCACATACCTGGCTACCTTTTCCCTATCAATTCCATGCCTTTAAGATTGAATGGCAAGCTTGTAAAACTACTCCATGTAATCTTTTACACTCATATTTTTTTGCTTCAAATTTTGCATCTTCTTGAATAACTCTATTTCATAATCTCTAGGAATGAATTTATTCTTCAATCTTGTCACAATCTAGTTCCACCTTGTTATCCTAGAATCTCCATTCATTACCTATTTTCTTTGTAATCCTTTCTACCATAATGCAGCTATGGCAATGGAAAAAGTATTCCTTTTACATTTCCTTTCTTATTTAGGCCCTCCTTGTAAAACCGAGTTTAATGTTTTCTTGATTTAGTGTTGTAATGTGTTTGACACATTCACGTTAGGTCTTGGGCCCTAGTGAACTAATAAACTTAAATGGTACCTTTCTAAAGTGTTGTGAAGTGTGTAACATGCTTTCACACTTTTATGAGGTTTTATTAATTAACTGAACCTAATAAATTTCCTTTTAACCTTAATCATGCCTTATTTAAAGTGTTGTAAAGTGTTGTAACACACTTTCACACTTTTCTAGGGTTGCCATTAATAATTAGGCTTCTTTATGCTTTAATTGACCTTATTTTACATCCACAAGCCTCATTGAATGTATCTTTCAAAGGATAATCCCAACACAAATCAACATCCAATCATAATTAAGGTGTTTTCAGGTTGTATGGCCCAGATTTGGTGATCTAGGACTGATTCACCACTTTGAGCGAATGAGTCCCACCTCATTTTTTAGGTCCTGAACCTAGTTTCACACCTTTCTAAGCATTTTTAAAAATGGTCCCATAAATTATGCCTAATGGGACTCATTCGCCACCTTGGGCGAATGCATCCCATGTGGCCCAAAATCAAAATTAATTCAAATTTTTGGCGGTATTTTATCCTCCTAGATCTGATGTCGGCTTTTAGTGTTGTAATTTCAGGAATTCTTGCATAATTGTAGAAGTGTAAAATTGCACCCCTCACAATTCTACATACATTCTTGCATCCGCTTTAGTGTACACTCCCTTAGTATCTTGAGTAGGCTCATTTTAACCCTTGCATCAGCCTTTCTCCCTCTCAGGATGCTCCAGCACCCCTTTTCAATAGCCACCCTTGTGTGTTAGCTTTTCATTGAACTTTGTGCTTTTCCCATTCGTGTTGTTTTGTAGCGTGACATGTTCGGACACTAGCACGTCACGCGGCTATCCGCACACCGCGCTAGCGTCTTGCGACATTTCAATGCTCAAATAGCTATCTCTGAGCATGTTTGCCACTTGTCTTCACCTTTTTTCTATGGTAACAGTCGGGAATGCCTTGTAACGGCTGGAGAAGCTTCTCTTCTCTCCTTAAAAGTAGTCTTTTCAATCCCTTTGATCTTCTAACTTTCTCTAACTTCTTATAACTCCATTCTTCCAACTTCTAGTTTCACTTCTTCTACCATCTTGCTCTTGCTTACACAACTCCCTTATTTGTCATAGCAACTTCAAGCTCTCTTGGCGCCTCCCTTTGCAACACTCTCAAGCTTTCTTAGCCACACTCTTTGTAGCCCTCTTGGCTCTCATGTCCATCACCCTTGTCTTATGCTTGTGAGAATCTTGGGATTCTTCGCATCCTCTACCTATTGCATTTGTATATTGTGATACGGGTTCTTCTCCTTGAGCGGAGATTTCTTTTATCACTCTTACTTGGTGGTGCTGGTTATACTCCTAAGTGAGTTTTGCTTTCACCACACACTTTTTTCATCTCTCTCTTTCTCTATCTATCTGGTTGTTCGTGGAGGTGGGAACACCAAAACGGGGGTTTGACTGAAGCAAACCCCTATACAGCCCCAACATTCTCTCTGATACTACGCATGCAGGTTTTGAAGACATTCATCTTGCTAAAGGCTTCATCACTTGGGTGGTTGTGAACACTTTCTTTCTCCTCTTCATCTTTACCATTTATCTTGCTTCATTTTATTTCTATCACTTTCTATTACTTTATTACATTCTGTAATTTCTCAATAATCAGAGTAGAAGTAGTCGTTTAGCTATTCTTTGTGATATTCTCACTTTCTAGTCCATACGAGATGCCAGTGCACCTCTGAGACGCTAGCACGCTGACCTGTTGTCTGTTTCGTGCACTGTTGTCCTTTGGCCGAGAGCTTGTCAGTTTGTCTAGAGAATCTTTGTGACCTGCTCTTTTTTATTCTAAAAATTTCACGTTGTTCCTTGAGGTAGTTTAGGGTAGTTCACCCCATGAGGCTCTCTAAATGAAGAGAGCTTGTGAGTAGCGCATTCCCTTCTTCTACATTTTGGTGAACCTGACGTGAAGAGAAAATCTTTCGAAAAAAAATGAACTTATTTACCCCTACTTGTTGGGGTCATAACTTTTGACTTGATGCTCGGAATTCAAAACCGTTTGCACCATTGGAAAGGTCTCCTAGAGAACTAGCTTGGGGGAAGCCTAACTAGACCTATTTCATATAGTCATGTCTAGCTTGGGAGAAGCTTAACTAGACCTATCTTTTCTGTGACTGTCTTGTAACGCAGCTTGTAGTAGTCATAGGATTCTCTAATTTGTCTTGCTCTATAGGACCAAGAACCTGTAGAGCTCCTTTACATCCTTGTTTTGTGATATGAGTTTTTCTCCTCGAGTGGGGATTGCTTTTATCACCTATATTTTGTGATATGGGTTTTCCTCCTCGAGCGGGGATTGCTTTTATCACCTATATTTTGTGATACAGGTTTTCCTCCTCAAGTGGGGATTACTTTTATCACCTATATTTTGTGATACGGGTTATCCTCCTCAAGCGGGGATTTCTTTTATCACTCTTGCATTCATTTCATTTTTATCTCTTTCTTCTCAATTGCCTATACCAGATCGAAGATCTACATCTTCTTCATCCTACGTATATGCCCTTCCTCTCTTCATTTTGGATTTCTTCTATGTGTTATTGTTTTGGGGATGACGCATAGTATTGAGACAACCTATTAAATTGAGGTCTCTTTTACTTTGCTGACTCGAATCCTTTAGCTTTTTATGTTCTAACGTGGCTGTCTAGTGTAGGTTTTTATTTTCTAACACATTGGTTTTGCAAGTCTCTAGCTTGGGAGCATGCTTTCCTGGTTCAAAGAGTTATCTGCTTCCTCTATAGTATCCTTTTAGCATATGATGTTATTTATGTTTAGTATATTTCCTTTAGTGTGCATATTAGTGTAGAATCATATGCCTGCTAAAGTGGGGGAAAAATGTATAAGCGCAAAATTGCACCCCTCGCAATTCCACATACATTCTTACATCCACTTCAGTGTCCACTCCCTTAGCATCTTGAGTAGGCTCATTTTAACCCTTGTAGTAGCCTTTCTCCCTCTCAGGATGCTCCAACACCCCTTTTCAGCAACCACCCTTGTGTGTTAGCTTTTCATTGAACTTTGTGCTTTTCCTGTTCATGTTTTTTTGTAGCGTGATGTGTCCTGACACTCACGCATGTGCGGATTTCCACGTGCTGTGCTAGCATCCTATGACATTTCAACACTCAAGCAGTTGTCTCTGAGCATGTTTTCCACTTCTCTTCACCTTTTTTCGGTGGTAACAACCGAGAACGCCTTGTAACAGCTGGAGTTCAGCTTCTCTTCTCTCCTTAAAAGTAGTCTTTTCAATCCCTTTGATCTTCTAACTTTCTCTAACTTCTTCTAGCTCCATTCTTCCAACTTCTAGCTCCATTTTTCCAACTTCTAGCTTCACTTCTTCTACCATCTTGCTCTTTCTTGCACAACTCCCTTATTTCTCACAACAGCTTCAAACTCTCTTGGTACCTCCCTTTGCAACACTCTCAAGCTTTCTTAGCCACACTCTTTGTAGCTCTCTTGGTTCTCATTTCCATCACCCTTGTCTTATGCTTGTGAGAATCTTGGGATTCTTCACATCCTCTACCTATTACATTTGCATATTGTGATACAGGTTCTCCTCCTTGAGCAAGGATTTCTTTTATCACTCTTAGTTGGTGGTGTGGGTTCTACTCCTAAGCGAATTTTTCTTTCACCACACGCTTTGTTCATCTCTCTCTTTCTCTATCTATCTAGTTGTCCGTGGAGGTGGGAACACCAAAATAGGGGTTTGAATGAGCCAAACCCCTATACAGCCCCAAAATTCTCTCCAAATACTATGTATGTAGGTTTTAAAGGTGTTCATCTTGCTGGAGGCTTCATCACTTGCATGGTTGTGAGCACTTTCTTTCTCCTCTTCGTCTTTATCATTTATCTTGCTACATTTCATTTCTATCAGTTTCTATTGCTTTATTACATTATGTAATTTTCCAATAATCAGAGTAGTAGTCATTTAGATATTCTCTTTGATATTCTAACTTTTTGGTCCATACGAGATGCCAACGCGCCACACTGCCATCTACTTCTTGCACTGTCATCCTTTGGCCGAGAGCTTGTCAATTTGTCTAGAGAATCTTTGTGACCTGCTCTTTCTGATTCTAAAACTTCTGCATTGTTCCTTGAGGTAGTTTAGGGTAGTTCACCCTGTGAGGCTCTCTGAATGAAGAGAGCTCGTGAGTAGCGAATCCCCCTCTTCTACAATAATTTAGTATAAATACATGTTTTTTTCACTCATTTTCACCCCAACCATTCAATTATTCATGCATATAGAAAGTTTGAGTTCACAAGAGCATTCAAGTGTTTACAAGAGCATTCAAGAGCATTCAAGGGTAGATTATCAAGCATTTTAGAGCATTATTCAAGCATCAAGCATCATGTCAAAGATTTCATGCATCATGTTTATTTTTGAATTAACAATTGTGATGTAGGGTTTCATGATTCAAGCTAGCATTTCATTCAAGATCTATCTCATTCAAGCAAGAGTCAATATTTACATCTATTGGAGCCATTTCATACATATTTGTAGCTGTTTATTGCTAGGGTTTGGTGAGTTACAACATCTTGTTTTGTTCATTCATCATTCTTCATTCCATTTCAAGCTTTGATTACCAAAATGGGGTTTGACCAAGGAAAACTCCTATCCACTAACAAAACAACATTTTCCCTCTCTTTAGTGTGTGTTTTGCAGGTTTAGATTGAAGACACATTGAGGAGCAAGTTTGGAGAAAGTTGTCAAAGTGCCTAAGGTTGTCAAAGTTGTCACCTTGCATTGGAGATACTTGGAGAACTTCTACAAGTTGTAAATCAATGTTTTGGATCCAAAAATCAATTAGGAAGCACCGAGAAGACATTTAGGAGTAGATTCACGCCTTGAAGTTTTAGAAACCCTAACTAGAGTGATTCACCACTTTTGGCAAATGAGTCCCAGTTTAGGTCAAAATTTAGATTTTTACAGATTTGGATACCCATTTACCAGATTCTCATTTTTGCACAAAAACCCAGATCTCGGACTGATTCGCCCTTCTTGGTGTATGAGTCCTAGTCAGCATTAAATTTAGAATTTCCAGCATTTCAGAGCCTCATCCAATCATCTACAAATTTCTAGGTGCACACATTTCATCTTGCAGCTTTTTGTTTTATTTTATTTGCATTTCTATGTCATTTAGTGAAAGATTGCATGGAATTAGGTTTAAGCATTTTTTATTTGCATTACGTTTGTCTTTCCAAGTTCTTACTTGGTGGTGAACCTCTCATTAGTTTACAATCAGCCCCTAGGACAACCCTATTGCAAGATCTCTTTCTCCTTTGCATTGAGATCTCTAGGGTTATCCTTCAATGAAATAATTGGAAAGTGGGTGTGCTCTATGTTTTAAACCATACAAAAGCATCTCTCCCATTTTTTATTGTTTCATTTTGGTGAACCAACATTTAGACCATTATAATTCTGATTTGGAGTGCATTATCATCCTAGATCTTGCTTGCATTAGGGTTTGCATTAGTTAATTGGCATTCTAGAGTTTCAATATTTTGCATTAGTTAAATTTCATATAGCTTGCATTTTTGCATCTCATATCATTGAAAATCATACAAAATCTACATTTGCACTTAAGATATAGATAATATTGTAACATAAAAAGCATAAAAATCAATTGAAAATTTCTAATTTTTTTGAAAAGTATACTCACTGGGACTCATACGCCCCTCTCGATGAATCAGTCCAAGTGCAGATTCTGCACTACATTTTCTAGTATTTAAAGCACTATTTCTGAGTTTTTGTTTGTTGTTTATAGTTTTTTTGTTTATGTTTACAAATTTTTTGTTATAATCATTTCATTGTTCTTATCTTATTTTGCATTTGGATTCATTTTGCATTTAGAAGCCCTTGCATGATTATTTGGTGTCCTATTGATAATACTATAGTGAGACGAAGTTCAAGACTCATGTCATCCCACGATAGCACAATCGTCGTGGATCTCGTGTTGTCTAGCTCTTTCACTCCTAGTATTGACACTAGTACACTGGGTATGGACCATACCCTTAACAATTCCATGCCTTCAAATAGTGTGACACATGTTGAAACAGTGGTTGCTAGTGTACCGCAAGAAAACATAATCCAAATTCATGAAGATTTAGCAAACCTACAACATCAAGTGAAAAATGATAACATTTCAATTGTTTCCATCCCTACTATAGATAACATTCATCACATGCTTGAAAGTGAAGATGGACTTGACCTTGTGAAAAACATAGTTCAAATCTTTGGGAAACACCTCACCTCAACCACTAGTTGTCCTTTACCTACAAGCAATGTCACAAGAAAAGGAGGAATTCAAATTCCTCCTCCCACAAGAAAACATAATCCAAATTCATGAAGATTTAGCAAACCTACAACATCAATTGTAAAATGACAACATTTCAACTGCTGCCATCCCTACTATAGATAACATTCATTGCATGCTTGAAAGTGAAGATGGACTTAACCTTGTGAAAAACATAGTTAAAATCTTTGGGAAACACCTCACCTCAACCACTAGTTTTCCTTTACCTACAAGAAATGTCACAAGAAAAGGAGGAATTCAAATTCCTCCTCCCACAACAATTGCCTCTATACCTACCTATAGCAACCCTCAAGTCACAACAACAATGCAACCAACTAGTAATGTGACTCCTTCCTTAGGTATTTTTGCTAGCATCCCTAGTACCTTTGTGGCATCTATGTCATATCTCCTACCACTTTACCACCTATAAGCATTCCATTCACTTCTCCCTCAAACACATACACCCCTTCACCTTTTTCACCTCCATCTCATAACACAAGTAATGAACCTCTCATAAATCAACTCTTTCAAACCATTTCATCCCTTCAAAAACAAATTTCCACCATCAACCAAAATCAAAATGGCCCACCTACATATTATGCCAAAAGTAGTCCATTTTCCTTGGAGATATTGTGAACACCGATGCCATAAGGTGTAGAGGTGCCTAGATTTGAGAAATATGGAGGAAAGGGAGATCCTTCTAACCATGTTAATGCTTATACCACCTTATGTAGTGAATTTTTCCTTGATGATAAAATCTTAGCTAAGCTTTTCCCTAGGTCCATGAAAGATACTACCTTGGAATGGTTCTCTTCATTACCGAACAACTCAATTCATTCATTCAATGAACTTGTTGAAGAATTTTTCAACCAATTATGAGTTCATATGACTCCTAAGATGACCTTGGCTGATTTCATGAGATGCAAGCAAAAAGAAGAAAAAAAATTACTGACTTTATATCATGCTATCAATCACTTTATTCCTGAATTGATGTTAAGGTTCTCAATCCTCACCTTCAAAATATTTTCATAGAAAATTTGCAAAGTAAAATAAAAGATAAAATTACCATGATGAAATTCTCATCCTTCATGCACTTGTGTATTGCCATTAGTGATTATGAAAATTTGATTAGTAGTCGAGATACAAAATCCACTTCTACCCGTACTGAGAAGTCTGAGCCCGCAAACCAAAACAATTCCCAACCTTTTAGAAAATAGAATAAAGGTTTCCTTAAATTCAATCCACCTCAACAAACAACTCAAAGTGTCAATAACCAAGTAGTTGTTGTTAAGGCCATGATACCCTTTAGCTATGGAGACCCGAAAAGACAATTCACTCCCCTACCTGATACTGTTCATAATACAATGAAACAACTTTTAGAACAGAAGATGATTACCTTTCCTCCCATTAAACAACCCAATCCTAATAAACCATTGATCGCAAACTATAGACCAAATTCCTATTGCCATTATCACCAACAAAATGGACATGACACGAAACCTTGTAAGTGTCTTAAACATCTTGTGCAAGACCTCATTGATTTTGGTCTTCCGTTGGAGGTGTTAGTGATCAAGGAAATAAGTTTTTTGCTCATCCTAACCAAAACTTGCAAATTTTTACCAACCCTATGCCTAATCATAACATTTCATTTGTCAAAGCTAGTGAAATTACAAAGAATGATGTGATGAATGTTGATACAGATGATGATGACAATGATACTATTCAACATGGTCCTATATATGATGATCCTATGGATGACATGGTAGGAGTGATAGACATCGTTCCTCATAAGGAACAAACTAAGAATCCTCTTTACATTTCTTTCTCCTCTAAGGATATATACTTAAACATGCACCCGATGGTCCTCTTTACATAGCTATTCATATCTATGATAAGCCCACTAATGGGATACTAATAGATCCTGTCTATGGAGAGAATCTGATCACTGAGGAATTATTACTCCTGCATGAGCTCTATCAAGATATATATGATAAACTGAAAGCATGGATCAAGACGCATAATGGTTTCTCTTGCCCTATGATTGGATTGATCACTCTTCCTTTACAAATAGGACCGAAAACATTAGACATATCATTCTCCATCATCCCATAGTAGGACCAATTTCATGTGAAACTAGGCTATCCATGGCTTTGCTCCATGAATGCAACCCCTTCAATCATACACAAATACTTAAAGATTCCCTTTGATAATGAAATCTTCACCGTCCATCATAGTGGCTTCAACTCGTTATCCTCATGTGGAAACTTTTTCTTAGATTTATTTTGGCCCGAGCCTATAGAACCTATCAAACCATGAGAAGACTTCTTTTTCAAATCCTATCAAAAATTCAAGGCAAATAAAATAAAAAAATTATCCCTCTAAAATATGCCTCAACCCACCACCGAGCCTACCATCCTAGATGAAACCATGATTGAACCTAAAGAAATTCTGAAAAACTAAGACCAACCTAAGACAAAAACTTCACCTACTTCCTACAAAAAACCAAGAGATAACAAAAACAATCCCATCACACCTCCTAGAATAAAACAATTTTACAAAGTCAAAGAGAAAGTGGTTGAACAACCTCCCGTGGTTCATTTCGTTCCTCCCCTTGGGGAAGAAAAGAAACCTATGATTAATCAACCCACTCCTACACAAATACAACTTGAAAATAGAACTAAAATAAATAGAGGTGCTAAAGAATGTATGCGTAGACATCGTGCCCTTGCTCGAAAGTTACATGAAGAAATAAAAAAAGAAAATCAAGATCCAAACTTGATAGGAAGCAATACATGATGAGTCTACCCCCTCCTCAAAACAAAAAGATCATATAATGCAACCACAACAAGAGATGAACCCTTCTTTGGACATTATCATTCAATCTCCTTTTGCAATTAATTTAGATGATGATAAGGAGATTACTATAATTGACGAAGAGGTGCATAATGAATTGAACACATTTTTTTCTTCTTCTATGACCTTAAATGACAATTCTCCTAAGAAGAGTGTTGAAATTAGTAATGACCCTAGTTTGGCACTTGCTATTTTCCCTTTAGCTAGTTTTCTGCCTTCGACATACACTGAACATCATTGGGATGCGGAAAACTTGCTTTAGGTTGACTCGCACATGCCTTGCATTATTTCTTTTTCTTTTGTGTGATTGCATGTGTGTGATCATGTGATCCCCGATACTATTATGTTTGATGTTCTCTTTGAAATTCCTTTATTTGTACCTTCATTCTTTTGTATGTTGCAAATCTTTTATCTTTATCTTTATCTTTTCATTTGTCTTGTGTTTTCTTTTTGGGGATGACATAAGGAATCGAGACATTCATGTCTCTTCCATGTTGACCCAAAAACGTTTCTTATATTTTTTGTTACATTTGTCTTATGTTTTCCTTTTGGGGATGATGCAAGGCGTTGAGACATTCATGTCTCTTCCTTGTTGACCTAATAGGTTTTTCTTTGTTTTTGCTCTCTTTGTGTCATTCTTTTATTTCTATGTGTATTTGGGGAATGCTGACAGTTCTAAGCTCTCTAAAAAAAATATTATAGCAAGAACATATTGACCCCGAATCCATAGATCCCTTATGTGTTTGGATTTTCATTTTTGGGGAAACCCCTCTCTTTTCTCTTGCATAACATAGATTTATTTGGAAACATATGACTTGGCATAAGGATTTCCAAGTTAGCTCTCATTTCTTCTTTATTGTTAGAATTTATCATTTTCTACTTTAAAGTAATTGCTCACATCATGGTGTTTAGCAATGACATTGGGTGTGATGTCCTTCAAGAGGGTGATCTATCTTAGCATATTGAATTCCTCTTAGTGGCTTAATGAAACACACCACATCACCTAAGTTGTGAATCTTCTATTCTTTGATTGGTCCTCTCTTGGAGAAATTAGGCATAATGTTCCCTAAGTTAAAGACCTCGCATGAACTAAGAAATATTCCCTTGAATGTTGCATGTGCATTTTCAATTATATGGCCACCTTGCATAATACATATTGCATGCCTGTAGAGCCATCTTTTTTTTTATTAGCTCCAAGCATATGAAGTTTTTCTTGTCTCATGAAGCTCGAAGTTCATTGTTGCGTGGCACCTTATTAATGTTATTGGGAGGTATAACTTTGGTATGGTTTGATGGAAAGCTGAATGAGGGCATGAATTTCCCTTATCCACTCATGTGTGTGTGTGAGCACATATCGTCCGAGTGTGTATGTGTCTCACCTTCTTGGATTTCTCACCCAGTGGACAACTTGGAGTTCCGTTGCCTCAAAGTGAATGTGCATTTTTTGGAAAAACACCCTAGATCTGATCCACATCATGATGGACAAATGGAGAAAGCTTGATCCATCCCTATTTTTCCTTTATTTTTCTTTACTATTTTTTCTTTGATAGTGCATGCTTGTGCCTTGTTTTTGCTCTTATGTCATTATCACGTGTGTTCTTTTGTGCCTATGTTGGTTAGCCATGGGATCTTGATCCTAGGGCTTGATCACCCCTCTTGATTTTTTCCATCCCATCTTACCAACATTGGCACATGTGGACCCCTCTTGATTTGTGTTTTTCTTCTTTAGTGTGAGTTTGAAGCAATTCCATCCTCTCACTAAAGTGGTGGATAAATGTGGCAACGAAAAAAGTATCCCTTTTACTTTTCCTTGCTTGTTTGGGACCTCCTTGTAAAAATGAGCTTAATGTTGTCTTCATTTAGTGTTGTAATGTGTTTATCACATTCATATTAGGTCTTGGGCCCTTTTGAACTAATGATATTAAATGGTACCTTTCTAAAGTGTTGTGAAGTGTTGTAACACTCTTTTACACTTTTTGGAGGTTTTATTAATTACCTGAACCTAATGAATTTCCTTTTAACCTTAATCATGTCTTATTTAAAGTGTTGTAACACACTTTCACACTTTTCTAGGGTTTTCATTAATAATTAGGCTTCTTTATGCTTTAATTGGCCTTATTTTACATCCAAAAGCCTCATTTAATGCATCTTTTCAAGGATAATTCCAACACAAATCAACATCAATCATAATCAAGGTGTTTTCAGGTTGTATGGCCCAGATTTAGTGATCTAGGACTCATTCACCACTATGGGCGAATGAGTCCCACCTAGGTGTTTGGGTCCCAAACCTAGTTTCACACCTTACTAAGCATTTTTAAAAATGGTCCCATAAATTATGCCTAATGGGACTCATTTGCCACCTTGGGTGAATGAGTCCCGTGTGGCCCAAAATCAAAATTAATTCAAATTTTTGGTGGTATTTTATGTCCTCCTAGATTTGATGTCAACTTGTCTAAGTTTTGGGGCCCCGATCTAGATTTCACATTATTCTAAGCCTTTCTTGAAAAATGTGTCCCAAGCCTAGCCTAATGGGAATCATATGCCACAATTGGTGTATGAGTCATGTGTTGCTTAAACCTAAATTAAATTCAAATTATTGGTGGGATTTTATTCTCCTAGATTTGATGTCACCTTGTAGTGTTGTAATTTAGAGGAATTTGGCATAAATAATTATAAATACAAGGTTATTTCACTCATTTTCACCTAAGCAATCATATTTTCACCTAAGAATTTCATGAGAGTGTTCCTTATAGAAAATTCGAGTTTACAAGAGCATTCAAGAGCATTAAAGGGCTGATTATCAAGTGTTTTAGAGTATTATTCAAGTATCAAGGATCATGTCAAAGTCATCATGCACCATGTTTATTTTTGAGCTAACATTTGTAATGTAGGGTTTCATGATTCAAGCAAGAATTCAAGTCAAGATCCATATCATTCAAGTAAGAGTCAAGATCAACATCCATTGGATCCATTTCATACATATTTGCAACATCTTATTCAAGGGTTTGGTGAGTTGCAACATTACATATTGTCCATTCATCATTCTTCCTTTCCATTTTATTTCATTTCATTTCAAGGTTTGGTTACCAAAATGGGGTTTGACCAAGGCAAACCCCCCTTTCTACTAACAAAAAAACATTTTTCCCTCTCTTTTGTGCATGATTTTCAGATCTAGGTTGAAGGCCCATTAAGGAGCAAGATTGGAGAAAAGTTGTCAAGGTTGCAAAGTTCTCAAAGTTATCACCTTTTTTATGAGATCACTAAAAAACACCTACAGAGCATAATTTGACAGTTCAAATCAGAAAAATCAGGTTGAGAAGGAAGAGAAAAGATAGAAGAGTATATTTAGATCTTGATCCTCTAAAAAAGCTAAGCATAACTAATACACAACTTTTGGTGTATGAGTCCCAATATAGTGGATTTTCCAGGTTTTTGAAGTTCCAAATCTACCACTGTAAGATTTTTGTTCCTTTCTAGAAAGCCTAGTTTGGGACTGATACGCCCAACTAGGCATATGAGTCCTAGTGTTCTCTAAATTCTACATTTCCAAGATTACAGAGTTTGTTCCAAGCACATTAAAGTTTCCAATTGCACCTCTATGTTTTTCCATCTTACTATTATGGTTTCCATTCATTTCTAGGTCATTGATTAATTTTTGCATAGCATTAGGTTTTTTCATTAGATCTTGCTTGGTACTTGTCTTTCCAAGCCCTAGCTTAGTGATGAACCCCTCTTTGGTCTTTAATGATACCCTAGGAAACCTTATTGCAAATCTCTTTCCCTCATTCTATCATTGGATTGATATCTCTAAGGTATCCTTGAGTGAAACTTAAGTGAAATAGGGCCCTGTCCTTATACTCCATCTCCTAAAAGGTGGAATACACAATTTCTTAGGTTTCACTTTGGTGTTCACCTACATTTAAAACACCTTACTTCCAATTTTGAGTGCATCATAATCCTAGATCTAGTTTGCATTAACTTTGCATTATGGTTTCTAAATTTTTCATTAGTGAAAGTGCATATAGGTTGCATTTTTGCCTCTTGCATCATTGAATTTCATCTGAAATCTACATTTGCACCTAGTCTATACATCATCCAAAACAAGAAACATAACATTCACACAAATTTTTCTAAAAATGGTGCAAAAACCCTAATCTGGGACTCATATGCCCCTCTGGGTGATTTAGTCCCAGTATAGGTCATTTTTCCTGGTTTCTAGGTATTATGTGGTCATTCTTATTCACTGTTCAAATCCCAAAAAAACCTTGATTGAGACTCATATGCCCCTCTAGGTGATTTTTAGTCCCTTTTCAAATTTTAAATTACATTTTTTAAAGTTTAAATCTTTGTTTCTGTGTTTCAGTTTGTTGTTATTGTATTCTATTTTAGTTGGTAGAGTTTTTGTTTCATTCATTTCATTGTATCTAGCTTAATTTCATTTGACTTAGAATTAGAAAACAACATTTATCTTGTGTTCACTGCATCTTGCATTTCATTGATCGTCCCTTGCATGAGCTTTACAACTTGGTGTCCTATTCCTAATACTATAGTGAGATGAAGTTCAAGACTCATGTCATCTCACGATAACACAATCATTGTGGATCTTGGGTTATCTAGCTATTTTACTCCTAGTGCTAACAATAGCTCACTAGGTATGGACCTAACCTTTGACAACTCCTTTCCTTCAAGTAGTGTGACAAATGTTGAAACAATGGTTGCTAGTATTCCAAAAGAAAACATAATCCAAATTCATGAAGACTTAGAAAACCTCCAACATCAAGTGAGCAATGAATACATTTCAACCAATGATATCCCTACCATAGATAACATACATCGCATGATTGAGAGTGAAGACAGAGTTGACCTTGTGCGTAACATAGTTCAGATTTTTGGAAAACATCTTACCTCAACCACTAGTTGCTATTTACCTTCAGATAATGTCCAAAGCCAAGGAGGAGTTCAAATTCCTCCTCCCACAACAATTGCCTCTATTCCTACCTACACCAATCCTTAAGTTACAATAACAATGCAACCTACTAGTAATGTCATTCCTACCTTGGGTATTTCTGCTAGCATCCCTAGTACCTTTGTGGCATCACACATCATATCTCCTACCACTTTAAATCCTATAATAATTCCATTCACTTGTCCCTCGAACACATATTCCACCTTATTCACCTCCATCTCACAATGATGTCATCATAAATCAACTTTTGCAAACTGTTTCATCCCTTCAAAAGAAAGATTCCACCATAAACCAAAAACAAAATGGCCAACCTACATACTATGCCAAAAGTAATCCCTTATCCTTGGAGATATTGAGGACGTTGATGCCACAAGGTATAGAGATTCCTAGATTTAAGAAATATGGGGGGAAAGGAGATCCTTCTAATGCTTATACTGCCTTATGTAGTGATTTTATTCATGAGGATAAGCTCTTGGCTAAGATTTTCCCTAGGTCCTTGAAGGATACCACCTTGGAATGGTTTTCCTTATTATTGAATAACTCAATTCGTTCAATCAATGAACTTATTAAGGCCTTTATAAATCATTTCCAAGTGCAAACAAATCCTAAGATGACCTTAGCCGATTTGATGAGATGTAAGCAAAAAGATGATGAAAAAGTTACTAACTTCATTTCACGCTATTACTCGATTTACTCCCAAATTGATATAAAGATCCCTGATCCTCACCTTCAGGGTAAATGCAAGAAGATGAGTCCATGAAACATGGAAGTTTTTGCCTTAGACAAAAACTTGAAATCGACTTCAAGAAAATAGGATCCCATTTTTTAATAAACGAGATCTCGTTTAGGTTTGGGATCCTGGGCCTAAAATAAAAAAAATATGATCTCGTTTTTAAAAAAATTGGATCACGTTTTACAAAACAAGATCCCATTTAAAATGAGATCCCTTTTTTAAAAAATGGGATCCCGCCTTTTAAAAAACGAGATCCCGTTTTGAAAACTTTCCAAAAATGGAATGTTTCCATTTTTGGAAACTTTTCAAAATGGGAACCCATTTTGAAATTTTTTCGTTTTTGTCCATTTTGAAAATTTCCATTTTTGGAAATTTTTCAAAATGGACTTTTGAAAAAGCATAAAAAAATATTTTTTTATGAAATGGGATCCTGTTTTAGAACGAGATCCCGTTTTTAAAAATATGAATTTTTAGTCGGGTTTGTGCATTATTTTTTGGTCGGGAAAAGGTTTGGGGATCCAAACCTAGGCCCTGGACCTAGTTTGACCTACAAGTTGAAGGTCCTAGCAATGTCACAAGAAAATAGTGACTTTGGGCATACGTCTGAACACATTTTTTGTATAATTTTTCAATGAAATTAAAACCCATTATAGATGAGATGGTGTAGATTCCAAATCTAATTTTTCATTTAATTTTTGATGAAATAGGTCCACAAACTTGAATTATCAGGGGTTTTTAGTATTGTGTCATAGAAAGAAGGGTCTCTTGCTTGACATGTAAATAATTCATGAAAAATTAGACTTAATGAGGCCTTTATTTAGTGTTGTGAGGCATTTTATGCATCCACACTAGGTCTTGGACCCTTGCAAATTGAATAAAATGCATTTATTAATGTCTTGTGAAGGTGTTGTAACAAATTTCTACACTTTTCTAGACTCTTCTCATTATAATTCATCTAAAAATTATCTTTTTATCACTTATCAAGTCCTATTTTAAGGTGTTGTAAAGTCTTGTAACAAGATTTCATGCTTTTCTAAGCTTGATTTCACTATTTACACCTTTATTATGCTTTATTTGACCCCTTTATGACCTTACAAGGCATAATTAAGTGTATTTTTGAATATAAACCTGACAAATAACATTAAATGTGACTTAATTCTCGACACCCACTTTCAAGTCCAAGGTGGGACCCATTCGCCATGGGTGGCGAATGAGTCCCTCTTGGCTCAAAATTTAAAATATTTCAAATTTTCTTTCGGGTTTTTATTCAAATTTACCTTATGTCAGTCTGTGATGAGGTATCATTGGGTTACTAAGGCACAAGTGTGTATAAATAAGTGTTTTTACATCCATTTTTACCAATTAACCTCATAACTCATTCACATCATTCATTCATCATCTATCTTCTCTATCAAGTCAAGCAAGCTAGGGTTTCATCATTGCAAGTCATCAAGTTAGCTTCCTAAGACATTCAAGGGAAAATTATTCATGTTTTGCTGTAGAAAATCAAGATCAATCATTATGGCAAGATAATAACTCTACTGTTGCATGCTTCATTACATTCTTTTCTTCATTTGGTTTAATTACCTAAAAAGGGGTTTGACCAAGGAAAACCCCGATGCCCTAACAATCAACATTTTCTCTCTTTTCCTTTGTGTGTTTGTAGATCTAGGTACTTTGAAGACTTGGGAATCATTGAAGATTAGGTTGCAAACTTGTTGAAGTCATCTCCACCTTTCAAGGTCAAAACCTACACAAAAATTCATCAATAGTGCTAAAAATCAAGGTTTCAAATCTAGACACCTGGAGGTGCAGATTGAGTAGACCGAGAGCTCTAGATTCCATTTTTGAGTTTTTTAGAAAAGCCAAACTAGGACTGATTCACCCAAAGTGGCAAATGAGTCTCACTAGGCCTAAAAAATAAATATCTTCAGAATTTTAGAGTCATTTCCAGTCTCCAACAAGTTCTCAGGTGCACATATTCTAAAAAATAGCTTTTTGTTTAACTTAATTTGCATTTTCTTTCATCATTCTAAGCTTTTTGCAAACATCATTGTGTTTTCAAACATTGCATAAATCATAGGTTTTTCTTACATAATTAGTCAATTAGTTCATATAACTACATTTAGATAATTTCATTTAGTCTAAATAACATCATACATTGCATAATTTGAATGAACCTAGCTAGCATTTTTGGCCCTACTCTCTCCTTTTAGGTGAAAAACCCTAGAAGAGTTAGGGAGTCTTGTGGTGCCAAAAATCGATGGTTCATTTTGGTGAACCTGCTTTTTGAACATTTTCTTGTCTAATTTTGGAGTCCATCATAGATCTAGCCTTGCATTGAATTTTCATTAGGGTTTGCATTGGTTAACTTGCATGCTAGGTTTCAAATTTTGCATTCATAAAAAGTTCATTTAGGTTGCATTTTTAGCATCTAAATTCATTTCAATTTTCTCAAATTCTGAATTTTTAACTTAGTTTTGCATCATAGCATTCAGAAAACATCAAAATACATCAAAAATTTCTAAAATTTCTAAAAAAAGTCCATACTGGGACTCATTCGCCACCCCGGGTGAATCAGTCCCTTTTGACCACTGAAACTACCTTTTACAGAGCTAAAAACCCTATTTTTATGCTTCTATTTGCTGCCATTGGTTATCTGTATTAGTTGGCTGAGTTTTTGTATCATGCATTTCATTAGATTTAGCTTATATTAGCTCATTTCATGCATAGTTCAAATTCACATTTGCATTTCCAATCTTTCATCTTTCAGATTATTGCATAGTGTAATCAGTAAATTACTTTGTTTGAATCTGAAAAGTTGCATTTTATCCTATTCTTTTACATTGCATTTGCATAGCTTCTCTTACATTTAAATCATTAGAAATAAGCATTGTTTATATTCATGGCACTTAGCCTTTTGCAATTTTCATTTTCAACATTAGTTCCTAGTTCATTTCGATCAGATTCATTAGCAAATGAAAACAAAACATAAAAAACATCAAATATCCCATTCAAAAAATGGTTCAATTTCGAAAAACAATAACATCCAAGCCCTTTAGTAGTGATGATGTAGACATGCTAGATGAATCCCTTAAGGGCTTCCTCTCACTAAGATCATCCACTAAAGATTTGACACAAACAGATGCAAGCATCGATAATCATGATAATCATAATTGTCCTCCTAATATCTCTCCCATTGCTGATGAGGGTATCTTGTTGAAAGAAGACACAATAATTGGAGATCATGAAATTCTTGCTTGTCTCCCTTCTCCTCCTTGTAAAGACATTATGACACACAAAGCTACAATCATTGCCCCTACATTACCGAGTCCTCATTCATCTCCCAACACCTCCCCTAATTGTGAAAATGCTACAATTGTGAACGACCCTACTTCTCCTCCTCAAGAAGCCATTCTAGGACATGAGGATGTAAGTGTAGATAATCATGACAATCAACCCTTTTCTTCTCCTAATATCTTCTCTACACATGAAGAAGATAGTTTAGTGTTAGAAGACATCGTTAGTGAAACTCATGAAAAATTTCTTCCTCCCTTCCTTGATGCCCCTACCATTTTGAAAGATCTATTTGAACAAAAAAGTCCAATCATTAGTAACCATGAAACTCCTAGTTATCCTTCTCTTGATGCCTCTCCTATGAGCGATGAAGCTATCTTGCCAAATCCAATTATGACATGTGATAAACATATTAGCTCTCCTCCTAGGGTTGGTATTATGGCACATAAGAATGATACCTTAGAGAAAGCTGAAAAACAAATAAAGCCTTCTTCTCATATTACCACTATTGATACTCAAAAAAATCCAACCCTTAATCATCCCCCTATGTGTGCTAAGAAACAAGCTTACAATACACCCAACCTCAATCTTCCAACTCATGGTCTTCGTGATTGTCCTTTCATAGAAATCAACCCACCTTCACTCAACATCCATACCATCACTCAAGAATCTTCCAAGAAAACTCTAACCTTGGTACATCCTAAATTGATAGATATCTCATTCAACATGTATCAAGCAAAACTTTTGTTTCCTTATCAACATAAATAACATTAGTTGTTGCTCCTTCCCATGCAATAGTTATAGGATCATAACATACTCACTATTGCATGTTTTGCATCCATTGCAAGGGATAGCATACCATCATCCATCCCAGGCTCACCTTTGTCTTGCACTAAGTGGGGGCAAAGGGTTAGAAAGCCTTATTCATGTATGTCACTTGTTGATGTCTCTTTTGACTAGTCGTTAACCTTTCATGAACGTATAAGAGCAAGCTTGGGATGTGGATGACATGTCTTAAGATTGAATCACATGTGACATAATCCCTTTCTTCATCACACAACTTATCAAAAATATATGACTTGGCATAGGTATTTTCGTATAAGCTCTCATATCCTCTTCTACTTTAAAGCAATTGTTGACAGAATAGTGTGTAGCAACTGCTTTAAAGTAGGGGCATACATAGACACCATCTTTTTGCAAATTTCATGGCATTATTTACTTTTTCTTGTGACATCTCCTCTCCTTAGTGGTTTCATTGGTTTTGATTCCTTCCAAGAGTGTACAATCAACTGAAGTGGCCTGATGCGAACAAAGCATCCCATGGATAACGATCTAACTAGGGAATAACTATCAATTGAAGTGGCCTGATGTGAATGAGGCATCCCATGGATAACGATCTGACATCTTGACTTGTCCTCTCTTGGAGACATTAGGCACAATGCTCCCTAAGAAGAAGAACTTACATGAACAAAGAAAAATCCCCTTTAACAAAATTCTTTACATGATATTCAAAAACATTTACAAAAGCATTACATTTTGGTTTCTTATCAAAGTTATCAGGAGGATAACTTTGGTATGGTTTGTATAATGGGAAGTCGACACATTGGCATGACTTTCTCACTAAACCACTTCTTTGGAACATCTCACCCTACAGACGACCTGATGTTTTGTGGCCCGAGAGTGAGTGCATCTTTTCCACCCCATTTTTATTTCCTTTGGTTCTTTCCATTACATGATTTTGTATCTTGATTTGACTTAGGATCTTGGATCCTGGGGTCTTGACTACCTTCTTGATCTTTGTCATTCTTTGTCATCTGCATCTGTACACTCAGATCTCTCTTGAATGTCTACTTTAGTGTGAGTTTGAAGCAAGTTCATCCTCTCAATAAAGTGGGGGCTAAATGTGTCGTAGAAAAAAGGCTCTCTTACTTGACATGGAAATAATTCATGATAAATTGGACTTAATGAGGCCTTTATTTAGTGTTGTGGGGCATTTTATGCATCCACACTAGGTCTTGGACCCTTGCAAATTGAATAAAATGCATTTATTAATGTCTTGTGAAGGTACATTGTGAAGTGTTGTAACACATTTCTACACTTTTCTAAACTCTTATCATTATAATTCATCTAAAAATTATCTTTTTATCACTTATCAAGTCCTATTTTAAGGTGTTGTAAAGTCTTGTAACAAGATTTCATGCTTTTCTAGGCTTGATTTCACTATTTACACCTTTCTCATTCTTTATTTGACCCCTTTATGCCCTTATAAGGCTTAATTAGGTGTATTTTTGAATATAAACCCAACAAATAACATTAAATGTGACTTAATTCCCAACACCCACTTTCAAGTCCAAGGTGGAACCCATTTGCCATGGGTGGCGAATGAGTCCCTCTTGGCTCAAAATTCAAAATATTTCAAATTTTCTTTTGGGTCTTTATTCAAATTTACCTTATGTCGATTTGTGATGAGGTATCATTGGGTTACTAAGGCACAAGTGTGTATAAATAAGTGGTTTTACATCCATTTTAACCCATTAACCTCATAACTTATTCACATTATTCATTCATCATCTATCTTCTCTATCAAGTCAAGCAATCTAGGGTTTCATCATTGCAAGTCATCAAGTTGGCTTCCTAAGACATTCAAGGGAAGATTATTCATGTTTTGCTGCAGAAAATCAAGATCAATCATCATGGCAAGGTAATAACTCTATTGTTGCATGCTTCATTACATTCTTTTCTTCATTTGGTTTAATTACCTAAAAAGGGGTTTGACCAAAGCAACCCCGATGCCCTAACAATCAACATTTTCTCTCTTTTCCTTTGTGTGTTTGTAGATCTAGGTACTTTTAAGACTTGGGAATCATTGAAGATTAGATTGCAAATTTTTTGAAGTCGTCTCCACTTTTGCAAGGTCAAAACCTACACAAAAAGTCATCAACAGTGCTAAAAATCAAGGTTTCAGATCTGGACATCTGGAGGTGCAGATTGAGCAGACCGAGAGCTCTAGATTCCATTTTTGAGTTTTCAAAAAAGCCAAAGTGGACTAATTTTCCCAGAGTGGCAAATGAGTCCCACCATACCTATTTCTTGAAGAATTTTGTAGATTTGGATACCCATTTGGCTAAAACGGGCTCTGGTATAGTTTTCCAGAACTAGGACTGATTCGCCCAGAATGGCGAATGAGTCCCACAGGCCTAAAATTAGTATATTCAGAATTTTAGAGTCATTTCCAGTCTCCAACAAGTTCTCAGGTGCACACATTCTGAAAACTAGCTTTCTGTTTAGCTTAATTTGCATTTTCTTTCATCATTCTAAGCTTTTTGTAAACATCACTATGATTTCAAACATTGCATAAATCATAGGTTTTGCTTACATAATCAGTCAATTAGTTCAGATAACTTTAACATTTAGATCATTTCATTTAGTCTAAATAACATCAGACATTGCATAATTTGAATGAAACTAGCTAGCATTTTTGGCCCTACTATAGTGCCCCTCCAGTCGTGTTGTTATGGGTTTAGATTTGTTTATGTTGTTAGTCAATACCTTTACCATGATTGGCCTTGACATTTGTTATAGTCTTTTGATCGCTGGCTTTAGAGCAATGTGGATGTCATGCTATGATGAGATGATGCACTATAAGGATGTTACATGTTTCATGTTATGCTTTTGATTAGCATAGTTAATATTGATATATGTTTATCTGATGATTAATGATGCTTTAATTTTGGCAGTCTTGATGTGACTGTATGGGTGAAGGGGACGGGATTACATCACTCACATGCGAGCGCTCTATGATTCTGTGATTTCTCTTCATGGTTTGTGCTAATTTTTATGCATGTTCAACATTCGTTTTGATTATAGGATTGCAGCTATAGGACATCATCCTGGTTTCACAGGTTTGAGCATGTCCATAATCCAACGGTATTATGAATTGGGAGATAGTAATGGGGTTTCCTTGTCAAACCACAACCTTGTCATAGTGTGTCGTCAGCTTGTGTCTTGTTGGTTGCTGAGTCTTGTCATCCTTGGTGTTTTGATAAGTTATTATTGGTGGAAATTATATGTGAAAGTTATTGATTGTATGTTTTAAATGTTATTTATTTATTTTAGAGTAAAGTTGTTAAAAACTTTTAATTTAACTTAATTAATTAAATTTAATGTATTTGGTAAGTAATTTAATCTTTGTGATTAAAGTTATTTATCAAATAAATAAATTAATCTATTAAATTTATTAAGTGAATAGTTAATCATAATGGTAAAGTGCATAAAGTAAAAGATTTAAATCTATTTTGGAAATTAAATGGTGTTTTAAATTATAGCTATTGATTAAATAAATTAAATAGTTAAAGTTGTTTTGAAAATGCATAAATTAAAAGAATTAAATTTATTTGAAATGAAATTTTTGTTTTAAATCTATTTTAAAATTTAAATTGTGTTTTAAAGTATTAAAAAGTAAAATATCTTTTAAATGAATAAGGAAATATCTATAATGGGTGAAAAGAAGATATTTGTAAAATGTTGACTAAGTGTGGAGAATAGGAATGAAGATATTATTTTATTTTGGAAAAAGAAAATATCTGGGATATTTTGAGAAATTTGACTAAATAGAAAAATAAAATAAAAAGGGAGAGATTCATTTTTTTGAGAAGAGAAAAATATCTTGGATTTTTGGTTGCCAAAAGATATGAGGGTTTTCTTGTTTTCTTTCATACATTCTTGGATTTGAAAGTGAAGATTTTGAGAGAGAATTTGGAGGTTTGGATTTGGCAAGGAAGCACAACATCAAATTGATTTTCTTCAAGCTTCAAAAATAGGTTTCTTTAATTGCTTTATTTTATTTTTAGAAGTTTTGAATTTTTAGTTTTGAAAGCTTGCTATGAGTTCTTGAAGATCTTTGTAGAAAAATGGAGAAATTCTCAGATTTCCTGAAGAGAAAACAACAAAATTTTTGGCAAATCGAATTTTAACAATAACAAAATTGAAAGAGAAGCAATTTTTTTTTTGAAAACCTCTCTTGAAAATTATGGAAAAATTTAGATTCTTGTAGGGAAACAAATTTTAACAATAGAAAAATTGGAAGAGGAAACAAAAGGAAAACATATAAATTTCTGGGTTTGATTTTAAGTTTATTTTTCCAATATAATTTAGAAATTGAAATTGAAATTGAAATTGAAATGGTTTTGCTGTGAAGTTATTTCTATAGAAAATTTGTCTAATTTTACTGTTAAATAGAAATTTTGTGTGTGTATATATATATATATACTTATATTTTATTCATACAATCTTATATGTTTTAATTGGGAAGTTTTTTTTATCCCTGTTAAAAATTTATGTCAAAGTTTGAGGTTCTGGAAAATTCCTCAGAGGGAATTTATTGTTTCTTTTTGTATATATAAAAAAAAATTATTATTTAAAAATTATGGGAGAGAACAGGGTATATATATATTTTTTTTAATATTTAAAAAAAAAATTAATAATAAAAAAATTGGGGTGCTGGGGAGCTACCCCCACCAAATGGGAGGCATGGAGGCAGACCTGCCCCACCAACCCCATAAGGGGAGGTTAGTACACCCTGCAACCTGCCTCCCTCATGGGCAGTCGTGTGGGCTTTTAAATGTTTGATTTAATTTAATTTAATTTAATTATAAATTATATTTGTATATATATATATACTATATATAATATATATTATATAAATATATATATATATATATAATATTATATATATATATATTTATATATTTATATTTATGTTTTATAACTTATAAATATATGTAGATATATATTTTATATATTATTTTAATATATAATATATATATAATATATGTGTATATTTTATTTGCATATTCAATCAGTAGATAATTGGATTCGATTTAAAGGAATTTGATTTTAAATTGAAAATATAATTATATATTTAAATAATATTTATATGTTTAAACATATATTTATTTTTAAATATAATGATTTTAGGATTATTTTATTAGATGAAAAAAAAATGATTTTTTATAATAAAATGATTTTATTCAAAAATTGATTTTGATCTTTTGTTTAATTAAAGAAAATGGATAATGTGCACATTGTTAAATGAATGAATATTTAATATGAGAAATGGATATTAAATGTAAATAGAAACACATTGAACCAAACATAATTTAACTTTCAACTAGATAATATTGATAATCTACTCTAGGTTCAGGATACAGACTTTATATGGCTATAAATGTTTATCAACCCCTTAATATGGAATCGGGTTATGGAAATTATCATGTCAATGAATGAAGGGTATGGTAGTCTTAATAAACTGTAATTTAAATGCGTAATAAACGAAAAGAAAGCACCATTTTAATTTGACAATGTTGTTAAGATTGAGTGAAGAGATAAACTCTATGTAACCACGTTATGCGACATCTTCTAATACCTTCATGTTGACCATCAAGGCTATAATTAGCATAAATGGAAAGTAAGAATAAATTCCACCGTATAAGAACTAAAGCTTTGTTGTAATCATATTTTATTATAATTTAAAATTGACACTTTTGGATAATATGCCTCAAATTTGGGAGTATATGTATAGACGTTATGCTACTACATGATCACTATAGAACTCTTAAATAACAATTGAGCTATCAATTGAACTCGAGACTAGTTCTAGATTGTTGCATGAATTAAGGGAATGAAACTATCATTTATTTTAATGGTTGTGTAGAGATATAGAAAACCCATTTGCAATCACATGTTATAACATATCCTGATATCTTATTACTTACCATTATTTTCATATATAGATATAAGTCGCCAAGATGAAATTTTCCTATTTCGTGAACTAGACTATTTTAAAAGCAATGCATTTCCCTAGATAATAAAAGATATTAAGAGATTAACAATATATACTATTGTTTAATATATACATTTAGATCCAATAAATATAGTGTTGTCAACCATTTAGAGTCGAATTATGTATCGACCTTGCTTAGAGTAATTTTATGACTATTGTGTTATGTCTAGGTAGCTATTTTATAATGAAATGATTGTAATTGGGGAAATGGGATTTTTATATTTAAATATTATTGGGAAACTAAAGTAAACCTTTAGATTTAAATCTATTATTGCTTGTCAATTGCTCAAGTAGTTACTTAATAAGGTAGTGATTTTAAGAGAATTGGTTATTTGCTTTAAATGAAATGAAATTTTTAAGAAAGCGATTATTAATTATTTATATTTCTTTTGGTTGCAAATGAATTTATAATAAGATTAGTTAATTTCATATAATGTGTAATTGAGGAATTTAAAATATTGTGTTCATAGTCAAATTATTGATTTTATTTTAAAAATAATATACTTGGAAGGACAAATATTGGATTTAAATGTGCTGTGTTTAATAGTGAGATTAATTGATTTTAAAATGATTTATTTTGCAAAGGACCAATAGTTATTTTTAAATGATAGGTTCTAGATCATAGAGGTAAATGTTATTATTATTTAAGAGCAAGTAGGGAATTAAATATCTGGTTAAATTTTATCCTTTGTCTGAAAGAGACATAATTTAATTAGTTTTATTGCGGCAATAAACTATTGAATGTTATTAAAGGAAGTGGATTTAGGAAATCCAAAGTAGATTTAATTCCTGTTTATTTTCCTTTTCAAATGTAATATCTTCTATTATTGCTTTGGGGGAAATTGTTTGGTAGGGGTTAATGAGTCTTCTAGATGGGGTTTTAATTAATTGGGGATTGTCGTATTATGTTTGTCAACCTGTTTTGAATCCCTTGGGTAGTGCATGGTACGTTGTCAGCATTTTACCCAGTTTCCATGAATGGGGATGATCTGTGCCTCCTTTGGAAGGAGTGGATTATGTGTTTTGTTGCCTCCAATTGTTTGGAGTGAGTTTCATTATATGTTGCCTCCTAGAGTTGGAGTGTTTGTTTATCTAGTTTGTATGCACTCTGACACCCTTGGTGATTGGTTTTGTTTGGTATGTTGTCAAGTAGAAGAGTGGCTTTTGTTAGGCGCCAGAGCCCAAAGAGGTAAACTGGGTAACCTTCAGAGGTGGTCTAATCAAGTGATAATTGAAACACTGTACTTAGAAGTTTGGGTAGTATTTCACACTAATCAAGATAATTTAGCCTCACTCATAGACACAAGTGCACGTATAGGCTTGGGATGAGTGGGAACGCCTAGAATGGCAAGGTCATCTATCTTGTCTTTACGAGAGGTATTTGATTCCACATGAGTGAGTATGGGGGTCGGGATTAGGTTGAGGCCACCAGGATATCCCATAATGGGGGTCGGAGCCTATGAAGATTCCTAGAGGATATCCCATGTTGAGTTGTGTGATGACACTCTTTCTACGACAATAGTTGGTATGTGATTTTGTGTGTATGGTTTCTTAACATACTCGATCTGTTTTATGTCTGGAAGCAATGTGGCTCTGTTAGAGTTCTACTTGTGTTGTACCTGTGATTGGTTGTGTCAGTTTGAGTCAGTTTGTGTCCTCCTGTGTCTAGAGGTTGTAGGTTTTATCTCTTTTACTATCTCCTAGCACAAGGGTTGGTCCTTCGGGTACCACATGGTTGGGTGGAATGTGCACCTTACTCCTTTGGGTTTTCTTCTTGTTCGTGTGGATGAGATTTCTAGTTGGAGAGCTTGTAGGATCTAGTTACTTTTCAGGTTTCATTCATTTTAGTTGAATCTTGTAATTTATTACCCCTCATTTGTTATCAAGGTGGAAGTTGTATTATGTAACCATGCTTATTGGATTTACCTCATTCAGGGAATGAGAGTTGTAATCTTATTGTTAAATTATGTTATTTGAAATCAAGTGGTATCTCTTATTCTTTGATGTAATTTATCATGTATGGAATGTATGTGTTCTTAATTCTTTTAGTAATTAAATGTTATGGTTTCAATTCATGTTTCTTGTTTGGGTTTAAAAGTAATCTCAGTCTCGTAACCTTAGAGGTTGTTGGCAATGGGTAGTGAACTCGCATGTTATTTGTACTTCAATTTTTTTTAAAAAAATAGTGTGTTTGAGTAGTTAATTGCAACTTCCTCTAGGGTTGCATGGTGGGGTGTTACACCTCTCTCCTTTTAGGTGAAAAACCCTAGAAGAGTTAGGGAGTCTTGTGGTGCCAAAAATTGACGATTCAAGTATTTTAATAACTTTTTATTAAAATAATTTTTTGACAAATGAATTGCATGAAAGCATACTTCAGACAATTCTTTTCAATTTAAAAAAAAATTCAAAAAATGTTAAGTTTAGGTCATCTTATGTGTGATGCACACAGTGATTTTTCAAAACACCAAATATGGCCAATAACAAATTAACAAAAACAAAATATTCAATAAAAAATTACAAAAAATATGGAAAGCGTGCTTCAGTGAGTTACAAATCTTTTACCAAAAGGATTTAGAAAAATATTATTATTTAGGTCAAAATATGGATGATGTACACGTGCATGGTATGGTAAAAAAAAAAAGACTTTTAAACAATTGTTTTTAGAAATTCCTATTGAAAATAAATTTGCATCATCTGGGCATTGAAATAAATTACATATTTGGAAACTAGACTCTGAGTACTACATTTTATGATTAGTGACTTTTTCAAGATTCCATCTCCAAGTGCTTCAAATTTTATGGTCAAATGTGTCAAATTCTGAAAATTAGGGAAAACACTTCCTCTAAATGGCCAAAAAGTGGGCTCAACTTCTTGCTAGCACCCTTCAATGGATATTCATTGAGAACTTGGAAACTAAGATATAGGATAAGCTTAGCATGATTAAGTTTCCTTCCTTTGTATACTTGTGTACTACCCTTCGTGATTATCAAAATTCAGTTAGTAGTCATGAAACAAAACCCACCTCTAGCCATTCTGAGAAGTCCAAATCCGTAAACCAAAACAATTATCAACCTTTTAGAAAATAGAATAAAGGTTTTTTTCAACTTAATCCTGCTCAACAAACAACTCAACATGTTGATACCCAAGTGGTAGCCATAAGGAAGATAACTCCTTTCACATTTGGGGATCCGCCTAGACAATTCACTCCCTTACCCGATACCCTCCATAACACCATGACACAACTTTTAGAACAAAAAATGATCACCCTACCTCTCGTTAAAACTCCTGATCATAATAAGCCTCTACCTTCAAATTTTAGATCGAATGCTTATTTTTCATTATCACCGACAAAATGGACATGATATGCAACATTGGAAATGCCTTAAACATCCTGTGCAAGACCTCATTGATTTTGGTCGTCTTGCAATTGGAGGTGTTAATGATCAAGGAAATAAGTTTGTTTTCCTTCCTAACCAAAATTTTCAAATCTTTGTACCAACCCTATGCCCAATCATAACATTTCATTTGTGAAAGCTAGTGAAATGACAAAGAATGATGTGATGAATGCTGACATAGATGATGACAACATGAATATTATTGAACAAGGTCCTATGGATACTATTAAAAAAAATCCTATAGATGGTTTGATTGCATTGATCAAAACTCAACCTCATAAGGGTCAAACTGAAAAGCCTCAAGACATTGCTTTCTCATGTAAAGATGTAATTAGAAATGCACCTGATGGTCCTCTTTACATAGCCGTCTAAATCAATGACAAGCCCACTAATGGGATATTAATTGATCTCGTTTGTGGAGAGAATGTGATCACTAAGGAATTCTTAGTCATGCTTGAACTCTATCAAGAAATGTATTATAAACCTAAAGCATGGATCAAAACACATAATGGTTTCACTTTCCCTACGACGGGATCAATCACCCTTCCTTTACAAACATGACCAAAATAATTAGATGTCTCATTCTCCATCATATCGATGTCAGATCAATTTTGTGTGAAGCTTGGTTACCCATGGCTACACTCCATGGAAGCTGTCCCATTGGTTGTGTATAAATGTTTTAAGTTTCCCTTTAACAATGAAATCTTCACTGTGCACCATAGTGGCTTTAAACCTTTGTCTTCTCGAGGAAAATTTTCATTAGATTTATTTTTTCCCAAGCCTATGGAACCTATAAAACCTTGCGAGGACTTCTTTTTCAAATCCTATCAAAATTTTAAGGAGAAATACATAGAAAACTATCCCTTACAAACATACCTCAACCTATGACTAAGCCTACCATCCTCGATGAAACTATGATTGAACCAAAAGACATTTTGAACAACCAAGACCAACCTAAGATAGATTCTTTACCTATCTCCTACAAAATACCAAGAGATAAAAAACATAATCCTATCACACCTCCTAAGATAAGACATGTTTACAAAGCTAAAGAGAAGGTGGATGAACATCCTCCTATGGTTCTTTTTGTTCCTCACCTTAGTGAATAAAAGAAACCTATGGTTGACAAACTTGCTCCTACACAAACACAACTTGAAAATTGAACTAAAATAAATAGAAATGTTAGAGAGTGTAGGCTTAGATGTCGTGGTCTTGCTCAAAGATTAAATGAAGAAGCAAACAAACAAAATCAATATCCAAACTTGACTGAAGCAATACATGATGAGTCTCCCTCTTCACCACAAAAAATATCCTATACCACAACCACAATAGGAGCTAAATCCTTCTTTAGACATTATCATTCAACATCCCATTGTGATTAAATTGGATGACAATGATGAGGTTGCTAAGATTTATGAAGTGCATAATGAATTGAATACATTGTTTTCCTCTTCTATGAGCCTAAATGATAATTATCCTAGGAAGATTGGTGAACTTGGTGTTACCCCTAGTTCAACACTTGTTGTCCTTTAGCTTGTTGTCAGCCTTCTATATACGATGAATATGATTGGGATGCAAATGACCTACTAGAGGTTGACCTGCATGTGCCTTACTAGTATTGTCTTTATTTTCTTTTTCCATGTTTCTTTATGTGATTGCATGTGCATAATGTGATCCCCTGTAATGTTCTGTTTGATGTATATCTATCTCTTTGTGACATTCCTCTATTTGTATCTACATTCTTCTCTATGTCGTAAAATATTTTCTTTTATCTTTTTCATTTTTCTTGTGTTTTCCTTTTGGGGATGATGTAAGACATTGAGACATTCATGTCTCTTCCATGTTGACCCAAAAGATTTTTTATTTTTTTTCCCTCTTTGTGTCATTCTTACTATTCCATGAGTATTTGGGGAATGATGACAATTTGAGCTCTCTAAAAATAATGTAGCAAAGACATACTGACCCTAAATCCATGGATCCCTCATGTGTTTGGGATTTCATTTTTGGGGAAACCCCCTTCCCATTTTCATGACATAGCTTCCTTTGGAAACATATGACTTGGAATAGGGCTTTCCAAACAAGCTTTCATGTCATTTTGATTGTTAACATTTATCATTTTCTACTTTAAAGTAAATTCTCACAGCATGGTGTTTAACAATTTCTTTAAAGTGGGGGCTTACATTGGCATTATTTTTTTGCATTTTGTTTTTCATGTTTCTTAGTGTAGTCTTCTTACTTCATACTATGCATCTTTTGCTTTGTGGTGACATTGGGTGTGATTTCATTCATGAGTGTGATCTCTCTTAGCATATTATATTCTTCTTCGTTGCTTGATGAGACACACTGCATCCCTAAGTTGTGAATCTTCTATTCTTCGATCAGTCCTCTCTTGGAGACATTAGGCACAATTTTACCTATGTTAAGACCTCACATGAACTAAGTGAAACTCATTTTAATGTACCTTTAAATATTTTTCATTTCCTTTTTTAGTTATATGGCCATCTTGCATAAGACATTTTTCTTGCCTATGGTGCCATCTTGTTTGTTCATGAGTATCAAGCATACGAAACTTTTTTTTCCTCATGAAGCTCAAAGTGCATTGCTGTGTGGCACCATATCAAAGTTATCAGGAGGTATAGCTTTGGTCTGGTTGTACATATGGGAGCCAAACTTAGGCATGACCTTCCCATATCCACTTACTTATTTGTGTGAGCACATATCGGTCATGTGCATATGTGTCTCACCTTCTTGCATACTCACCCAATGGACAACCTGAAGTTTTGTTACCTCAAAGTGAGCATGCATTTTTTTGAAAAACAACTTAGATCTGATCCAAAGTGTGTAGGAAAAATAGTCATAGCATGATCCACCCCTTTTATTTCTATATTTTTCCTTTTCTATGTGTTTGGCAGTGTATGCTTGTTCCTTGTTGTTGCTCCTTATATTATTTACATGTGTGTTCTTTTGTGCCTATGTTGGTTTTCCATAGGATCTTGATCATGGGGGTTTGATCATCCCTCTTGACTGTTGTCATTCTATCTTACTGGCATTGGTACATTTGAACCCCTCTTGATGTGAGTTTGTCTAATTAGTGTGAGTTTCAAGCAAGTTCCTCCTTTCACTAAAGTGGAGGCTAAATGTAGTGTAGAAAAATGTATCCCTTTATATTTTAACACTTGTTTGGGCCCTCCCTATTACATTGAGCTTAACGTTGCCTTGATTTAGTGTTGTAATGTGTTTAACACATTCACATTAGGTCTTGGGCCCTTGTAAACTAAATAGACTTAATTGTGTCTTATTTAGGGTGTTGTAAGGTGTTTTCTTACACTTTCACACTAATATAGGGTTTTCATTAATTAATTGGGCTTCTTTATGTTTTATTTGGCCTTATTTTGCATCCACAAGCCTTAATTAATGCATCCTTCTAAGGATAATCCTGACATATATCAATTAACCAATCATAAATTATTTTTTTTGGATTTTATGGCCCAAATTTAGTGATCTAGGACTCATAAGCTACCTTGGGAATATGGGTCCCACCTAAGTTTCAAGTCCCTAATTTGGATTTCATATTAATCTAAGCCTTTCTTGATAAATGTGTCTCAAGCATAGCCTAATGGGAATCATATGCCTCAACTGGTGTATGAGTCCTATGTGGCTTAAACCTAAATAAAGTTCAAATTCTTGGTGAGATTTTATTCTCCTAGATTTGATGTTGGTTTGTAGTGTTGTAATTTTAAGGAATTTGGTATACATAAGTATAAATACAAGGTTATTTCACTCATTTTCACCTAAGCAATCATATTTTCACCTAAGAATTTCATGAGAGCATTCCTTATAGAAAATTTGAATTTACAAGAGCATTCAAGAGTTTACAAGAGCATTCAAGGGCTGATTATCAAGTGTTTTAGAGTATTATTCAAGTATCAAGCATCATGTCAAAGTCATCATGCATCATGTTTGTTTTTGACCTAACATTTGTGATTTAGGGTTTCATGATTCAAGCAAGCATTAAAGTAAAAATCTATATCATTCAAGAAAGAGTCAAGATCCACATCCATTGGAGCCATTTCATACATATTTGCAACATCTTATTCAAGGGTGTGGTGAGTTGCAATATTACATATTGTTCATTCATCATTCTTCCTTTTTATTTCATTTCATTTTAAGGTTTGTTTACCAAAACAAGGTTTGACCAAGGCAAACCCCTTTCTACTAATAAAACAACGTATTTCTCTCTCTTTAGTGTGTGATTTTTAGATCTAGGTTGAAGATCCCTTAAGGAGCAAGATTCAAGAAAAGTTTTCAAAGTTGTCACCTTGTTTACAAGATCACTAAAAGACACCTATAGAGTAGAATTTGGCAGTTTAGATTCAAAAATCAGGTTGAGAAGGAAGAGAAAAGATAGAAGATCATATTCAAATCTTGATCCTCCAAAAAATTTAAGCAAGACTGATATGCCACTTCTAGCGTATGAGTCCCATTATGGTGGATTTTCCAAGTTTTTGAAGTTCCAAATCTACCACTATTAGATTTTTGTTCCTGGCCAGAAACCCTATTCTGGGATTGATATGCCCAACCTAGCATATGAGTCCCAATGTGCCCTAAAGTCTACATTTTTAGGATTATAGAGTTTTTTTTAGCACATTCAAGTTTCTAGGTGCACCTCTATGTTTTTCTAGCTTACTATTATGATTTACACTCATTTCTCAGTCATTCATTTGAGTTTTACATAGAATTAGGTTTTGTCATTAGATCTTGCTTGTTACTTGTCTTTCCAAGCCCTAGTTTGGTGGTGATCCCCTCGTTAGTATTTAATGATACCCAGGACACCTTATTGTAAATCTCTTCCCCTCATTCTATCATTGGATTGAGATCTCTAAAGTATAATTGAGTGAAACTTAAGTGAAATAAGACCCTATCTTTATACTCCGTCTCTTAAAAGGTGGAGTACCCTATTTCTTAGGTTTCATTTTGGTGAACCTACATTTAGAATGCCTTTTGATTTGGAGTGAATCGTAATCCTAGATCTAGTTTGCATTAACTTTGCATTAGTTAATTTGCATCTAGGGTTTATAAATTTTGCATTAGTGAAAGTGCATATAGGTTGCATTTTTTACTCTTTTGTCATTGAATTTCATCTAAAATCTACATTTGCACCTAGTATAGACATCATCCAAAACAAGAAACATAACATTCACATAGAATTTGTTGAAAATAGTGTGAAAACTCTAATCTGGGAATCATACGCCCCTCTGGGTGATTTAGTCCCAGTATATGTGGTTTTTCCTAGTTTCTGGGTATTGTGTGGTGACTCTTATTCATTGTTCAAATCCTTGAAAAACCTTTATTGGGACTCATACGCCCCTCTAGGAAATTTATTCTCTTTTCAAATTTCAAATTGCATTTTCTAGCATTTAAAACTCTGTTTCTATGTTTTATTTTGTTGTTATTGCATTTCTATTTTAGTTGGAAAAGTTTTTGTTTCATTCATTTCATTGTATCTTGCTTAATTTCATTTGACTTAGAATTAGAAAACCACATTTACCTTGTGTTCACTGCATCTTGCATTTCATTGATCGTCCCTTGCATGAGCTTTACAACTTGATGTCCTATTGCTAATACTATAGTAAGATGAAGTTTAAGACTCATGTCATCCCACGATAGCATAATCATCGTGGATCTTGGGTTATCTAGATGTTTCACTCCTAGTGTTAACATTAGCTCACTAGGTATGGACCAAACCTTTGATAACTCTTTGCCTTCAAGTAGTGTGACAAATGTTGAAACAATGGTTGCTAGTATTCCACAAGAAAAAATAATCCAAATTCATGAAGACTTAGCAAACCTCCAACATCAAGTGAGAAATCAAAACATTTCAACTAATGATATCCCTACCATAGACAACATACATCACATGATTGAAAGTGAAGATAGCGTTGACCTTGTGCATAACATAGTTCATATTTTTGGAAAACATCTTACCTTAACCACTAGTTGTGATTTACCTTCGAACATTGTCCAAAGCCAAGGAGGAATTCAAATTCCTCCTCCCACAACAATTTCCTCTATTTGTATCTACACCAATCCTCAAGTTACAATAACAATGCAACCTACTAGTAATGTCATTCCTACCTTGGGTATTTACGCTAGCATCCCTAGTACCTTTGTGGTGTTGGAAATCATATCTCCTACCACTTTACCTCCTATAAGAATTCCATTCACTTGTCCCTCGAACACATATACACCTCCACCTTATTCACCTCCATCTCACAATGATGTCATCATAAATCAACTTTTGCAAACTATTTCATCCCTTCAAAAGAAAGTTTCCACCATAAACCAAAATCAAAATAGCCAACCTACATATTATGTCAAAAGCAATCCATTACCCTTGGACATATTGAGAATGCCGATGCCACAAGGTATAGATATTCCTAGATTTGAGAAATATGGGGGGAAAGTAGATCCTTCTAACCATGTTTCCGTTTATACTGCCTTATGTAGTGATTTTATTCATGAGGATAAGCTCTTGGCTAAGCTTTTCCCTAGGTCCTTGAAGGATATCACCATGGAATGGTTTTCCTCGTTATCGAAAAACTCAATTTGTTCATTCAATAAACTTATTAAGGCCTTTATAAATCATTTCCAAGTGCACATGACTCCTAATATGACCTTAGTCAATTTGATGAGATGTAAGCAAAAAGACGATGAAAAAGTTACTAACTCCATTTCACCCTATTAATCGGTTTACTCTCAAATTGATGTAAAGATCCCTGATCCTCACCTTCAATGTATGTTCATTGATAACTTGCAAACTAAGATACAAGATAAGCTTAGCATGATTAAGTTTCCTTCCTTCATACACTTGTGTACTACCCTTTGTGATTATCAAAATTCGGTTAGTAGTCGTGAAACAAAACCCACCTCTTGCCGTCTTGCGAAGTCCAAATCTGCAAACCAAAACAATTATCAACCTTTTAGAACATAGAATAAAGGCTTTCTTAAACTTAATCCTCCTCAACAGACAACTCGACATGTTAATACTCAAGTGGAAGCCATAAGGAAGACAACTCCTTTGTCATTTGGGGATCCCCCTAGTCAATTCACTCCCTTACTCGATACCCTCCATAACACCATGACACAACTTTTAGAACAAAAAATGATCACCCTACCTCTCGTTAAAACTCCTGATCCTAATAAGCCTCTACCTTCAAATTTTAGACCGAATGTTTATTGCCATTATCACCGACAAAAGGGACATGATATGGAACATTGGAATCATTTTAAACATCTTGTGCAAGACCTCATTGATTTCGGTCGTCTTGCAATTGGAGGTGTTAATGATCAAGAAAATAAGTCAATTTCCCCTCCTAACCAAAATTTTCAAATCTTTGTACCAACCCTATGCCGAATCATAACATTTCATTTGTCAAAGCTAGTGAAACTACAAAAAATGATGTGATGAATGTTGACATAGATGATGAAAACATAGCTATTATTGAACAAGGTCCTATGGATACTATTAAAGAAAATCATATAGATGGTTTGATTGCATCGATCAAAAATCAACCTCATAAGGGCCAGACTGAAAAGGCTCTAGAAATTGCTTTCTCATCTAAAGATATAATTATAAATTCACTTGATGGTCCTCTTTACATAGCTGGCCGAATGAATGACAAGCCCACTAATGTGATATTAATTGATCTTGTATATAGAGAGAATGTGATCACTAAGGAATTCTTAGTCGTGCATGAACTCTATCAAGAAACGTATTATAAACCTAAAGCATGGATCAAAATGCATAATGGTTTCACATAAATGCCTATGATGGGATCAAACACCCTTCCTCTACAAATAGGACCAAAAAAGTAGATATCTCATTCTCCATCATATCGACATTGGATCAATTCCATGTGAAGCTTGGTTACCCATGGCTACACTCCATGGAAGTCGTCTCGTCGGTTGTGCATAAATATTTTAAGTTTCCATTTGACAATGAAATCTTCAATATGCACCATAGTGGTTGTAATCCTTTGTCTTCCCAAGGGAACTTTTCATTAGATTTATTTTGGCCCAAGCCTATGGAACTTATAAAACCTCATGAGGACTTCTTTTTCAAATCCTATCAAAATTTTAAGGAGAAATACATAGAAAAACTATCCCTTACAAACATACCTCAACCTATGATTGAGCCTACCATCCTTGATGAAACTATGATTGAACCAAAATACATTTTGAACAACCAAGACCAACCTAAGACAAATTCTTTACCTATCTCCTACAAAAGACCAAGAGATAAAAAACACATTCCTATCACACCTCCTAAGATAAAAACAAGTTTACAAATCGAAAGAGAAGGTGGCTAAACAAACTCCTATGGCTCCTTTTGTTCCTCCCCTTAGGGAAGAAAAGAAACCTATGGTTGAAAAACTTGCTCCTACACAAATGCAACTTGAAAATCAAACTAAAAGAAATAGAAAAGCTAGAGAGCGCAGGCATAGATGCCGTGCTATTGCTCAAAGATTAAATGAAGAAGAGAAAAAATAAAATCAACATCCAAACTTGACTGAAGTAATACACGATGAGTCTCCCTCTTTTCCACAACAAAAATATCCTATACCACAACCACAACAGGAGCTAAATACTTCTCTAGACATTAACATTCGACATCCCATTGTGATTAACTTAGATGACGATAATGAGGTTGCTAAGATTGATGAAGAAGTGCATAATGAATTGAATACATTGTTTTCCTCTTCTATGAGCCTAAATGATAATTCTCTTAGGAAGAGTGGTGAACTTGGTGTTACCCCTAGTTCAACACTTTTTGTTGTCCTTTTAGCTGTTTGTCATACTTCTATATACGATGAACATGATTGGGATGCAGACGACCTGCCAGAGGTTGACTCGCATGTGCCTTAATAGTCTTTCCTTTATTTTCCTTTTTCATGTTTTTTTATGTCATTTTATGTGCATAATGTGATCCCCCATAACATTTGATTTGTTGTATATATCTCTTTGCATGGCATTCCTCTATTTATATCTACATTCTTCTCTATGTCATAAATTTTTTTCTTTTATCTTTTTCATTTGTCTTGTAGTTTCCTTTTGGGGATGACATAAGGCATCGAGACATTCATGTCTCTTCCATGTTGACCCAAAATATTTTCTCTGGTTTTTCTCTCTTTATGTCATTCTTCCTGTTCCATGAGTATTTAGGGAATGATGATAGTCTAAGCTCTCTAAAAAAAATGTAGCAAGGACATACTGACCCTAAATCCATGGATCCCTCATGTGTTTGAGATTTCATTTTGGGGGAATCCCCCTCCTCCTTTTCATGACATAGCTTCATTTGGAAATATATGACTTGGAATAGGGCTTTCCAAACAAGGTCTCATGCCCTCTTTATTGTTAACATTTATCGTTTTCTACTTTAAAGTAATTTCTCATAGCATGGTGTTTAGAAATTTCTTTAAAGTGGGGGCATACATCGACATTATTCTTTTGCATTTTGTATTTCATGTTTCATAGTGCAGTCTTCTTACTTCATGTGATGCTTCTTTCACTTTGTAGTGACATTGGGTGTGATTTCCTTCAAGAGCATGATCTCTTTTAGCATATTATATTCCTCTTAGTGGCTTGATGCGACACACTGCATCCCATAAGTTGTGAATCTTCTATTCTTCAATTTTTCCTCTCTTGGAGACATTAGGCACAATGTTCCCTAAGTTAAGACCTAACATGAACTAATAAAAACTCATTTGAATGTACCTTACACTATTTTACATTTACATTTTCAGTTATATGGCCACCTTGCATAAGAAATTTTTCTTGTTTGTGGTGCCATCTTGTTTGTTCATGAGTATCACGCATACGAAGCTTTGATTGCTTCATGAAGCTCAAATTACATTGTTGTGTGGCACTTTATCAAATTTATAAGGAGGTATGGCTTTGGTCTAGTTGTATGTATGAGATCCAAACTTAGGTGTGAATCTCCCATATCCACTTACTTATTTTCATGAGCGCATATCGACCACATGCATATGTGTCTCACCTTCTTAAATACTCACCCAGTGGACAACCTAAAGTTTTGTTGCCTTAGAGTGAGTGTTAATTTTTTAGACAAACAACTTAGATCTGATCCACAGTGTGTGGGACAAATAGTCGAAGCTTGATCCACTCCTTTTGTTTCTATTTTGTTTTTCCTTTTCTATGTGTTTGGTAGTGTATGCTTGTTCCTTGTTGTTGCTCCTTATATTATTTACATGTGTGTTCTTTTGTTTCTATGTTGGTTTTCTATAGGATCTTGATCCTAGGGGTTTGATCATCCCTCTTGATCGTTGTCATGCTATCTTATTGGCATTGGTACATTTGAACCCCTCTTGATGTGAGTTTGTCTACTTTAGTGTGAGTTTGAAGCAATTTCCTCTTCTCACTAAAGTGGGGGCTAGGTGTAGTGTAGAAAAATGTATCCCTTTACATTTTCACACTTGTTTGGGTCCTCCCTATTACATTGAGCTTAATGTTTCCTTGATTTAGTGTTGTAATGTGTTTAGCACACCCACATTAGGTCTTGGACCCTTGTAAACTAAATGAACTTAATTGTGTCTTATTTAGGGTGTTGTAAGGTATTTTCTTACACTTTCACACTAATCTAGGGTTTTCATTAATTAATTGGGATTCTTTATGTTTTATTTGGCCTTATTTTGCAACCACAAGCCTTAATTAATGCATCTTTTTGAGGATAATCCTAGCATGTTTCAATTAACCAATCATAAATTAATGTTTTTATATTGTATGGCCCAAATTTAGTGATCTGGGACTCATACACTACCTTGGGTGTATGGGTCCCAGCTAAGTTTCAGGGTCCCGATCTAGATTTCACATTAATCTAAGCCTTTCTTGAAAAATGTGTCCCAAGCCAAGACTAATGGGACTCATATGCCAAAACTAGCATATGGATTCCTGTGTAGCTTAAACCTAAATTAAATTCAAATTCTTGGTGGGATTTTATTCTCCTAGATCTAATGTTTGCTTGTAGTGTTGTAATTTTAAGGAATTTGGCATAAACAAGTATAAATACAAGGTTATTTCACTCATTTTCACCTAAGACTTTCATGAGAGCATTCCTTATAGAAAATTCGAGTTTATGGGAGTATTAAAGAGTTTACTAGAGAATTCAAGAGCATTCAAGGGATTATTATCAAGTGTTTTACAGTATTATTCAAGTATCAAGCATCATTTCAAAGTCATCATGCATCATGTTTATTTTTGAGCTAACATTTGTGATGTAGGGTTTCATGATTCAAGTAAGCATTCATGTCAAGATCCACATCCATTGGAGCCATTTCATACATATTTGAAAAATCTTATTCAAGGGTTTGGTGAGTTGCAACATTACATATTGTTCATTCATCATTTTTCCTTTCTATATCATTTCATTTCAAGGTTTGATTACCAAAACTAGGTTTGACCAAGGCAAACCCATTTATATTAATAAAACAAAATTTTTCCCTCTCTTTAGTGTGTGATTTATAGATCTAGGTTGACTATCCCTTAAGGAGAAATATTTGAGAAAAGTTGTCAAGGTTGCAAAGTTGTCAAAGTTGTCACTTTGTTTACAATATCACTAAAAGAAACCTATAGAGCAGAATTTGACAATTTAGATCTGAAAATTAGGTTGGGAAGGAAGAGCAAAGATAGAAGAGTAGATTCAGATCTTGATCCTCTGAAAAATCTTAGAAGGACTAATATGCCACTTCTGGTGTATGAGTCCTAGTATAGTGGATTTTCTAGGTTTCTGAAGTTCTAGATCTAAACCACTGTCAAATTTTTGTTCCTACCCAAAAACCCTAGTTTGGGACTGATATGCCCAACCTGGCATACAGTGTGCCCTAAATTCTATATTTTTAGGATTATAGAGTTTTTTTTAGCACATTCAAGTTTCCAAGTGTACCTCTATGTTTTTCCAGCTTACTGTCCTGATTTGCACTCATTTCTAGGTCATTCATTTGAGTTTTGCATAGCATTAGGTTTTTTCATTAGATCTTGCTTGTTACTTGTCTTTCCAAGTCCTAGATTGGTGGTGAATTCATCTTTAGTCTTTAATCATACCCTAGGATACCTTATTGTAAATCTCTTTCCCTTATTCTATCATTGTATTGAGATCTCTAAGGTATCCTTGAGTGAAACTTAAGTGAAATAGGACCCTATCTTTATACTCCATCTCCTAAAAGGTGGAGTACCCTATTTCTTAGGTTTCACAACAAAAGGATTTTCATTTTCATTTTCAACGACAAAATGATTTTAATTTTCATTTTCAACAACAAAAACATTTTCATTTTCATTTTCAACAACAAAAGGGTTCTCATTTTCATTTTCAACAACAAAAGAATTTTCATTTTCATTTTCAACAACAAAAGGGTTTTCATTTTCATTTTTAAAAAAAAATGATATTTTCATTTTCATTTTCAACAAAAAAGAGTTTAAATTCATTATCTCTATGAATATTATCAATCTCAACATTGTTAAATCTATCTTGTTTTAAATTTTCTATATTTTCCATATCATTCAAAGGTGGATTTGAATACATACCTAGATTCATGCTTATTGTCACATTCTCCATAGCATTGAAAAGTGGATTTGAAGACATACCAAGATTATTTTGTATAATCATATTATTTTCCACATTCACGTCTTGCAAATTCAAATCATCTACATCCATGACCTCTCTTCAATGTTTTTCTCTTCAATAGTCATGGAATCGAATGCTTCAACATTATTGATTATTTGAACCCTCATTCTTCTATCTCTTTTTCTTTTGCCTCCTTCTGTCTCTTTTCTTCAATATATTCAAGGATCAAAACCCTCCTATCTTTCCTCTTTTGATGACTTTGTGATCCCATGATTACAAAATTCTGAAGTACAAATGAATTTCAATAGTAAAATTCTAGTTTTTATTCCTCCTTTGAATGAGTAGAAAGTGAACAAAATTTCACTTCAAAATTGTCCAAATATTTCCCCCCTTTGAAAATTAAAATTAAATTACAAGTTCAAGATCTTGTCGAAGACAAAATCCAATAGAAAATGGAAGAATTAGTTGTTGCTAGTCGTACACTGTCAAGTTGCAAAATTGATAGTAATTTTTTAGCAATAAAAATTAAAAAAAGGTCAAAATTGGAATGGGATCCCATTTAGAAATGAGATCATGTTCCATTTTCCAATGTTCAAAATAATTAATAAAGCAAACAAGATCCCATTTCCTAAATCGAGATCCTATTTTTTAAAATTTAAATTTTTGGTCAGGTTTTTGCTTTTTTTTTTCCATTCAGGAAAATCCTTGGGGACCTGAACCTAATCTTTAGACCTATTTTGAGCTACAACTTGAAGGTGGGTGATCCCAAAATACTAGTTTATAATTTTTGTTTGAATTGGACACTGAACTAATTTTTTCTAATTAAATCTTCACTTTCAGGCACCTATAGTGGCTAAACCATGAGGAATTTGAAGATGATGCAAACTAGTGATTTGTGGCATTTTGTCTATAGATTCTAAATATATTTTTTTCAAAATTTCTGGAATCAGATTGCACTTCTTTTTCCATCTCCTTTGAAAACTAGTTTTTTTCAGTAAACACCATTTTTAAGGAGTGATGCTCACCGTATACAACATAAATTTTTTCCATGAAGAATAAATTCTAATTTTTTCGAATTTGGATTTGTAACTACGATATCTAGTGCTTTAATTTGGTTTCATAGTTTTTTTTGAATATTTTTTCCTTAATAAAGTTTCAAAGTCAAACCAATTACAATTTAGACATAGGCAGACCGTATACAACATAACTTTTTTTGTATGTATCGAAATTCAATTATTTTTTTTGTTGGATCAAGGACTTCAATATCTAGTGCACTGATATTTTTCATTTTTTTTTTGATAATCTGCTATTTTTCCACATGTGTAAAACAAGAGCTCGATTTTTGGTGAAAAACCTACATTCACAAGAAATAAAAAATAAATATAATATAATCAAATTAAATTTATTTAAAATTATACTTTTTAGAAAGCTTATAATAAAGACTACATACTCACAAAAAAAATAAAATTAAATGAATTCATTTGATCCCCCAAAAGATAAATCAAAAGTGGTTTTTTATCAGTATTTTGATGGGTGTAAAGGAGACTCCATTATAGGTATGGCTTAAAACTAGCGGGGTTCTATCCAAGGGGGTTTGATCTAAGGTGGTTTGATCAAACCCTCTTCAATTGGAATCATTTCAATGGAACTTTTCAAGGCTCAAATCATTATATTTTCTAAAAATATGTGATTTCAACAAAAAATAGGATCTTCGAGAAAGTGTAAACCAATATTGTGGGATCACCCAGGTCATGTCAATGTCACAAGAAAATAGTGACTTTGGACATATGTCTAAAGACCTTTTTTGCAGAATTTTTTGACGAAATTAAAACCCATTATAGATGAGACTATGTAGATTCAAAATATGTAATTGTTTTTGCAATTAGATTATTTTTTCTATTTTTAAATATTTTTTTATGAAACTAGTCCATAAACTTGAAATATCAGGGTTTTTTAGTATTTTAATAACTTTTTATTAAAATATTTTTTGAAAACTGAATTATATATCAACATTCTTCAAACATTTCTTTTCAATTTGAAAAAAAATCAAAAAATGATAAGTTTAGGTCATGTTATGCATGACGTGCATGAGGATTTTTCAAAACAACAAATATGGCCAATAAAAAATTAACAAAAAAACTAAAAAAAATATTACAAAAAATATCTTCAACATTCTTCAGTGTGTTACAAATATTTTCCCAAAAGGATTTAGAAAAATTCAATTATTTAGGCTAGTATATGGATGACATACACGCACATGGTATGGTAAAAAAAACTAACTTTTAAATAGTTGTTTTTAGACATACCTATTGAATTTCAATTTCTATCATTTGGGTATTAAAATAAATTACATATTTGGAAACTAAACTTTGAGTACTACATTTTATGATTAGTGAATTTTTCTAATATTCTATCTCTAAGTGCTTCAAATTTTAAGGTTAAATGTGAAAAATTCTGAAAATTAGTGAAAAAACTTCCACTTTTCGGCCAAACACTGGACTCAACTTCTTGCACACAACCGAAACCACCTCTTATTTTTTTGGGACTAAAAAAAAGAAGGTAGCACTAAGCTAACGAAGGATCCTCGATCTAAAAAAAATATCTAGTTGCATTGAGAATATTAGAGGAAAGGATGTCCCAAAAGTCCTAGAAGAAGGTAGGTGAGAAACCATCAGGGCCAAACACTTTATTATCTCCAAAGGAGAAAACAACTAATTTATCCTCCTAAATCGACACTACTCTTCCAAGATCATGAATATCACTTTCCAAAGTTTCCTTTGGGATGACATCAAGCAAAGAATCAAGATCGACTATAGGAGGATGGGATCACCACCAACATTTTTAAAGGAGGATATAACCTCGTTAGCAACGTCTTCATCCTTAGATAGTAACTCAACCTTTTCATCAATAATGGAATTAATTTTATTCCTTCTTCTATGTTTTAAATTTTATTGGAGGAAGAATTTGGTATTCTTATCACCTTCTTGAAGTCATTGGATTCTTGATTTCTATTCCTAGAAAATTTCCTCCTTTTTTGCATTCTGGAACAATTCATTCCTCAGTTGCCTTTCTTTGATAGAAGTGTCATCATCTATAGACCCATTTTCTATTTTGTCTTGGATATCTTTAAGATTGCTAAGGATGTTCTATTTTGTGTGAAATAAGCTCCCAAAAGAATATTTGTTCCAACCTTGCACATTAGACTTGATTATTTTAAGCTTTTGAGCTAAGAAAAATATTAGTATACCATGACAAGGCTGATTCTACCATCATCAAATCAAATCCTTGAACTTAGGATACTAGTTCCACATAATCTCATATCTGAAGGGGTAGGGGCCAAGATGTCTTTGATCTTCCTCATTCAAAATGGAAGCACTATGGTCAAAATTTGATCTAGGGAGGGCAGAAAGATTTAGCTTAGCAAGAATATTCCAATCCTCAAAAATCAACACTCTATCAAGCTTAACTTGAATATGGCCACTCCCATAATGTTTGTTTGACTAGGTAAACTTAGAGCCAGTAATTGACATCTAGGAGAACATTAACAACAATAAAATTAGCAAAGTCTAACATGTTATCCATGAAGCAAAGTCTAGAAAACTCCAGGTACTTTAATTTGGGGCATAAATGTTAAGGAGGATCCACTTCAATTTTGTCATTCCAACTTCCAAAACAGTTTCCAAACAATTCTTACTGCTAAAACCATGAGATCTAGAATTTTTTTTTGGGTTCCACAAGGTCGCCAAGCCCCTAGAGGCTTCTTTAGCATTACTAACACAAAACTCCATTCCTTGGCCAAAATTTTTTAACAACCTTTTCAAAAGTATCCTATTGTATTTTAGTTTCTTGGATGAGGAGGAGATCAATCGTCAAATCAATTATACTATGTACTTCAAAACATGTTTCTTTAAAGGGATATTCAACCCCCTAATATCCATGTAATAATCTTCATGTTGATGATACAACAATTATTATATGGACAATATTGACCTAGGGGAGACTTCTCTCCAACTACATTATTTAGGTTTAGGCTAATTGGAGAGACCCTTAAGGGTCATCTATTTTCTTGAGGCTATTTACCTAGTCACATCTTTGTTTCTTGCATGTTTATTATTTAAATGACCCACCTTTTGGTCATAATCTACATCTACTTTTTTCTTCTTTTTGTGTTTTTCACTAACTTGGATCTAGGGATTTTCCGAGGTTCATTCTAAAGTGGTAGAGATGAATCTAATTCTTTAAATCCAAAAATTTCCAATGAAGCGTGCATCCTTTTATTGAGGTTTCTTGGAGAGAGCATTCCCTCTCCATCTAAATAAATGCACAAATTCTTTCCAATATCCAACTTTGAATCTTTAGGGGACTCTCAGGGTGTAGGTACTTCAATTAAATTGGAAACAACATAAACAACAAGGGGAGATGAGGAAGCCGTAATGCTAGGAACATTTTTATTTGAACCAACCTCCACACACACATATTTTGTCAAAGGAGTTTATGCTTCATTCATTTGAGGGGATTTCATCTCCATCATTTTGGTTCCTACAATACCAACATTAGAATGTTATCTTACGTCTTTTGATAGGATAGTGGTCACATCCCCATTCTTCTAAGGGGATTTCATCCCCAACTTTTGGGTCTCTACAAGACTAGCTTTGTTAGGGAAAGGAGCATTAGAAGATAGAATAGCTTTATCTTACCAATTCATGGGCCTTTTACATTCATGATAAAGGTGGCCAAACTTACCACAAATTTGGAAAAAGAGACTAGCGCTCTCATACTTGATACGTTGAGTCCATGTTTCGAACTTTTATTTCAGGGTTATAGCAAAAGGTAGAACACAATTTATAACCACATAAACACGTAATCTAATAAATACTAGCTGAGATTTTAGAGCCGTCACTTTATCAATAGAAAGAAGGCTATTAAAGGAATTAGCAATTCCTTGGAAATTCTTATGGTTTGAAAACTCTAAAGGGAGGTTGGGAAGCCTAATCCAAGTGGGGGCAGTAGAACCCAAATAAGAAGTTAGGTCTAACACCAATTTCCACTTACACAAGGAAAGGAATTTTTTAAATTTTTTATCAAGGGCCCATGGGCCTCCTATAAGAATCTTCATCATATCTTCCAAGTTAACAAAAATAAATAAGAACAACCCATTCAACATAGCACTAACATTTACCCCATCTTTTAAAGACCAAGAATTATCTATCCATTTACACACTTGATCAATATTGGGGTGGTAAGAAAAAAGTTCTCCCATGAGAGACCATTGCAAACCCACAATAGCCTCATCAATGATCTCATTTGAAACACTAATTTTTGGACCATTTACCTCACAATGAACATTAACCGTAGTAGGGGAGGGAGCAGAACTTGAAAAAAAGGAAGTCCCGCTGACTATTTTTTCCACATAAGAAGCTAGAATATCCTTCAAAACCAAAGGAACTAAAAGAGGAGAAGAAGACATATGCTCCTTTTTCCTATCTTGAGACAGAGCTCACAAACATAAAAAGATCCCTTTTTATTTTAATCCCTGAGGAGGAAATCCCCCTAGCAAGAATGTCATCAATTGGCACAAAGGACAAGGTTTTGGAAGGGGACACCAGCTGGCCCCCCTACCCAACAATGCCATGATTGAATGATAGGCCAAAATTTTGAAAAGAGTAGAGTGTTCATAAAAGGTTTTTTATGGAAGCTTGTTACTCACATATCAATATTTATGTTGCTTTTGTGTGATAAGTGATATTTTGGAGGCTTTTACCATTAAATGGGAGCTGGTTTTCCATTAAATGACAACTAAAACTTATTTTCTGATGACTTGGTTTCTAGGTGTGAGACTTGTTTTGTTGGAAGAATGAAGAAAATCTCATTTTGTTGTTTTGCATTGTCATTGATGTCACCATGTTATATGAGTTGCAATTGCAAGATTAAGTTTGATCCAGTATCTGAACCAGTATACAGTTATCATCCTCTAGTATTTTGGTCTGCAATCCTCCGTTATTGATTATTGTTGCTTATGGCTTTGAGAAATGGTCTATGGATGTTGGAAGCATGTATGTTCAGAGTCTTACATATTCAGGTGCTTGAACAAAGAATTGGCATTACTCTATTGTTACATTTTGCTATTAGGTCTATTTCTGGCCGACCTAATGGATAGTTGATGTTATGGTGAATTATTTTTGTTGTATGGATATATTTGTGACCTATCTTAGGTCCATGCTGACATGATGTAGCGTGTTGAATGTTTGAAGTGTCTTTGGAAAGATTTTGAATGCTTGAAGCTGATAGTTGGTATTTTTGGTGAATAAAGGATTGCATCTAATTAGGCTGACCTAATTGAGCTTGTGGATGTATCAGCTATGTATTTTAGATAGTTTTGAGTTTGTAGTTGTAGTTGAAGTTGTTGATGATAATGATGCAAATGTGAAGAAGTGCAAAAATGATGAAGTGTGTTAAAGTCAGTTTACTAAGATTCAAAGGAATTGAATCAACACTTGTTAGGAGTACTTTACCAATTATTTTTCTAGTTGTAAGCCATTTTTTCATTTCTCTATGTAGGAAATGAGCCTTTCATTTTGGATAGTGAGTTCTGGCAGTGAGCCACCCTTTTGTAATATTCTATAACCGGTTATACTATATTGTGAGCTAACACTCATCGTGGTTTTTCCCATTTTGGGTTTTCCATGTAAAAATATTGATGTTCATGTGTTGTGTGATTTCATGTTCTGTTAATGCTCTTACTTATCTTTACTATTATATGCATTGGAGTAATTGGATGGTATTTGTTCAATAAGTTTAAGAAGATACTGATTCACCCCCCTCTCAATAGCTTGGATATTCAACAATTGATATCAGAGCCAGGTTCCTCCCGAGAAGCCTAACAACTTGAGGAAGATTCTAAAGATGGAACAAATGGATGATAAAGAAGAGCTCCAAGCTACACTTGAGGATCTTGACAAGGTTGAAAGTGAAAATAGAGATTCGAAAGAAAATCTTGATGAAGCAAATGAATGTGTCTAAAAATTAAAAGAGCAATTGAAGAAGTTCAAAGAAAGACATAGGGAAGTAAGTGAGTAGCTGAAGCAAGCTAATGAAGAGATTACCAATTTGAAGGTACAAGTGGAGGAAAAGAAAATAATTGAAGAATTTTTGAATAAAATGGTGCAAGGAAAGTTTGATGAATGCACTAAGCTTGAACAAGAGGTGGTGAATCTAAAAGTAGATCTGGAGAAAGAAAAAATCAGTGAAAATAATTTCAAATCTACCTCTGACAAGCTTGATGAGTTGATTGCAGGGCAAAGACCTTCTAAAGACAAAGGTGGTTTGGGAAATGAAGCCGATGAAAGTTCTAAGGCTGTGCAGAATCCAGTGGATAATCAAAAGACTCAAGATAAATGGAAGCATAAAAGAAATCCAAGGAACTTTGCTAGAAGATAGCCTATCAAACACCAAATGCCCAAAGGTACCCCTCTTTCAATGGTATTTGTTTTTCATGTAATAAATTTGGTCACAGGGCAACAAAGTGTAGGAGTAGGATGAATCAGTTTCTTGGTTTATTCTCTAGTCAATGTTTTGCATGCAAGAGAGTTAGACATAGAGCTAGTGAATACATAACTCAAATGGTGAATTGGTCTAATGGAAGTAGAGTGAATCAATATTTTAATGGCTATTGCTATAAATGTAACAAGTTCAGACACAAAGCTAATTAGTGTAGGTCAAGGGTCAATGGAGGACAAACTAATAAAAAAAATGTTGTCTACTACAATTGCAACAAACCAGGACATATCTCAAGAGTTTGTAGAAGTAAAAAGGTGATGCAGAGCTAGGAGGATTCAACAAAACATCTCACAAACCTTCAATAATAATCCAACACAATCTTTGTATAACACATGCTAGTAGGCATTGTATATCACATTGGAAACATAACTATGGCAGCCCACAATTTAGTGCAATGAATAGTCATTAATAACTTCTATAAAACAATAATGAAGCCAATCGCTCCAGTGAGATTGAAGAAAACATAGTTATAGACTTTTCCTCCAATTTTTATGAAGATCCAATGGTGGAAATGAAAGTTATTGTATTTTCCCAAAACTGCAAACCCTAGGTAGGGTTCAGACCTGCCCTCACAAAAATGGTCATAACTTACTCAAATCTTAATGAAATTTGATGAGACTTGAAGAAAATAAAATTATATTCACATGGAAACAAAATAAAATTGGTTTCAGGTCCAAAATATAGACTTTAGAATCTGTACCATCACATTTTTCAGACTGTAAATTCTGCACAATATTGTTACAGTAGGCAGTCTCACCAAAATAGTCATATCTTCCACAAAACTCAATAAAATTCAATGAGACAAAAATAATTAGAAACTAGAAACAGAGATATTTCCATAAATATGTAATATTCCATTATTTGAGTCCATACCAGGCTGTAAAAAGCACAACTTCAGCCTGGAAACAATGTGAAAATCAAAAAATGCACAAAATTTGAGGTTTCCATTCATCAAACTTTAAAAAAAAATGTCTCCAACCCCCAATTCGAGTTTTTTAGGGTGTATTTATACATTTCCAACCAAATCCAACCATTTTCAACTACCTTTTGATTAGTTTGTTGACAAAACACCTTAATGACACTTTTTGACAAGTTGCTTGACAACTTTCTTGAGCAACTTTTACAATTTTTACAATATGGAACAACCTTAAACATTATTTGAAAAATGAATTAAAATGTGACTTCTTGATACTCAAACACCTCTAGAATGGTTTGATAAACCTTATTATAAGACTCAATACACAAAAATATAGAAACTATTTACAAATGGCCTCATGGAGGCAAGAAATCAAACAGGTGCTCTTGCACCAAAAGGAAAAGCTATCTGATCTGGTAAAGAAGAATGAACCAATAAAGAAAATTGAAAAGAATGAGGCTAACCAAGAAATAAAAAAGATTTGGAAGAAGAAAGAAGAGCCTGAAACAATAGATGTGTTTGTGCCCTCATCCGATGTAGAAAATTCCTCTAGAAACTAGACCTAGCATGGTCTTAGGGGGAGCTTTAACAAAAAATTGTTTAAACACTTTGATGTTTGGCGTGTCACTTTTGGCATGAGGATATGTTATAAGGAATGGATAGTTAGAAGTTATGCAAGTGGAACTGGAAGAAAATGTGCTAGCATGATCATTTGCAGAGAAAATTAGGGTTTTTTGTGCAGAGAAGAAGAGTTTTTAGCAGCTTTTTGAAATCTATTGCATTTAATGTGAAATAGGGCAGATCAATGTTTTATAAAGTAAATGTGTAAGGAATTTTAATCACTTGTGTGTTTGAAGAAATTGGAGAGAATTTTGGAGCGTTCTTAGGTGACTTGGAGTTCGAGTTGTGCAAACCCTAGTTCTGGTTCTTCATAAAGAAAAAGGTATTTTGCTTATCCATGTTGTTGTGGGATTGTGTGAATCATCTTTTTGAAATTGTTTGAGCTTGATTTGTGGAGAAATGGAAACCCTAGTAGTTTTTAAAGTGTTAGAAAGACCTAGACCATCATATAGGAAATATTCTATGAAGGTTTTCGAGGACAACCCTATGGGCACCTTCTCATCGATCCCTCACGGGGTTATGCTGACCAAAGATACAAGAATGTACATTCGAGTAAAGATTAAGGAATTCACTAGCAATAAATTGATAGATATTTAGTAGAATGAGCTCACTGGGGATACTTTCTTGGTGAAACCTGAATATTTGAATATTGTTGCAAAGAAATTGGACAGATGGAACTACTTTCCTAATTTTAGTTCCATGGTTGATGATAAATATGTAAAACCAGTCCTCAGCAAAATGCATGATAGATTCTTGTGGACTAATAGACCCCATCTGATATCTAAGGAAGCAATTAAGGCTGTTATTGGACTTTGTGATACCAGACTAATACTCATGTTGAAAGAAGTGAAGAATGAAGTGGTGATGGAACTCACCGGTGCCACATATGATAGGAGAGAACTTGCTACAAAGCCTATCAGTAATCTCGCTATGAAGTATGTTGCTATAATGATCATACATAAAAATTTACTTCACCAATAGAGAGAACTTTGTTTCTTCCATAGCTATTTATATTGGTTTTGATATGGAAGTTAATGGTGCAGATTATTATTTATGCAAAATTCTTTGACAACAATTGCTTAAGAACTTAAGGATGACCAGAGAAAGGAAGTATGCATTTAAATTTGGGTCCTTGATTATGTGTCTATTGTTCTATTTTTTGAAGAGACTTCCTGGAAGGGATGATATAATTTTTTGGGATTCATCCAAACCAATGGCACATTAGATCTTTAATTACTTGCATAATCTAGGTGATTTGAAGAACAAAAATTTAATGCTCTAACAACATTCTTTGTTGTATTCAAGAGCAACATGAATGAGAGAAAGGATTCCAGGGAAAGTTGTTGAGAAATACAAAAAAGATATTATATTTCATGTCTCTTCTGATGAATGTATGATTGAATTTATTGAACCCCGAACCGTATGGATTCAACCATTAGGTTATGAAATTACAGAAGATGAAGCCAAAGGCTATGTACAGATGTTGCTGAAAAGTTTGAAAGATGCCAATGAACCTAGAATTGGCACTTATGCTGAAAAATCTATGGAGGTTCACTTGGAGCACAAGAAGCCAATAATAAGAAAGAATGTAGAAAAGAAACTTAGAGAAGTCGGTTACAGTGACAAGGAGATTGCACAAGGTAGGGCTAAGAGAGAGTGGATGGAGGGAGAATCTTCAAGACTAAGGAGATTTGGAAGGACTACTCCTTCTAAACCCTCTACAGCCCCTACAGTGAAAGTTGAACCTAGTGCTACTGATAAAGGAAAAGGCCTAGCTTCTTTTGGGCCTACTACAAGATCTAGGAAAAGGAAAGAAACTCCTCTAATGGTACCTGGGAAGAGAGGAAAAAAAATGAAAGCTAAAAGGGAGAAAAACCTTAGCATCACTGATGATCAAGATGAAGAGGAGGAAGACCCTGAAGCAAAATTGGTAAGGAAGAGAAGAGGAAGCTTATCCTCTGGTGAAGGTGCTTCTCAAGAAGTTGGTATTGATTCTAAGAGATTGCATATTGTGTCATCTTTTGATGGAGAACAAGAATTTTTTGTTCATGTGCACACCAAATCCAAATTGAAGAAAGCTAAGGTGTCTGAAGAAGCCTCCCTAGACCAGGAAGAATAGGACACTTCAATAAGACCTAATTCCCCTTTCAAATTAGAGGCTATACTCAATTATTTGCTACATTTTGAAGATATGTTGAAGCCTACAACAAAATATTATGATCAAGTGGGGAGAGAGGATAGAAAGACATTAATTTTATCCACTATTCAATATGTTATCACATTGGATGTTAGGTGGGATGATGTAAAGAATGAAGTATCTGAGAAAATGTGGGTAGCCTTGATGAAAAGGTTATCAGAGGTTGTTGAATTAGAAGAAAAGATAAAAAATGATGCATTTAAGAAAATTGGGTCTTCTTTGACCCCAAATGATTTGGAAACCTTGAAGAAAATATGTGCAAAAATGCTCTGAATGAAGAAAAGAGTGAATATTTTAATGACAAAGGACAAAAAGTAGATAAAGAAAATAAGAAAGGAAACTGTAGAATTAATTAGAGATACAACTGAGAAATATGGCATGCTTTGTGCACTACCATCCGGTTATGCACCTAAGACAGGTGAAGAAGTTTCCATAGAATAAGTTGAGGAAGACATTCCTCCTGGTACAGGTGGTACAGGCATTTCTATGGAAATAAATGATGTAGATATCCCTTTGGATACAAGTGTTGAAAATGATTCTCCAGAGATGGAGGAGCAGAACGAGGGTGAAGTTGAGCCTGAAAAACATGATAATGTCTCTCTAGAGCATGTCGAAGGTGAGAAAGATAATGTTGAAGAGGAAAAGGGTAATAATGAAGGTGAAAAGGATAATGTTAAAGGAGAGCAAGATAAAGGTGAAAGTGAAGGAAATGATGAAGATGGCAATAGGGACAAAGATAAATATGAAAATAGAAAGGATGAAGTTGAAGAAGAAGAAGAATAAGAGAAAGTGGAAGAAGAAAATAAGGAAGAAGAGCAAGAAAAGGAAGAACTGAAGAAGAGAAAAATGAGGAATCTGCTGGGAAGAATGAAGAAAACCAAAGGCTAGTTGTAGAAGATCATAGGTCTCCTAGAGAATCCTCCTTTAGTGATGATGTATTAAAAGGATTGCTATCCAAGAAAATCAGGTTCTAGCCAGTGATTCCTCTGGAGCTTCTACAACCTTCTATGATTCAAGGCTCTGTGAATTTAGATAAAATTTCTCCTATTCATAATTTGGTATTGGGTGATGCATTACATGCATCTGGTAGAAGAGAGATTCTGGAGACACACCAGAAAGGGACATAACTGATTGAAGATGCTCTTAAGGAATTACAGGAGGCTGCACTCGATACTTCAATGGATACATCTCTTAATCTGGTAGAAAATTTGAGACTGTTATTGGACTCCTTTAAGGAGTATGCCTCTAGAATTGGTGAGAAGACAAAGCAAGAGGTTGAGGAGAAGCTGGCAGAGAAGAGGTTGTTGGAATTACATAAAAAGTGTGCTCTGGCACACACAAATGTTGAGAAGAATCTGGAAGTCATGTAGATTTGTGAGTTTGAAGCAAATTTTGTCTTTGCTTATTGCTTGAAGTGGTTGGATGCCACTTAGAATATTAAAAATATTATGGACTCCATTGAGTCACAATTGACTGTTGTCTCTGGTACCTACAATGCATCTAAGGATAGAGACATATCAACCTAGAATGCCATCTCTACTCATAGAGATAAATTTTTCATTCTATAGAAGCAAAAGGAAGAAATCATAAAAAAAATTGGTCAGTTAGGTGACCTTGTAAGAATGGAGTACACCCCGGTTGCCAATGCTTTAGCAAGTGCAGAGAAACTTGAGAAGATAAATCTGACTCCTAGTACTCCAGATGATGCAAAGGATAGTCTGATGGATTTCGAATCCCTAAATAGGATGTTGATTTTTGGAAAGAAGAGTAGGGAGAATTGTAAATCAGCATGGAAAGGTATTATTAAGGAGATTCAAGGCTCACCATCCTCCAGTTAATGTTTAATTTCTTTATTTTTCATATTTCTTTTTGGCCGCCCTTTGTCCTTGATGTCAAAGGGGGAGTGAAAAGTGATAGAGGAAGAGAATACTGGTGATAAGGGGAGAAGTGTTGTACATAAGAGGTATTGTAAATTTTGGCACATGTTGCCATCAATGAGAAAGGGGGAGATTGTTGGAAGGATGAAGAAGAACATCTCTTTGTGTTGTCATTGATGGCACCATGTTATATGAGTTGCAATAGCAAGGTTAAGTTTGATCCAGTATCTGAACCGGTATATAGTTATCATCCTCTGGTATTCTGGTCTGTAATCCTCCGCTGTTGATTATTGCTACTTGCGGCTTTGAGAAATGGTCTATGGATGTTGGAAGCATGTATGTTTAGAGTCTTATGTATTTAGGTGCTTGAATGTCGAATTGGAATTACTTTGTCATTGCATTTTGCTATTAGGTCTATTTCTAGCTGACCTGATGGACAGTTGATGTTATGGTGAATTAATTTTGTTGTACGGATATATGTGTGACCTATCTTAGGTCCATGCTGACATGATGTAGCCTGTTGAACATTTGAAGTGTTTTTGGAAAGATTTTGAATTCTTGAAGCCGACGGTTGGTATTTTTGGTGAATAAAGGATTGCATCTAATTAGGCCAACCTAATTGATGCTTGTGGATGTATAAGCTATATATTTTAGATAGTTTTGAGTTTGTAGTTGTAGTTGAAGTTGTTGATGATGATGATGCAAATGTGAAAAAGTGCAAAAAATGATGAAGCTAGTTAATTCAATTTACTGGGCTTCAAAGGAACTAAATCAACACTTGTTAAGTGTACTTTACTAGTTCTTTTTCTGGTTGTAAGCCATTTTGTCATTTCTCTCTATAGGCAGTGAGCCTTTCATTTTGGATAGTGAGTCTTGGTAGTGAGCCACCCTTTTTGCAATACTTTATAACTAGTTATACTATATTGTGAGCTAACACTAACCATGGTTTTTTCCATTTTGAGTTTTCCACATAAAAAAATCTAGTGTTCATGTGTGTTGTGTGATTTCATGTTTTGTCAATGCTCTTGCTTATCTTTACTATTATATGCATTGGAGTAATTGGATGGTATTTGTTCAATAAGTTTAAGAAGATATTGATTCACCCCCCCTCTCAGTATCTTGGATATTCAACATGTTTCAAGCTCAAATCTCACACTATATGTAGCATATAGGCCAATAAAAATAATAGTAAATTAAAAAAATACAACACTTATAAGATACAATTTCAATATATTTTCTAAATGTTAATATATTAATACAAATTTGGCATAATTATTGTATGGCATATTAATATTAATAATTAATAATTTTATTTCAATGGGACAAAATGGTTGCATGCCTATATTCTGGCTTAATGGAATAAAAACCGTGCAATAAATTAGGTTCATAATAATGACAATATATAAATATAAATTTTTAATTTTTTTATCAAACCTTATCAACTAGTATTTTACTAAGACATTTATTATTATTATCATTATTTAATTTATCTATAATTTACTTATTTGTAGCTTCATTTATATAAGATAATTCATATGGAAGAAATCCATTCCTTAAAAAAAGGCATAATAATAGTTCACCTTCATTTTTCCTAAAAAAATTAAATATTTCACATGTTCACTTTAGGGAGATTCAATTTTATTTTAAGAAGATCAAATTTCTTTGTTTTTGATTGGTTCAAAACCAGCTTATTAATAACTAATTAAACAATAAAAAAGACTCAATGTAATATTTCCTAACAACAAGTACTAATAAAAGGAAATTCTTTAATAGTATTGAACCAAAAACTACCAAAAAAGCAACCATTGTGATTAGAGACAAGGAGGAGCAAGGTAAATTGGATGATTCTAGCAGTGGGAGGGGTGAGAGGAGGTCGGCTAGGCTTGATGACCAGTCTACAAAAGAGAAGAAACTTTGTTCGAAGAGCCTGGGGATGACACTCAAGAGGAATATTTTCCTCCCATTAATTTGAGTAAAAAGGAGTTGTCAATTGTTTTGGGAGAAGATCTCTCAAAAGACTTTACCAGTAGTGAATAGGATGAAGAAATGGTTGGTGATGAACAACCGTTGGTTGAAGCCTTGGAGGATGAGGAAGTGGAAGGGATTTAGAATATTGAGCGTGAAGTTGAGAATGTGGTTAGGGAAGTCATGAAGGGGTTGGATGATAAACCAATGAAGGAAAAGATTGCGTAGATGCAGGATAATGTTAGGCCCTTGGATCCCTATGCTTCTCAATTTTGGGAGCTTCAACATAAAGTGGATAAGATGGACATGGCCTTTAACAAGTTAATAGTGATTACCTTGGGCATTTTTCAAAATCCTATCTTTGGCATGGTGAGTGGGGTGACTAAGGCTAGGAAAATCCATTGGAAAGCCTCTTGGGCTATGGAGGAGCAACTCGAAGATGGAGTGACTAGATCAATGGAATAGTATAGTGGGGCAATGGAATACCTCGAGCATGAATGGAACCTTATCTACTACCCTAAGCAGTAATTGGGATTTTTGGTCTATGTTTTTTAGTTTTTGTTCTATGCTCTTACTGGGCCTGCATGCCCTTCAAAATGTTCGTTTTGGTTATGTCTTTTGGGTTGTTGTTCTTTGTTGGTTAGTGGTTTTTGTTGTTCCTGGTTGTTAGGTGTTGGTCCTACCATAGGGTGTTGGTTGATTTTTGACCCCTGCTATTTTGTTGTGTTTGTTTTGGTGGCCTTTAGGCCTTGTTCTACTCTTTGGTTGGGTTCAAGGGTCCTTTCCCCTACTTTTGTTACCAAAAACAAGTACTAATAAATATAAGAAAATAAATTTTTGAAAGTCACATACTTTTATTAAAAAAGAAGAAATGAAAAATTATATTAAGAATATAATTCTACCCATAGCCTTGAATCCAAAAAAATTATTTTAATCATTATTCATTTAATCTATATAATAATTTAAGCCTCAAACCTTCCTTTTATTATAACTAAACTCCTATCATTAATAGAATAAAAATAAATTATATACTTATATATAAATTAATTTATATTTCTCTAAACACAACCAACCTATATTTAATCATAAACTTTGTTCAATATTTCTTCCATCAAATTATAAAAAGATCTCCAAAACTTCTACTAACAAACTAATGAAATGTCAATTAAAACAAAACAATTAAAGAAAAATTAAAAAATAAAATTATAATTTTTTTAACCATCTAATGGAATAAAATCCAAATAAATTTGTAAAAGATTTAACTATTTTTTTTAATAAAAAATAAAACTCATATCCAAACATAATCCTCCTTCCTTCACTTATATACATAAACCTCAAAACTCTTTGAACTCTTGTAACTAATTTAATACTTAAAAAAAAACTATATCTAACCATATAGAAAAGAAATTTTATTCTCAAAATATAACTTTCCAATAATAAGTGCAAACTTTTCAAACTTTTTTTCCTCTTTAAGAAAAAAAAACTCTAAATTAATTCATGATTCATATTTTATCTTCTACAAACAAACTAATCATATTTTAAAAGATAAATCTCAAAAAATTAAAATAAAAATATTTTTCTTTAAAAGCCATGTAACATGTCCAATCTAATAGAACTAAAATAAATGTGTAAGACATTTATTTACTAGATGAAAAACTATAATATTTAAGGTTTGATTTTTCTTGGATTTTAGAATGTGACTTTTTCCACCCATATTTAAATAAGTCTAATATAAATCTCTACACAAAGCAATATAAGACACTTATTCATTAAAATATTAAATAATATTTTAATCAACTTAACTTTCATAATGTATATTTAAATCTAAAACTATCATTGATAGAAACACATATAACAAAAATATAATCAAGACAAAATTAATTGAAAAGCTATACAAATAGCAAGAACTACAATTGAAATACTTTAGAGAAAAAAAGTGTGAAGCCACTCTTATAGAATAAATTTTTGAAAAAGTACTATTGGTTTAATGGAAAGATGGACAATCTTTCACTTGAACATTAGGGGTAGTTGGGCAGGTTCCAAGAGCACAATGATCATCAAATAGTCCACCCCACCATTGCATACTTTCTAAATTTTGTGTTGATTGTAATGCAAAATAAAAAACAAAAGCCATAAATGTCACTCCTGCATCCAATGCCCTTGACATGTGATATAGTTATACTTATAGGACACCACTATTTATGCCTTCTAAAAATTATGAAGTTGAATAAAAATTCCATTGTTATCCACAATGCCCCTAATGTGATATAGTTATACTTCACCATTGTTTATGCCTTCTAAAAATTATGAAGAATAAAATCTCATTGTAATCCAACAAATATAGTTTATCGACCTTGCGGGTGGTATGCCAACTCGACCTAGAATAACCGGCATATTTAGGTATGGAATCCATTTTGATTTGGGAAAAAACTTTGAAAACAACCAAATAGGTATAGGTGCAAGTATGCCCACCAAGAAAAACCAATTTTGTTTTTTCATACAAACCAAGATTGTCAAAAATTGTTTGAGGACCAACTACTCCCCATATAATTGATGCATTGAAGAAAACATCATCACCAAGATATGTCATCGATGTAAAATGTTTTCTATTGAGTCTAATAACCACCAAGCTATTCCAAAGTATACAAAGGTTGCAACTAAAGTATCCACCACCAATAAAATAAATTAAATATTTTACAATTTTAATGTATAAATCATTATAGCATCTCCATTTTTTGAATACATAACACTACAAATATAAAACTTGGACACAAATATATATTAATATAGACCATATATTTATATGTTTATTTTACTTAAATTATGCATTCAGCAAAAATATATTGAATGAAGAAATATTTCTTATAAAATTCAAAAATATTTATTTTCTAATATAAAACAAAATGCATGAAACATATAAAAAATATTATCTTTAATATGTTTAGTAAAAAAATATTTTAAATATTAATTATTTTATTAATATATTATAATAGAATAAAAAAACTATAAACATAATAAACTTAAAATTAAAATATTATATTTTTTATATTCATTTATACAGTAATTAATTAATTAATTTTGATTTTTTAGACCAAAAAAATTCTAGATAAACGACATTTAAAAAATTATTATTTAGTTATTTTTTAAATTTCATCCACAAATCCTACTAAATAAAAATACATATTCTTTCTTAATTTTTTTTACAAAACATATCTTATTATTATTATTTTAATATTTATGATTTTGAAAAGCTTATACAAATAAAAGAGGAATAGGACACCAACCATAGAGCGTGGAGGAATTTTCATGTAATGTCACACCTTAAAATCTTGGAGAAATGAAAGATCTTGATCCATACTAATGTACCCATATGTCTTGAATGCCGCATTCTTCCTAGGTACATATATCTAATGATGTACTATGTTATCACATTCAGTTCAAAATTTTCTGTGCATTAATCAAACAAAAAGAGTTCATTGAATTAGAAATTAAAATGTGAAATTTTAAGAAATAAGAGAATTAGTAAAACAAAGAAAAAAAATGAATTTAAAAATTGAAAAAGAATTGTAGAAATTAATTAATTTTATGATTTTTCTTTTATTTAATAATTAAAGATCAAATCATAGTTTTTGATAAAAAAACTCATTAAATCAAACACTTTTCACATTTAAACAACTATCTATTTTTTATTCTTTACTTTTGAAGTATAAATAGTTAAAATATTATTTATTAAAACTTCAAAATAATAAACTATTTAACTAAAAAATAACAAACAACATTTTAATTGTTATAAATTTATTATTTGAATAGATCCAACTTGTATATGTGACTCATCTGAAATTGTGCCGAATTCTCCAATAAAACCCATCTATTAATGTAATTTTAGATACAAATCAACATTTAAAATATATTGTTTAAACCTATCCATTTGAAAGTAAAATAAATTTTCACATTGATACCTGATTGGTAGTAGCTTGAATGATTCCAACAGGCAGGGTGAATAAAAAAGCATTCCCACAAGCAAGAAACAATCCCCAAGATCTTAATTGCAGATTATTCTTGCAACCCTCACAAGCTCCTAGTGCTAATGCAAAGGTCAATGCTAATAAGATAAAAAACTAGTACTGTGGAATAATCTTGTAATTTTTCTTCATCAACCTGGTGTGTTGCAAGAATATAGAAAGGAATGAAGGTGTTTTCATTGATGTCAACTGGTTAACTGGTTATCTACTAGGTGTTGTTGGCTATATATGTTGAGGATATTTAGAAAATTGTATTAAAGGAAGTTTACAGGTATTCAGTTGTTGCTTCAGTATTTTCCCCTATATTCGTGCAGTTTAGATACGATGGTCATGTGGTTGTTGAAGGTTTCTATATCCATATGTTTGGTTGTTGGTTAATTGTGAAGCTCGAGTTGTGTTCACTAGTTTTGAACTATGTTTTTCTGTGTTTTGGTTGAGGTCTGGGAGAAAGGTTTTTGGTTTGGATTTCTCTTTGATGAAGTCTTTTGACTTGTGGTTCTAGAGTTAAGATGTTCTGATTGCATTGAAGATATTTTTGGTTTCTAGAAGTTTTGAGCTTAATTTTTCTATGTGTTTTACACTAGTTCGACCGACTGTGTGTTAAGCACTATCTTTGAAGTTAATGAAGCGTGTTGGATCTATTTTTGGGTCCCAACAAAGCATGTGTTTGGGTCACCCTCATTCTAATTCCACCCTAGGATGTTTGGCGCCAACCTAGTTTGAATTTGAAGTTGGATAGCCAACTTTGTATCTTTTTCAAGGTTGGAGATAGTATAAATACATGATGAGCTAGTAACAAAAATCATACAAGAGAAAAGAAGGAATATAAGTGAAAGATTAGATGTGACATTGATGGCATTCAAAAAGTGTGTGTGAGTTGTGTGTGGCAAATCAGTGTGAAGCTTAATGCTAAGTTACTGGATGAAATGAGCAAAAGGCGAAATCTATCATTCATGCAAGTTGATCAAGTGGCTGTGGTGGAATCCTTTGTTGCATTTAGATTTTAGTCTCTCTGTAACAAGTCTTCTTTGTCTTCTTTGTATCTCTATGGCTATGAGCCCTCCGGGTTGTGGCCTTGTTGGACAGTGAGTCGTTGTTCCAAACAGTGAGTCCTTGTTTCAGGCAGTAAGCCTTATCTCAAGCAGTGAGCCTATCTATGGCAGCGAGCCTTTTTGTAATCGGTTTTTATATTCTCTATAGTGTGATTTAGTCCTCATCGTGGTTTTTCCCTTATTGGATTTTCCACGTAAATCTAGTGTTATTGTGTTTCTACATTGGCATTTGTTGATTAATCATTTAAGCAGTTTTAAGTATTAGTTCTGCTAATTGAATTGAAGGTTAAAATCTATGACAAATGATTCACCCCATCCTATCAGTTGTCCTATTCAACAATTGGTATCAGAGCTTGGTTCCTTGGTGAAGATCTTAATCGCTTGAGGAAGGTCTAGGATGGATAGCAAAATGGTCTTTGACTATCCAAGGTTTGATGGAACTAATTATGACATCTGAAAAGTATTGATGGAAGAATATCTAGAGTATTGTGGATATGATGTGGAGAAAGCTTACAAGAATCCTTACACTCCTCCTACTAATGGTCTGAGTACACCCAAAGAGATCAGAGCACATGAAGGGAATAATAAGGTGAAGTTCATCTTGAAGGATATTCTGGTACATTCCAGTTGATTAAGGTTCAAAATTTGAAGATAGCTAAGGAAGTTTGGGATGCTTTAGAAAGAGCGCATGATGGTGATGAAAGAGTTAAAGAGGAAAATTGCAGAATTTGGAAACAAAGTTTGATCTTTTACATATGTCCAAAGATGAAAATGTTAAAGCTTATGTATAGAGATTGGATGAGGTAGTGGCTGGAATGTGATCACTTGGCACTATTATAGATGAAACTAAGATTGTAAAGAAGATTCTCATAACTCTTCTTGATGCTTACAGTGAGAAGGTGTGTGCTATTAAGTAGACTATAGATTATAATACTTGTACTAAGGATCAGCTGTTAGGATTTTTGACATCTTATGAGATGAGGAAGCCGAGTCTAAGAAATGGAGGCAAATCAGAGACTGCTTTTAAAGCTACAAAAGTTGAAGATCCAGATGAAGAAAAAATTGATGAAATAGCTAGAAGCTAGCTTTGTAGGAAGAATGAGGAAAGGATTTGGTAAGTATGAAGTTAAGTTTCCCTTTAAATGAAATAGGTCATTATGCTGCAAAGTATCTAAAAAGATCTAAAAGGAATAAACAAAGATATGGGAAAGAAAAGAAAGGAAAGAAGATTAATAGAGATTACTATGTGAATGAGAACATTAGCATTTCAGATGAAGATTCAGAATATGAAGATCTAGATGAAAATGAATGCTTGTTCTTAGTGATTAAGGATGAACCTACTTCTACTAATTTAGAAAAACACGTAAAGGAAAGCCCTCTAGAGAAGGAGGAGAAAAATGAAGGTACAGTTATCTCTGCCCTACATGCTAAACACGAAAAGAATTTTTGGGTAATTGATAGTGGTTTCTCACATCACATGACTGGTGATAAGAGTAATTTTTTTAAGCTTGATAAATATGATGGAGGTTTGGTTATGTTTGGAGATGATACTGGTGCTAAAATATGTGAGATAGGTTCAGTAAGTTTTGATGGCAAGCATCATATTGACAATGTTTACTATGTTAAGGGTTTAAGGCATAATTTTCTAAGCATTGGTCAGATGTGCAGAAAAGGATATGATCTTGTGTTTAAGGATGAGAATTGTGAGATCTAGAAAGGATCCAAAACATTGATTGCTATAGGAAAGAAATTTGAAGGGAATATTTATCAACTTAAGGGTGTTGATGGATGATGCTTTATGACTCAGATAAGTGATAGTTGGTTATGTCATAGGAGAATGTGTCACATGAATTTTGATAACTCAGCAAGGATTAGTGTTGTTTCGGTCGTGAGAGATTTACCAAGAATTACAAAGCCTAATAATGCTATTTGTAGGAATTGTCAGTTTGGGAAGTAAGCAAGAAATCATTATAGATCAAGGGAATAACCTACTACTGGACTACTCGATTTAGTTCATATAGATCTTTGTGGTCCTATGAGAGTGAGAAGTCTCCTTGGTGAAAGGTACTTTATGCTTTTAATTGATGATTATTCTAGATATACATGGGTTACATTTCTTAGAGAGAAATCAAATGCATTAGATAGATTCAAGGCATTCAAGGCTATGGTTGAAAATGAAGTGAATTTGGAGATAAAATGCTTAAGATATAATAGAGGTGGAGAATTCACCTCCCATGAGTTCAATATGTTTTGTGAAGTGCATGGAATAAAGAGGAAGTTATCTACTTCGAGAACTCCTCAGTAGAATGGAGTTGTTGAAAGGAAAAATAGAATAGTTCAAGAGGTTGCTAGGTCAATGATTATTGAAGCCAAATTACTGGAAGTTTACTGGAAAAAATCTATTCATACTGTTGTTTATGTGTTCAATCGAGTTTAAGCAAGAGAAAATTGTACAAAGACTCCCTATGTGCTATGGCACGAAGAATTCCTACAGTAAAATACTTTCAAGTATTTGAAAGCAAATGCTATATTAGAAGGCATGAGGAAACTTTGGGAAAGTTTGATGCAAGAAGTGATGAAGGCATATTTCTTGGATACTCTACTAAAAGAAAAGCATACAAATGTTTCAATAAAAGACTGAGAAAGATTGTAGAGAGCTCAAATGTGAAGGTAGATGAGACAGTGAAGAACTCTATTGATATTGATGGATATGTGTCTGATGAACATGATTGTGCAAGAATAGAAGAAATTATGGAAGAAAAGGATAAAGATGAGCAGAAAAGTAGGATGAACATAATGAAAGAGAAGAAGATGCTTTGGTGATGACCCCTAGGAAACCGAAATATGTACAAAGGAATCATTTAAAAAATTAGATTATTGGAGACAAGACAAAAGGCGTATTAACCAGAAGCAAAGTTGTCGCTAAAGTAAATTTGTGTCTATTTTCTGAGATTGAGCCAAAGACAGTAAGTGAAGCCTATAAAGATGAACATTGGAAGGAAGAAATGAAAGAATAACTTTTGCAGATTGAGAAGAATCAGACTTGGGAATTGGTCCAAGACTATCAGATAAAAATATCATTGGATCAAAATGGGTTTTCAAAAATAAGTTGAATTAGAATGGAGAAGTTGTCAAAAAGAAAGTGAGGCTTATGTGTAAAGGCTACTCACAAGTAGAAGGCATGGATTTTAAGCATAATTTTTCCCTAGTAGCAAGAATGGAAGCTACAAGGATGTTCTTGGCATTGGCTACTTATAAATATTTCAAAGTCTATCAGATGGATGTCAAGTCAACATTTCTAAATGGTGAGTTGGAAGAAGTTTACATGGAACAACCAAAAGGATTTTAGTTAACAGATCAATTAGATATGGTGTGCAGATTGAAGAAAGCTTTATATGGATTGAAGCAAGCTCCTAGAGCTTGGTATGCAAGGTTAGACAGGTATTGGATTCAACAAGGATTTAACAAAGGTATGGTAGACAATAATTTGTACTTTAAGATTGAAAATGATAAAGTCTTGATTGTAGTTGTATATGTTGATGACATTATCTTTGGAGGAAATGAAAAAATGTGCAAGATGTTTGTGGAAGAGATGCAAAAATATTTTGAAATGTCTATGTTTGGGGAGATGCATTTCTTTCTTGGGCTATAGATTAATCAATCAGAGAAAGGAATTTTCATTTCACAATATAAGTATGTGAGAGAGATGTTGAAGAAATTTGGGATGGACGATTCCAAACCAGTAAGTACTCCTATGGTGACTGGTTGAAAATTGGGTAAAGATGACGTTTCACCTAAGACTGATCAGAGCAAGTATAGATCTATGATTGGTGGACTATTGTATTTGACTGCTACTAGACTAGATATTATGTAGGCGGTCTATCTCATGGCTAGATTTCAAGAAGATATGAAGGAAACACATGAACATTGCTGCAGTTAAAAGAATATTCAGATATTTGAATGGAACTCCAAATTATGGATTGTTGTAAAGATACTGACCTTACACTTAGTGCATATACAAATGCAAATTGGGCTGGATGTGTAGATGACAGAAAGAGTACAAGTGGTGGTGCATTCTTTCTTTGATGCAAATTGGTGGCATGGTTGAGTAAGAAGCAAGATTCAGTCTCTTTGTCTACTGTTGAAGCTGAGTATATTGTTGCTAGATCTTGCTATACAAAAGTTTTATGGATGAAACAGACATTGAAAAATATCACAGTGCTATATAATGATCCTATTTCTATCTTATGTGATAATACAAGTGCAATTAACATTTCAAAGAATCCTATGATGCACTCAAGGATGAAGCATATATCTATCAGATATCATTTCTTCAGAGAGAAGGTCATGGAGAATGAAGTCAAGCTTGAGTATGTTTTGACAAAGGATCAAATTGCAGATTTATTTACAAAGGCTCTTCCTAAAGAAACTTTTGAGTATCTTTGGGAGAAGTTAGGGGTTATTTCCCCTCCTTTCATAAACTAAGATGCATTTGGAGATGCATCAGTCTGGTGGATTCATGGTTCTATCTTTTTGGACTGATGTTTTGGTGGCTACCTCTTAGGGGGAGTAGGTAGTTTCAAGTGTTGTCATTGTGAGTATTTTGTTTTCATGTCAAAGGAATATTCAATGAACATATATTTTTCCTTTACCATTTATGTCAAAGGGGGGGAGAAAGCATGTGAAAAGGATAAAAAGCTAATGAGAGAAAGTAGGTAATGAGGAAGATGATCTTCTGAGGGGAAGAAGATAAAAGAAAAATCTTGAGAAGTATATTCAGAACTAGTATGGTGTCTTTGATGTTTTTTCACATCATGTGTTGCCATCAACGACAAAGGGGGAGATTGTTGCAAGAATAGAGAAAGGAATGAAGGTGTTGTCATTGATGTCAACTAGTCAACTAGTTATCTAAGTAGTTGTTTGTTGTATATGCTGCGGATATTGAGAAAATTGTATTAAAGGAAGTTTACAGGTATTCAATTGTTGCTATGGTATTTTCTCCTATGTTTGTGTGGTTCAGATATGTTGGTCATGTTTGTTGAAGGTTGTTATATCCAGATGTTTGGTTTTTGGTTCACCAAGTGAAGTTCGAGTTGTGTTCACCAGTTGTGAACTATTTTTTTTTGTGTTCTGGTTGAGGTTCGGGAGAAAGGTTGCTAGTCCGGATTTCTCTTTGATGAAGTCTTTTGACTTGCATTTCTAGAGTTAAGATGTTCTGGTTGAATTGAAGATATTTTTGGTTTTTGGAAGTTTCGAGCTTAATTGTTCTATGTGTTTTACACTAGTTTGGTTGACCGTGTGTTAAGCACTATCTTCAAAGTTAATGAAGCATGTTGGATCTATTTTTGGGTCCCAATGAAGCATGTGTTTGGGTCACCCTCATTCTAATTCCACACTAGGATGTTTGGTGCCGACCTAATTTGAATTTGAAGTTGGATGGTCAACTTTGTATCCTTTTCAAGGTTGGAGATAGTATAAATATAGGATGAGCTAGTAATGAAAATCATAGAAGAGAAAAGAAGGAAGATAAGTGAAAGAGTAGACACGAAATTGATGCTATTCAAAAAGTGTGTGTGAGTTGTGTGTGGTAGACCAGTGTGAAGCTTAATGTCGAGTTACCAGATGCAGTGAGCAGAAGGCTAACTCTATCATTCATGCAAGTTGATTAAATGTCTGTGGTGGAATCCTTTGTTGCATTGGGATTGTAGTCTCTCTCTAACAAGTCTTCTTTGTTTTCTTTGTATCTCTATGGCAGTGATCCCTCTGGGTTGTAGCCCTGTTAGAAAGTGAGTCCTTGTTTTAGGCAGTGAGCCTTATTTCTGGCAGTGAGCCTTTTTATAATCAATTTTGATATTCTCTATATTGTGAGTTAATCCTCACCTTGGTTTTTCCCTTATTGGATTTTTCACATAAATCCGATGTTATTGGGTTTATGAGTTTCTGCATTGGCATTTGATGATTAATCATTTAAGCAGTTTTAAGTATTAGTTCTGGTAATTGAATTGAAGGTTAAAATATGTGACAACTGATTCACCCCCCTCTTAGTTGTCCTATTCAACATGGTGTGCACATCAATTCGTCGATATGTCATTACTACTTTAGACTACTGCCAAATGCTCCTACAGAGGGATTTTTTTACAGCAATCTCAAAAAAATTCAAAAAACAACTAATCAATTAGTTCCTATCGATTGGAATGGAATACCCAAAAATAATTAGTTCTTATATTAAAATTAAATTAGTTATAAAAAACCTTTAATATGAATGTTTTTTTATGGTGTATATGGTATTATATATTTTTTGGGTGTTGAGATTTTATGTTTTATGTAATTATTTTTTTATTTTTTTAGTTAAAAACTTAATATGTAGAAAAATATTAAATGTATGTTTTGAACCATTATAAGAATTGATTGGTGTAGACACTAAAATATGAAGACCTCATATGTTCCTTTCTACAATGTGACCTAATATGTCTCAATCTTCAATTGATGGGAATTGACATGCAAGAAATGTAGATACATCATCATTCAATTTTGGACTCAATATTTTAAGTGGATAAATCTAAGTATATTGGATGTAGGCCCTATAAAAAATTCTTTTGAATGCATTTATGAATATATTTCTATCCCACTCTAAGTTTAGGTTTTTTTAAGAAAATTTAAATGGAGGAAGATTATAAATACAAATACCAATAGTCTATACAAGAGATATCACCTTAGTTAACCAAAATATTTTTTCGCATATATAAATAGTTGTAAAGTAAGCATAAGAAGGATAAATTTATTAGTTTTTAATTGGTTCAAAACCAACTTACTAATAAATAATTAACAAAATTTATTTGTCTAATGACAAGTACTAAAAATAAAATTACAATTATTTTAATCATCTAATTGAATAAAATCCAAATAATTTTGTAGATGATTTAACTAATTTTTTAAATAAAAATAAAACTCATATCCAAACATAAATTATCCTCATTCCTTCACTTATATACATAAGCCTAAAACCTCTTTGAAATCTTATAGCTAATTTACTACTTTAAAAAAATACTATATCTAACCATATCTAGAGAAGAAATTTTATTCTCAAAACATAACTTGCTAATAAATTAAGTGCAAAATTTTATATTTTTTTCCTCTTAAAATTAAAGAAAAAAAACTTTTAATTAATTCATATTTTAACATTTAATAACAAACTAATCATATTTTAAAAAATAAACCTCAAAAGGTTAAAATAATATTAATTTCCTTTAAAAACCATATGTAACATACCCCAAAGTTTACCGTATTAATTTCACCTAATTTAAACTCAGAATGTGAAAAGATCAAGTTCACAAATACATGAAAATAAAATTTTCCTTTTTCAATAACACATTGCTCATTTGAAATAAACCAATTCCAAATTGTATTACATGAATAAAGTAACATTACATAATCTCAAGTAATGAATTCATCTTTCATATACATTTCCAAATAGATTCATGATCATAATTACAAATCATAACTTACAAGAGCCTAATGGTACAAGAGTACAATGGTAAGGTTTTCCACATCTGGAACACATATCTTCATATTCTTTTGTTTCCCACAAGTCTCAATTGCCAAATGCATGAAGGAGAGCATCACCCAAGTGCTTTCCACCAACCACCAACTTAATGTGGTCCCCCACACATCTTCCTGACTAGTAAGATGACCCTACCCTTCAATAAAGAGTTTGGTACATGGAAACCCTCTAATATAAATAATGCCTACTTGAGAATGGTGTTGTGTCCTACATAACTAGTTCTGCCATACACTAGATTCCCACCTAACATGCATGGCACTCCTTACTAGTTATACAATCCTAGCTCATAGTGAACCGACAAATGTAAGTAGTGGCATCTACACTTACTTTGGAAAAAGATTTATCATATATAATAAATATAAATGCTCAGTAGTTTGAGTTGTGTCATATGTTCACCCACCTCCTTGCTCGACTTAGAAACTATAATGACCATAAATAGATCTTGGCTAGGTTAACTTCAAGATAATATAACAAGATTCTATTTCAAAGAGTGATGTCACACTTATATTTATCTAACTGACCAATTAGGGTTAATCCAACCTATTAGATACCCTGTTACACATTTGTAACATTCATGGGATTGGAAATTTCATTTTATTCAAGTTTTTTCTTTTAATCATGGGAGTAACGACTCTCCTAGTTCATAACAATAATACTGATGACACTATGTCACCAACTGGACATGCCTGGTCTCAATCTAAAGCTTTGTCAATATGTCATATATTAATTCAAAATTAAATTGATTTAAAGGTTACTTCCTCATATTGAGCTCATACTCTTTGATGTCATATCTAATATAGCTCCATCCTTCTAGGATGCCATAACTAATCTAGTTTTCCTTGACATTAAATTCCATATAAAACCTCATGTTCATAGTAATGCCTAATAACAATAAATAAACATAATAAGCTATTCAACCTCTAGTAGATTCAACTATAAACCTTTCGACTATCCTCCAATTTTTTCATGGTTCTTTCCAAGTAATTCTTTGCATCAATTATATAAGATGGCTACATTTGCATGTTCATATACAATCATATATTCTTTCTCTCAATATGACTCATATTTTCACATGTTTACAATGTATACTAAGTTCATATCCAATCTGGAGGACATTTTTCAGCTTGAGATGATTTTGTGCTTCTACACCTTAAAGTCTCCCTGCATTATAGCTTTGGGTTGCTGAGACATAAAGTCCTCTTCTTTAATAATAGAATATTGTGAATAGGTATAAAATCTTGGTCAAGTATAAAATAATAGCATAATTAGAAATTATATATATAAATATATATATATATATATATAATATGTTTTTCAACCCTATTGTTGAACATCAATATAATCATATTCAAGTGTATATCCTAACCCTAGGGAATAGACTATTCTCCTACTTTCAAGGGTTATAACTATTGAGAACATAAGTTCTCCACCCATGGTTAAACTACCAACATAGGTTTACCTAACATCATATCCTATCAATGATGATAGCGTATTACTTCTTCATAATACCAATTTCCAACATTATAATTTATGCAAACATATATTTAGCATATGATAGATCCTAGATATTATAATAATACCTTCTAGTTATATTTATTTAACTATTACAACAAAATTCTTAAAACATGGTATTTATATACATATAAAACTAATATGATTTCTCTAATCAACATGTATACAAGCTCTATACAATATACAAACATCATTTTACACAAACACTTGCAAACAATAGCAAACACGGTTCCCAAATAGAAAAGAGTAATGGATAAAAATGATTATCATGCCTGGAAATTTAGCTTCCAATGAGGAGTTTGTGACTTTATACTTAATGAAAAACTCTTCTTTCTGCTCCTTCCACTTCTCAACTTATCTCCAATCTAAACCACTATTCTAAGCACTCAATTCTCACAAATGATTGGTTCTCAAATCTCTCAATGAAACTACTCTTGATTCTCACAACTTACACTCAATAACACTGAACTACACAAAGTAATCTACAACTGAACAATAATAGATAAATAAAAAACTAAGATGTTTCCCTCTATTTATAAGATACCTCATTTTCCACCTTACTCTCTAAGTTGCCACCCTTCAGACTGCAAAGAAGAATTCAAATGCACATCCATTACTATGCAAACCAATTAAGCATAGCTAGGTGCCTCATTCCCATATTACTAGCAACTGAAAGAGTCGATTCTTTGACACATAACAATCCCAAGTGAATTCAAATTCTAATTCCTGGTTGAGTTGCTGGAAATTTTTTTGCACATGTTGATTTACCAAGTCGAAGCTCTTCCAAATGGTTGCACTGTTATTTATTCATTTCCTTTTTTCCTTCTAAATATTATCGTGGCTTTTTGTCATCCTTAAATCTTGATAATTACACCTACAATGGACGTTATGGTTTTCCTACTTCCATAATTCAAATGCAATTCTAAATAGATTCAAAATTCTAATTCGCCACCTTAGAATCACGTGGAAAATTGACTTTGTCCACAACTTGGTCACTACCTTAGCATGGAACTTATGCACATTAATACTCAACAAATACTTGCTTATCCATCATGACTACATTAACTCTTATGTCGCCTCATTCCATGCATGAGACTTTAGTCTCTAAACATTCTTTACTCGTTGCATTAATCTTTCTTGACTTTATGTGATTCCTTCCACCTTCCCTCGCATTAACTTGTCTTTCTATATTATTTATTATCTACAACCCCTTTAAGACTATACTTCTCTCCTACGTGTGGCTATTTAGCCATCAATTTGGTTGCTTAAAATCTTTTAATATATAATGTTCATATATATATATATAAGTATTATAATATCTATATTTAAATATCTTCAAATATATTTATATGTCATTTAATATGAATATTATATATATAAGAATGTATTTATATATATTAATATATAATTATACAACAAAAGTATATATATATATATATATATATATAATGTACAACAATATTTATATTATATACACTTCATTGGCTTATAAACTTTATGTATATATAAGGATATATATATCCTTCTATATATGTATTTAAATGTAATAATATATGTACTAATATATATATATACACAAGTATTATTCAATTTTAGACATTTATATTACTTTTATGCATAAACATATATATGCCTATACCTATATACTCCCTGTATATACATTTATATACTTCACTGTACATTCATATTCGCACCTGTATATCTATATTTACATACACATTTCACGTAGTGATTGACGTGTTGAACAGTTTTTCCTTTCTAGTTCGATTTGACTTAAATGATCAAGGGGGTTCTAATACAACCAAAACATAGTTTTACCTATTGACCAAAATATTTGAGCTTAGGTTTAGCACTTACTAAAACGTAGCCCATACTGACTTGGAAAGGCTTGTCTATCCTAGGCCATGAGTGTTTGCATTTACTCAAGTAGGTAAATTAGTGGTTTTCATACCAATTTTCTCTCATGGGTGATACTCTCCCTCTTCTCATAGGAGGGTTAGATTATTTCTTGCATCCAACTTAGTGCATCATGAACAAAGTTAGTCAATAACATGAAAATCATATTAATCATATATCATTTGTATCATTAAAGTATTTGAAACGTAATCAGATCATTGTAACAACACTAGTGTTTTGCTGAGTAAAATTTTCCAATTTTTCACCTCAAGTGAATAACCATGATGCTAAAATATATCAACAAAAAATTTCTTTCCATAATGTAAAATACATGCACATTTGAAATAACACTATTTCCAAACTTCCATTGCATTCCATTGTAATTTCAAAAATCTTTGCATAAAATAGATTTCATTTGAATAAACTCAAGCTTATCATTCAAGATTACATCCTTCCATATAAATGGGTACATGATTCATACATAGCTCTTCTGAGGTTCATTTGGCAATAGATATACGAAATGGTCCTGATGTCGTTGCAATGGTGCATACATTTTGGATGTCCTTCCTTCTTGGTGCATACACTCTAGTTATCACCAATGCTGGCCCAAACATCCACAAACCTTAGTTGCCTTCTAATGAGGAGAAGCATCACTCAAGCACTTTTTTGCCAACCACGAACTCAACTACAGTTCCCCACACATCTGTCACATACGACAAGATGACTCTACCCTTCGACAAAGCAATTGGTTGGTAAAACCCATAAAAAATTCCTATATGAGCTTATTGTTGTGTCCTACAAACCAAAACCTAATCATATAGTCATTTCCCCTACGAGTATAAAAATACTGAACTAGAATGCATAAAAGGAACACAGTGAACTGACAATGTAAATAGTGGCAACTTACACTACTTTGGCCAAAGTATTTTCACCTAGTACTTAGAGTGATAGTCTTCCTATTCACATACACTTTTATAGCTTGGTTTAGATTATTACCATTCATATACTATGGTTAGGTAATTTCCTTCCATAGGTAGTCCCTAACCTTAGAAATAACCTATTCCCTTTTTCCCAAAAATACAATGGTATTTCTACCGATAAATCCTAAGCATAAGTTACCCCCTTCAATGGAGATTCCCATCCCAAGTATAACATATGAGCTTTTCTAGTCTACAAATTAACTTACATACACAAGCTATTCACTTCAAAAGACAACCTAGTCTCAAGTATAACTTATAAGCTAAAGTATGACTACATAAGCTTCATCTAATCATAGATTAAATATTCATGAATAACTGACTCCATTCAGTAATATATCACATTAATAAGTGGTTCTCATCAAGAGTACAACCACATCAATGGATGAACTAAATCGAAGAATAATCATATCAATAGATGATTTCATTCAAGAGTGTAATCTCCTTAGTAAAAAGGGTTATTGAAAAGAGTATAATCTTATCAACTAGCAACTCTAACTCAATAGGTAATCCCACCTATGTCTCCACCATATAGTAACTCATAAGCACAAGTGATTAACTTAATCACATATCTGAGGTATAACCTTGGTTTATCCTAATCCTAAGATTAAGACATCAACCAATGACTAGTCTAATCATATAGGTTAGTCTAACCCTATATGTTCCAATCAAGACCAATTGAACAATTCAACCAAGTAGGTTATTCCCAACCCATAGGTTTCAATGAGTAGTCAAGTACATATCCCAACCTAGTGGTAAATCTTAACCCAAGGTCTCATTCTTTAATCAGATAGTACTTCTCAACCCAAATAGGTTAACCTAAACCCAGGGTTCCATTCAAGAGTAATATATATTATCAAGTGATCATTCGAGTAAGGATGTTTGATGTGTTTTTCATAACGTCACATCATATCTTTCATACCTTCACTTTTGTAATGCTAACCTTGTCATTCCCAAGGTTCCCTAGCATAATAAGCTATAGTGTCAAGTCACTTCATGATGTTGATACATTTCCCAATATACATGTAGTATTACTACCTATGTATAGAAATAACATCATTATCTAAATCCCCATAAAGGGTATATAGGAGTGTGTGAATAAAATATGCAAAAATTAATAACAAACACACCTAATAAGACATTATATCAAGAGATTTAAACAACAATTAATCTAATTAAAGCAGGAAATCTCTTAAAAGCGACCTATTTCTCTCTATCTCTAAAGATTTATTAAATCACTATGGCTCTTAGATTGTGTAAGCACAGTGACTGTTAAAATGACAATCTAGAGAATGAGATATTGTAAAATGTAGCAATCTAATCCTATGTAATGATTGTTAAATGATATGGTGTTGATACTATAGCTGATATTGACATGAAACTGATAAAACAAACTACAGTAAACTAAGATGCAGCTAAATGGAAAGCCATGGTTATGATTAATATTCTAAAATTATTTGCTATTTCTATTGCTTAATTGCTCTAATGCTATTTCTGCAGAGTAAGATTTCACAAAGTTGGGATCCATTTCCTGTGGAAAGAAGTTGTATTTATAGATTCCCGACAACATATTTGTGATGTGGCAGCAAGTAAGGGTCTGGATTTGATTTGAAAGATTCAATGGTGAAAGATGAAGAAGCCTGAGAAGATTATGGAGATTGTTCCTCCCCACAAAAACATTCAGCCAGAGGATAGGAAGAATCAATTTGGAAGAAAATGAAGAAGTTTGCCTCCAATTTGTCTCAAATTTGTCTCCAAACTTGTCTGTGAAGGCTGAGTTGAATTAATTAGATATAAAATATCTAATTTTGTTGGTGCATATGATGAGTGGAAAGAGGAAATAGTTGTAGAAATATGCTTTTATTTGAATATTTGGATTTATTCAAATTAGCAAAAGAGGATATTTAATTTAATAAAACAAACTATAGAAATTTGTTTATTAAATAAACATGGAAGAAATGTGGTAATTAAATAAAACAAAGTATAAAACTTGTTTATTTAATTAAAATAGAACGATGTGATTAAGATCTAGAATAAATATAATTATAGAAGAAGTAGATAGTTAAATAAAACAAAGTATTAAATTCGCTTATTTAATTAAGATGAAATAATATGATAAAGATAGAAGAATTAGAGGTGAACTATATAAATAAATATTTCTATTTATTTATAAGTAGATGAATTAAAGAAGTCAATTAATCAAATAAATTGTATTTAATTAATTAGATTATCTAGACCATTTTTAGGTGTATACATTTTGCCCCTCTTTGAAGTGATGTGTTTATGCATTGCTTCAAAGAAAATTTTGTTGCTGCTGCTAGTACTGACGATTTTTTTTTTATATGTCCTAGATGTTGATTTCCAAGTGATGATTAATATATGCCCCCTCAGGAGATAAATCGATGAATTTTTTGAATTTTTTATGATTTCATGATGATTTGGCGATTTATCTCCCGATAAAGAATATTGATTATGTCAGTTGATTAAATGTTTCCCTGCTTTTCCTCCTTGTGTTTGATGATTTTTGGTTGTGTCAGCCTTTGATTTGATATTGATTGATCATCCTGATAGATTAGAAGATTATTGAGCATGATAGGTGAGATTCAATGATTGATTGATTGATTGACCTCATGATAGGCGAGGATCAATGATAGATTGATGATTGACCTCATGATAGGTGAGGTTCATCTATAGATTGATTGATTGACCTCATGATAGGCAAGGTTGAATGATAGATTGACCTCATGATAGGCGAGGTGCAACAATAGATTGATGATTGACCTCATGATATGTGAGGATCAATGATAGATTGATTAATTGACCTCATGATAGGTGAGGATCAATAATAGGTTGATGTTTGACCTCATGATAGGCGAGGTTCAATGATAGTCGCTCATGAGATTTGATCAAAGTCTCACCAGATAGGCTGATTGTTTTTTGATTGATTGATAATATTGTTGATTTGTGATATGTTATGATCATAGGAGGATTTTAGAGTTCTTCTCAAAGATGTGGGACATGATTCTGCATCTAGTGCAGGTTGATATAGATATCATCAGTCGATGTGTTTTATCAGCTTTGATTGATATGCCCCAGTATAGGTGTTATCCCCTAGAAATGCACCCTAAGCAAAGTTATGAAACTAAGCTTTCTGGAGAAAACATGGGATCATTTCAAGGTTGTGGGTCACCTAAAGTTGAAATGAACCTCCAGATAAGGCCGGTTCCTAGTTGGTTATCACTCTAAAACTACTAATTTTGAAATGAAAAGGGGAAGAAAGATAACTTAGAAATGTAAAACCTAAGACTAAAAATAAACTATGAAGTGATACACCCAACTTAAAAGGGGACAATGAAAATCAAAACTTTACACTTAGTTCAATCTGGCAAAAATTAGATTTGCACAACCTGTTACAATAAGCTTTTGCATAATTATTTCACTAAAGGGTCTAAATGGAATAACTAACAAAAGGAAGACTATCTTCACAATTGAAAGGTATTCACACCTTCTTGACACAATTAGCAACCTGCATTAGCTTACAATTTGCATAAAAAGGTGTAACGTATGAGACAAGGTTAGAAGGAAAAACAAGAATATTTCACTAATAGCCTGATTAATCATCTTAACACATAGAAATCTGCAAGAACAAGTAGGAAAGAATGTCATTACCAAAAATAAACAAGGTATTTACTATATTCCATGTCCAAAGAGTTACAAAATCTGTAAAAATCTGGCAAAGGACTGTAAAAGTCACAAGGCAGAAAAGTACAACTTCAAAACTAACTAAAATGAGTTACAAATGAGAATATATGATCAAGTCCAAGTAGCTCCACCAAAAGAGGCTCTAGAAGCTTCATGAACTCAAATGGCTTCAAAAAGCCAAATATAGCAACTACATCTTTATCAAAAGTGATAAAAAAAAGTTGAAATAGTCAATTTTGACCAAGTCCCTCATAAAGACAAGCTAAAATCACTCCAAGATGCTCTCCCAAGTTCATAAAAGCTTAAAATAGGTCCTAAATTTCTTCCATGTGTCTCTCAACTTTCTAAAAAAGAAATTAAAGCCTCTCTATATGCTCTCCTTATGTTGGAAAATTGAATCCAACCTCCTTTCTTTTGTGGCAAGACATCAATACAAGTACATCTCCATTTCTCCTTTTACTTAGCCATAACACAAGTATGTTCCTATAATTTTCATTTTAAAATAATGACTTAAATTAAGTGATTTATAGAATCATCACTTAATTAAGCATTTTACAATGTAAGCAAAAATGCAAAATAAAACAAAGATCAAATATTCAGCCATAGGATATTTAGTTAAAACGAATATCAAAAAGTCATAAGACTTATGACATGAATAGATAAGGAAAACATCATGGAGTAAATAAGGCATAAAGCCACGGGGGTATTAGTTTGCCTCACATTTTGTTAAAAGATTGATGAAAATGCTATCGACACTTAGGGCATTGCAAACCCTAAGAAAAAAATGAACATCAAAATGAAAAAACTCATTTCATTGTTTTGAAGCTTCCTAAAGAAGTTGGCTGCCAACCATGACGGAGGGTTTCTGGAGCATAATTATGATGCATTTTGAAGATTACAGAGGCAATTCTGGCAATTTTTTTGCACAAAATGACATGTATAGGCTCGGGTTAGCTTTTAATAAGCAATATTTTGCGTCCTCCTTCCATTTCTATAAGAAAATGCTTGCTCAAGCTTTTTTTTTCATGCATTTTTCAAGCATTCATTGTATTTCCTATAGATAAAAAAAAAAATGCCACAAATTCATTATTCTTTGTAGATGCTTGTTTCTCCATACTCGAATGCAAACACGAGCCTTTACTTCTTTTGTTTTGTCTAAGAAAATTGGAAAGGATTTACTTTTGTGGAATGGCTGTGTTTAACTACATTTTAAAAAAAAAAAGGTAAAAACCCCAGGCCGCGGGCTCATCAATTCCCTTCTATCTCTACATTTTGAACAAAATCTCTTGCTCTATTATTGCATTTTACTGTAGGCTCCATAGAGGGCTTTGTTTCACCATCTATTATTACTTCGAGTGACTTCATCATATATGGAAAAATTTTGAAGACTTAACATAATAGCCACAGGCCATGGGTTTTCTCCTTTTGAAATCTTAAATGGGTTTAGATTTTACAGAGAAAAAACATATGCCTTATAAACCTGAGTTTTATTTCACTATTTACCTTCCTTAAGTTATGGTTTTGGCTTGGCCTTGAATTCTCTCTACATTTCTTGACATGGCCTCCTATCATTTGTAGATATTCTCGAGAGTTTCATCATGTTTAGGCTCTACATTTGTTTTTCTTTTTTTTGTGTATGGGGACGGTTGTGACTTGAAGGTCTCACTCCTTAATGCATTCTCAGGAAATCTTCCTAAGTGCTCTTATCTATACTCTTTTCCTCTTACATAGGTCAATATCCCTATGACTATCATTATCTCTGCATCTTTGCATCATTTGTATATTAGACTAAGATTGCATTACAAAATGAGTATCTTTTCAATCTAGTTTATAAGTTCTGTTATGGAATATTCCTTTTTGTTGATTGAAAATTGTTCCTTGACTATCAAATGCTATATGCTTATTCACTCCAACTACCTTCATGACCTTTGTTTAACTTCAAAAGCTTTATATTCCAATACTTTGTTTTGTGAATGGGCATATGTGACCATGTGATAAAAGGACTGCCTTTATATATGATCCCACTGTCTTCTGTATCAAGTCTTATATGCAAAGAAAAAGACACTCATTGTACCCTATTCTTGAAAAATTCCCTCATGGATTTTTAGGCTCTACGGTTTTGAATATCTCTGCCTTTTGAATATATACTATCATTATCATTGGACTGTTAGCTTGATTTTCATGACTTTATGCATATGTTATGAGCTTATGGCTGCTATGGCACTGTTCTTGTATTTGGTTGTGTTCCTTTATAGTGAAAGGTAAACAAATACATATGTTATCCTCATTGAGCATCACTGATTATATGAAGGTCACCTTCAGCGATGTATAGATTGGAACAAACATTTTATGCATAATCATTGATGGCTTCTTTTCATTACTTGATGCATGTAAACACTATTAAAATGTGATTTCAACATTGGATAATAAAGAGGGACTGTCCCTTGATGTTTATGAATACCATAATCTCCATTGATATGAGTTGGGCTTAACCCTTGTGGGAGCCACATTTTCCACCACTCATTTTGAATTAGAGCATGATTGCACTTGTAGTTGCACATGAAGCAAACAAGTTAGAAAATATATGTGCATTTCAAATATGTTTGGTAATTCCAATAGTTTTTTGGGACACTTGTAATTTGCACATGTGTATTTAATGCAGATTGGGACCAATTTATACATGTATAGGTAAATGATCATGTATGGTATGCAATCAGTCATTGCTTATAACGTTTCTCTAACACATTGCTTTTACTTATTGCAGGCAAAGAAGTACTAAGAAGCTAAGAATTCCAAGACAACTCAGACGACGGTTGGACAAGAAGACACGACAGAACCAATCATTCTCAGGCAATGACTAGTTACCTTCCCTACATGAAATTTTATTTTCTTCATTTTCTTATTCATGTATATGTTCATCTTGATTTGTACTGAATAAGAAAAAAGTTAAACTCACAACTTGTGTGAGTCAAATGAATATTTTTGTATTCAATAAAGATTAATTTTTTCAGAAAATATGTGTAAAATATTTCTTATATTTCATGCATCTGGGTATGTGCAGGATCATCATGCAAAAAACAGGCCCTTAAGTGGCAAAAAATTCAGAAAAATCAGTGTTAGGCAACTTGACGTAAATATTTGAATAAGTTATCTATATTATTTCAAAAATATGTAAGAATAGAATTTGTAGAAAATTGAATGTAGTTTCTAAAATACTAGGTTTATTTAAAATAAATAAAATCTATTTGGTGAAAATTTGAAATTTCAATAATAGTACTTAAATTTCAGGGAAAAAATAAGAAGTAGGTGTCTGTCCGACCACCCTAACGATAATAAAATGATAATATTTTTCTTAAGATTTATATATAAGTAGAGGACTCATGTTGGATGTGATGCATATTTTTTGTAATTTTTTCCAAGTAAATAATTAATTATGAATTTTTATTACAACTTTTAGAAAATATAAAAACTCGTCTGTCTAACCACCTTAACTTGGTCAAAACTTCATGAAATTTATTTTTCTTTTTAATCCTATAGTATGTGAAGCATAGAATGTGACGCATGTTTCGATTCAAAAATGTGATACCGTTTGAAAGTTATAGATGTTTTTCAATTAGCCTATCGATAAGGACTTTAGTCGTAATTCTAATAGAAAATGAATAATAATTATTTATTAAATTCAAATTAAATCATAATTTCTTTTTTTGGAAAGCTGAGAATCTCCTCTAAAAACCCTTTTCATTTCATTAATTTTGGGTGAAAAAAAAGTTGTCAGCCACATACCCTACAAATACCCATAATATTGCCACTTTTTGGCGCACCATGATCCTGCACATACCCATCTGTATGAATGCAATAATCTATAGTTGTAATCTTTCAAATTATTTCATTTGTACACATGAATGCAATGTAGGGGAGATAGAAAAAAGTACCATTTTCTTTTAAATATCAATAGCCTCTACCTGATTGAGCCATTGGTGAAAATCTAGTAACAATAGGATTGATTAATGTACTGAAACTTGATGATGTACACTTATTTAGTCAGTGATTTTATGATTTCTCTATCATGTTATTGATTCACCAACCTTGGAAAATCTATAATGCAGATGAAAAAATAATATGAATGCAATCTAATTTAACAATGCAAATCTACATATGCAAACGTTGTCATCTTAATAGTCCATTTATCGTGTTTTTATCATCATTGAGCCTTTAAAATATTGAAAGTGAGTACAAGCATCGATGGTATGAGTTAGAATATGATGACCTAAGTACTACTTTCATGATTTTTGATATTGCAAGTGAACACAAGCATCTAGGTATAATTAAACCAAGATGACCTGAGCATTTCTTGCGTAAACAAACAAGAATCAATCACTTTCCTATGCGAATTCTAAATGTCATTAGTGATACTTGGTAGAGCATGTCTCATGACAATTCATACAATAATAATGATCAGCTCACAAATAGTAGACAAAGAAAATACCATTCTCCTTCCTAGCTTCTCTAGTCCAATACATCATCAAGTTGCTCTGAAGAAATGATAACAAAAATCAAAGTACAACATTTGAACATTCAAGCTAAAGCGATAAAATCATGATTCAAAAGAATATCATCCATTTAGATTTGATTTGATAGATTGATCTAAGCTATTTGATTTGGATGGTTTGATCTTCTGTCAATTGATGATTGTTCAATGTTGGATTTTCCTATGATCATTGTGTTTGCTATGTTTGACATACTGTTGTTTATTAGTTTGTTTAAGCCCAAAATTTATTGCCTCCAATGAGTTTAGGATTCAAGCTAGGGTGAGTCACGACCACATTGCCAGGATATGTACATGAGGTTTTCTTGCACTTTTTTAGATTTTATGATTTTTTTTGTATATTTTTTACTTTTTCACTTTTTTTGTATTTTTCTCTTTTTTTGTGGATTTTCTGATTTTTTTATTTTTATTTTACATCTTTTTATTTTTTATTTTTTTGGATTTTTCACGATATTTAAGATGAAATGAGATGATATGACTAATTGAAGGAACACGATGCCCCATAATAGGGGTAATGCAACCATGGATAAATGATAGATCAAAATGAAATATTCACTGCAAAACATGTCACACAAGCAACATATCTCTTGTCAAAAGATGATAATGGTTGGTTGATTAAGATGCCAGGAATGATCGATTCCATAAGGCATGATAATGATAAGTACTTAGGATCACTAATTTACTCAGTACAATAAGATTGATGATTATTGATGATTGATTGACAAAAGATATGAGGATTGGATAATGTTTTATAGCTAAGCTCAAATATGATTTGCATGATAAGATTCAAGGTTGCAAAGGGACATGGTGACATGGATTTTGATAAGCTAGGAGATATGGAATGGAAGAAAGCAAGGATAAAAATAATGAATGTGATGATCAAGATCAACAAGTTACGATACAGACAAAAGGCCCAAGTATTTTTCCCCTATTCCTCATCAAGACCAAGGAAAGGAAGAAAGGATGTATTTAGTAAGAATGATGGAATATGGATAAGATGAAAGATATGGTATGGAAGATATGGATAAAGTGTATAGGATAAAATATATGATGTTCAAGAAGATCTTTAACCTTGTTAAGATCAAAGGTGGAAATGTAAGGAATGAGCATAGAAAGGATAATGACCATGAATGATAAGATGGACGAAACTTGTCCCTAAGTGTAGAGTGCAAGAGGAATATGGAAGATAGGATATGGATGATAGGGAGATGGAGGAAGGGCTTAAGCATCAAGTTTCACAACCAAATATCCCTCTAATAAACCATGGAAAATGGGAATTAGACTCCTAAATGTTGGCAGATTAATTATATAATGGAAGAATCTAAGGACTTATGCAAAGGTTTAGATTAAAGGAGAATGATGCGGGATGAATGTTGGATAATGGATAGGAGGTTGGAAGGCCTATTTATGGATAGATGGAAAGGATGGAAAGATCAATGTTGGAACACACCTTGAAGGGTGGTGGAGTGATGGAGGAAAAATGGATTTGGAAGGTGATAGGTTATTAGATGGAAAATTGGAGGAAGCTTTTGGATTAGCAAATTTGGATGCCAATTTAGATTTTATTGCTTCTATGAGACTTTTAGGAATCCACATGACTTTTGACTTTGATTTTTTCTTTATGGGCCTTTGACATTTTTATTTTTGATTTATGGACCTTTGTGGTCTTTGAAAATTGCCTTTTTTCTTTGATGGGCCTTTGTGACCTTTTGAAATTTTCTTTTGATTTATGGACCTTTGTTGTCTTTGAGATTTTTTCTTTGATGGGCCTTTGTGGCCTTTTAGATTTTTCTTTTGATTTTGGATCAAATTTTCTTTTATTTTTGCATGTCTCTTTGAGGAGACATGTTGATCCTTTGATACATGTGGATTTTGATATAGAATCTTTTGATATTTGGCACCAAAATTGCTTCCAAGAGCAATGGGAGGGGTGGATTGAGATGAATGATATGGATGTATTATGGATGAATTAATGTGGGTAGAATTTTGAAAGGGCATCAAGGATGTGTGCCTTTGTTGTTCTTGAGAAATAGGATATGGACCTAGGATAGAGGGAATGTTTGATGGACTAGGATGATGACCTAGGATAGATGGAATGTTTGATGAACTAGAATGAGGACCTAGGATAGATGGAAGGTTTGATGAACTAGGACACTTAGGCATATAATCAAGGTCATGGTGATATGGGTTTCTTTGAACATAAAGGGGTTCTAGGATACCTTGTTCATGAAGGCCTAATCCTTTTCCTTTGTAATTCATACTTTGACACATTCGTTTACCAATGGGATATGTATTGTTTGTGAAACAAGATGTGAGTCCATTTTGGGGAGGATATGATATGGATGAGAGGATAGGTTTTGGAAGTAAAATAGAATGGATAAAGGTGGAGGATCCCAATTTATAGGTGTGGGGTTCATGGATAGCTTGAATAGGTGTGATACGCTTTTGACATGGGGATGATGGGGTGTTTTGATCTTGACTTGGAAAAGGATCATGAGGTGTAGGAGAGGAAGTAGCTTGCCATTTATTAAGTATGGAATCATTATGAAGTGGTATGAAAGGCATATCTTGATCATGAGAAGGATAAACATCTTCATGGGATGAAAGGGTATCCTTGAATGGAAGCATATCTTGATCTTGATGAGGAAAGGAATCATGAGATTTTGTAGAAAGCATGTCTTGATCATCAGTTGGTAAGACATCATTAGATAGGATGGAAGAACTATCATGCTCTTGTGATGCAATAGAATCATGAGATGGTATGGATTGATTAGATGATGTGGAAGAAGAAATTGGAAGGATACTTGTCTCTTGAGATGGAAGGGAATTATTTTGGATGAAAAGTGAAAGGAGGGAATCGTCATAAGATTCTTGAGAGATGGGATCTCGATCAAAGATTGGAAGAATTTGTGGAATTTTTTATATCATTGGATGGAGTGGAAAGAATATTTTGATCTTGATGTGTAGGGGAGTCTATGCTAGCATGCTTTGGATTGAGAGATTGACATGAATCATTGGATGTTGAAGATATGATAGAAGAGGATGATTGGATGGAATTGTTAATTTGAGTGAAAGAATCTTGAGGTTTATTTTGGCTTATGGTGGATGGAGATAAATGCATGACATGATATGATTGCTCAATATCATTTGTGTTTGAGGACTTAGATTTGGGCTTATTGAACTTTTGCAAAAATTCAAAGACATTGAACTTGGATGATGTAGTTTTTGGTGAAGAAGGCCTCATGTTCATTATTTGGTTTCTTTCTGTGGTTTTTCTTTGTATGTCTTGTCCAGAGTTGTTGTTAAAGGTTTTGCATCTGCTGAGTGAAAGCATTCAATTGATCCTCATCTATTTCAGCCATGTTGGTTTGAGTTTTAATTTCCTTTTATTGGAATTTTAGTCTTTGTGGCCTTGTTAAAATGGACATATGAACATTATTCTTTTCAATAAAATTTTGATATTAGTTTGGTATAGTGTCAAGGATATTAACTCAAGTCAAATAGAATGATAGATTCTATTGATTAGACTAAGTTGATAAGTTTGATTATATAGTTTTGTTTCTTTGATTTAGGATGACTGATCCTAAAACTTAACTTACTAATCAAATGTGTTTGATTGAGACACTTTTGGATGGTAGATCTTGGTTTGATTTGAACAAATTCAATTGTAAAGTCCATTTTATGTAGGTTTAAGACTTTGTTTTAATTTAGGAAAGTTTCTATTATGAGAAAAATCCAAATTCTGATGATAAAAGTTTGACAGACACTAAAAATAGCTCTCTGGATTTTGATTTTTTGGATGCACTATAATAGTCTTATGATGCGCTAAAAGACCTAAAAGATGCGCTAATTTTTTTTTTTGATGCGCTAAAAGACTGGTTTAATGTGTTGTACTATTTCATCTACGCACTAGAAAATTGGTTGAATGTGTTTAGACTATTGCTTCTATGCACCAGACTATTACTTTGATGAGCTAAAGTTTGGGTTCAATGTGCTAAAATAGACCTCTTGTGCGTTAAAAGATTCCTAGAATCTGTGTTGTTAAATAGATTGTATGTGCCAAAACATATAGTGAATGAGCTTTTCTAGAATTTTTTTTTTGATTTTGACAGTTTGCCTAGTTTTTCTAGTTTTAATCAGTGAATTTGTTATCTCCAGTGTATAAACTTCTGATTATTGATATGGTAACTGATTTATTTTTCTAGAAATTATAGGAATTAATTATTTTTGATTTGGATGATTTCTTTTTGAAAAATAACTTCACGCACAAAAACCATATTGTAAACAGTTGTTCAGATTCTATGCATTAAACATGTAGTGAGTGTTCTAGAATCAGATTTGATTCTTTCAATTTCCACTATTTTGACACAAATAAAGATAGTTCAAGCACTTTTTCTAATTTTCAAGTAGGTCACTTAAGATACCACAACCCACATCTTAAAAATATGTCATCTCACATAGTCATGTCACCCCATAGAGGGTGTCCATATGTTTTCCTTTCCTGAGTCTTAGCCATAGTCGAATCCTCCACTTTTGGCCAGGGTCTCTGATATTTATATGGTGAGTGTCTTGGTGGCATATTCTTCCCTCCCCCTGCACTATGATATAAAAAGTGTTCGAAAACTAACACAGTTGGATTCTACACTAAAGTTTGTATGAAGGGTTTTTGTTTGGCGCGACACAGATAAACTCCCTCAAGAGACCTCCCAACCTTTAGAACAAAGGTTTTGGGGATGGTTATCTTGTACACTACCGTTGAATGTGGGTTTCCCCAGATTCACTTTTGTTTATAGTGGGTTGGAAAACCTGGCTTTGGTTGTTCCCACTTAGGTCATTCCCGTAGGGTGAGTACTTTTTCCCAGTACGACAAGCCTTCTAAAGGATTTAATAAAGCATGAAAAGTGATTCTAGAATTATAATCACCCAGTGAAGGGGAGAGCATAGGCCTATCACTTCAACTACAGTAGACAAGGGGTTCAATTATTTTGTTTACTTAAGCTAGATGCCTATCTTAAATAATGAGTTCTTTTTAAAACACCAAACTTGAGTGTGAAGTTGTTTGTTCAATTTTAATCCAAATCCAAAAACTAGTGAGTTTTTAATGCTCTTTTTAACCAACTTTGACAAAGTTTGTGTAGATGGTTAATTTTAAGCTCAAAGTAATGCTAGTTGGTCCTAAATCATGAATGAAAAATAGCATATGATGGGTTATTTTCCCATGAGTATTTGAAATCACTATTACAATGGATATCAAATGCTTTTTCTTTCACTTCAATGCTCCATGTTCCTCTTAAGACCTGTAATAAATGCTCAAAATTTTAGATGAGATCAAGAAATAAGAAGATATAAGGGTTAGATGAATGATTAAGCATAAAAACCTTAAAACTTAGACCAAGTTACAATGTGATTTAACTTTAAATGTAAAATTGAAAATTTTAACTCTACAAAAATATATAAATACCTACACCATTTCATAGCTTATGAAATTCTACCCCATTTCAAAAAAAAAAATTCGAAAAAGACCTCCGTATGACCAAGATATGGTCATTTTAAGTTTGACTATAAAAATGCTAAAACAGAGATCTATATGCTAAAAGATTATTCATATGTGCTAAAAGAAGTATCCAATGTATGCGCTAGAAGATCATTAGGATGCGCTAAAAGAAAGATGCGCCAAAAGAAGGCTTTGGATGTGCCGAAAGAAGCTATGGATGCACCAGAATAGTGTTTGGATGCGTCATAATAGTGATTTGGATGTGCTAAAATATATATCGTATGTGCCATAAAAAATCTCGATCACTCTAAAACAAAACACATCAAAAACCTGCGAGCACACTTTTCAGAAAAATATGTTTAAAATGGGACTTTCGAGCCCCGCAGTGGGTGCCAATTTATGTGTGAGTAAAATATGTATAAATGAATAACAAACACACCTAATAAGACATTCTATCAAGAGATTTAAACAACAATTAATCTAATTAAAGCAGGAAATCTCTTAAAAGTGTCTTATTGCTCTCTATCTCCAAAGATTTATTAAATCACTATGGCTCTCAGATTGTGTAAGCACTATGACTATTAAAATGAAAATCTAGAGAATGAGATATTATAAAATGCAGGAATCTAATCCTATGTAATGATTGCTAAATGATATGGTGATGATACTGTAGCTGATATTGACATGAAAACGATAAAACAAACTACAGTAAACTAAGATGTAGCTAAATGGAAAGCCATGATTATGATTAATATTCTAAAATGATTTGCTATTGCTATTGCTTAACTGCTCAAATGCTTAATTTCTCTAGTGATATTTCTGCAGAGTAAGATTGCACAAAGTTGGGATCCATTTCATCTGGAAAGAAGTTGTATTTATGGATTCTCGGCAGCATATTTGTGATGTGGCTGCAAGTAAGGTTCTAGATTTGATTTGAAAGATTCAATGGTGAAATATGAAGAAGCCTGAGAAGATTATGGAGATTGTTCCTCCCCACAAAAACATTCAGCCAAAGGATAGGAAGAATCAATGGAAGAAGATGAAGAAGTTTTCCTGCAATTTGTCTCAAATTTGTCTCCAAATTTGTCCATGAAGGCTGAGTTGAATTAATTAGATATAAAATATCTAATTTTGTTGGTGCATATGATGAGTGAAAAGAGGAAATAGCTGTAGAAATATGCTTTATTTGAATATTTGGATTTATTCAAATTAGCAAAAGAGGATATTTAATTTAATAAAATAAACTATAGAAATTTGTTTATTAAATACACATGGAAGAAATGTGGTAATTATATAAAACAAAGTATAAAACTTTTTTATTTAATTAAATTAGAATGATGTGATTAAGATAGAATAAATATAATTATAGAAGAAGTAGATAATTAAATAAAACAAAGTATTAAATTTGTTTGTTTAATTAAGATGAAATAATATGATAAAGATAGAAGAATTAGAAGTGAACTATATAAATAAATATTTCTATTTATTTATAAGTAGATGAACTAAATGATTCAATTAGTCAAATAAATAATATTTAATTAATTAGATTATCCAAACTATTTTTAGGTGTATACAAGGAGTATTAAGGCGCTTCCTTATGCTAATCACATTTCATCATTCCTGGTATATAATTCTAATGATAAACAAATACTCCTATTATGGAGTACATATATACATATACTTCCTAGGAAAGCATAAAACAACTTCTATTCATTTTCATAAGAAAATACTATGATTCACTATTGCAAGCATTTTCAAGCAATACCAATCAAAGCATTCAAATCTCATTATTTCATAAATAAAGACAAAGAATAGAAGACTAGATCCTCATGCAAGTAATACACTTAACCCAATTGAATGACTTGATGTACAACCTTCTATTGACAACTTGCTAGCTTTCACTTTTCCACTCAAAGTGATACATCACTATGTCCTCTTTCACAAGGTAACTCAATGTTATCACAAAGTAACTCTAAGCTCTCACAAAATAACTCTAAGCTTTCAAAAAATATAGCTCTCAAGATATTTGCAGCAGAAAATAGATTTACAAAATAGTGCATCCCAAATGAGAGAAGTATCCCCTCTATTTATATAGAAAATTGAGAAATTAAAGTCAAAAGATAAGGCATGCCAGTCAACACCTTTCCTTGAATGCAGATTGACTCACTTCACACAAAATAAAGGTGGAATAAATCTAAGTGTATTCTCAGCTTAGTATTCTACAGATCGGCCTCTATGGTTTGACAACAACTTAAGAACAATTCAAATATGCACATTCACAAAGATGATAATTGACTTGCAACCAAAGTAGACTTCTACAGAAATAGAGTTTTCATATATTGGCACCATGTTGCATCCATCATTCCTATTCTTTGGTGTGGTTTATCTCATTGAAATATTCTTCTATTTGCAGGCAACACACATGCTAAGTTGACTTGGTTATAGTTTAATCTATTGATAGAGAAAAGATGAGTTGACTCCCATTTATAATGTTCAAATATTTCTTTGACCAACACTTTATTTGTTGTATGCTATTTCCTATTTTCATGCATTTAAATCACTTTATCAAGAAGGCTTTAATATTTCCATCGCTTTATATAAAAGTGTTCCAAGTTGAAGTCATTCACTACTATAAATTAGTGATGCATTTTCAAATGGTATCAACTATCGCTTACTTCTCCATATTTCCTTTTATCTCTGCATAACATATGTATTAATCAACCCTTATTACTTTGCACAATATACATGCAAATCAGCCTAAATACCTTCTCTACACACTACACATATTTCATTGTGTGTTGGTATGAATGTTGCATGGGTATTGGTCCTTCAAGGGTGTTATACATTAGCGCTTCATATAAATAATTCAAATAAGGTTAACTTAACATATATGTTATTAATATATAAATGTGTATAACAATCATAGTTATATTCCATTTATATATTAGTATATGTATACACTTACATATATATTTATACTTGCTTATCCAATTACTTTCGTCCATCAAATACTCATAAATGCATATTAAAATCATAAGTTGATTCTAATACAATAACCTCAATATATATTTTTCTATATACATTTCGGATATACATATACGTAAAACAACTCTTTGGTATACATATAAAGATTTATACGTGGTAATCAATTGTTCATAATGATGATACATGTATATGTACATGCATATGTGGATATGCACATAGGTATCCAAGCATAGTCATTCATGCTTGAGTACATATACCCTTATATTTACCAATTGACATATACACATATCATGTTACTATCTCATGCATTCATATCCTCATCGACAGGTATACACATTAAGTGTATGCATCTATATGCACATATAAGGGTGATCCCACAATACTAGTTTACAATTTTTGGCGAAACTGGACACTGAATTGATTTTTTCTAACTAAATCTTCACTTTTGAGCACCTATAGTGACTAAACCATGAGGAATTTGAAGATGTTGCAAACTAGTGATTTGTGACATTTTGTCTATAGATTCTAAATATATATTTTAAAAAAAATTTGGAATCATATTGCACTTTTTTTTCCATCTCCTTCGAAAACTAGTTTTTATCAGTAAACACAATTTTTAAGGAGTGATGCTCACCATATACAACATAACTTTTTCTCTATGAAGGATAAAATTCTAATTTTTCGAATTTAGATTTGTAACTATGATATCTAGCGGGTTCATTTGGTTTCATAGTGTTTTATTGAATATTTTTTCCTTAATCAAGTTTTGAAGTCAAACCAATTATAATTCAGACATAGGCAGGCCATATACAACATAAAAAAATTTGTATGTATCAAAATTCATTTTTTTTACTGGATCAAGGACATCAATACCTACCTTGAACATATTTTTCAGAATTTTATTTTGATAATCTGCTATTTTTCCACGTGTAGAATAGAGAGTTTGATTTTCGGTAAAAAAACTATGTTTAATCAAACTAAAAAAACAAATACATAATAATATAACCAAAACATATTAAAATTATATTCAATGGATAGATTGTTCTGAGGACTACCATCACCCAATTGAGTCTGTGAAGTCTCCTCCATTTTCATCCTCAACCTAAGCTTCAAAGGGAAAAATTTTGTAGATATTTGGTGTAAGAGGGAGAGAAGGGGGAAAAAGGGGGGTTCGAGCGAACCCCCCTTTGAGCAAGCCCCTCTTGACCTTTCAAGTGAATGGGGGTTCGCTCGAACCCCCCCTTTTCAAAAATTCCCATTGTTTTCATTTTGGACAACGTGCAAAAAGTGGGTCCGACCATTTCATATGGTTTTCTCGAATGAAGGTCCAAGTGAACCCCTCTTGAGTCTGCTTGGACTCCTAGTTCGTGCAAACCCCCCAAAATCAAAAATTTTCTTCATGGGGGTGCTTTTTGCAATTTTTCTTCCTCAATGAAATTGTGAACCATTTTTGCGGAAACACCCATATATAATTGATTCCTTGTGTATGTATACTTGTAAGTATTTCTATTTACATACAAATGCACATACTTATACTTTTATGCATAGCTCAACACACACACACACATATATATCTATATACATGTTTAAAATTAATGTAGATATGTATTGATAGAAAGCAAAAATCCATAAACTTCAAACATATAAACATCATCCAAGTATGCACTCTAGAGTAATCAAGATCCTTACTAATGAAAACACATCATACTAAAGGATGACATACCAATTTTCCCCAAACTATGACTAGACTCAACCATTCTACTGCGAGTGTGTGTTTGAGCTAAGAAAGGTTTCATTTAGGGTTATCTGACCAATCACTTCTCTTGAGTGATAATTCCCCTCCCTTCCAGAGGATTGAACCTGTCCCTGCAACCAACTTAGCACATTTTCAATGGTAATTAGATGTTTATAATAAATCCATATGCATCTTAAAACTTTAGCATATTCATATAGCAATGTATGTTCTTCATCAATGTAAACATAATTACTCTTTCAAACCATTTATCAACACTTTCAGATAATACCTATTTCAATATTCTATTCTTTTAGCAAGCATATAAAAATCATGATTGCATTTATTATCCTTTTTACCTGTGAAGGTAAAAGTAAAGGTTTTACTTACCTTTTCCAATTCTAGTAAGAATTATCAAATAATTCTCCCTCATAACACCTCCACTCCTTGCAATCTTGTCCTTCCTGGACCTTGCATTGAATGACTCTTTGTTAATGCATAGGGAAACTTGTGTGCTTCTCACACACTTTCTCTTTCAAGAGCTTATGCATTGTAAGCACAATATCTCATATGTACATCCCAAGTACAATAGTAACTTTATACCACATGACACCTATGCTATAGTGACTAGAAAGCACATTCTCCTTGGCCCATGAATTTATCCTTACTATAATCCAAATAGAAAAGGAATGTTGGTGCATTGTGCACTACACCGTGGGTCACATCCTTCCCTTTGATATTTGCACCTTTAGACAACTTAGTATCTGAGTTTGTCCATCACTTACACATCCATTTTCCTTAATCATAAAATTAATGATCTTGACTATTTGTCCAACTTGAGCTTAACATTGCTCTTGGACACCTGTCAATTCTGAACATAACAATACTGCTTCATATTTCAAGCTTTGTATCAACAAGGTTTCTTCGATCATTTCAATCTATTATTCCTTTTTGACAATCTTTCTATTCTAGGGTTAACCTAATTTCTTAGCCTATTTCAACCAAATAGAGTTTTCAACCTTCTTTTCCATATAATGGGTCAATCTCAATGATAGAAGTTGATAAGTATTCTACAAAACGTTCAAGATTTGGTTTATCACTTTTTCCTATTCGGTTATAATAATATATTGAGCATTCATTCAATCGAATGTCTCATAATATGATCATGATTTATATAACCTTATCATTATTTTCTTTTTCTCATCTAAGATAACCCTCTCAAGGACACTAACCAACTACTTCACACAATATATTACTTAGGACCGAAAATCCTATAAAACAAAATTTCCAACCAGCGTTGGTTACCTTGGTGAGTCTGTCCACCATAATATTATGTCAGTTCCATTGACATAGATAGATTAATCTATCATGTGTTCTACCACTTCCTTTATGGAATCTCAAGAGAGTATTCATGTCCTACTAATGATGACATCTTGTCTTCATTTCCTGGCACATTGGACAATAACTTGCTACATACCCTGCAACATCTTACTCCATTTTTTCCCAGATTATAGTGGTTCGTCATCCGAAAAATAATTGTCATTCCAATGTCCTAAATATGACATCAATTCCCTCATTTTATTCCTTAATCTTCCAAAATTTGGGTGCATAGGTTCTTTTACATTCCATAATAGTTTATTCTGACTAAGTGAAAACCTATTTCATGGACTCACGCCACATAGGTGTAATAGTTAGACACTTGTGGAGATAAATATCCTCCATCATAGGGAAACCATACCTTGGATTTCTTTTTTCCTTTGTTTATTTTCAAAATTATAATCCAATTTTCAGCTCAATCTATCTTTCTCGATGAGCATCGGTACTTATTTCGAGTAATAATCCTCATTCAAATCATGTTGGTTCCCAAAAGATACCAAATTTAATTGCATAGCTAATTACCAAAAATGAATGTTTTTTAATAACTCTAAATCATGAGTAATTTAGATCTTTCCTTTCCTATTCCTTCGGAAATGATCTTGCCTTTCATGATCAAGTAATCTGCCTATCCTTTTCTAAGGCATTAATGATAATAGCAATTGATCTTTCAATCAATCATATGTAAAGTATTGAGTGATAATATTCCTTTCTCATTGGCCATAATCCTTGACCTTTTTATTATCTTTCAATAATTTCAATACTTTATTCTTGTGGTCATAAAATATATGACTTAATTGACATCATGACTTACAAAAAATTCAAAAGTTCTTCTAAATCGAACATATATTTATGATTTTCTTTGTGTGGGGGTACTTTATTGGAGTCAATCCACTCTCTTTCTTCCCCCCTTAGTGATTCCACGTTAGTTGAACTCCTAGCAAAATTTTTCTTTCTCGAAATGATTTATCATTCCTTGTTGTTGGCTTTCTATTACCTTTTTCTTTCCTTTCTTACTTTCCTTGGCATGCCTTGAATATACTTTTTCCCAAAGTTAGATTCATCATTGATCTCTAACCTCATAGATTCAACAATTGGATCATCAATAATGAGATCTATTGATTAATCAACAACTTTACAAGCTAAGAGGCACTCTAATATTCCAATTCTCTTTTCCTTGTATACCAAATCCTTTTTGAGGAGGAATATTCATATCCAAAAAGCCTCTTTTGTTGACGTTTCTTCAACTTAGAGCATTATTTCCTTACTAATTCTATTGATTTGACACATAGTGTCACTTTGTATCCTGTTCCTTTTGGAACCTCTAAACATAAGTTTGTCTTCATTGACACATCAAGGTGAGTTCAACTTATACTCCAACCAATATATGAACTATCCAAACTTTTGTTAGGCCAATCTGATTTACCTTTCCAAGTGTTTTTGTCCCAAATCTTGGTAACTTCATAACCTTGAGCACCATATGTGGCTTGGTTTCTTTTTCTCATCTTACTCAAAACTCCAAATTGATCTCATCAATTTTGGTTGGTGGAACCATGTCCACTTCATTGATACTTATTTTCTAACCATTCTGGTCTCTACCCTTTATTCTAAGGTACTAACTATTCTTGCAAGATCTTGGTTTTGTTTAAAATTAGATTTTGGTCAAGGGTTATCCAACCTTTTGGACACCTCCTTTGTTGATTTAAATTCACAAAAAGTTGATTTTATACTTCATTTGAATTTTTCTCATAGATTTGTAGTATTCTTACTAATTCCAAGAATTCCTTGACTCTTTGGAACAATAGGTAGCTGTTAATAAGGGGGTTATTTCAATTTTATCCATCCCTTAGAGTCATTTAGCTATTTCATAGGATGAAGGTACATATTGGTTATCCTTCATAACCTTCCAACATAACCTGATTGCATAATCTTCTGTAATTCAAGGGGTTACCATAATGAGTTGGAGTTTTCAATTCCAAGGGTGACTCTTATCTTGTCCCCAAACATTAACAAGTTTCCTTGAATATTATCTTCATTTTCATTTTCGTTGTTCTTTCCTCTTTCTATCTTTGTGTAAGAAATTTTCAACCATTATCTTTCGATAAGGTTTACATAACCTTTACGTAATGATCCCATAGGTTCTAAAGTTGAACTTGGTAGATTTGATACCACGTGTAACAATCCCAGTGTTCTGCTTAGTAAAATTTTCCAAGTTTTAACCTCAAGTGAATAACCATGATGCCAAAACATAGTAATAAAATTTATTCTTTCCATAATGTAAATTACATGCACATTTGAAATAACACTATTTCCAAAATTCCATTGCATTCCATTGTAATTTCACAAATATTTCCATAACATAGATTGTATTTGAATAAACTCGAGCTTACCATTCAAGATTACATCCTTCCATATAAATGGGTACATGACTCATACATAGCTCTTCTAATCTTCATCTAGCAATAGATATACAAACTAGGCTTGATGTCATTGCAATGGTGCATACATTCTGGATGTCTCTGCTTCTTGGTGCATACACTCCAGTTGTCCCTAATGTTGGCACAAACATTTGAAAAACCTCAACCACCATCTAATGAGGAGAATCATCACTCAAGCACTTTTTTTCCAACCACAAACTCAACTGCAATCCCCCATACATCTATCACATATGACAAGATGGACCTACCCTTCAACGAAGAGATTGGTTGGTAAACCCCATAACAAATACCCATATGAGCTTAGTGTTGTTTCCTACAAACAAGAACCTAATCATAGAGTCATTTCCCCTATGAGTATGAATATCCTGAACTAGAATGCATAAAAGGAACATAGTGAACTAATAGTGTAAACAGTGGCAACTTACACTACTTTGGAAAAAGTATTTTCACCTAGTACTTCAAGTGATAGTCTTCCCATTCACATACACTTCTATAGCTCAGTTTGGATTATGATCGTTCATATTCTATGCTTAGGTAATTTCCTTCCATAGGTAGTCCCTAACCTTAGAAATAACCTATTCCCTTTTTCCTAAAAATACAATGGTATTTCTACCAACAAAGCCTAAGCATAAGTTACACCCTTCAATGTATATTCCCATCCCAGGTATAACATATGATCTTTCCTAGTCTACAAATTGAATTGCATACACAAGCTATCCACTTCAAAAGACAACCTAGACTCAAGTATAACTTATAAGCTAAAGTACATGACTACATAAGCTTCATTTCTAATCATAGATTAAATAATCATGAATAACTGACTATTCGGTAATATATCACATTAATAATTGTTCTCATCAAGATTATATCCACATCAATGGATGAACTCAATCAAAGAATAATTATATCAATAGATGATTCCATTTGAGAGTGTAATCTCCTTAGGAAAAAGGGTTATTCAAAAGAGTAGAATCTTGTCAACAATGTGACTTCATATATAGAGTGTTGAGCAACTAATCAAGTAGCAACTCTAACTCAATAGGTAATCCCACCTATGTCTCCAAACATATAGTATCTCATAAACTCAAGTGACTAACTTAATCACATAGTTGAGTTATAACCTTGGTATATCCTAATCCTAAGATTAAGACATCAACCAATGACTAGTTTGATCATATAGGTTAATCTAACCCTATATTTTCCAATCAAGACCAATTGAAAAATTCAACCAAGTAGGTTATTCCCAAACCATAGGTTTCAATGAGTAGTCAAGTACATATCCCAACCTAGTAGATAAATCTTAACCCAAGGTCTCATTCTTTAATCAGATAGTACTTCTCAACCCAAATAGGTTAACCTAAACCTAGGATTCCATTCAAGAGTACACAATATGATCAAGTGATCATTCAAGTAAAGATATTAGATGTGGTTTGCATAACATCACATCATATCTTTCATACCTTCACTTTTGTAATGCTAACCCTATGATTCCCAAGGTTCCCTAGCATAATAAGCCACAGTGTCAAGTCACTTCATGACATTGATACATTTCAAAATATACATGTAGTATTACTACCTATGTATAGAAATAACATCATTATCTAAATCCCCATAAAGGGCATATAGGAGTATTAAGATCCTTCCTTAAGCTAATCACATTTCATCATTCCTAGTATATAATTCTAATGATAAAAAAAAATCCTATTATGGAGTATATATATGTACACTTCATAGGAAAGCATAAAACAACTTCTATTCCTTTTTATAAGAAAATACTATGATTCACTATTGCAATCATTCTCAAGCAATTCCAATCAAAGCATTCAAATCTCATTCTTTCATAAATAAAACAAATAAGAGAAGACTAGATCCTCATGCCTATAATACGCTTAACCCAATTGACTAACTTGATGTACAATCTTCTATTGATAGCTTGCTAGCCTTCACTTTTCCACTCAAAGAGATACTTCACTATGTCCTCTTTCACAAGGTAAATCAATGCTCTCATAAAGTAACCCTAAGCTCTCACAAAATAACTCTAAGCTCTCACAAAATATAACTCTCAGAATATTTGCAGTAGAAATAGATTTGTAGAAGAGTGCATCCCAAATGAGAGAACTAGCCCCTCTATTTATATGAAGAAATTGAGACACTGAAGCCAAAAGATAAGGCATGCCAATTGACACCTTTGCTCATATAGATAAACTCACTTCACACAGCAAAAAGGTGGCAGAAATCTAAGTGTATACTCAGCTTAGTATTCTATAGATTGATGCTTATGGCTTAACATCAACTTAAGACCAATTCAAATATGCACATGCCCAAAGATGATAATTGACTTGCAACCAAAGTAGGCTTCTTCAGGAACTTGAATTTTTCATATATTGGGGCCATGTTGTAGCCATCATTCCTATTCTTTGGTGTGGTTTATCTCATTTAAATAGTCTTCTATTTGTAGGCAACACACATGCTAAGTTGACTTGGTCATAGTTTAATCTATTGATAGAGAAAAGATGAGTCATGTGATGCCCCGCCACGCAACCCCAAAGGAAACTATCATACACGCATTTATGGCACATTTTTTTTTTTTAAAGGAAATAATATGCAACAACATACATCACACGAAATGTAACAATATAAGTACAACATATAACAATGTTCCTTGGGGTTACATAGTTGCGTCACTTTTCATATCAACATCTTACATTACATGAGAGATAGACATACACCAATAATCAAATGACCCGATCATGGATCATACATTAACAATATGAAAATGCATTGCTCAACGTTAACATCAATACAGTGTTGTTTCCCAACATCTATGGGAAGAGTATAATAACATAGAAAGATAAATCTGAAGTTGTAGGAATACAAAGCTAACAAGCTGGATCAAACTCTGACATAACTTAGAAGTCACTGCAATAGGTATAGCTCTACACATCTCGAACTTCGGATGGGGACCCAATGGGGTGCGTAACACATTCCACCTGACCACCCCTGTGCTAGGAGTAAACAAGAAAGATCCTCACCCAAGAAGTCAAACGAACCAATGGTAAATAAGACTCCACAAAAAGGATAACAAATCACAAGATAATAACCCATAAAATTGCCAACACATAACCACAACAAGAGTAATGAAATGTCCAACAAGAATCAATTGCCAATATTATAGATCAACACTAAATAACCATAAGAGGTGCTGACAACAATAGAATCCAAAGCTCTCCAAATGAGATTGCAAAATCATCCAACAATAAATATCCAAGGGCACCTTTCATCCACATCAATAAACAACAACGATAATAAACAACTCCAGAGGCAACAAGAACAAGAGAGACAAAGGGCATAGTGGGAGAGTGTCATCACATGGCCTTACATGGATTCGCCAGACTACCTATCATTAGGAGCCGCCTCCATCTATGGTTATCCATACATCCTATCTCAAGGTGCCACCCCATAGGGTGACTCATGCGAAGTCACTTACCTTTCACAGAGACAAGGTAGTGACCTTACCAACTAGGTCTTCCCACCCATCCTTAACCTTTGAGAGCACTAACGGCAAGGGTGAGGTGCATGTTTTTATCTTGTTATGTGTTAACTAACCCAACCCACTAGATACATTAATTAGGTTATCACTTATTTAAAGAAACTCTTTCAAGGGTGACCACTCGTACACTGGCCCCAAGAAGAGCCACTCTCCCCTACAGTTACCCTAAAATCAAAGACAAGCAATGGGTGTAGCTCAATCCTCAAGATATAAAGGCATTCTTTATAAAACATAACACATGAGGCATGACCATCTCATGACTATCCAAGCATCAAAACCCATAAACTAGGAGGTACCACCCACACAAAAATTCATGAGGTAAAAAGATAGACAAAAAGGTGCAACAACAACAAACGTGCACACACACACCACTTCCCCTAGCCCCTGGAGGTACATAAATATCTACCCAAGAACCAAAATAACTCAATATGCCAAATCAAGTCATACTTTCAAACTGTACAAAAGTTCAACCTAAATTAAACATAAGACATATCAAATACAAATTTCATCACTCAAAGTCAAGCAAGATAAATCAACTCATGCAATCAAGAACAACTTCTATAACTAAAGGTCATCTCTCCTACTAGCACAATGACAAAGTTCAGTCCCACTCTGTGAACAACACATTACAATTAATGTCGCAACATATGTCTACACTTATTAACAATCCTACTATGACATAATTAAGAATGAAGTCTCTATTCAAATACTATGTTTCATTTATTTAAGTTTATTAATCTACAAAATAAAATCAAATAAAGATATTGATTACTCCAATTTTTCCCTATTTTTAATATAACTATTCCACTTGTAACTAATTAAATTAAGAATAAACCAATCCATCAATATTCACACAACTTATCAATAGATATGATAAAGTAATTTCCTCTCAACAATATATGGTAACCAAATTTGTCTAAGTGGAAATTAACAATAACAACTTAGCTAAACTAAGCATAAATAGTAATGACAAAGTTTCAACTCAAACCATATGACAATATGTACAATGAATTTAATAAAATACCTTTCCAATTAAGAAGAAAATTCCAACTTTAAAATTCTTTTTAACTAAATAACATTTTCCTACACAACTAACTAATGTAGAATAGTTACAAACAGAGCTAGCATTTACTAGATACCTAATTCCCATATTATATCCAATATATAAATATTTTTATAGAAAGAAATTTCAATACAATATATATATTACGATTACATGTATATATATATATATATATATATAATATATAATATAAAAACAAACATTGATTATGATGGAATGAGCTATGTATATATATTTTCACCTAAATGTAATATATATAATTACATGAACATTATCACTAAACTATATAAACCATTATCATTATCAGTACAATCGAAATCAGAATAATAACCTCTAGCATATATATAAGTATATATATCAAACAACGAAATTTACTATTTACAATTCCATTACCAACATAGACATATATAGGCTTCAACATTCCCTCTCTGCTTTGAACTCTTTAAAATATATACATGAAATGATCATTATCCCCAACAGGGTTCTATCTCTTACAAACTAAAGATACCATAGCACGTAGAAGGAGACCGATCACATTCGCAACACAGGGAACCTATGCAACGCTAGAGAAAATGGCTTGGCGAATGGAGACAGCAGGGTATTTCCAGATTTATGACTTTTACTCAATGCTACGAAGAGAAGAACATAAGGTCATTTATCTGCCGCCACAGGAAAACTATCAATTTCCCTCACACAACAATTGGGGTTGCTAATATCCTTCGGGTATGATCTGATTACAAGGCTACAACCAAACTCATCTCCACGATTGTTGCAAGAGAAATTGTTTTGTCTAGTTTCAGATGATAACTAAAGAATGGCAGCGGCGGCAACACCATGCGGATTTTGCAAGGAAAAAGAATGAGAAGATTGAAACACACAGTATTCAAAGGGAACAAAGCCATCGATTAAATTCGTAGACCCAGGGTATGAAGACGCCATCACCAACGAGGGACGCCGGGAAGAAAGCACTATGTGCAAAAATCGAGTTACCAGGCATAAAGACTGCACAAAATGGATTGCGCAAGGAAGCTCTCGAAATCTATGAATCCATGGTGCACTCGAAATCACATACTAACATTGTAAGCTTTTCTTGTGCTCTAGGCGTATGCAGTCAAGTAGTTTAGTGGATGAGGACTGCACATGTCTCACACATCAGTAGCCTTTATTGCATTACATATTCAATTGATCATTAGGCGTGCGTAGCTAAAGGGAGAAATATACGCCTACAACACAAGCCACAGACCAAGCAAATATCAATTCAAGAAGGTGGTTTCAATTATTACTGCTCACAAATTTTTGTTTTCAATCGTTTCTGAACAGATACGGAACTCTTGTGGAGAATATCGATGATGCTAAATAAAGCAATCAGAAAGATGGGCTCGCAGCCCATTAATGGGAAAGCTGTATCAGATAACTAGCCATAATGAAGAGACATCACATAGCAACATCATGCAAGGAAAATCACAAATCGATTTCATGGAGAGTTATATCAATGCTAATGGTAACTCTTATGTTGACAATACGATTGTGGTATAGAGGAGATAGGAGACACACATCCATGCTTATTGACACGGTAAAAAAACTCACAGGGCATGCGGGAATGCAAGAAATTTGAATTCCAATCAAGAATCAACGATATACAATTCAGCACATTCATTTTCATCACAAAATTTACAAACTTAGAAATGATGGCACCTGGTTTTCGAAGCTTGGCAAGTTGGAGATCCGGCGCCGAGATCACGCCTCACTTCCGCCCACCGCAAGTCTCCCCAAAATTTCTTGGGGAGCAAGTTTGTTTATCGAAAACTGAAGAGCCTTTTTTTTTTTGAATCAATCAAAAAGGATCCCTATATACCAAAAAAGGTGGCCCATAATAATTTTGAAATCCCAAAAATCTAAAAAAAAAACACAAAAAACTCCAAAAAGAAGCTATTTTATTTTTTTTGAAAACAAGGAGAATCTAATAATGCTCTCAAAAAATGATAGGTTCCATTTCAACAATTAGTTTAAAACTATTCAAGTCCATAAGGGAAGATTTTCCTATCTTTTCTTGTTTTTTACATTCGTTCCAAAACATATTATCTTTATTAATTAAAAAATCACATTATTTTTCTATATTTAATTAATTATCTTCAAACAACTAATAAATTATTGATTATTATTAGATACCATTAAAACAATGCTTTTTACAAAGCAAATTAATTAATTTATTTAATAATAAACTATTTACTTAATATTTCATAAAACTAATTTATTTAATTATCATTTTAATATCCAAATTTATTTAATCAATGTTAATACTTCATTAGTTGAGTAAGCAATGTCATCATAATATTACGTTTATCACATGAACCAATAGCACACTAGTCCACGATAACACAAATAGACACTTACATAAACATCCAGACAGGCCACAACGGGGGGGAACTAACATATGTATTAATAGGCCCTTATTACTTTGCACAATATACATGCAAATCGGCCTAAATACCTTCTCTACACACTACACAAATTTCACTATGTGTTGGTATGAATGTTGCATGGGTATTGGTAAGATCAAGGGCGTTATACATTAGTGTTGCATATAAATACTTGAAACACCTATAAGTTAACATATATGTTATTAATATATAAATGTGTATAAAAATCATAATTATATTCCATTTATTTATTAATATTGATATACACACTTACATATATATATACATGCTTATCCAATTACTTTCATCCATCAAATACTCACAAATGCATATTAAAATCATAAGTTGATTCTAATACAATAACCTCAATATATATTTTTCTATATACATTTTGGATATATACATACATACATACATACATACATACATATATATATATATACATATACATATATATATATATACATGCTTATCCAATTACTTTCATCCATCAAATACTCACAAATGCATATTAAAATCATAAGTTGATTCTAATACAATAACCTCAACATACATTTTTCTATATACATTTTGGATATACAAATACGTATATATATATATATATATATATATATATATACGTAAAACCACTCTTTGGTTTCTAAACATTTTCACAATAATATAAGAATGTACATATACTCCCATACATATATATGTTATATATATAAATGTATAAATACATAATAAACACTTCCAATTTGTTGGCAAGCACATATAAAGATTTATATGTGGCAATCAATTATTCGTAACAATGATACATGTATATACATGCATATGTGGATATGCGCATAGGTATCCAAGCATAGTCATTCATGCTTGAGTACATATACCCTTATATTCACCAATTGACATATACACATATCATGTTACTATCTCATGCATTCATATCCTTGTCGATAGGTATACACATTAAGTGTATGCATATATACAAATATATATAATTGATTCCTTGTGCATGTATACTTGTAAGTATTTCTACTTACATACAAATGCACATACTTATGCTTTTATGCATGGATCAACACACACACACACACACACATATACATGTTTATAATTAACGTAGATATGTATCGATAGAAAGAAAAAATACATAAACTTCAAACATATAAACATCATCCAAGAATGCACTCCACAGTAATCAAGATCCTTACTAATACAAGCACATCATACTAAAGGATGACTTACCAATTTTCCCCAAACTATGACTAGACTCAACCATTCTACTATGAGTGTGTGTTTGAGCTTAGATAGGTTTCATTTAGGGTTATCCGACCAATCAATTCTCCCAAGTGAGACTTCCCCTCCCTTCAAGAGGATTGAACCTATCCCTGCAACCAACTTAGCACATTTGCAATGGTAGTTAGATGTTCATAATAAATCCATATGCATCCTAAAACTTTAGCATAAATTCATATAGAAATGTATGTTCTTCATCAATGTAAACATAATTACTCTTTCAAACCATTTATCAACACTTTAGATAATACCTATTTTAGTATTCCATTCTTTTAGCGAGCATATAAAAATCATGATTGAATTTATCATCCTTTTTACCCATGAAGGTAAAGGTAAAAAAGTAATAACAAGACGGGGTGTGACAATCATAATGCATATTCATTCATCTATTCGCCCATTGAACATATTAAAGTCATAATCTTGCATTTAAAAATCATATTTATTCATAAAAGTAAAAGTAACTAGAAAATACACAATGGGGTGTAACACCATATAACATGTCCAATCTAATATAACTCAAATAAATGTGTGAGAAATTTATTTTCTAGATTTAAAAACCGTAATATTTAAGGTTTGATTTTGCTTGGACTTTAAAGTGTGACTTTTTCCACCTATATATTTTATTGGATATATGTAATATAAATCTTTACACAAAGCAATATAAGACAATTATTCATAAAAAAATATTAAATAATATTTTAATCAACTTAACTTTCATAATTTGTATTTAAATCTATAACTATCATCAATGATAGATACACATATAACCAAAATATAATCTAACCAACATTAATTAAACAATTGTACAAATAGCAAGAACTACAATTCAACTACTTAAGAGAAAAGAAGTGTGAAGCCACTATTAGAATAAACTTTTGAAATTACAATTTGCATTAAAAGCTATGTAGTAGTATTGGTTTAATGGAAAGGTGGGCAATCTTTCACTCGGACATCAGGGGCAGTTGGACAGGTTCCAAGAGCACAATAATCATCAGCTAGTCCACCCCACCATTGCATACTTTCTAAATTTTGTGTTGATTGTAATGCAAAATAACAAACAAAAGCCATAAATGCCACTCCTGCATCCAATGCCCCTGATGTGATATAGTTATACTTACTCCACCATTGTTTATGCCTTCTAAAAATTATGAAGTTGAATAAAAATCCCACTGTGATCCAACAAATATAGTTTATTGATCTTGCAGGAGGTATACCAACTCCACCTAGAATAACCGGCATATTTATATATGGAATCCATTTTATTTTGGGAAACAACTTTGAAAAAAGCCAAACAGGTATAGGTGCAAGTATGCCCACCAAGAAAAACCAATTTTGCTTTTTGTACAAACCAAGATTGCCAAAAATCCTTTGAGGACCAACTACTCCCCATATAATTGATGCATTGAAGAAAACATCATCACCAGGACATGTCCATGGACTACCTGGAGGCAATAGTTTTGGATGACAAATATTTTCTATTGAGTCTAATAACCACCAAGCTGTTCCAAAGTATACAGAGGTTGCAACTAAAGTACCCACCACCTGTAAAGTCAATTAAACATTTTACAATTTTAATGTATAAATCATTTTAACATCTCCATTTTCTAAATACATAACAATATAGGTATGAAACTTGTACACGAGTATATATTAACATAGACTATACCTTTATATGTTTATTTTACTTAAAATATATATTCAACAAAAGTATATTGGATGAAGGAACATTTCTTGTGAAATTCAAAAATATTTATTTGCTAATATAAAGCAAAATGCATGTAATATAGAAGAACAAATATTATCTTTAATATGTTTAGTAAATATATTTCAAATATTACTTGTTTTATTAATATATTATAATAAAATAGAAAAACTACAAACATAATAAATTTAGATTAAGAAAAATTTAAATATTATATTTTGTATACTAATTAATACATTTGTTAATAAGTTGATTAAGAATTTTTAAGAACATCACAAAAAAATATACATAATAGCCTTTAAAAATTTATTATATAATTAGTTTTCACATTTCATTTACAAATATTCCAAAATAAAAATATATTTTCTTTCTTAATTTGTTTTAAGAAACATATATTATTATTATTTTATTATTTATAATTTTGAAAAGGTTATACAAATAAAAAGGAATAGGACACCAACCTGAACTATAAACATAGAGCGCGGAGGAATTTTCATGTAATGTCCCACCTTAAAGTCTTGGAGAAATGAAAGAGCTTGAACCATACTGATGTACCCATATGTCTTGAATGCCACATTGGCCACTGGTCTCCCTGGGTATAGATATCCAATGATGTACTCGGTTATCACATTCAATCCAGGTTGCTGTGTGCATTAATCAAACAAAACGAGTTCATTGAACTAGAAATCAAAATGTGAAATTTTAAGAAATAAGAGAATTAAAGTAAAAAATTAAAAAAAAAATCTAGAAATTAATTAATTTTATGAATTTTCTTTTATTTAATAATTAAAGATCAAATCATTGATTAAAAAAACATTATATCAATAACTTTTCACATTTAAACAACATCTTTTTTTTGTTTCTTAAGTATAAATAGTTAAAATATTATTTATTAAAACTTCAAAATAATAAACTATTTAACTACAAAATAACAAACAACATTTTAATTATTATAAATTTTATTATTAAAATAGATCCAACTTGTATATGTGACTCATCTAAAATTTTAGATACAAATCAACATTTAAAATATATTGTTTAAACCTATTCATTTGAAAGTAAAATATTTTTTCATATTGATACCTGATTGGTAGTAGCTTGAATGATTCCAATAGGCAAGGTGAATAAAAAAGCAATCCCACAAGCAAGAAACAATCCCCAATATCTTAATTGCAGATCATTGTTGTAACCCTCACAAGCTCCTAGTGCTAATGCCATGGTCAATGCTAACAAGATGAGAAACCAGTACTGTGGAACAGGCTTGTAATTTGTCTTCATTAATCTGGTGTGCACATCAATTCGTCGATCTGTCATTGCTGCTTTAGATTGCTGCCAAATGCTCCTGCACAGGGATTTTTTTCACACCAACCTCAAAAAAATTCAGAATAAAACTAATCAATTAGTTCCCAATGATGGGAATCGAATATCCAAAAATAAATTTCATTTTTTATAAATATTTTAAGTTTTAACTTGTTTAAGTGGTAAATTTGAAATCACACTAGTTTCTTCACAAGAAGTGGCTTATTAGTATGATTTCAATTGAGCCATCTAAACAAGTTTAGAAAGATATTTAAACAAAATATTTACAAAAAAAAGAAGATAAAAAACATCATATTTCCGCAGCCTATAATAATTAGTGTGTCATTTCTAGATTCAATTGTATAAGATTTGTTTCACATCAATATTTTAGACCAAACTATATGATCTATGATTCATGATCCAACTCTCTATTATTCTGATCTGAAACATTGGTACAAAACAAATCCTCACAATTAAACTTAAAACAACACACTAAAACCAGAAATGTTAAATTGCTAAAAAGTTTCATCAATGAGTATGCTTACTTTCCATAAAAGAGGAGGACATGGGAGACAGTTGCAGCGAGAGTTGCAAAGCTTAATCCATATGTGATAGCAAAGAATGCGCTCAAGTTGAGATTGCTGTATTGATTATAGGCATCCTTGTCGAATGTGAAATCGCTCTTCAACACCCTGGTGGTGTTGTATGGCTGGCCATCGTCCGAGAAAACGTGGGAAGAAATAAATGGGAATTTTTGGGCGTTATAAACATTTGTCCAGTATGTGATTGGGAGGATAATGTAGACTATAACAATGAAACCAACCATAGTGTTGGCTATGGCGAACCATGGCGTAGCTAGTGGACTGCCTAAAAATCCTGCAACTGTTGCCCAGTCCAATGCGAAGGATCCGATGCCCAAGCCATGCAAGCCTGACCCTATTTGTTGTGCTGTCACTGAATCTTTCCATATCCAGCAGGCTATGGACATGGCAGATATCGAAGGGAAAAAGAAACTAGGTACTATGTAATATGCAAAACTGCATGTTAACACTATGATGAAGAACTGCAACCTTGTCATCCCTCGCTTTGGCCTCTTGCCTTCTTCATGAAGTGCCCTGCACCACCATTACCAATATAGATGAATATGGATTGGTATTCATCAGTCACAAAATCTAAAGACATGTAATGCCCCAAGCCATACACTCAACCTTTGAAAACATCATTCTAAGGCACAACAAAGCAAAAATTAAAGACTGTCTAAAAATGGTGAAGTTGAAACACCGATTTAATGAAAGGAATTTGGAAGGTCATAATATTTGATCTAGGAGTCCAATTGAACTCTTAATGATTTTTATCAATTTTTGTATTTAATTTCAAACTCTTGTATGTAATTAGATTGGTAAGTTGACAATTAGTGTCACTTTAATTAGTTTCAAATAATTGATAACTTTCATAGGTCATACAAAAGTATGAGAAATTACCAAAAAAAAAAGAAAGCAAGTTTAAAAAGCTACAAAAAATTGTGAAAAAAAATACTTTTAGGATTTTGCTTACATGAAGAGCTCAATTGAACTCTTAGAACAAAAGTTATGACCTCTAGAATTTCTTGCATCTGATAAACACTCAATACATCAAGCAAAATCAAGGTTTATGCATCTATTAATGCATAATTAAAAAACAGTGTGGAAACCAAGACATCTCAAAACAAAAGAGAATTCGATGGATAATTAAACAATATGATATAGCAGCATATAGCAGCAGTTAGTAGTTTTAATGAAGTTCACCTGTGATAACTCAAAAATTCAAGCCTGGATGGTTCTTTTGTGGTTTCAAAAAAAATTGAAAAACAACATTGTTTGATATAATTTTTAATAATAAATAACTGAATGTGATCTTTAATATGATTATCATTTTATACCAAAAATAATAAAAAATTACCATTTAATATTTAAAAATAAGCGAGAGATTTTAACCGACCTAAAGATTGAAACTTGGACAAGCGTTGTAGGCCACCACATGTAAGAAGACTCCACCAGTAACTTTCTGAATACCCCGGCCCATCCAAAGCCCAGCATCTGGTCATATGATCAGATAGAGATTATTTCCCCAAATATTATAAACTTTGTATTTCTCAATTAAATCCACAACCTAATTTCTGATATAGACCTTATACCTGTGTAGTTAATGCCAATAGCCATGCTGCTGCAGGATTCATTTTCCTTCCATAGAAGGCCTTAATAATGGTGAGAATGTTGATTGCATAAACTCCACTGGTTCCCACACTTGCAAATATGGTAATAAGAACATGCTCTTTAATATTAAAGGGCCCTGGATTGAGCGAAAAGTGCCAATTTGTTCCAGGGAAACGAATTCTTTTCGTGGGTAATGTGGCCGCCATGAAACGACCCACTGGTAGAACTACAATCTGGGCAGACACGGCTGTAATGTTGATGGGATTCTCTCTGTAGGTAACAAATTGATTCAACAATGACATCAGCCCGCACGCTAAAATTCCCAACACCCACACTCGAAAAGTTAACACAGGTAGCTCTGGATCATCAGTTATGGGCACTGTCAGTGCCACTTCTTCAATTGGAGACTGGTCATCCACTTCCTTATTTTCATCATATTTTGAGCTCGGATAGTCATATATTTCTCCATTGCCTGCAACAAAATCATATGTTTCAATTTTTTTTTTATAAATATTGTGAGAAATTTTATTATGAGATAATGGATCATAAAATGTGATCCAAAATATTGATGAAAAAACTTATACCATCTATAATCTAAAAACAATTTTAAAGATAGTTTTTAAGATTTTAACAGCCATGATTCAAATATATTAACCATCTTAGAAGGGGTGAAAAATTATTGTATGTTTCTTCCAAATGAGAATACAAACTAACAGGGTGAAATAATGAAAAAAACCTTTTTTTGTTAGTTCCAGTCCACTCTCCATTGCAGCGGCCAACCAGTTCAGCAGATCGATTCAATGCTAATCCTATATTTTCATTTTGGTTACTTATAGGTCAACGCAGGAAAATTTAGAATAAGGGTCGAGAGATTCAATGGAATCTCTTAGAGGAATCCGTTGAAATATGTAGGTGTGGCGGACAAAAATCTGATAAAAACCCTACAAGATGGTACTCGCTTGACACATACGTTGGGTGAACCAGATCCAATTGAATGAAGATCTTTCCCTATCGTTATGATTTCTAGAACAACCTAAGAGCTTTCGACAAGATATAACTTAGGCCTGCATGGAATATATAAATTTGTGACAAGAACTCATTTAACGTTAGTGTCAAAATCTTCGCTGCTGATTTATTGGTTGGGGGCATAGTTCAATCCGCCTGATTGCTACAAGTCTAGTGATAGTGATATGCCTTTAATTATTAAAGAAGGGAAAATAGGTTTTGATACAAAATGAAAAATCGGGTTAAAAGAGTTGTATATTAAGGGTAAATATGGTTTTGTTTAATTTTAAAATTTATTTAGAATAAATATTAGTTGAATAATATTTAATTTACAATCATATAACAGAAAGTTAATGGTTATCATATCGTTTTATAATATAATTGTAGTCTAGTTGTCTTTTGAAAATAACAACTGAAACTTACATCATTTGTTTCTTTATTATCCACACTCTCATAATATTATTTTATAGGCTTTTACCATTAAATAGCAGCTGATTAACTAAAATTTGTTTTGGACAAGTTAACAGATTCAAATCTCACACTATATATGTAGTTCTAGAAACACAGGCAAGAAAAAAAAATCACAGAGAGCACAGAAAATACGCAAACACAAAACTGCCTTTATTTCTGTAATGATAAAATCCATTATAGATGACCTCTTTTTCATCCTCAATTCTAAATATTGTTCATACACATAGTTCACGCAAACATTGAATTAAAATAGTTTGTCTAAAAATAAGACTGCACATGACAGTTACAGTCAACATGCAATTATAAACAGTTATTAAAACTAATTGTTTATTATAACTGCCCATGACATCCTCAATGAACTGCATGAGGTGAGACTCATGCATCACTTTCCAACAATATATAAAAATAATAACTAAAATAATATGCTACATTTTAAATTAACTTGCCTCTAACCCACAAACTTAGAGATATTAAGACGGCAGCTTTCATACCCACTTATCTCGTCGTGCTGTGTGGATTTATGGCTGGCATGATGAATGATTTGGCAAATGGAATCTGAATGTTGGGCCTGCCTCCAAATGCAAGCATACAAAACTTATTAAATGCATCCTGTCGTCATCGTTAAAGATTTTACAAATAATGGAAATTGCCATTCCTCTGAAAAGCAGTGAAGTGCATCTTGCATGGTCACATGTTCACTATTTTGTTTGATTTCCACAATGCAGACCTCAAGACGGCACCAAAATTTATTCCTCGGTAACTCAGCTTTGAGTGTAAGAAGGATCTAAATAATATATTTGGAAAAATAGGTGAAGCTATGGTGTTGGAACATTTCTTGATTTTGTTTTAAGTTTATATTATTTTTTAGTTCGTATTTAATCTTAACTAAGTTATGATTGAAGGTTATTTATTCTTTTAAATTTATTAAGAATATGATTTGTCTTATTTTTTATTAAAAGTTAATGATATAAAAGATATTTTTAGATATAATTTCAGTTTAGTTTGGGTGAGGTTACAAATGGGGGACATTATCTCCAATATAAATTCTCAACAACCTCAATAGGATTTGAACCCTGATGACAAGAATAGCAACACAACAACTTAACCATCACACTATGTTACTATTAGCAACCATTTAGTTTTATTTAAAAGATCTTTTTTAGATATTACCCAACAAAATTTGAATTTTATATTTATATTATACAAAATAATTCTTACAATTTAATTACTTATGATATTACTATACAAAATAATTCTTATCATTTCCAAAAAAAAAATCCTAAATAATTTTTAACAAATGCAATATAATGAAATGACAAATTGAAGGATAAAAACAAATGATCAATTTAATCTAAGAAGGCGCAAATGCATCAAGTTACCTAGACAAAGGCATAATATTTGATCATACAGCGATTTAAATCCAATTGGAAAATTCATATTAACGTATAGTCTTCAGAAATTTATAATATTTAATACGGATGTATAGTCCAATACAAAAGCTACAGCCAAAAAGAACTCAAGACCGATGCACGCCAGCTTACAGAGAATATTTCAGTGATGGGAGAGAATTCAAGTTGTAAACAGTGTATTCCTTTCCCGAGTGAGGATCAATTACTGCTAACCGGGACCATTGGTATTTTAAAATTATTCACAATTATTCATAAAGGATTTCAGACTGATAATAATAACAATCTAAGCATTTTTTATTTTTCATTATATATTATACACATCTATAACTAATTACATTTTTGACCCATTATCAATACTATACAAACAAGGCTCGCACACAAGCCTGCACACATCTAATTTTGAAAATAAAAATAAACAAAAATATTGAATAATAATATAGTAATTAATAATGACAATTTATAAAAGTGCAAGCTCAACCTAAGTCTTAATGGTTAATATATCAGATGCTACAAAATCTAAATTTAATAGAGAAAAGAATAAGAAATAATATATTATTAAATGCAAACTAAATATAAATCTTAATGGTATGTCTATTAGACAAAACAAATATCTAAATTCTAAAAAATTAAAAATTAACTTCACCATAAAGAATAAAAAATGATGTATTAATAAATGAAACATATGCCCATTAGACAGAAGAAAAATCTAAATTCCATGTAAAGAAAGGACAGGAAATGAACTCTTCCTAAAGAGTAATAACCTGGTGACTGGAAAGGACATGCATCTTGTTTTTTTAATTTGACTCAAATGAAAAAAAAATCATTTTAGTTATGATTCTGCATCTTCAAACCCGGCCATACATATGTTTCTTGATCAGAAATTTTAGTGCTAATGACAAAATTTCTCTCCCAACTGCCAACGACAGCCTGCTCGTGTGGACGGTAAAGGCTTTCAAATTGAACAAATTTCAATCTACATTTTCAACTTTGCCTTTTAAAAAACATAACATGTTACGATGTAATGGTGCCGCATGGTTTCATTTGCAAAGAAATATAATACGTTACGATTACTCACTAACAAAAATATGAACACCATTAACGATTTATGAGGCTAATTTTGTAAAGTTGCGTCCATGAGCGTTTGGTGGAAGAAAAAAAAATCTTTTCAACTGAGTTATTTTTTTCTGAGTATATGCTAACAAAAGGTTTCGTTCGTAATATGTTTTTGAATTGCAGATTTTTCTGGCAATTATTGTTATCCTTGCCAACACTGTCGCTGTGGGTGTGAGGCTGTATGCACTGATAATCTATATTGTGTATGCCCAACTTCTTGATCAGTTTAATACACTTATGTTGGTAAATACCTTGTATGGTATTAAGTTTAACAAGGGAGAATAAATAAAATTGGACCTGGTTCTTTTGGAGTGAGTTAGAAGTACCATGGATTTCCACAATGCAGACCTCAAGACGGCACCATGGTATTGATATTTTATGTTTTATGTAATTATTCTTGGAATATTTTTTTGGGTTACATATTAAATTTAATATGTAAAGAATTATTAAATGTATGTTTATTACAATTATAAGAATTGGTTGGGTAGATATTTAAAATGATTTTTTATTTGTACTTTTTATCATTATTTTTCAACAATATTAATTAAATAATTTAATTAAGTTAACACATCACTTTCATTAATTAAATATTTTTAATTATTTAATTAATTTCTTCCATTCACATTAATTAAATGATTTTTAATTATTTATATAATTCATTTATTTATTCCTCTTATATCCACTATAGCTAAATAATTTTAATTATTTAATTTGCTAACAATTTCTCAAAAATTAAATAAATTTATTTAGTTTTTTCTGTCTTTAATTCTTCTAAAAACACATATTCATCTCATGCACATTTATTTAATTCTATTAATATTCTTTAATCTCCTAATTTAGTGAATTGATTGAAAAAACATCACTTCACTAACTCATCCATTAAACCAGTTAACTCATCATTTTAGCCACTCATCTTAACACATGTCATTTGCACATTCACCATGATCTCTTAATTAATTTCATCCATTGATATTTCAAATCATCCTACACTATTGATCAAGTATTAGGTGAAAGTTATAAATCACTCATCATTCAACCATTCAAAGTATCAACAATATATTTAAATATTTGCACTATCTTCACACCATTTTACTACCACTTTGTGCATCATAGTTGTGCTAAAATCAAGAGCAATCCACATATTAACCAATTTACAACAACCAAGTACAATGCATTAAGATTAGACACTTGTGGAGGTAAAATTCAATTATTTTGATCCTTTGTTTTGTGTGCACACTCTTATTGATATAGTTATTGATTATTGAACCGAGTTTTTCTTTAATTGTCATTTTTAGATTCAATAATTTAATATGTTCATAGTTGGAATGGAGGTAATAGTTCTAATATTAGATGAAACATTTATTTGGATCTCATTACTCGAATGACAATGTCTTTAAAACATGTCAACTTCTATATGTTTAATGCCAACATTTTCTAATTCTATATGTTTTGGGAGGTTTTCATGAGTTCCTAAAGAAATGTTAGAATCATCCACTTATCACATAAAAAATAGCACATTTAAAATAAATTGATCCCCACTCTCTACATCCTAAAAGAAAAGTGGACACGTTTTTTCCTTTGTACAATGTGACCCAATATGTATCAATCCTTAATCGATGGGAATCAACACACATCTAACCAAGGGAAACTTTCAATATATGATAATTCAAAAGGATAATTTCTTCATCACATATTTAGAGAAATGTAGATGCATCATCATTCAATTTTGTAAAATGGTTTAAGTTTGTAAATCTAAGTATATTGGATGTAGGCCCTACAAAAAATATTTTGAATGCATTTATGAATATATTTCTAGCCTGCTCTAAAATTGGGGCCCTCCAAGAAAATCCAAATGGAGGAAGATTATAAATAGAGATACCAATATCCTATAGAAGAGAGATTACCTTAGTTAGCCAACATAATTTTTCCCATTTAAAGAGTTGCAAAGTAAACCTAAGGAGGATACCATGAAGTACCCTTCAAAATATTTGCAATATCTCATAGTTTATGCAATGAAAAAATATTGAAATTAGTATCTAATTTGAGCTATAGAGCATCAATTTCATTTTGGATAATATATTGAGGATTTTTGTTTTACATTAAATAATTATTTCAATTTTTTTTACTTTTTCCAAGTGAGGCCACTCAATCCCATTTTAAAAATTTATCAAACCTCAGAAGAATAAAAAAATTCTCTAAACAAAAGAATTGAAAAGATCTAACTTAATACATGTATTCTAGAAACAAAATTAAAAATAATCATTTTCTTATCAATTTTGATCAACATAAAATTTTATAAATATTGCCTCAATAATAAGATTTAAATAAAATCTACATCCTTTGAATATGACCCCAAAAGAGATCTAAGAGAGCTACATAAAATTATTTCTCTATGATACATATTGCTCTATGATACATATTGACATGTCCCTTACCCTTTTGTAGGTGCACCCATATCAGAGATATTCTAGGGATTTCTAAACACCACAAAAATGTCCACCCATCATCCCTCAACTCTCAACCTTGCTAAAAAATCATCCTAAAAATGTTGTAGTATTTTTTGGGTGACTAGTCATCCTTAAGATAATGGGGGACATCAATGACATCTCCCAACTATTGCCCCTTAAAAAAATCAATGTTTTAAAAAAAAAAAATTAAAAAAAAAATATATATAATTGTGATATCCAAAATGTCTAACCCTTTCTAAGCAATTAAAATACAATGGAAAAACATAAGGAAACACCTCAAGATTAGCCTAAGAAATTTGTAAATGCAAAGAGGAAAGTGTTAAATGAAGACAAATAGATATACCTCCCTTTTCGCAGCTGAAACTCCTTGGTTGGCCCTTGATTTGGATTGATTTGTATGCTCCTTGATGGCTCTTGATATGGCTAAATGCAAGTCTTGACTATATGCTTGAATGTAGATGCAAATGGATGAATGTTGATGGCTAGATGAGTGCACAAAATGGCAGCATTTAGTTGCAAAATGGCTAAGTGTTACAAATGTCTTAGAGGATGGGGTATTTATAGAGAAACTTGAATTCTCTAGAGAATTCAATGGTTGGGATTTATCCAACAAAGTCAAGATGAAGGGCTAAGGTGAGTTGAGGACTCACAAGCCCTCACATTTTGACATGTGGAATGTGAAGTGGATAAAGGTAGGATGATGTGTAGGTGATGTGGAAGAGAGGTACATGATGTGGAGGAAGGACAAGTACCTTCCAAGTACCTTGGGGAGTGAGAAGATTTCTTTAAAAAGGAACTTCTTATCCCCAAGTGGGAGTGAAAATGACACTTGAAGAATTTTGGAATTTCTCAAAAATCTCCATGGGAAAAGAGAAAGAGGTTGGAGAAATAAATGTGTATTAAAAATTCACATTCATAGGAGAATCTAATGGATAAGAGAGGTTTCCCAAAAAGGTGGGAATTTGTCACATGTGACTTGATGTGACAAGTCAAAGGTTCTAGAAGATGCATGGGAAAAGGGGATTCTAGGAATAATAAAAGTGAATGAAAAATTCACATGGGGAAGAGAGGAGCCTAGGGTGAATAAAAAGGAATTAAAAATTCCTTGAATGGGGAGTTGACCAAGGTACTAATTAGGTTTAACTAATTAGTAATTAGAGGATAATTAGGGGTTAATGTGGATTAGAAGCCAACTTGCAAAAGTTGGAGGATGTGACACATCCTAATCAAGGATTAGGCATGTGCACATCCTTAATGAAGAGATTAGGAGATGGATTAGGATTAGATGAAAATGACATGTGAGGAATTAAATAAATGTAATATTTATTTAATTCATTTGATCAAAAGAGGATTAAGAAGGGTAAGGTATTTAATTATTAATTAAATACCTTAGGGATTTGGCAAAATTAAGGATATTAATTAAATAATAGTAATATTACTTAATTAACTCAGATAAAAGGATGTTTAGATGAAAAGTGATAAATTTGGATAAATTAAGTGTCCAAATTTGGATGTCTACAATAATATAACAAAAAAATACCTAGGAGTTCAAGTTAGTGGATAAAAATTAATAATCAAGGGTTTTTATATACAAGTGTTGGACTAATAAGTCATCATCTAATAATTATTTAATTGTTAATTAATTATTAGGTCCATTATTACATTAATTACTTAAACTAAATTTAAGAGTGTTTTTTCTTATTAGATTGGGTATTTATAGGTCAAGTTGTCTCATTGCATAAGATTATGACACTTGTCACAATCTGATCAAATCTCCATCTAAGGTTTTCTTTTTACTTTTATAAGAATTCATTTTTACTTTGTAATCATTCCATTATAATTGAATTCAATTATAATTATAGGTTAATCTGAATATCATATTCTTATGTGATTCTTTTTTGGATTCAATCATTCTCTTTGGGTCACATAGCAAACTAATTTCTTTGATCTCTCATTTGTGATAGGTTTTTTAATTGTAGATGATATTTGGGAGCTATGGGGTTCATTATCAACTTCGACATGGTATTGGAGCACCAAATATGTGACTTCTTATCCGAATTTTGAGAGATCCAATCTTGAGGAAAAAATTGATTCATCCCGTCCAAGTGAAATAGGAATCACCGTTGAGTCTAGAATAACCAAAAACTTAAGGATGCATTTCATTTTACCAAAATCTAAAATGTTGAAAAAAAATTAGACCTACATAGATCTCAAAGTGAAATACATATGAAAACCTATCAAACCTGCACATGCCTCCTCTTATATAAGTACAAGCAGGTGAGCAAAAATAATTTTGGATTTTTAATTTTTTGGTTTGAAAAATAAAAGAAAAAAGAAAAAAAACAAAGCAAAAAAGGTTTTAAAATAAATTTTTAAGAAAAATTCCTTTCAAAAGCATACCTTCCCTACACATAGGGAAAACATCACATCAGCATAGGCCCCAAACAGTCGATGCAACTACATCTACCAACTAACTAGTGAATAAACAAATCCTAGCAAAATATTCTAGCAATAATAGATCCAACACAAAAACTAGCCTTGACAAATAAAAATGGCAATCAACATATTCCGACCTGATCAATATATTCTATCACTAATAGAATTTGATGAATTGTAAAATATGTCGACGAATCTTATTTCTTAGCCATTGAATATTTTTCCCAATGTAAAAATAATATTCATCAAATATTCTAAGAACATCAACATGATTTCACACTAAAGTTAGTAGTATGAATGGCCATACAACCATTATTGCTCCCCTTTAAGCCTTCATTTTTCATAAAGGAGTTATTTTTTTCTTTTTGGCATAACTTGGGCATATGGTTTCAAATTCAGGAAAACAAGATATCATCAAAATTTTGATTTTGAACACTTTTTGATGGTGTAGGTCTTATCTTCATATTTTACTATTGGTTTAATTTATTCTCAATCAAATTTAGATCATCATTTTTTCTTCTAAGCTCATAGATTTTCACCTTTATCTTTGATTTTTTTCATTCTAGAGGCATTGGAAAGGTATTTTAGAGTTCTTTAGATATACATGTGCATTTTTTCTAGAATCTACCTTGAGCATATTTTATTAAGTTTTTTATTTCATATTTATGTCAATTACTTGGATGTCGTGGCACTTGGAAATAATTTTTTTATGTGATGACGTCATTTGATTTGCTTTACATGTATTGAGGTTATCAATCTTTGATTTTATAATTTGAGAAAGTATCATGGGTTTTTGAATTCATCTTTATATGGTCATCTTGGAAAAAGATAACTATGCTCATCTTGGTGACACAATATCCTAACACATCTCAGGTGGATTGATACTTTTCCTTATCTTTATGGACTTATACCTACACCGGTCACACCAAAGATTCATTTAGAACATGAGGTATTATTAGTGATCATATTATGGGAGTGATTTATTCTAGAGTTGATCATGACACTAGGTGTGTTGTAGCAAACAATGATTGTCCCCACACACTTTGGACTCAACTTTGGGAGATCCACATGGAGACCCTCATATCTCTCCATACCCAGATGATCCTATTTTAGATTGCTTCATTCCTCTTGTAGATGTAGATTATATACCCTTTGATGATGATACTTTAGAGGAGATTGAGTATATCAAATGTCTTATACATGTTTTTATGGTTCATAGACTTATCCTCATGTTCTCACATTTTAGATCAAGACACCTATAACATAAGAAAAATCACATGCTAAGTCTAGGGTATAAACCTAGGGTTTCTTTTATGTTCCTTTTTCAAAGGTAGATTAAAGGATGTAAATTAACAAGGTGTTCAGATTGACTTTCAACCATGAAAGTGAGTCAGTCAGACCTAGATTTGATCTTTTTGGCTCTTAGAAATGTATTGGAATGATTTTTTCCTTGATTAACCTAATTCAACTATGTACCATAATATGAAAAATGCAAGATCTTGATAATGCACAGATTGAAGCAGCAATTTGCAGGAAGATTTGGGAAATGCAAAGGACTGTGTACCTACAAAAAAGTTGGTTTTAGCCACTATAGGAGGACATAGGTGCCCTAGGGCATATGAGCCCTTATAAGGGTGTCTTGCTCAACTTTTGCAATCCTCTAGTACCAAATCTAAGACTCTTGTTTCCACTTGTAGAGTTTTTAGAACATTGTCAAATACTTTTGTAGGTGAGTTTTTGTAATTTGACAAGATGTAGGGATCCAAATGCACTAATGAAAAATTTTCCTTCAAGATTCCTTCAATCCTCTTCAAACCTAAAACCTACACATTCAAAGAGAGGGAAAATGTTGGGCAATTTAGAAGCTTGTCTCAATCAAGCCCCATGTAATCAGAGTTTCCACTTCCACAATGGCAATGCCAATGATGAAATGATAATAGATAGGAAGGAATGATGAAATTACAAAGTGCTAAAACTCACCACCCTTCAATGGCTTCCTTGAAGGATAGAATTCATAGAAATCACTTCAAGGTATTGGATCTTTCTTGCTTGATTTTCTTGAATGATTTGGAGACATACAAAAGGGATTAAACTTCAAAAAACATTAACATGAATAATATGAACTCACATAAACTCTGACATGATGTTTGGATCTTGAATTGTTGTAGCAAAGCTCTTAAATATTGCTCTTGATTTCCTCTTGAAAATAATTGTTGCTCATGAATTTTCCTTCTTCCTTCTAGTTTCAAATGGTGAAAAGACTAGGTATTTATAGGAATTTAAATTCAATTTCCCAAAAAATAGATTGTGACAGCTGACCTTTGTAAGTTGGGTTTGAATGTTAAAATGACCACTTTGACATATCAAAAATTTATCCCTGATAGAATAGGACCCATATGCCCTAGGGAAAATGGGTCATGGACCTATTCTCCAAGACATTAAGTGTCAAGGGAAAAATAATAACTAGATGCATTTTCTCAATGCTTGCAAATTCTCAGAAAGTGGTACAAATGGGCTATAGAATGCATAATTTAGGAATTTAGGGAGCTGATTAGGCTCAATAATTTAGGGGGAGAAAAACATAGTGTAAAATTGTCAAGGGTGACAAATTATTGCGCTACATTTAGCCTCCACTTTATTGAGAGTGTGAACTTACACTCAGAATCACACTAAAGTAGAGAATCTATGTCAAGAGGGGTCCAATTTTCCAAATGTTGAAGAGATAGGATGACTAAGGATCTAGGGGGATGTGTAAGCCCCCAGAATCTAAGATAGTATGGCAAGAGAATATGGACACAAAGGAACACACACATGTATGATATGAAACAAGACAACTACACAAACATACATGTCAAAAACATGATGCATACACAATGAAAACACATGACATGATATAACATAAAGATGATGATAAAAAAAACATGATGTAAAAATGATGCAAACATAGAGAAGGCACAGAAAAGAACATAATAAAAACACAAGGTTAGTACTAAATGGATTTGATTCAGTAAAGCAAAGAGACCGTAGTCATAAATTGTCTCAAATACCAAACACCATCCATCAAATGTGTTGTCTAACAAAATGATGCTCTCACAAGGATGTAAAATCACTTATGAAACACATGGCTCCACTAGAAAGCAAGTTGTGTTATGCTAGTTGGCCATGTTAAAAAGGTATGTTCAAGTTTAACGTCTTAGGGGGTGAACAAATTTTAACATCTCAAGGGATGAACAAAGTTTAACATCTTGAGGGATGAGCAAAGATTAACATCTTGGGGGATGAACAAAGTTTAACGTCTCAAGGGATGAATTGATAACCACAACTCAGGGGGAATTACAAAAAATACCACCACCAAAGGGGTTATGTTAATAGGTCAAATATCGCAAGACAAAATGGATAGAGGTAATATATACCCCCTTAAAATGTCAACATACTTGCTATGTTGGTATTTTAAGGATAAAGAGGGGAAGAGGGGATCCTTGAAAAGAATGCATGCCTCCCAAAACTAGTTATCCTTTCCCCCCAAGTGTGGATACAAGGACAACCACACCAAGGAATATCATGTTGCTGCCATGAAAAATATGGTTGCACTTAAGATTTTACCACCGTGAATAAAACATAAAGATACAAATGCCACATAGTGATGAGCAACATGATAGGATGAAAATTATTATTGATTAGAGGAATTAGGTGCATCAACATATGGAAGAGCACCACAATCCTTAAGTTGTTATATTTTATTACTCAAGGCCTGACATTCATTGGTAGAATGACCATGCACTCGATGATATGCATAAAAAGAGATTTTATTGTAGAATTTATTTTGTGTTCTGGGAGAAAGAGTAATCAAGTGGGCTTTGAGAAGCCTTGACAAGATATTCTCTTTATAAATAGTAGGGTACATTTCTTTCTCTTGTGAAGATAATCCTTCTTACCACAAGATGTCATACATACAATAGATGATAAACTATTAGATGAAGATGGAGATGAAGGTTGGAAACCTAGACCCTACTTGGAAACGTATGGTATAGACTTCACTTGATTCCTATTTTGTTTCATGATTCCATTACATACATCTTTAGAAAGAATTTTGTATCCAAGACCATAACATGCTTCCAACTCAAATGAAGATATTTTATCTACATGGTTTTGAGAAAGATTGGCTTCTTCCTAAGCATGCAAGCCCTTTTTAAGTTTTTCAAAGTCAAGTATCTTCCTCTCATGCGGGATAGAAATTGAAGATTCCCCATCACCACCATGGGGTGATGTTGTTGATGTAGAACCAAGTTGATCAAATGAAACACAAGACTGCTTTGGTTTAGATTGAGAGATTTTGTACTCTCCTTAAAGGATGGTGTAAAATCTAATGAAACCCAATCATCCCCATAACATGATTTGAAGATGAATCATTTATATTTGAATCTTTAGACTTTGATAGTGAGATTTTAGAATCCCCTTTGAAACAAGGTGTAAACTCTAATGGCCCCTAGTCATCATCTAAGAGTTTTTTTGTAGGTGAAATACAATTAGGATTACCATCAACTTGTATAGGTTCTACCTTTGATGTTCACATCAAAGTATTAAGAGAGTTGGAAGTGTTACAATCATGTTGAACTTGTGAATTATAACTCTGTTCATTTTCTTTAACCATGTATATCTTGTTAAATTATATTCATACTTTATATCACAATGAAGAGTAGACTGGACTCCTTTCATGGCATGAATCCATGGTTTACCTAGGATCTAAGATTATATGAAAGATGTCTTGGCATGATATGAACAAGGGTAGGAAAATCCATGATTCCAACCTCAATGGGTAATGTGATCATTTCTAATGATTTCTTATTAACATTTTCAAAGCCACAAATATTAACATCATCAAGTTCTATGAGATTCTTGTCCACACCAATTTTATCTAGAAGATCAATGCTACAAACATTAAGACATGCTCCATTGTCTATGAGAGTGCACCTAACTCTAGTTTCATTAATGATAACCTTTATCATTAGGTCCTCATATTTATTTTGGATCTTAGGTGAGGGTAATTCATATTGAGGGAATGTAATATCCAAATTTGTCACTTGCATACAATAAAATAAGGTGGCTACATCAAATGTTCAATCTAATAGAAGATGAGACATATGTCTTTTGCAAAACCTTTGGGAACATCCTATTGTATGTATGTGATGTTTGAATAAAGTCCCAAAGAGATATTTTTGTTGGAGTACTATGAAGTTTCTCAAGAATATCGTACTCTACCACTATGTTGAGGAATGTTATATGTGTGAGCAACTGTGTGATAACTTGGTTGTTGCAACACATGCTCACTAGTGATTTTCCTTGCAAAGTTAAATATATGGCTAGGGGGTTTAGGAGGTCCTATAATGAAAGGTGACTTAGGAGGTCCACTAATTAAAGGAGATCCAATTGTTACTTGTGCATTCATAACCTCAACTGAGTTACCTACTTTTTGATGACCTTCTATTGAGGGGGGATCTAATGTCAAACTAGTAGCTTCATCTATGCCATCCATATTACTATCTATTGAAAGAAATGTATCGATGATTTCATCCACCTATGCCACAATATATTCCCAATTAGGAGAAGTATTGGGAAAGAAACAAACAAGATTCTCATGGTCTAGGAAACTATTAGATCCTCTAACACCATGATACCTTCTTCACAAGTGTGTAAGGTATCGAGAGAAGAATAACTATGATTATTATGATGGTCCATAATTGCATCCTCTTGCACCAAAGTGTTCTCACCAGTAGGGAAGATGCTGGGAGGTGAATGAAGCTTAGAAAAATTGATATTAAGAAATGTGTCAATAGTTTCATTTTCTTGTGTCAAGGTACTCTCACAATTAGGATGAATAGTATGAGAATAGCTCTTATGATTATAGTGAGTATCAATAGTTGCATTTTTTGGAATGTCAAAATCCTTAGTGGATGATCTCTAGGTGAGATGAAGTTCCCAAGGGAATCATCTAACATGTCAAAGTCATCACTAGCAACTAAAGGTCTTGGTAAATATACAATGCACACTTGTGAAAAGAGATCTAACATGATTATATTACAATTATTTCCCCAAGTTTAATCATTAAATTTCAATTCCAATCTAGTTTACATGTGTTAAGGAAAAATAGGACTGAAAACAAACTAATAGACCTGATACAAGCACAAATTTGGAAACTGAGTTCTAGGTATGCAAATTGATAGAAGATATTAATCTATTTTGGAGATCTTAGATAGGTTTTCGGAGGACTAGGATTTTCCCTAGGAAATATGTGTTCTAGTATGGCTCTTTCTCAAATTTCATTTTTAGAGGTACTAGTGACAAGAACTAATTGTGTGATAGCTTGTTGTAATGTCATAAAATTGTATCCCTTGCAATTTCACATACATTCTTGCATCTGCTTTAGTGTCCACTCCCCTAGCATTTATGTAGGCTCATTTTTTCCCTTGCATCAGCCTTTTTCCATCTCAAGATGCTCAAGACGAGCCTTTTCAGTAACTACCTTCACATGTCAACTTTGTGTCAAACCTTGTGCTTTTCATGTTCTCCTCGTTTTGTAGTGTGATGTGTGCAGACACTAGCACAGTGTGTAGACATTTGCATGCCATGCTAGCATCTCGTGACATTTAAACATTCAACAATCATTTCCAAGCATGTTTGCCACTTGTCAGTTACCTTTTTCAATGGCAATAGCTCAGGACACCTTGTAACGGTTTGGGAAGCTTCTTTTCCCTCTTTAAAAGTCATCTCTTCAATCCATTGGGCCTTCTTGGCTTATCTTTGGAGATTTATCTCTTACATACACTCTCCTTTCCCTCTTTACTCTCTTGCTTGCACATATCTCACTTGTTATAGAAACTTCAAGCACTATTAAGCTCTTACAATTCCCTTTGTAGCTCTCTTGGCTCTCACAATCCTCTCTTTCATCCTTGCTCTCTTTGGCTTCCTTAGGCCTTGCAATTGATATCTCTCTTACCTTGTGCTTGTGAGCATCTTGGTATTTATCACATCCCTATGATACGGGTTCTCCTCCTTGAGTGGGGATTTCTTTTATCACTCTTGCATTCATTTCATTCCTATTATCTCCATCTATCTATTTGGATGTTTGTGGAGGTGGGAACACCAAAATGGGGGTTTCACTAAGGAAAACCCCTATACAGCCCCAACATTTTCTCTCGATCTTATATATGCAGGTATTGAAGATGTTTCCTTACTAGAGGCTTCATTACTTGGATGGTTGTAAGCACTTTATTCTCTTTATCTTCATCATTTACCTTATTTCAATGCTATTATATTCTGTTATTTTCCTGTACTCTATAAGTTCTTAGCAATCCGGTTGTTAGTAGATACTTTGCTATTTTCTATGATAAATTCAATTTCTAGTTTGTATGAGACTCCAGCATGCCTTTGGGACTCCAATGCACCATGTTATTGTCCATTTGCTGCGTTGACATCCTTTGGCCAAAAACTTGCTAGTCTATCTAGAAAACCTTTGTGATTTACTCTTTTTGATTCTAGAATTCTCACTTTGTTCCTTGAGGTAGTTTAGGGTAGTTTGCCCCTTGATAATATCTTAAGAATAAAGAGAATCATGAGTAAAAATTTCCCCTTCTCTAAATTTTGGTGAACTTGACATGAACCATAGTATTTTTCAAAAAACTAGGAATTTATTTACCCCAACTTGGTGGGGTCATAACTTTTGACTCAATGCTTAAAATTCAAAACCGTTTACACTGTTGGCAAGGTCTCCAAGAGGACTAATGCAATCCTTGAAATATTTTTCCTTTAGCAACTAAATTTTAGGGACCGGCATAAGTTTTGACCCCAAATTCTACTTCAAAGACCTCTGAAAATGCAAATTACTAGAACCTAGAAAATATCAAAAAAATATAAAAATCTGGATTTTTGGTTTTTCTCAATTTTATCACCCCTAGATTGCTCTAGATTGGTCAAGATGTCTATATCTCTATTTCAAAATTTATTTTCTATATTTCTTCCTTCTATCTCTTTCCAACTTTGTTAAGAAGCTTCAAGTTCTCTTACAAGCATGTGAAAGTGAGTTCTTGTCTCCTTTCTTATTATTCTTTGTTGATCCCTCCCCTGAGATTCCTTCTAAGGATATTTTGGTGTGAGAGGATGAAATCATTGATACCTTTCTTAATCTTACTCTACCTTCTCTCCATTCCAATTCACTCTCCTCTAGAGATGATCCATTAGCGAATGATGAATCTCCTTCCACATTTGATCCTCCTTGGATTGATGAGAAGAATATTTCTTCGAATAATTATTCCACTAGTTGTGATGATTCTATAACTGTAATCTATGTCTCTACTGTCCCTCAAAGGCCTAATAGACTAGTCATTCTCCAAAAAGGATTTGCTCTATTGATGGTGTTCCATTTGATAATGATTCTTCCGATCTTTCTAAAGATCCCTCTTATAGAGCAATAGCCCATACTTATAATACTAGAAATAATAAATTAAATGTATAAAATCAACTTACTTCTTTACCACCTTCTCAACCAAGTCTTCCTCAAGCACCTCAACCTACAACTAAAGCACCTAGTGATTATGGTCTTGTCAAGCAACTTTGCGTTACTTCGGCTAAGATCTCATTGTGGGACTTGCTTCAATCTATTGTAGTTTACCAAGGTATGCTTCAAGAATCCTTGCAAAAGATCCTATTTCCTTCTACTAGGCTAATGGATGTTAATGTGTTGATAGCTCATATTCATGTGGATTCACCAAATATTACGTTCTATCTATAGGAACTCCTACCTCTGGAAGTACAAAGGCAAGTGAATCCTCTAATGATTATAGTCAACATTAACAATATCGACATTATACATACTCTCATTGATGTTGGTTTGGTGCTCAATGTATCTAGCATTGATCTATTGCCTAAGATTAATATTGATTCATCTTCTCTTGATGCTTCTTTTGTTGATATTCATGGGTTCAATAATGTCTGTCGACAAGCCCTAAGCATGATAGTCTTGCCTTTGAGGTTGGGACCTATTACTGTACCCACCCTTGTATATGTTATGTTAGAAAAATTACCATATATAACCTTCTTCTTAGTAGACTATGGATTCATACTATGGGTGTAGTCATGTCTACCTTGCATAAATCTATTAAGTTTATTTGCAATAATCTAGTAGTCACAATCATGTCTGACCTTGAGGCTATGCACTTATTTGAAATGGAAGCTGCTGGTCAGGTTTCGGTTATGCCTACTCCTATTCCTTCAGTGTATTCCAATGTGTCAATGTTTACTCTAACAATACCTATTACAAAGGATACTCTTGAGATAGATGTCCCTAAAGAAGATCCTTCTAAAGCAAGAAATCTTAATTTTGCTCCTTCTACCTCTTCTAAAGAAAATGCATGTCTTGGTGATGATTGGGGTTCTCTAGACTTTATGGAGTCCTTCATTGGAGAAAATAAAGTTTCCCCAGTCTACTTTGGCCTTCCGATAACGCCATCCACACCCACTATCAAAGATGATAACTCTTCGATATCGTGAGGTAATGTGAATGCAAATTGTAATGTCGTTAATGTTGATCCTCCTCCTTCTAAGGAAGATGATCACACTTCTATTAAAGAGGCTAATGTTGGAAATCCTATAAAGAAGATTGGTGGTGATCCCATAGAAGAGTATAATCCCTATTGTTGGAATAATGCTCTCTATAAAGATCCTCCTCCTTCTCAAGTTTGCAAACACGTTATGGCCTCTTGCTATCTTGAAGGGTTCCCAAGGGACCCCCTTTGAGATATTTTCTCTCAAATGAATTCAATGGCATCTAGCTTGGGGGTAGCCTGACTAGACCTATCTTTTTTGTGACTATCTTGCAATGCAACTTGTAGTAGCCACAGGCTTCTCTGATCTTTCTTGCTCTGTAGGACTGAGAACCTAGAGAGCTCCTTTGAATCAATATTTCCAAACATGTTTAGTCTATGAATTAACATGTTGCTCTGTAGGTGTATCTGTGAAGCTACTTTTCAATCAACCTTGCAGGACCAAGCACCTATGAGGACCCAATCCAACTTTGTGGAGTCCCCTACATCGGGCTTCCCTCAAGAGAGAGTACCAGGGGTGCCTTCTTTGCAAGTCTAAGGACCTATAAAGAGCTTTCATCTTGTAGGATCTATTCACCATTGGTCTGTGGGCCTCCAATGTAGTTTTTTCAACTCTATATTCAATCCTCCCCAAGAGAGAGTACCTGTGGAGCCATTTCTCTTGGAATTTTCATTTCATTATCTCTCTTAAATTCTCTTCTCTCTTCTCTTCTCAAATTGGGTATACCAAATCGAAGACTGGCATCTTCTTCATCCTGAGTATATACCTTTTTCTTTCTTCAACATTGGTTTCTTCCTTGACTTTTGGGTGCATTCTTCTCTTGAAGCAATCAATCCTTACATTCTTCTCTCCATCTAAGAATTCTTCTATGTGTTATTTCTTAATTTGGGGACAACACATAGTATTGAGACAACCTTTTACATCAAGGTCTCTTTCACTTTGTTGAATCAAATAATTTAGTGTTTTGTTCTAACCCCATGATGTAATGGTTTTTTATGTTCTAACCTTGTTATCTTATGTAGGTCTCTCTTTTCTAATATGTTTGTTTTGTAGGTCTTTAGCCTAGGGGCACACTTCTTTGGTTCAAAGAGTTGTCTACTTCCTCTACGGTATCCTTTTGGCATCATGATGTTATTTATGTTTAGTAGATTTCCTTTAGCAAGCATATTAGTGCAAATTCATATGTCCACTAAAGTGGGGGCGAAATGTAATGTTGTAAAATTGCACCCCTTGCAATTTCACGTACATTCTTGCATTTGCTTTAGTGTCCACTCCCCTAGCATTTATGTAGGATCATTTTATCCCTTGCATTAGCTTTATTCCCTCTCAAGATGCTCAAGACCCCTTTTCAACAGCTACCTTCGCATCTTAGCTTTGGTGTCAAACCTTGTGCTTTTCCCATTCTCATCATTTTGTAGTGATGTGTCTAGAAACTAGCACACCGCACAGATGTCCACGTGCCACGCTAGCATCCCATGATGTTTCAACATTCAAACAACCATTTCCAAGAATTTTTTCCACTTGTCACTTACCTTTGTTAGTGGCAACGACCCGAGACACCTTTTAATGGCTTGGGAAGCTTCTTTTCCCCCTGTAAAAGTCATCTCTTCAATCCATTGGGCCTTCTTGGCTTATCTTTTGGGATTTCTCTCTTGCATACACTCTCCTTTCCCTCTTTACTCTCTCTCTTACACAAATCTCTCACATGTTATAGTAGCATCAAGCACTCTTAAGCTCTTACAACACTCTTTGCATCTCTCTTGGCTCTCATAGCCCTCTCTTTTGTCCTTTCTCTTTGGCTTCCTTAGGCATTGCAATTGATATCTCTCTTACCTTGTGCTTGTGAGCATCTTGGGATTTATCACATCCCTATGATATAGGTTCTCCTCCTTGAGTAGGGATTTCTTTTATCACTCTTGCATTCATTTCATTCCTATTATCTCTATCTATCTATTTGGTTGTCCATGGAGGTGGGAACACCAAAACAGGGGTATAACTGAGGCAACCCCCTATATAACCCCAACATTTTCTCTCGATCTTATATATGTGCAGGTATGGAAGATATTTTCTTGCTGGAGGCTTCATTACTTAGGTGGTTGTAAGTACTTTCCTCTCTTTATCTTCATCATTTACTTTATTTCAATGCTATTGTATTCTATTATTTTCCTATACTCTGTAAATTCTTAGCAATCTGATTGTTAGTAGACACTTTGCTATTTTTTGTGATAAACTCGATTTCTGGTCCATATGGGATGCCAGTGTGCCTTTGGGACTCTAGTGCGCTATGTTGTCCATTTGCTGCACTGACGTCCTTTGGCCATAAACTTGCTAGTGTATCCAGAAAACCTCTGTGATTTACTCTTTCTTATTCTAGAACTCTCGCTTTGTTCCTTGAGGTAGTTTAGGGAAGTTTTCCCCTTGGGAATCTCTTGAGAATAGAGACTAATGAGTAGTGAATCCCCCTTCTCTACACTTGCAAACCCAAATTTACAATTAATTTTGTTTTTTTTTTTAGTTTTCAAATTGTGCAATATGTTGTAACAACCTAAGGTTTTGAATCTTTACAAAAATGAAACTAATTTCTACCTAAATTATGCAATGCTTTATAAAATGAAAATAAATTTCTTATAAATTTGATGATTTCCAACACTAAAATCAAACAAATTTTCATAAATTTGTAACAATTTGAGAAAGATGACAACTTTCTTGCACATACAATAACACCTTTTCATAATTTCAAATCAAACAATTGCAAGTAGAGACAGAGATCTATGAAAAAAGAATTTGAGCCACCTGTAGTAGGACAAAGTCACCCTAGGGTGTATGAGTCTTTGTAAGGGTGTCCTACTCAACTTTTGCAGTCCTCTGGTGTCAGATCTAAGACTCTCATTTCTACTTGCAAAGTTGTCAGAATATTGTATGGCTTCAAATTCACTAACAAACAATTTTCCTTCAAGCTTCCTTCAATCCTCTTCAAACCTAAAACCTGTGCATTCAAAAAGAGGGAAAATGTTGGACCATTTAGGGGCTTTCCTCAGTCAAACCCCGTATAAGTGTTTGCACTTCCACAATGGCTATGTCAATGATGAAATGATAATGGATAGGGAGAAATGAAAGTGTTGTGACTCACCACCCTTCAATGGATTCCTTGAAGGACTAGAGTCATGCACATCACTTCAAGGTCTTGGATCTTGCTTTCTCATTTGCTTGAATAATTTGGAGATGTACAAAAGGGGTTAGCCTTCACAAAACAATAACAACATGGAAAACATGAACTCGCATACACTTTGACATGGTGCTTGGATCTTGAATTGTTGCAACAAAGCTCTAAAATATTTCTCTAGACTTGCTCTTGACAATAATTCTTTCTCATGAATTCTCCTTCTTCTAGTTTCAAATGGTGAAAAGACTAGGCATTTATAGGTATTTATTCAATTTCTTGAAAATTAGATCTCAATAGTTGACCTTTGCAAGTTGATATTTAAATGTTAAAATGGCCACTCCTACATATCAAAATTGGTCCCCAATAGAATAGGAGAACCCATACACCCTAGAGTGAATGGGTCCTGGACCTATTCTCTAGGACATTAAGTGTCAGTGGAAAAATAATAATTGGATGCATTTTTTCAATGCTAGTAATTTCTCATAAAATGGTACTAATGGGCTATAGAATGCATAATTTAGAAATTAGGGACCTAATTAGGCTCAATAATTTAGGGGGAGCAAAACATAGCGTGATTATAGTGTTACAACACCATCACCATATTATGTTGTTCCTTATTATCTTGGCATCACCACATCCTTGGCTCCTATTGGTTTCATGTAGTAGGACATTCATCATATTCCAAACATAACTACTTGAGATTCATATCTTCGGAAAATATCATCCTTGTTTATAGAGTCCTACATTACAAATTTGAACTTGGATTAATTTGAGGACACTTATCTTCTCTTTGTTGACAAGCACATCATCATTGTTGGCCCATCATCTTCATCACCCTTGCAACTTGTTCTACATCAGTCTTCACTATTTTCTAGATCAACATCATCTCTTTTTGACATGTGGTCACTTGAGAAATTTTTAGAGGTACACATCATTTGGATATGGTTTCTTGATTCTTCCATCTTTTGAGAATGGCTTCTCCAATCACTAGTGGATAGATATTTCTTCTTAAGGAGGTAAATCTTGTTTGCAAGTAGTGGATCATTTTCTATTTTCAAGCTTTCATAATTAGTACAAGAGCTACTTATTATGGGGGAATTCATATCCTTATTTTCTCTCCCTAATGGGGAGACATCTATTTTCTATGATAGAAGCAATCACATTGTACAGTTATTTCATTTCTTTTGGAGAGGAGACTTTTCCATGTGGTTTTCTATTTTTCTCTAGTTATGAGAGATTTTAGTTGCTTTTTCATGGGTGCCTCATCAGACCTTGTAGGTGGGACCCATCATTGCATTATTCATTAGAGTTTTTAGCTTCTCCCTAAGTTGATCTTAAGGGGGGGGGTATTGGAGTAAATAGGTCACCACCTAATAACTTTAATTATTAATTATATATTAGGATCATTATTACTTTAATTACTTAAGCTAAACTTATGATTAATTTTTATTATTAGATTGGACTATTTATAGGTCAATTTGTCTCATTGCATGAGATTAGGATACTTGTCACAATCTAATCAAATCCTTTCCTAGGGGTTTTTTTATAAGCATTCATTTGTACTTTGTAATCATTCCATTCCTATTCAATTCAATTAAAATTACAATTTAATCTCAATATCATATGCTTGTGTGATATTTGTGTGGATTCAATCATTCTCTCTTGGTTGCATAGAAAATCAATTACTTTGATATCTTGTTTGTGATAGGCATTTTGTTGCAAGTAATTTTTGGGAGCTACGGGGTTCACTATCAACTACAACAAGAAGTTGGCTTTTGGCATTAAATTCTAGATCATAGTGTCAATTACAATACTTTATTACAAGTGTGATGTACATCTCTAGCTTTTCATGAGATATTTGTGTAGGATATTTCACAGAGTTTGAGAGACTCCATGATCTCGCTTAGTAGAGGATATGTCCTACAAATGGATTTTGACATTACATTTAGATACGTCTTTTATATTTTGAATTAAAAAATGCACTAGTGAATCAACTAATAAAGAATTTTGATAAAGAAAATAATGCAAAGAGTGGTTTAAGTTTTGGTGAAGATATTGATAAGATTAAAATGAAACTAGAAGGGATGGTGACTATTGATGGTGGACATGGGCGAGCTAGGGAACCCATGCTCTAGCCTGTGTTGCTTCTATTTTTTGTGCAAGGGATCTCTTTGGCTTGCAGGCGGTTTTTTCTTCTTACATTTTCTGCCTTGATTCATTTGTCTTGTTTATTGTGTGCTACATCTCCTTCAGTGGTTGGGGTTTGTCCTTGGTTGTATTTGTTTGTTCTCTTCCAGTGGTTTGTGCTTGTTTCTGAAGACTTTGAAATGTGGGTACCTCAGTTTTTCATTGATTCTTTTTGGTGTGTGATTTGAGTGGGGTGTCATGGTCTTGGTGTGGTGTTGTGGGATAGGTGTGGGGTTTTAGTGGTCTGGTTAAGGTCAGCCTAGTTTCAAGCTCAATGGAAATGCATGTGCCAATTGATATGACTACAAGGGACTCATCCATGGTGGGTGTGGATTTAGGGGTTTCAAATCCCATATCATTTAGAATAGGTATAACTTGAAATGGAGCTTTAAAATTGCACAAGGTGAACGGTTGTTTAGAAAGGGCACAAGATCAACCAACTCTTGTGATCCCATATGAATTGGTGGATGAGGATCTTTCCTACTACACCATTCATGTTTTGATATGCAAGTTTATGGGGATGAGGGTTTCTCTCCCATTCCTCGATATGTGGATTCAGAAGACATGGAACCCAAAAGGTGACTTTGACATTTTGATGGCTACAAATAACTTTTTTATGGTGGATTTTTCATGTATTTCTGATTAGAACAAGGCATTTGAAGGTGGAGCATATTTATATAACTAGCCTGTGGGTTTTTTCATTAAGCCATGGCATGCTATTTTTAATTCAGCAAAGAAGTTGCCTTCTAGAGCCCCAGTTTGGGTCCAATTCCCTCGGCTACCGCTTGAATGTTGGAGAAGTGATATTTTGCAGTCAATTGCTTTGTTGCTTGGAAAACCTATTGGGCCTTCATAGAAAACTTTGAATAAGGAGATATTTTCATATACAAGGGTTTGTGTGGAAATTGATTTAAATCATCCGCTGCTAGATTCAATAGACATGATTGTTTGTTCTTGCTCTTGGACATGGCCATTGGATTATGAGATGTTACCCTTCAGGTATCAGTTATGTCATGAATATGACCATCTTTAGTAGAGATGTCCACAAGCTTCTAGTGCTGCTAGTGCAAGTAGTCCTCCCCCTCAGTCAAATCTTAAGACGAACAAAGGTAAGACTCCTATGCAGGGGGAGGGGGCTGATAAAGAAGGTTTTACTCAGGTTAAGCACTTCAATCGTGGTCAAGGACAAAAGAGATCCTTTAAGGATAGGCAGGAAGAGGAAAATTTCAATATATTTGAGGCATTGGAAGACTTGGTCCTAGAGGAAGGGTTTAATGTGAACTTGAAGGCTACAGGGGGTTCTCTTGTTGAGGATGTGATTGGGGATCAACCTACTGTGGCTCCTAATTTGGTTCATCGTGGTGAGCAGGGCTCCCAAATGGACACTGATTTGTCTCTTCTAGCTCTTTCTCAGGGGATGATTGATGGGGTGTTGGAGGCTCCTAGTGGTTTCCCTAGTGCTGGTGAGGCCCCCCTTGGGGTGAGAGGTGCCTCAAACTTAGCTAAAAATAAATCTTCTTCCTCGACATTAGGTTTGCATCAAAAGATAACCCCCAAGAAAGGGGCTCTTGAGAAAATGTTAAAGGTTGGCAGAAAGAAGGATCAAGAAAAGGTCAAGCTTGCTTGTGAGATGCTAGTTGAGTCAAGTTCAATGAAGACTATTGATGCTCACTTCTCCCATCCTCAATGATGATTGTACTTTCTTGGAATGTAAGGGGTATGAATAGCATCCCTAAACAAAAGGCTATTTGGGATTTGATCCATGTTCACTCTTTGGATGTGATTTTTCTTCAGGAAACTAAGTTGTTGGTTTATAGTATGATGAATGTGGTTTCAAATATTTAGATTCGGGGTCAGTTTCAATGTGTTGGGGTACTCGGTAGCTCAAGTGGGGTGGACTGCTTATGGGATCCTCATAAAGTTGTGCCAATTTGGTGGTGCTCTAGTATAGGCTTGATTTCCTGTGTTGATTTTCATCTTGAGTCTAGTGAGAGAGTACTCTTTTATAATATTTATGCTTTAACTGATTTTCAAGGTGAGGTCTTGTTGTGGTGCCATGTTCATTATATAAGGTCTTTAAACCCTTATCTTCCTTGGATTGTGGCTAGAGATTTTAATGTTGTCTCTTCAATGGAGGAGAAGCGAGGAGGCAGTGCTTGCTTGGAACCATCTTCAATGCTTCTACAAGATAACATAACTCTCTTGTGGCTAGTTGATGTTGAGCCTACTAATGGGGTCTTTACCTGGAATAATAGGAGAAGTGGGAAGGCTGCTATTTCCGAAAGACTGGATAGGTTCTTGGTGTCCAGTTTCTGGATGGGAGATAGGTGGCTAACTAGTTCTGAGATTTTGGATGGGAGGGGCTGGGATCATTGGATGATCAAGATTTCTACTGAATTACCTCATAATGGCTTAAAGAAGTCCTTTAAGTTTCAACTTATGTGGCTCAGAGATGAATTTTTTCATGATCTACTTTCTGGCTGGTGGTGTCTTGGGAAGCCAACTTTTGGGACTGTTATGTAGTCTTTCTCAAAGAGGTTACAATATGTGAAGTATACATTGAAGCGATGGAATAGGAAATCTTTTGGTAATGTGTTTCAAGCAAAATAGAAGGCCTAGGCTCAACTGCATCTTATCACTAGGAAAATTTGGGATCGGGGCCCCATAAAAGAGCTTGGCGTGTAGGAGATGGATACGATGAAGGAGGTGGAGGAATGAGAATTAAGAGAGGAAAATTTTTGGAAACAAAAGGCACAAATTGAATGGCTCTATATGGGAGACAGGAACACTTCCTTTTTCATAGCTTTGTTAAGGACTAAAGACAAGGTAATGTGATCTCTTCCCTCTTGTCTTTGAATGGTGAGAGTTTTTCCTCTTCGATTGTGATTTATCTTGAGTCTATTCAATTCTTTTCTAGTTTGTTCTCTGAGGATTCTCTTCCTGTGGAAGAGGATGAAGCTTTGATTTTGGAGAATATACCACCTCTGGTCACTAGAGAGATGAATGAGGACTTAGTTTCTCTTATTTATTTGTCAGAGCTGGAGAATGTTGTGTTTCAAATGAAAAAAGGAAAATCCCTGGGACCTAATGGTTTTCTAGTGGAATTCTTTCAAGAGTTCTAGGAAGTGATAAAGTTGGACCTATTGGAGGTTGCCCGGGAATCCTACATGAATAAAAAAATGTTGAAATCCATGAATGCTAATTTTCTCTCTCATATCAAAGAAGGATGGGGCTAATTGCCTAGATCTTTTCAGGCCTATTACTTTATGTAATGTGGTTTATAAGATAATTACAAAGTTGATTGCAAAATGACTAAAACCTTGGCTAAGTAGGGTGATTTATGAGGAGCAAGGAGGTTTCGTTGCAAGTAGACAGATTATGGATGGTGTCATCATTGCTACTGAGGCCATTCATTCTATGGTGAATTCCAAGGGAAAAGCTATGTTTATTAAGCTTGACATGGTTAAAGCATATGATTGGGTTAGGTGGTCCTTCCTATTCTAGATTCTAAGAGCTTTTCATTTTTCCAATGACTAGATTGAGTGGGTCAAGAGTTGTGTTACTTCCTCATCCTTTTCGGGTATGTGTAGGATCATCATGGAAAAAACAGGCCATTAAGTGGCAAAAAATTTAGAAAAATCAAAGTTACGCAACATGACGTAAAAATTTGAATAAGTTATCTATATTATTTCAAAAATATGTAAGAATAGAATCTATGGAAAATTGAGTCTAGTTTCTAAACTACTAAGTTTATTTATTTTTAAAAAAAATCTATTTGGTGAAAATTTGAAATTTCAATGTACTAGTACTTAAATTTCAGGTAAAAAATAAGAAGTAGGTGTCTGTCTGACCACCCTAACCACAATAAAATGATAATATTTTTTTATAATATTTTAGATATAAGTAGAGGACTCATGTCCAGATGTGATGCATTTTTTTTTATAATTTTTTCCAAGTAAATAATTAATTATGAATTTTTTATTACAAGTTTTAAAAAATATAAAACTCGTATGTCTGACCACCTTAACTTGGTCAAAACTTCATGAAATTCATTTTTTTAATCCTATAGTATGTGAAGCATAGAATGTGATGCATGTTTTGGATTCAAAAAATGTGATACCGTTTGAAAGCTATAAATATTTTTCAATCATCCTATCTGTGAACCTAAGAATTTTATCCTACTCTAATGTGCAAATTAACTTAAAAATGCAAGTGATAAAAGACTAAGGACACTTCAAGATTAGCCAAAAAAGAGATAAAACAAGAAGGAAAATGGACAAAACAAGATATAAACGATTTCACCTTCCTTGTTGTTGATGTCTCCTTGATCGGCCCTTGCTTGGGATGATTTTGTGTGCTCCTTAGATGATTTCTTGAGTGACTAAATGCAAGATTAAATGTGCAAAATGATTAAAAGAGATGGCTAGATGATGACAAATGATTGAAAGTGCAAATTAGCAGCATGTAGTTATCAAATAGCTAAGTGTTGAAAATGCCCTTGAGGAGGGGGTATTTATAGGAGAATTTGAATTCTCTAGAGAATTCAACAGTCAAAATGCATCCAACAAGGCCAAGATGAAGGGCTATGGTGGGTTGAGAACCCACAAGCCCTCACATCTTGACATGTGGATGGTGAAGTGGCTAAGGGGAGATGAGGTGTAAATGAGGTGGAAGAGAAGTACATGATGTGGAGGAAGTACAAGTACCTTGCAAGTACATTGGAGATGGGAAGAATCTTGGGTGAATAAAAGTGAATTTTAAATTCACAATGATTGGAAGAATCTAGTGGATAAGACAATGTTCCCAAAAGGTGGAAATTTGTCACATGTGACTTGATGTGACAAGTCAAAGTTTCTAGAAGATGCATGGGAAAAGGGGATTCTAGGAGGAATAAAAAGGAATTAAAAATTCCTTGGGGGATGGAGAGAGTTGACCAAGGTACTAATTAGGTTTGACTAATCAGTAATTAGAGGATAATTAGGGGTTAATTAGGATTAAAGGCCAACTTGCAAAAGTTGGAGGATGTGACACATCCTAATCAAGGATTAGGCATGTGCACATCCTTAATGAAGAGATTAGGAGATGGATTAGGACTAGATGAAAATGACATGTGAGGAATTAAATAAATGTAATATTTATTTAATTCATTTGATGAAAGGAGGATTAAAAGAGTAAAGTATTTAATTATTAATTAAATACCTTAGGGATTTGCAGAATTAAATTACTTAATTAACTTGAATAAGAGGATGTTTAGATGAAAAGTGATAAATTTGGATAAATTAAGTGTCCAAATTTAGATGTCTACATTTTGCCCCTCTTTGAGATGGTGTTGTGAAGTAGCATCATTTCAAAGAATATTAAAATATAGAACTTAGAAGAAGATGGTTAGATTGGAAAATATGCCCCAGTCATCCAAGGGATGACTAGAAAGATGATGGGGGTGAAGATGAAAGTAGGGATTGAGGATGCCCCCTCGAGAGGACATGTGGGTTCAAGAAAACACGGATGTGCTCTCGAAATGGATGAGATGAAGCAAGGGGAGATGAGGAAGATGATGCAAGGTGATGGGTAAGAGAGTAAGTGATATGGAGATGGATGAAGCACAAATGGATTTTATGACAAAAGGTGATGTTGCCCCAGTCAAGGTATAAGCCAAAATGGGTTGATGATGGATGGAGTGTTGTCAATGAGGGAATGAAGGATCCCAAAACAACACGAGGATAGGGAAGGATACATCCCACTGAGTGGTATTGATGAGGGAAGGATACATCCCAAAACACCACTAAAGGATAGGGAAGAATACCTCCCGATGATGATGATGAAAGTGTTGTTGATGAGGGAAGGATACATCCCAAAACAACACCAAAGGGATAGGGAATGATACAATGATGATGATGATGGGTCAAGGATATGATTAGATGATTCGGGCTAAATGGAATGGATGGGGGTTGGATAGAGATGTGAGATAAGGATGAAGGATGAATGGATGGGGGGATACATGCAAGATGATAGAATGGAGAATGAAATGCAATCCTAATGCAATTTTGCCATCTTCGAGCTTGATTTTTCTATAGCGTCGACACAAGACACCGGGTATGAAGAACCAAGGAAAATTAGTGTCTAATGCATAAAACAAACACAATAGACAAGAAGGCTATCCCAACACCCCAAAGTCACAAAAGACCTTGGTGGCCGGGTATTGAGATAACCACAAGCACAAAGGATGCCCCAGCATAACACAAGACCTCGGGGATCTTGGTGGGTACTACGTGGGACCAAAAGAAGACACAATCAAACAAAAGAGCAAGATATGCCCCTATGTTGACTAATCAAAACACACCATAATATGATGGATCATGGCGGCCTTGACAAGTGATGATAGGGAGCTTAAATGATAAACAAAAACCAAAAGTATCAAAATATCACAATCAATTTCAAACGTCCATTGCCATAGGATCAAGGGGATGGATGGGATTGATGAGGTCTGTTATGAAGGATGCATCTTGTTGAGACCAAAGATGATGGCTACGAAACTAAAAGATCGTTATGACATGGGATGTTTAAAATCGATTGGATCTCATGATACAAGTGGATCTCGTTTGTGAAGAACTGGCTAGATAAGGGCATAGCTTAACGACACAACACAAGAGAGACAAGACATGAGACTGACACAACCTAAAGACCTAGGGGCTCGGGGGCTGATCAAAGATTAGCCTTGACTATATGTGAGCCCTAAGTAGTTCGATAAAAAGGCTGTGGCCCGGACCAAGATGGAGACCTTGATGGATTAAGATAGGATGGAAAAAAGGAAGTAAAATAGATGAAGTGATGATAGAAAGAAAAGTGGACAATGAAGATCGATGATGGAACCGGGGGTGCTGGATGGTGACCTTGCCCTCTGATGAAAGCCTTGAGGAGCAACATGGACTAAGTCAAGACCAAAGGCAAACAATGGATAAAGGATGATAAGATGATAGTATAAGTGGATAAAAAGGTGGGACCGATACAACAAGATAGGATAGACCTGTTGGATTGGATAGGATGATGATGAGCAGATAAAGCTCAGGGATGGGATAGTTATCCAAAGCATTAAAATGACTTGGGAGGATGATATGATAGATAGATGAGTGATGAAAAGTGATAGGGATTGGAAAGATGTGCAAGAGAAGCAGGAGTGATGATGATTAGATAAATGACATTGGGTTGCATGTGGGAAGGGAGGCCTATATTTAGATATGGACTTGGGATGAGAGGATAGAAAAGAATGGAATAGTATTTATAGAAATTCAGGGGATGACAAGGAGGATTGTTTGGATGGATGGAAATATAAGGATTGGGAGATGAAAGGGATGCTAGGATAGAGGGATACAAAGATAAGGATGGGGAGATGGAAGGGATGCTCTGATAGATGGATAGGGACAGAAGGATTGGGAGATGAAAGGGATGCTAGGATAGATGGATATGAAGATAAGGATGGGGAGATGGAAGGGATGCTGTGATAGATGGATAGGGAGATGAAGGGATGTTATGATAGATGATTTCTCCAAGGACTATGTCACAAAGGAAGCAGATGCCCCCACTCTAGATATGTCATAAATGAGGAGGCATGAGGGATGGAAGACAAGTAGATGGGAAGATAAATGAGATAACTAGATGAGGATAGGATGGGTGACTAAGGAATATGATAGAGCATGGATGAAGCGAATGTATATCAATAGGTGTCCAAAGCATGCATAGATAGGTGCCCCTACTTTGATCAAGATCACAAGAAGGATGGAGGGATGGGAGATAAATGGGATGTGATGGTAGGATGTGGAAGATAGGTGGGATGGGGGGGATTCATGAAGAGGATGGATAACAGGAAGACGGGTGCATAGCTGGAAGCATAGGGGATGGAGGGAATGCATATAAGGAAGTTGCCCCCAAGTGCAGATGGGAATGTACGCATGACGCCTGTTTGCCAGGTTTTCATCATGGTAGTTATCCAAGGTGCTTGTTTGCCAATTTTTCACCATTGGACGAATTATTTCTCTTTACTATTTTGTTTGTTTGTTTTTGAATTTTTGGATGTCATGCAAAAGGAGATGGGTAAGGATAAGGAAGTGGATAAGCAGATTTAGAAGACATGTGATAAGGATCAAGGTGTTATGAGCCCATGTTTGAAGTCACTGTTGGATGTTGGTACAACCTTATTAAGCTAAATGGATTACGCATGAGGGTGAATTAGAGGGATTTGATGGGGTTGATACATGGGATAATGGATGGGATGTTGGAAAGGGTATGGATAGAATGATGGGGTGGATATGTGATGGGGAGATGTGTTTAGGACCAACATTGGCACATGTGGTGGTGGATGTGAAAAGATAATAGGATTAAGGGATGGAGAATGTGGGGATAATGGAGGAGATGGAATGGTGAATTTCGGGACATAGGGACCCAAAACAGACTTAGGAGATAAAGGGGTGTATGATTGGCTTTTGGATTAGCAACTTTGGATGTTCTTCTGATTTTTCATGTGATGGCATTACTGACTTTTTCTTTGGGATCCGCATGGTTTTGATCTTTGCTTTGGTGGTGGGCCTTTGTGGCCTATAGTTTGATGTAGATTTAGATTTTCTTTTTCTTCACCATGTCTTTTGGAGGGGACATGGGAAGCCATGGGTTCATGTGGATGCTTGGATTTATGCATTTTTTCTTTAACATCCGAAGTGCTTTTAGTAGCAATGGGATGGGTGTGAGGAGATGGACGATGTGGAGTGATGGAGGTAGGAGTATGGGGATTATGTGTAGATGGAGGATGTTTAGGTATGTGCCTTTGTTGGTCCTAACTATGGGGTATGTGAGAGGGATGTTTATGATGGATGAGATAGATAGGTGATGGATGGATGAAAGGATGAATAGGACAAGATAAGGGAGGTGATTTTGGGATATAAGGGCCCAAATAGGTATTAGGACCTGGAGGAAACATGGGAACGGTAGATGGAGGATTGGAGATGGTAGATGGAGGGATGTAAGGACCCAAAATGGATGGAGCAGATGAAGGAGGAATATGGACGGTGGTTTTGAGGCGATACGATAGAGGAGGAGGGATGGCAACATATGATTTGGTGGAGTGATGGAAAGAGCCTATATTTATTTTGGAAGAGGCTTGTTGAGGATGTCTAGAGGTTGTACCAACATTTTTAGATTGTGAGCCATGAGTAGTACATCCAAGACCTTGCATATACAAATGTTCTTTAGCTTGGATGGGCTCTATAATACCTTGCTCATGAAAGACTAAACCTTTTCCTTGATAGTTCATTCTCTTGAGCATTCGATCTAGGACAGGATTTTTGTTATTCTGGAAGAATGATGCAAGTTCATTATTAGGTGGAAGAGGAGGGTTTGTGTATATGCTTTGTTTTTCTTCTGCGAGGAGACCACCATGGAGGAATGTGAGAGGACCAAGGGGATATGCAAGCGGTGTGGGGATAGAATTTTTAGGTGATGATGGGGGATCATGAGAAGGAGATGATGGGATAGCAACATCAGGAGAGGGAGTAGGGACCATGATAGGATCTGGATTTGTGGTAGTAGGCTCATGCGATGGAGCTAGAGATGGAGCAGTGGAAGCTTGAATGACAAGGGGATCACAGGATGGAATGGATGGGGGACTGTGATCTTGAGGTGGACTAGATGGGATGGTAGGATCTTGATCTGGAGAAGGGGATATGTTGGCATTCTTTGGATTAGACTCTTGGCGTGACTCATCGTGTGCGGGGAGGCATGGTAATAGGTCTTGTTGGGACTCTTCAAGTGGGGAAGATGGAGGGATGAAATATTCATGAGGGTTCATTGGAATGGGTTTTGGTGCTACTAGGAGTGGGAGGAAGTGGATTGGATTTGGGTGGATCTAGGAGTAGAGGGAGTGGATTGGAATTGGGTGTCTTCGATGGATTCAGTGGTTCTTAGAGTAGGAGGTGGGGGTTCAATGGATTTAGTGGGTTCAATGGTTACAATGGTTTGAGCAGTACTAGGGGTGGTAACATCAATAATAGGTGTGGTATGGAGAAGGGTCTCATCACTAGTGGCCATGGATGATGGCTCTAAATGGCATGGTTCCATGACTTCAAGATGTGGAGTTGGGGATGGCTTCTTTGTCATGAGTCCTTGGAGAACTTCTGAAATGAGAGACTTGCATATGGTTGACTTGGCTGGGGTGGTAGAAATGGATGAGGGATTATGGATTGGTGGACTAGAGTTAGATGGAGGAATGGGATCGAATGTAGGACTATGAGTAGATGGGGGATTAGGATTGGATGGAGGACTAGGAGTAGATGGAGGACTAGGATTGGATGGAGGGTTAAGGTAAGGATATTGGAGTGGTGAATTAAGGTAGGGGGACATGGATTGTAGATTAGGACAAGAGGATATAGGTGGTGTAGTGGGACAAGAGGATGTGGGGGATGGATTATAATAAAGGTATTGGGATGGTGGATTATGATGAGGAGACATGGATGTAGGATTAAGGATAAAGAAAGGTGTGGATGTAGGATTAGTATGGGAAGATTGGGAAAGAGGATTACGATAAGGGGACATGGATGGGGAATTGTAATAGGAGTATTGGGATGGAAAATTAGGATAAGAGGATGTAGATGTTGTATAAGAGGATGATTTAGATGAAGGACATGACAAATATGGGGATGAAGAAGATACTAGATATCCATTGTCAAAGGTGGCATAAGGAGCATGATTAGGCATGGATGAAGACATAACGAGATAGCTCATAGGAGTAATTGGATTTTGGAAAGTGGGTGGAGAAAGCTTACTAGAGATGATAGTGTCAAGGGGATCTATGTCGTATACCTCTTGATCAACAAGACTTTCGTTATCAGTGTCGACGTAATTAGGGTTTCCCTTGACCACTATTGATGGAGGATGAGGATTCATGTTGACGATAGGATAAAGAGGATGGATAAAGGATTTTGGATGGGAACGGATTAAAGCTCAAATCAGGATTTTGGTCAAGCTCAGATTATGATGATTGGATGGGATTGCTTTTGATTTTGGTGGGATTCGGTAGACGGATGATTGGATCGGGTAGATGATTTGATGAATTTGATTAAAGTACTAGATCAGTTTGATTGGATAGGATCAAATGATTAGATGATGTTGATTGGATAATTGTGATTAGATGAAGATGATTGTATGTATCTGATTAGAGGAATGTATTGGTTTGATTAGATAGAAAGAAACAAAAGGTACCACTAGATAGAGCTCAAAAAATTGAGCAATTTTGGTTTTTGAACAAAGTTGATCCGATGTACGGTTTGTAAATGATGGCCCCAGGAAGTTAGGGGTGTGTCCACCTCGCAATGCAGGGCATGGCCGCCCCGGGATGGTCAAATTCTTGATAGGAGGAAATGAAAGGTACCACTCGATAGAGCTTGAAAAACTAAGCAACTTTGGTTTTTGGACGAAGTCGATTCGACGTACGGTTTGTAAATGATGGCCCCAGGAAGTTAGGGGTGTGTCCACCCCGTAATGCAGGGCGTGGCTGCCCTGTGATGGTAAAATTCTTGATAGGAGAAAATGGAAGGTACCACTTGATAGAGCTTGAAAAACTAAGCAACTTTGGTTTTTGGACGAAGTCGATTCGACGTACGGTTTGTAAATGATGGCCTCGGGAAGTTAGGGGCGTGTCCACCCCGCGATGCGGGGCATGGCCACCCTGAGATGGTCAAATTCTTGATAGAAGGAAATGGAAGGTACCACTGGATAGAGCTTGAAAAACTAAGCAACTTTGGTTTTTGGACGAAGTCGATTCGACGTACGGTTCGTAAATGATGGCCCTGGGAAGTTAAAGGGGCGTAGTCAGCATTCTGTAGTAAATCAGGGGAGTAGTCAGCTTTCTGCAGTAAATCAGGGGCATTGACAGCAAAATCAGGGGCGTTGACAGCTTTCAGGGGCGTAGACAACAAAATTAGGGGCGTTGACAGCTTTCAGGGGCGTAGACAGCAAAATCAGGGGCGTTGACAGCAAAATCAGGGGCGTAGACAACAAAATCAGGGGCGTAGACAGCTTTCAGGGGTGATTGAAAAACAGAGTTTGGTTTTGATAGCAATGGCTATGGCAAGGACTCAAAATGATAAAATAAGGCCAATGTATCAAAGATTTCACGGGTTTTTCACAAGAGAACACTTCAAGTAAGCATAATCCTATGATTAATGTTAAGGGTATGGCTAGGCAAGATCTTAATCTAGGATGCACAAGGCTTCTAGGGAGTCCTCGATATACTCTCGGTACGTGAGGCACAACCGTGAACACTAGCCCGTCACAAGCGTGAGTCAGGGAACCCTAGCGAGATACTGAAAGACTCGGACCAACTCTTCACATCTATCTAGGTATCACCCTAGCTTTGACGCTCCGCCAATTACGATGTGACTGGATTGGGGTACAACTTTCGTTCTCCCCCCTTTATATACCCCGCCGGTACGCGTGGTTGGAATTGTCCCTTGGGGTGATGAAATCCCCAAGCAGGTCCCACTAAAAAGAAGACACTAACCACTTCCAACTACTTCCCAGGCTCACACGAAGTGCAAGGGGAAAGTGAAAACAAATTAATGCCCCCTTGGGTGACATAATAGTAGACAAGCACAATAAGCAATAAAGGTTACTTCCCCCTAATTAGACTATGTGCAAACAACAAGGATAGTTTTTCAGAAATTTGATCAAATAGATGGCCCTGCAAGCAAATGTTAGCTATCTTCTCCTTCATTTTTGGTCAATTATGCCATAATATGCTACAAAACGTTAGCAAAAAATACCAATATCCTTTCCAAAACAATGTTAGAGGGTTATTACTTGAAAATAGCTAAAAACGAGAGCAAAAACGACACTAAAACGACTGTTTTACCTTCCAAACTGTGTTGTTTTAGGGCGCTTCCGCCTTTCTGCAGCAAAATAGGGGCGCTTTCGCCTTTTTGTAGCAAAAATAGGGGCGCTTCCGCCTTTCTGCAGCAAAATGGGGGCACTGTCGCCTTTCTGCGGGGGCGCTGCCGCCTTTCTGCGGGGGCGCTGCCGCCTTTCTACAGGGGCGCTACTGCCTTTCTGCAGGGGCGCTGCCGCCTTTCTACGGGGGTGCTGCCGCCTTTCTGCGGTAAAACAGAGGGCGTTGCTACCTTTCTACGACCTTCTCCTTCAAAATTCTTAGCAAAAACGCAGGTTAAATGCAAGAACCCATTTGCGGGTCCTACCGGGCGTGCCAGAAATGTGAACCTATGAATTTTATCCTACTCTAATGTGCAAAATAACTTTAAAATGCAAGTGATAAAAGACTAAGGACACTTCAAGATTAGCCAAAAGAGAGATAAAACAAGAAGGAAAATGGACAAAACAAGATATAAACGATTTCACCTTCCTTGCTGTTGATGTCTCCTTGATTGGCCCTTGCTTGGGATGATTTTGTGTGCTCCTTAGATGATTTCTTGAGTGACTAAATGCAAGATTAAATGTGCAAAATGATTAAAAGAGATGGCTAGATGATGACAAATGATTGAAAGTGCAAATTAGCAGCATGTAGTTATCAAATGGCTAAGTGTTGAAAATGCCCTTGAGGAGGGGGTATTTATAGGAGAATTTGAATTCTCTAGAGAATTCAACGGTCAAGATGCATCCAACAAGGCCAAGATGAAGGGCTATGGTGAGTTGAGAACCCACAAGCCCTCACATCTTGACATGTGGATGGTGAAGTGGCTAAGGGGAGATGAGGTGTAAATGAGGTGGAAGAGAAGTACATGATGTGGAGGAAGTACAAGTACCTTGCAAGTACATTGGGAGATGGGAAGAATCTTGGGTGAATAAAAGTGAATTTTAAATTCACAATGATTGGAAGAATCTAGTGGATAAGACAATGTTCCCAAAAGGTGAGAATTTGTCACATGTGACTTGATGTGACAAGTCAAAGTTTCTAGAAGATGCAATGGGAAAAGGGGATTCTAGGAGGAATAAAAAAGAATTAAAAATTCCTTGGGGGATGGAGAGAGTTGACCAAGGTACTAATTAGGTTTGACTAATCAATAATTAGAGGATAATTAGGGGTTAATTAGGATTAAAAGCCAACTTGCAAAAGTTGGAGGATGTGACACATCTTAATCAAAGATTAGGCATGTGCACATCCTTAATGAAGAGATTAGGAGATGGATTAGGATTAGATGAAAATGACATGTGAGGAATTAAATAAATGTAATATTTATTTAATTCATTTGATGAAAGGAGGATTAAAAGAGTAAAGTATTTAATTATTAATTAAATACCTTAGGGATTTGCAGAATTAAAGATATTAATTAAATAATAGTAATATTACTTAATTAACTCGAATAAGAGGATGTTTAGATAAAAAGTGATAAATTTAGATAAATTAAGTGTCCAAATTTAGATGTCTACACTATCAATTAGGACTTTAGTTGTAATTCAAATAGAAAATGAATAATAATTATTTATTAAATTCAAAGCAAAGCATAATTTATATTGGTGGAAAGCTAAGAATTTCCTTTAATAACCCTTTTCGTTTCATCAATTTTTGGTAAAAAAAGGTCATCAGCCACATACCTTACACATACCCATCATATCGCCACTTTTTGGCCCATCATGATCCTGCACATACCCTTTCGGTGCTAATTATTGGGGAGCCATGTGAGTTATTTGGTGTGTCTATGGGGCTAAGACAAGGGGACCTTCTATGTCCTTATTTATATTATTGGCTGAGGGCTTGGGGAGGCTTATTAGAGGGTATGTGCAAGACCATCTTGGAAAAAACAGGCCCTTAAGTGGCAAAAAGTTTAGAAAAATCAGTGTTAGACAACTTGATGTAAAAATTTGAATAAGTTATCTATATTATTTTAAAAATATGTAAGAATAGAATCTGTAGAAAATTGAATGTAGTTTCTAAACTACTAGGTTTATTTAAAAATAAATAAAATCTATTTGGTGAAAAATTGAAATTTCAATGCAATAGTACTTAAATTTTAGGGAAAAAATAAGAAGTAGGTGTCTGTCTGACCACCCTAACCATAATAAAATGATAATATTTTTTTATAAGGTTTTATATATAAGTAGAGGACTCATGTCTGGATGTGATGCATATTTTTTTGTAATTTTTTTCTAAGTAAATAATTAATTATAATTTTTTTATTACAACTTTTAAAAAATATTAAAACTCGTATGTCTGACCACCTTAACTTGGTCAAAACTTCATGAAATTTATTTTTTCTTTTTTTAATCCTATAGTATGTGAAGCATAGAATGTGACGCATGTTTTGGATTCAAAAAATGTGATACCATTTAAAAGTTATAGATGTTTTTCAATCAGCCTATCGATTAGGACTTTAGTCGTAATTCTAATAGAAAATGAATAATAATTATTTATTAAATTCAAATTAAAGCATAATTTATATTGGTGGAAAGCTGAGAATCTCCTCTAAAAACCCTTTTCATTTCATCAATTTTGTGTTAAAAAAATGTCGTCAGCCATATACTCTACAAATACCCATAATATTGCCACTTTTTGGCCTATCTGATCCTACACATACCCTAGATCTAGGGAAGAAAGTGGTTTGATCTAGAGCTAGTGCTAGGGAAATGATATCCCCCCACAATCACATCTCCTATTCATTGATGATACTGCTCTAATGGGTCAGGCCAAGGTGGACGATGCTATCAAATGGCATAGCATTCTGGATAGTTATTTATCAACTTCCAGTCAAAGTAAAATGAGGGGAAATCTTTTATCTCTTTTTTTAATACTAGGTATGTGCAGGATCATCATAGAAAAAACAGGCCCTTAGGTGGCAAAAAATTCAAAAAAATCAGAGTTAGTCAACTTGACGTAAAAATTTGAATAAGTTATCTATATTATTTAAAAAATATGTAAGAATAGAATCTGTAGAAAATTGAATGTAGTTTCTAAACTACTAGGTTTGTTTAAAAGAAAAAAATCTATTTGGTGAAAATTTGAAATTTCAATGCAGTAGTACTTAAATTTCAGGGAAAAATAAGAAGTAGGTGTTTGTCTGACCACCTTAACCACAATAAAATGATATTTTTTTTTATAAGATTTTAGATATAAGTAGAGGACTCATGTCACAATGTGATGCATATTTTTTTGTAATTTTTTTCAAAGTAAATAATTAATTATGATTTTTTTATTACAACTTTTAAAAAATATAAAAACTCGTATGTTTGACCACCTTAACATGGTCAAAACTTTATGAAATTCAATTTTTATTTTTTTAATCCTATAGTATGCAAAGCATAGAATGTGATGCATTTATTGGATTCAAAAAATACAATACCGTTTGAAAGCTATAGATGTTTTTCAATCAACCTATCAATCAAGACTTTAGTCGTAATTTGAATAGAAAATGAATAATAATTACTTATTAAATTCAAAGTAAGGCATATTTTATATTGGTGGAAATCTTAGAACCTCCTTTAAAAACTCTTTTCGTTTCATCAATTTTAGGTAAAAAAAAAGTCATCAGCCACATACCCATCATATTACCACTTTTTGGCCCATCATGATCCTGCACATACCCTACTCCTAAGCCCATCGAAAGGAGAATTGTTAACATTCTTCATTTCCAAATTGACACTCTCCCTTTTATCTATCTTGGCATTCTGCTTGCTATCCGAGTGCTTCCTAAATTTTTTTGGCAAGGGATTATTGATAAGTTCTAGAATCCGGTTAGTCATTGGACTTGCTGGTGGCTATCTTCTATAGGTAGAGTGACTCTTTTAAAGTCAGTGATATAGGCTCTTCCCCTGTACAAATGCTTCATTATTTCAAGGCCTTATAGCTTTATCAAGGAATTTGAGAGTTTGTCTCGACAATTCCTTTGGTCTGGTAATCCTCTTCATAGTAAGTGGAGTTTGGTGAAGTGGGATGTTGTTGTTAGGGTTAGAAATGGCAGATATCTAACAATTAAATACAGATTTAAGTAATAAATAGAGAAACTAAAACACACACAAAATAAATCATAACACAGAGAATTTAACGTGGTTCACCCAATCTAGGCTACATCCACCAAACCGCAGCTATCCAATACTTTTATTATCCAATGTAAAACCTATTATTGAAGCTGAAGAGGAGCTCAGCTTCTCCCTTGTCACTGCCTTCGTAAACATATCCGCTGGATTGACATCTGTATGTATCTTGTCCAGCTTGACTTGTCCATCCTCCAACACCGAACGAATGAAATGATATCTCAACTGTATGTGTTTTATTTTAGAATGCAAAGTAGATTCTTTGCAAGATGTATAGCACTCTGGTTGTCTGTAAACAAGTAATTTCTAGCATGTTGTTTTCCCAACTCATCCATGAAAATTTGCAACCATATCATCTCCTTTGCCACTTTTGTTGCAACAACATACTCTGCCTCTGTGGTGGATAAAACAACCACCTTTTGTAATTGTGAAATCCAACTCACTGCTGTCCCACCAACTGTAAATACATAACCTGTGGTACTCTGCTTGATATCTATATCCCCTACCAAATCTGAGTCAACATAGCCTTTTAAATCAGTATTAGAACCCCCAAAACATAGACAATTATTGGATGTACCTCTCAAGTACCTGAGAATCCATTTTACTACATTCCAATACTCAACTCTGGGATGACTCAAATACCTACTAACAACTCCTACAGCATGTGCAATATCTGGTCTCGTGCATACCATGGCATACATCAAACTGCCTACAGCTGAAGCATATGGTACCTTGGACATTTTTCCTTCCTCCTCTTGTGTCTTTGGACACATAACCTTAGTCAATTTAGTATGACTAGGAAAAGGTGTGCTGACAGCTTTTGCATTCTCCATATGAAATCTCTGCAACACCTTTTCAACATAATTAGCTTGAGATAAAAACAATTTTCTATTTTTCCTATCTCTACAAATTTTCATACCAAGGATTTGTTTTGCTGCCCCCAAATCCTTCATAGCAAAAGATTTTGCTAACTGTTATTTTAGCTCACTTATGTGATCCATGTTAGACCATACTACAAGCATGTCATCAACATATAAACATAAAATAATGTAGCTGTCATTATCCAACCTCCTAAAATAAACACAATGGTCAAAATTACACCGGCTGTAGCCTTGCTCAGCCATCAAACTATCAAATTTCAAGTACCATTGCCGAGGTGCTTGCTTTAAGCCATATAAACTTTTATTCAATCTGCACACTAGTTTCTCCTTACCTTTGACCTCCAATCCTTGTGGTTGATCCATATATATTTCCTCTTCCAAATCACCATGGAGAAAGGCTGTTTTAACATCAAACTGTTCTAAATGCAAATCTTCAGCAGCCACAATACTTAAAACAATACGAATAGAAGTCATTTTAACAACAGGAGAAAAAATATCATCAAAATCAATACCCTGTTTCTGTGCAAATCCCTTTACAACTAATCTGGCTTTAAATTTTTTCTTACCTCCATCCTTCTCTTTCAGCCTATAAATCCATTTGTTTGGTAAAACCTTTTTACCTGCAGACAACTTGCATAATTCCCAAGTCTGGTTTTTCAGCAAGGAGTGCATTTCTTCTTCCATTCCATGCTCTCACTAAACCTTGGTATCCACCTGCATAGCTTCATCATAATATTCTGGTTCACCAGCATCAGTTAACAAAATAGTATACAAAGAGGGAGAGAATCTTTCTAGAGGTCTACATATCCTTGAAGATCGTCTAACAGGAGTTTGTGGTATTTATTGTTGCTGTTGTTGCCCAGCATGAGGAACCACTGAAACATCATTATTTGGAATATCATCCAACACTGCATAATCATTTTCTTTCTTCTCATGCTGCAGCAACAGATCTTTGTACAATACTTTCTCATTGAATATGACATCTCTGCTTCTCACAATTTTCTGATTTTCAAAATCCCAAAGCCTATAACCAAATTCATCAATGACATATCCAACAAATACACATTTCTTTGATTTTGCATCAAGCTTGGTTCTATTTTCAGAATCTACATGTGCAAATGCTTCACAACCGAAGGTTTTGAGAAAAGAATAACTCACCTTATTACCTTTCCATGCTTCCTCTGGAATACCACAACCCAAAGGATTAGAAGGACCTCTATTGATTAAATAAACAACAGTGTTTACAGTCTCTGCCCACAATTTTAAAGGCAGTCCAGCATGCAATCTCATAGTCCGTGCATGCTCCATTATTGTTCTATTCATGCGCTCAGCCATGCCATTTTCCTATGGAGTCCTTGGAACCATTCTCTGCCTACGAATACCATTAGAGAAACAATAATCTTCAAATTATTTACTGCAATACTCACCACCATTATTAGATCTGAGACATTTTAACCCTTTACCCATCTCATTCTCAACCAAGCTTCTCCATTTTTTAAAAGTTTCAAATACATCAGATTTCTGCCTAAGGAAATAAATCCATACCTTCCTAGTTGCATCATCAATTAATGTAACATAATACAGAGAGCCACCGAGAGAAGATACCTGAGCTAGTCCCCATACATCTGTATGCACAAGCTCCAATTTCTCATCTTTCTTTAGCTTCCCATCCTTGAGAAAACTAACTCTCTTTTGTTTTCCATACACACAACTTTCACAGAAATCCATATTAACACATTTTAGACCTGGTAAAACATTATTTGAATGAAGTACTTTCATACCTTTTGCACTCATATGCCCAAGTCTATTATGCCACAGTGCTGATTCAGAGTCCACAGCAACTGTATGATCTTCTACCTACTGAACTGCAACAATTGTTCCTGGACATTGACCTTTTTCTGTAACAATTAAAGTAGAAGGAACATTATGACCTGTACAAAGATATAAGGTGCCTACTTTCACACCTTTTGCTACCACTAAGGCACCCTTTGTGACCCTCCAATTTTTATCAGTAAAAGTAACAACACAACCTTCATCATCTAGTTGCCCTACTGAAATTAAATTTCTGCTTAACATTGGAACATGCCTTACCTCACGTAGTAGCCAATGATTCCCATTCTACAACTTAATCTTGATTCTTCCCTTTCCAACAATCTGACAGGGTTCATTATCACCTAAATAAACCAGCCCAAAATCCCCTTGGACATAATCAAGAAAATAACTTCTATGGGGGGTAGCATGAGATGAAGCCCCTGAATCTAACACCCAAGAATCATCAGCATTATCAAGGGAAAGAATCAAAGCATCCCCATTAGATTTATTACTTACCACATTTGCCTCTTTACTTCCTTCATTTTTGTCTCCTCCTTTATTTTTTCGAGACCAACAATCTTTCTTCAAATGACCCGGCTTACCACAGTACCAGCAATCCTTCTTGTTTCTAGATTGGGACCTTCTGTCCTTTGATTTTCCTTGTGACTTCCCACGATTTCCGAAATCATTTCCTCTCTCCTTTGTTTTTCCCCTACTTTCTACATTCAAAACACTACCTAATGTGGATGTTCCACCTGAGCTTTTCCTACAGATTTATTCGCTCCAAATAACACCAACAACATCATCAAATTTCAATGTATTCGAACCAGAAATAGAATTGCTAACAGCCATTACCAAGCTATTACAACTTTCAGGCAAAGAACACAGAATCAAAAGAGCCCTAACTTCTTCATCAAAGTTTACTTTTACAGAAGTTAATTGACTGGTGACCGTATTAAACTCATTTAAATGATTTGTAACTGACCCACCTTCTACCATTTTCATATTAAATAAATGCTTCATAAGAAATACCTTATTCGAAGCGGAAGGCTTTTCATATAACTTGGTTTCCATCAACTCTTGAGTTGTCTTTGCTGTTGTAATATTGAATGCCACCGATTGTGCTAGGCATAAACGAATACTGCCAAGAGCCTTTCTATCCAAGATCTCCCAGTCCTCATCAGACATTGATGTGGATTTCTTGGTTTTCCCTTCCAATGGCCACCATAAATCCTTCTGATAGAGATAGTCCTCCATTTGCATCTTCCATAACTGATAGTTTTGCTCGTTAAACTTCTCAACCTTCTTACCCTCATCTGCCATTGCTCCCACTCAACCGTGAGACTCCCACTCAGCCGTGAGACCTTCCTACAGACGATAATCAAAATACAACTCACTCTGATACCACTTGTTAGGGTTAGAAATGACAGATATCTAACAATTAAATGCAGATTTAAGTAATAAACAGATAAACTAAAACACACATAGAATAAATCATAACACAGAGAATTTAACGTGGTTCACCCAATCCGGGCTACATCCACCAAACCGTAGCCATCCAATACTTTTATTATCCAATGTAAAACCTATTACAATCTTGCGAATAATCGCGTTTTTCATCATACTGTAATACCCATCCGAACCCCTTTTTAACAAGGTTAGAAGCTTCCAAATTTTTAGGGTTCTACAAAAATGGATTTTTCTTTTTTCGTTGATTTTTTCCCTTTTTCCCTTTTTCGGCAAGGATAGGGGTCGGGGTGTATAGTATACCATGGGCTATATAGTATAGCATGATCAGTCGCCACATACCAACAATCTCCCACTTGGAGACTGATCAGGCTCCATACCAACAGAGTTGTTTGTAGGCCAAAGTAGGAAGGTGGGCTTGGTTTATGCCGAGCTGATTTGAATGTACATGCTTTAGCTGCTAAATTGTACTAGTGGTGGTGTTTGTAATAACATTAAGTGTGGGCTAAAATTCTTACCTTGAAGTATCTTAGAGATGTGGAGGGATTTGATGTTGCCCGCTTTAATTTAGAGAGAAAGGGTTCTTTAATTTGGGGTACCCTCAAAAGGGGGGCCAAGCTAGTCAATCAGGGATTGTTTTGGATTTGTAATGGTGGGTAGGATGCCCTTTTTTGGTATGATTCTTGGGATGGTCATCTGCCCATTTTGACTTCATTCCCCCATTTGCAGAATCTATGCCAACACTTTATTGATGTCGGTTGGTGTTGTGTTGCTGATTTTAAAACTCACTTGACTACAAGGCAAGTTAGTTTGTACACGTGGAAGGATCCGCATGAGTGACTTCCTTGGGGTTCGACTGAGGATCGCTAGGAGATTGTGAGGATTTTAGCTAGTCGTGTTTGTAACTCTCTTTCTAGGCATGATAATTTGGCTTGGGGTCCTAATCGGAAAGGTAAATACTTTGTTGCTTCTAGTTATCAAGTGTCAAGGATAAGAAAGTGTTTGGGAGCCTTGAGGTTTCATGGTGGAAAAGGTTTGGAATAAGTTTTCCTCGACCAAGTGCAATTTTTCTCCTAGTTAGTGGTGCAAGGGAGGTGTCTCACTTGGAAAAATATTTGGAAGTGTGGATTTCAAGGTCCTTCTATGTGTGCTATGTGTGTTAGGCAGGAGTGTATTCCACACTTATTTTTTTAGTGTTTGTTTGTGAAATCTATTTGGCATTCCTGGTGGAATCTCTGGTGTCTATCGTGTATTCATGTTTCATCTTTGGAAGAATTTTGGAGGAGGCAGGGGTCTCCTCTTGTAAAGATGCAATTTCTTCTCACAGCTTGGACTATTGGCCCCAATTTGATAATCTGGCATATTTGGCTGGAGCACAACCATAGAATTTTCCTAGAGAGGAAGTTGCTTGTTGACCAACTTTGGCTGAGAATTATGGGGATTTTACAGGAAACATTAATTGCTAAGTGTGACTTGTATGTTCCTTCTGATCTTGGTGATCTTGGGGTGGTTAATGTTATGGGTCTTTCTGTGGGTGACAGGAGAAACTGAAGGAACAATCCTCAGGGGTAGGGGTTGATGAGGGTCAGTCGTATTGGTCATTGGTGTCCTATGTTGGGGGAGTTAAAGATTAATACTGACGAATCTTCTAGAGGTAATCATGGGCCTATTGTGGTTGGAGGTACTGGCAAAGATAGTTTGGGAGTGGTGGTTTTCTTCTTCTCTATTTATAGAGGTCAGCAAACAAATAATCTCATGGAGGCTATTGCTATTCTTTTGGCACTTGAGCATGCTTGGGCCCTTGGCTGGAGATAGATTGTTTGTGAGTCTGATTCCCAAATTGTCATTAATATGTTGAACAAGGGGTAAGTTGAAGATGTGAATTGGTAGTTGGTGGTGGTGGTTAAACAAATTGTTTCCCTAAGCACGACCTTGGATTCTATTGATTTTTGTTATGTTCCTGGGGAGTGGATTAAGGTGGCTAATGGATAGGTGAAATGGGCATTCGAGCAGATGGCAACTTGGAGTGTGGATGATTGGGACATTCTTCCTGGGGATTTGGCTCTTACTCTTGAAGAATGGGCTATGAAGGATATGAGATGCTTTTTGGATTCATGAACCTTAATTCTTGTTTTTGCTTGTACCCTTGTTGGGTTTTGCTTCTCTTTGATTGTATTGATTTTCTGATTCAATAAAAATTTTACCCCTTTAATTTTTTTTTAAAAAACTAATAATTTTTTTTTAGTTTTTCTTACAAAAATCATACTATTATAGTATGATACTAATATCAAATACAACACAAATACATAAAGACATGTTTACTATGCTCTAAGCTCTATATTCAAAACTATTAAATTGATGAAATTATTAAAAATGGCATATGTCGTGAAAATTTGTGTAGTCTAAGAAATAATAATTTGGGCTTGGTGACGAGGCTCTACCCTTGCACCTTGCCTTGTATTACAATAGGGAGCATGCCAAGGATCCTGCCCCTTGACCCCCTTGGATCCACTACCCCCAAACCCCTTCAAGGGGTGTTGTCTCCCAACTCTACCACCAAGCTATCTTGAAACCCCACTCTAGTTTTAAAAAGAAAAGTGTTAAAATAATTTGAACCATGCTAGATAGAAAAGAAACTTCTTTAATACATATATAGATTGACACATCCTCTATATATTTTACTATAATTTATATATATTTTATATGTGCAATGACAATGAAAAAAATGAAATTTCAACATTTATTAATTTGTATTTTGATTTTCATGTAAAATCTCTATAAGATTCTATAATATATAAGACAAATACTTTTTCATATTATCATATGAATATTTGAAAATTTCTATAGCTTTTTAATTCTTTTTTAATAATCTTGTATTTTAAACAAAATCCAAATTATTTAGATTGAAATTGATAAATAATAAAAATATAAATAGTGCTCGCTGCTCAGCTGTATTTATGGAGGAGAAATTCGCTCTAAATAATGACACCCCAACTACTACCTAAATATTATTATCTCTTTAATTTATGGACTTCCATTCTGACCGTTATTCTGGTCGACCATCAAACCACCCGTGATCAATATTCACAATCATTCTCGCTGACCGTCCGTGATGGGAAACGATTACCGTTGGATCAGCTAATAATTGATTTTTTATTTATTTGTTAAGGACAAATCAATAGTAAATGAGTTTTTTAAGATGTATATTTTTATAATATTGTAATATAATAGAATTAGAGATTATATGTAATAAGAAGATTGAAAATATATACTTAAAATATAGGAAGTCGTCTTTATATAATTTTAATTAAAATATAATGAATTATTTTGAGAGTGATGTAGTAGAAAAATGCATACAAAGAATAAAATTTTAGAGGTGAAAAATATGTCACTAGTACTTTTTTAAAAATTTGTTTGGATGTGCTTTGATTTCTTGTCTTAAATGTAATACTTTAGTATTCAAATGATATTTTTTTAAATAAGATTTGGCATTCAACCTCTACTTAATTATAATCTAAGTCCTTATTCCTTAGTAGTCTTGATCCAATCTCCTAATATGTCATTTCCAATCCTATTTCAAGACCATAAGTGTAGCCTTAAACTAGGTTTAGGATTGTATGTGCCACCATGATTCCCAATTTTAAAAATAAAATGAATTATGTGCTCATATTGACCTAACTCAAACTAGTTGTTACATGTCAACACTGTTAGAACACAGGACAACTTAGAGGGGGGAGGTGAATCAGTTGTACATCATAGCATTCAATCCCTCACTAACTTTCAAACCCTTATCAACCTTTAAGCTCTTATTAAGCATTAGCAGAAAATGAACATATGGAACAACAACAGAACAACAACCATACACAATAGAACACCATATTTACATGGAAAACCCTAATTAGGGAAAATCCATGGTGAGGACTAGCTCACACATATATGAATAGCAACACCGAATACAATAGGCTCACTACTAGAAGGGCTCACTGCTAGAAAGGATCACTGCCCAGATGAAAGGAATGGATCGCTACCAGAAGGGCTCACTGCCTAGATGAAAATAATGGCTCACTACCAAGGGCTCACTATTCGGAAGAAAGAAGAATCGACGAAGATTGTTACAAGGAGGTTCACTACCTCTGAGCAACAAGAAGATACACAACTACAACTCTATACCATCTACAACCTTCAGCTCACTGTCTCCAACAACTTCAGGTACACTAAAAATGTAGACCCCTTCTGCTCATTGCATCTGGTAGCCTTAGGCTTTTAAGCTCGTACTTAGATCACCACACTTGATCACATTCGCATCTCATAATACATGTTCAACATCTCCAACAATTTACCCTGTATTTATACCATCAGTAACCTCAAACAACTTCATAAGGTTGACCTCAATGAAATGTATGCACCTCAAACATGCACCACCAAATAGGTCGGCACCAAACACCTCCACGATGCAAAGAAGTGAAGGAAGACCATGCCAAGGGTTAGCTAGGACCTAAATCTATACCAACACGCTTTTCCTTTGCATCCATAATCCATGAAGCACTTTTGCATATAGCGTAAATATGCCATGTTGGCTAAACCTAAATTAATGCTAACAAGAAATCAGCTTCACACTTCACCGAGTCCAGAAACATCCTACGGACCACACGACAACACCACACAACATACTGGAGTGTTTCAATATCAAAATATTACTAGATACAACACTATCACAACCACCTCAAACAAAGAATATTTTTATCTTGTGCATCTAGATACACTACCACTAAACTCTAACACATGAACCAAACTTGCGAAGAAACATAACACACAACACTTCTAGGAAAGGTAGATACAAACAATATAAGCTCATTCCCAAATCCACAAAATACAAAATATCAACATAGAGAAATGCAAAGTTCCATTTCTCCCAAACAACCTTCTTCGCAAGCAACACATTGTCAACACAACTTCCACTACCACATGATCTAGAACTTGAAACTCTAGATATAGCACCTCTGAACACCTCAAATCAACACATCCAAACCACACAAGCACATCTTCAACCATGAAGAAATTCAAAGCACAACACATAACACACCTTTGTCACCTTACACACTTTCTTATTCAAATTTTCTCAAAAGCACTTGGAAACCAAGTGAACCTAATACATCTACAACACCTACTCATCACAACCACACAAGAGGTTGACATCAATGTGGTGTTAAACCATAATGCATCCACACTAGGGGTTGACATCAATGACAACACTGATGACAACATAGTACAACAATTTCAAACAACTCCAAATCTCAAACAAACACAAGCTTAAATATTCAAATTTGAATGGCATGGTGGTATATAAAAAAACAAGGCCCTAGGTCATTCTAGATTCATCATCCATATCCTATCCAATCATCACATAATTATCATCTAGAGATCATTACATTAGCATTTGTGATCATAAGGACATATCTAGGCGTTTGCATTGTTCTTAGTGTATTTATGAACTTGTTACAAGTTGTTGAATCAATCAAGGGTATTTACTAAGGTACAAGGTGGGATGCTAGTTAAATCCCCTTCCCTAGTAAGTTACAATGATTTTTTTAAGCACCACCATTTCTAAATACATAGAAGCAAACATGAATCTAAAGCACATAAATTTAAAGGCCATAGAAAGAGTTCAAAAGTTACAAGTTTTCATATCAAGGAAAATAATAGACATTTGAACTATAATAGAGTGTAGGTCATTCTTTGGTTTGTTAAGGATATATAATTGTATGTTTCATAATAGAAGATTGAACAAGATCATAAAACACATGTTACAATAGAACATCCTATTACCCCCCTGAAATTTTATCCCAAGTCAATTTTTTTAAAGCATTTTAGTAGAAATAAAGGAAATGTTGTAGAAAGCGAGCCTCATATAAATGGAAGAATTGAAGCTTTTTACTTTCATCATGAACTTGAAAATCCCTCACATGGTAAAGAAAATGAACCATCCTTCCAAGATGCAAGGTATAATGAGGGCAATGAGAATAATGCTGCTTTGTCATCTTTATCTGCTGTAGAAATGGAAGCATTTACTTTTGATGATGATGAAGAGAAATTTCAGGATGCCCAACATACAAACAAGATATCAAACGTGATAACAGAAAGCAAAGTTTTTCCAGTTGAGGATAATTCTCAATCATACGCTGCCAGAAAAGTGGATTGTACCAAAGGGAGGTTCTCATCTGATGGTTTATATGTGGGATGTCCAATAATCTGAGGGCTGATTTCTCCTTGCTTATTGAATCAAGTACATTCTGGTATCACACCTGATGATATAAAAAAAATGCTAGTAATTGTATGATGGCCAATGTTGATATGAGTCGTCCAGTTGCAGAAGTATATAGTGTGGAGTGGCTTGTTGAGCATACGATTTTATCTAAAGAATTTTTTTGTGGTGCTCTGGTCATGGTGGTCACCAGCTAACGATTGATTGTGTGCATGCTCCTTAGTCATCTGACATTATTCCGCACAGGCATCTATTTCTCCCAGTCGGTTAATGGATTTGCATGATCAATTTGAAGTTATTTGAGGTAGGGTCTTCATGACCATGCTAGGTGTTTTTGGTGTGCTTGTAGTGTAGTTTCCTTTCCTATTCTACCTTTTTTCGGTTTGCTCTGGCTCCTTGTGTTCCACTGCTATTTATTTTGACTCCGTGCCCATGGACTTGGATTGGTCTTCCCTAACAATTTTGGAGTTCTCTGCATTTTCTACAAAAATATAGTCCCCAGTCGAAGCCAATGTTATGCCCTAAAATTTTATCCCAAGTCAATTTGTTTTAAAGCTTCTCCTTCCATGATAATTTTTAAACTTGTGCATTTATGTCTAAGTCACAGCTTTGATAAATCTTATAACTATCACGGTCTAGTCAAGTTCCCTAACCAAGTCACTAGGTTTCAAAGTTTTAAAATCACCTGACCTTCTTGCAACCTTTGGAAGTGATGCTTTATGTTGTCGGGATATCAACAGTTCTAGAAACTCTAGAACTTTTGACCCATGGTTACAAGGTTCTAGCTCGTAGCGACGGGGCGACTTCAATAGGATATACCATTTCCAAAGTGTCGGTGCATTTAATAAATTTTACGACGCCTTTAAGGAATGTCTTCTCAAATGTCTTGAGACGTCAACAAAAAGTTTAACGTAATCTTTAAAAATCCTCTGAAAGGATAGCTCTTTAATAAGGAAGTTGGCAAAACGGTTTGACACGTTTTGCGTAGCAAATAAACAGCCACTTTCTTCCACCAAATTTAAATAAGCCTACCTATAAGGGAAGGTGGCAATGTTTTTCGATTCCAAAGTTTTCTCAAAATAGTACTTCCTAGTGATGTCAGGGAATGGGAAGATGAACTTGTTCCTGTTCTGCAACCTGATTTGAATTGGATAGAGGAAGAGCAATTTGACATCATCTCTCAGCTGCATTCGCTGGCCTAGAAGGAGAAAACCAGCTATGCCGAGTACAATAGGGCAATCTTGGTTTTGGAAGAAGAAGAAAAATGTGTTGAATTTCACAATTTAGTTATGGAAATGCAATTGGAGCTATATAGAGTTCTAGCACCTCCAACAGTTTAACTACATGCATGGAATCTTTTTGAGATAGAGAATAATAACGTCTTTTCTAAAAATGGTTATCGTCGGTCATTTTCAAGACCATTACTTTTGTAATGTAACAACTTTCAGGTGCATGTATATATAGGCCTCCAAGTTAATAGTGGAGGCATCTTTTTTCTATTCCCGAAAATAGGGGAAGTAGGGTTGGTCTTGAGTTTTTCTTTCAATACAATTGATTGTACAGGGTGTTGGGCCTTTGTGCTCACAATTTTGATATTGGAGAAATAAAGAAAGTGTTTCCAAATATTTGCATTTGCAAATATTTCTTTTGATTTTCAATAGACTTCAAGGGCTTTTGCAATATCTTTCCAATATTGATTATGTTATATCAAGTTGTATGTGCAATTATTTCTAGAACTTTGAATGCAGAATAATTCATCTATTGAAGGGGAAATTGACTACTCATTCTTTTCTTGTTTCTCATTGTGGGTGTGGAATAAATTGGATTTGTATCATTTGTCTGCATTCACTTCTTTCTGAATCAATTCATCACATTTACTTTCATGGTTATGGGTAAATGTTAGTGTTCCTTTCTTGCTTTCTGGTTAAAAGCATACCCTAGTATTTCCATTCATTGCATATCTTAAGAGGGAGTTGTACCTCTAAAATTCAAAGGAAAGTTGTCAATCTAATGGCAACTACTCCAACTATTGGTACTATTTGTTCTTCTTTCTGGGAATTTTGAGTCATTTTCTATATTTATTTTCGAAGGAAAAATATGTTAACCAACACATCCATCGTCAGATACAAAGCTAAACATCTCTATTCCTTTTCTTCTTATTTTAGAATTTATTTTAGTTCTTGTATTGAGACTTGCCTATAATATCTAGAATGATTTTGATTGACTTATTACATTAATTAATCTAGATAGGTCCCTAGAGAATGCATGTTTTCTTCTCTTTATTTTTGTGAATCCAACTTATTCTACGCCCCTAGTGTGTGTTCTCAAGGTTTGATTTTTCTAGGGGATGAAATATGATCTTCTATGATTTCTAATTTACAAAATAGACCTAAAATTCCCTTGGTTTATTTATTTTTTAGATAAAATTCCAAAGCCTGAATATTATATATTATAAAATTTTAGGGATACGTGTATATAATAAAAATGCTTTACAAAAGGTTTATAAAATGTTTACAAATATATATGTAGGTAGGGGGCAAAAACGAAACACAATGCATTGAATTATAGAAACTTAGAGAAAAGGAGGCCAAAACAAAACTAGCCTTGAGCTAGAGAATGTTTAAAAGCCAAAGAGAGGATATTTTTTATCAGGGGGTAAATTGAAATGCTCATACCATAGGGGGGTGTCTTCAAAATTCACAATCCAATGGAGATCTGACATAGGCTCCACAATCCCTTGGTTTATATTGTCTTATAGTATTTTTTCTTTTATTTATATGCTAAGGTTGTTGGAAGTCTTTGTAGTTTTTGTTGTCATTGATTTCAACAGATCTATGTTGTTGCATTTATGTAAACCTTAGAGATTCTTTGATTAGTTGCATTATGTTTTCATTAGTAGTCGAGCACTGGTGTCAACCTCTGTGTTGACTTGATAAGCATGTGTGCGGTTGATTTTTTGTATTGTAGCTGGTTTGGTGGTGATGAGAAAGTATTGCAGATGTTGTGATGGTGTTTGTAGTGCTTGGTTTCCAAGTGCTTTTGAGAAATTTTGAATAGAAGAGGAAATAGTGTGGTAAATAGTGTTCATTGTAGTAAAGTAGTGTTCTTGTTCTTTCTCCACATTTCTTCTATATTAAAGATATGCTTATGCAGTTTAGATATGTTGATCATAGGTGTTCAGAGGTGTTATATCCATAATTTCTTGTTCTGGATGGTTGTGTAGAGAAAGTTGTGTTCACCAGTTTGTGAACTATGAAAGTAGTGTTGTCTAGGAGAAATGGTTTTGCTTCATATTTCTCCACAATATGGTTTTTGGTCTTTTGGATCTAAGGGTGTGTTTATATTGCTCATATATATCTCCATTCTAAATTGTTTGAAGATTGGTGCCCTACAAGGTTGGATTTTTGTGCTACAGTGTACGAAAGGTTAATTAGTTGTACAGGATGAGTATGTTCTTCAGGTGAAAGTTTTTGTGAAGGAATTTTTTAGATTTAAAGGTGTCGATGGAACATTCTAGATTGTGTTTGAGTGTTGTGTGTGGTTTGCAAGTCATCTTTGGATCAAAGGAAGTATGTACTTAAATGTTTAATGGTGTTAACACAAGTTTGACTGACCTTGGGTGTTTACACTAATCATGAAAACGCTTTAGTGTTTTTGGAAGCATGGCATAGTGTGTATGTATGGATTTAGGCCTGAGTTAAGGTATGATGTAGTCTTCTTCCATTCCTCTCTAATGCAGGAATGTGTAGTGCAGGCCTAATTTGAATTTGCATATTTGAGGTGCATAGCCAACCTTGTAAATTATTTTCAAGGTTGTGATAGGTTATATGTATGATGAGTTGATGGATTATGTAGGTGTGAAGTGGGTGTGATGTGAATTATGATATGAAGTCTAAAAGTTTGAAGTGCAGTGAGAACTTTAACAACTAAGACTACTGGAAGTAGTGAGCAGAAGGTGTCTACATTCTTCAAAGAGTGTGTGAATGCACAAGTGAGTGCAACATCATGGGGGTCCAAAAAGTGGTGATATGACCAAAAAGTGGCTGACGACATTTTTTATCCAAATTCGATGAAATGAAAAGGGTTTATTGATAAAATTGTCGACTTTTCACCAATATAAGATATGCCTTATTTGGAATTAAATAGATAATTATTACTGATTTTATACATGCATTCTATCTAAAGCCTTAATTAATAGGCTGATTAAAAAATGTCTATAATTCTCAAACGATTTCACATTTTTTAAATCCAAAAGATGCAACACATTATATGCTTCCCATAATATAGGATGAAAAAAAAAAATGAATTTCATAAATTTTTGACCAAGTTATGGTGGTCAGACAAACAATTTTTAATATTTTTTAAAATTTCTAATAAAAAATTCATAACTAATTATTTACTTGTAAAAAAATTATAAAAAGAATATGGCACATCTCGGCATGTGTCCTCTACTTATATTAAAATTTTCAAAAAAACATATTATATTTTTCTTGTACTTAGGTTGGTCAAACATACACTTGCTTTTTATTTTTTTCTTGAAAAATTTAGTACGACTGCATTGAAATTTCAAATTTTCACCAAATAGATTTACTTTTTTACAAAAAATGACTAGTACCTAGAAACTACATTCAATTTGATACAAATTTTTTTCTTGTACATATTTTTCAAATTATTTTAATAACCTATTCAAATTTTTATGTCAAGTTGCCTAACTCTATTTTTTTGAATTTTCATTGCCACTTAAGGGCCTAGTTTGGACCCCCATGATCATGCATTGACCCACACTTGTGGTGTAGTGGTGGAAATTTTCTTTGCTCTGAGATGGATTTCTCATTGTAACAATCTTCTATCTTCTTTGTAATCTGGTAGTGAGCCATTGGTAGTGAAACCTTCTTTCTTGTGGGCAATGAGCCCTCCGACAGAGAGCCTATTGTATTTGGTGTTGCAATTACATTATACTGTGAGCTAATCCTCACCATGGTTTTTCCCTTCTTGGTATTTCCACATAAATCTAGTGTTGTTTTGTGTATGGTGTTGATGTTTTGTTATTTTTGTTATTTACTTTCATGCTAAATCAATATAACAGAATAAGGGTTAATAATGATCTAAATGGTAAGGGCGTTTTGATGTTTTAATGAACAAATGATTCATCTTCCTCTCAGTTGTCTTTTGCATTCAACAATTATAATGAGAGAAAGGTTCCTTAGAAGAAATCTTAACTACTTGAGGTAGATCGAGGATGGTGCACAAGAAGAAGGCTCTTTTATTTGATGAATCAAATCATACATTCTGGAAGACCATGATGGAAGGTTTCCTTATTTCACTAAGGTTTGGATTTTGGAAGTCTATTGAATTTAGATATATTGTTCCTGCAAATGGTCTAAGCATCTAAGCACTAATAATGAGATCAAGTCCTATGAGAAAAATGGAAAAGCAAGGTATGCTCTTTTGAGTGGACTTTCTAATTCATAACTTGTGAAAGTTATGAGTCTCAAATCTGCTAGTGAGATTTGGAAAAAGCTGGAAAATATCCATGAAGGAGATGATAAGGTCAAGCAAGCAAAGATGTAGAATATGAAGACCAAGTTTGAAACCTTATGGATGTTAGAGGATGAAAATATTACAAGCTACATGAATATAGTGGATGGAGTTTTCAATTCCATCAGAGGTCTTGGTGGAAAACTTGAAGAAGATGAGGTGGTAAAGAAGGTACTAAGAACTCTTACTAAATCTTATAGATCTAAAGTTTCTGCTATTGAAGAATCTCAAGATTTGAATAATTATTCTAGAGATAAGTTGTTTGGCACTTTAACTACTTTTGAATTAAGAGAAATTTGTCCAAGTGATTCAATAAAAGAGTCTGCTTTAAAAGTTGGTAAAGTAGAAAATAATGAGGAATCTGATCAGGATGATGTTGATGATGTGGAGGTAATTTTTTTGAGAAGATCGAAAAAGGGCACTAGAAAATATAGAGGTAAGTTTCCTTTCAAATTTTTCAATTGTGGTATGCTTTGAGATGCCCTATTAAAGTTTCAAAAGATAAATATACGGAGAAAAAAGGTAAATTAGTTAAGAGAAGTTATTATGCTAAAGAAGATGCTAGTATATCTGACAATGAATCTAATTACCCTAATGATGAGGATAATCAATTCTTTTTCATGGCTCTAAATGTTGGAACTAATTCTACTAATTCTAAGAGATGTATGAAGGAAAGTACTTCAAAAACAGATCATAATATTGAAGGAACTATTATGACTAATTTTCATTCTAGAGAGGAGAAGAACTATTGGATCATTGAAAATTGATTATCTAATCATATGACTAGTGATAAGAGTAAGTTTTCTAAACTTGAGAAATTTCAAGGTCTTGTTAAGTTTGGTGATGATGCATCTGCTAAGATATGTAGATAAGGTTTAATTAATTTTGATGGAAAGCATAATACAAATGATGCTCTTTATGTTAAGGGTCTACGATATAACCTCTTAACTGTAGGTCAAATGTGTAGCAAAGGATATAACCTTGTGTTTCAGTACAATGGATATGAGATCATAAAAGGCTCTAGAACTTAGGTTGTTGCAGGAAGAAGGATAGATGGAAATGTTTATTAGCTCAAGGGTGCTAATGGTATGTGCTTTATGACTCAAATTAATGAAAGCTGGTTATTTCATAGAAGAAAGTGTCACATCAATTTTGATAGCCCGGTGAGGATCAGTTAAATTCAAGTTGTGGGAGATCTACCAAAGATTACAAAGCCTATCAATGCTATCAAGGAATGTCAGATTAGGAAGAAAGCTAGAAAGAGTTTCAAAGTAAAAGAACAATCTACTATTGGTCCTTTGGAGCTAGTGAATATAGACCTTTGTGGACCTACCAGAATAAGAAGTTTTCAAGGTGACAAATATTTCATGTTATTAATTGATGATTATTCTAGAATGACTTGGGTAAATCTTCTCAAAGAAAAATCAAAAGCTCTAGATAAGTTTAAGGTATTTAAATATATGGTTGAGAATGAAATGGATATCAAAATCAAATGTTTCAGATCTAATAGAGGTGGATAGTTCACCTCCAATGAGTTTAATAGTTTATGTGAAGTTTAAGGAATAAAGAGGCATTTGTCGGCCCCTAGGACTCAACAAAATGGAGTGGTTGAAAGGAAGAATAGAACTATTCAGGAAGCAACAAGAACAATGAGGAAAGAAGAAAACCTACCAAAATTCTACTAGAGAGAAGTAATTCATATTATAGTCTACATAATTAACATAGCACAAGCAAGGACAAATAGTTCAAAGACTCCCTATGAGTTATGGTATGGAAGAACTCCTACTGTCAAATATTTCAGAGTTATGGTATGATAGATGGATATGAATCAGATGAGGCTTATTGTAGGGAATAAGAAAAGGATGAAGGAAAGGAAAAAGAATTGGAGGTTGAAGAGGAAGAGGCTCTAGAAAAGATCGCTAAGACTCCTAAATATATGCAGAAGAATCATTTTGAAGATCAAATAATTGGTGAAAAAAGAAGAGGTGCACTGAAAAGAAGAAAGGTTGCTATGATAGAAGAACAAGTAAACTTATGTTTACTTTCCAAAGTTGAACCTAAAATAGTGGGTGAGGCATGCAAATATGAGTATTGGATCAAGGCTATGGAAGAAGAACTAATGCAAATTGAGAAGATTCAAACTTGAGAAATTTTCCCAAGACCAACAAACAAGAATGTGATTGGAACTAAATGGGTGTTCCAGAGTAAGTTGAATGAGAATGGAGAATTGTTCAAGAATAAGGCAAGACTTGTGTGTAAAGGATACTCACAAGTGGAAGGAATAGATTTTGAGGAGATATTTTCTCTGGTGGCAAGGATGGAAGCTATTAGGAATTTTTTGGCTTTTTAAGCACATAAGGATTTCAAAGTATATCAAATGGATGTGAAGTATGCATTCTTGAATGGTGAGTTGGAAGAAGAAGTATATGTTAAACAACTGAAAGGATTTTAGCTATCAAATAACCCTGATATCTTCTATAAATTGAGGAAAGAAATGTATGGACTCAAGCAAGCTCCTAGAGCTTGGTATGCAATATTGGATACATAATTGTTGCAACAAGGATTCAATAAAGGTACCACATATAGCAATCTTTATTTTAAAGTTGAAAAATATCAAATCTTGATTTTGGTTGTGTATGTTGATGATATAACTTTTGGAGAAAATGAAGTTATGTGCAAGAGATTTATAGAGAAGATGTAAAATGAGTTTGAAATGTCAATGATTGGGGAGATGAATTCTTCCTTGGACTATAAATCAATCAAATAGAAAAAGGTATATTCATTTCATAATCAAAATATGTCAAGGAAATGTTGAAGAAGTTTGGAATGGAAGACTCTCTACCGGCATGCATCCTATGATTACTAGTTGCAAGTTGATCAAGAATGATGAATCTCCTAATGCTGATTATAGCAAGTATAGATCAATGGTAAGGACTATTGCATCTAACTGCTACCAAATCGGATATTATGCATCTAGTTTGTCTTATGGCTAGATTTCAAGAAGATCCTAGAGAGTCACATGTGGCAATAGTGAATAGAATATTCAAATACTTGAAGGGCACTCTAGAACATGGCTTGTGGTATCCAAAGGATATTGATTTCTCTCTGAGTGCCTATATAGATGCAAATTGGGTAGGTTGTGTGCATGAGGAAAAAGGTACAAGTGATTGTTCTTTCTTTCTTGGAAGTAGGTTGGTGTCATGGCTAAGAAAAAAATAGGATTTAGTGTCATTGTCTATTGTAGAAGTATAATACATTATGGTGGCATCTTGTTGCACATACATGTTATGGATGAAATAAACCTTGAAGGATATTAGAGTGGTATATGATGAACCTATTTCTATCTTATGTGATAATACAGGTGCTATCAACATTTCAAAGAATCTAATAATGTATTCAAGGACAAAGTATATCTCAATTTAGTATAAATTTTGAGAGAGAAGGTTGCATAGAAAGAGGTGAAGCCGGAGTATGTGCCTACAAAGGATCAAACTGTAGATATCTTTGCAAAGGCTCTTCCTAAGGATACTTTTGAGTATCTCTAAGAGAAGTTAGGGTTTATTGCCCCTCCCTCTTTTAATTAGATGCATAAGGATATGCATCAACCCAGTGGATCTCCAGATTCATTTCTAAGAGAAGTTAGGGGTTATTGCCCCTCCCTCTTTTAATTAGATGCATAAGGATATGCATCAACCTAGTGGATCTCCAGATTCATTTCTTGTTCTGGATTGATGTTGGTGGCTACCTCTCAGAGGGAGTAGGAAGTGGCATTATTGGTTGCTACAGTTAGGGGGAGTAAGTCTTGTCATTGTGTGGCATACAAGTGTTTTCCTTTGTCATCTGTGTCAAAGGATATGAGTACAAGAATGAGTATTGGTTGTTGTGTGGTGTAGTATGTTGTGTGTGCAGAGAAGGTGTGAATAAAAAGAGTGCAGTAGAAGAAAAGGAAGTTTCAAAGTAGATACATGTGTGATTAATGTCAAAGGGGGATGTGTTTCCCTTTTCCATTGATGTCAATGGAGGAGAGATTTAACTGAAAAACCTTATGAAGTAAGGGGGAGAAAGAGAAAGTGTTGGAAAGGATAGATGCTTGTGTAAGGGGTAGTAGTGTGCACTGTTGTGCAGTATGTATTGGTGATCAAAGCTATTACTTTTTTTGTTGGTGGTTTTCCATATCATGTGTTTCTATCAATGACAAAGGGGGAGAAAGTTGGAAGTCTATGTAGTTTGTGTTGTCATTAATGTCAAAAGATTTATTTTATTGTATTAATATCAACCTTAGAGATGATTTGATTAGTTGCATTATGTTGTCATTAGTAGTCTCATTGGTGTCAACCTCTAGTGTTTCCTTGATAAGAATGTGTGTGGTTGAGTTGGTATATTGTAGCTGGTTTTTTGGTGATGAGAAAGTGTTGCAGATATTGAGATGGTTTTTGTAGTGTTTGGTTTCCAAGTTCTTTTGAGAAAATTTGAATAGAAGAGGAAACAATGTGGTAAAGAGTGTTCAGTGTAGCAGAGTAGTGTTCTAGTTCTTGTTGTGCATTTCTTTTGTATTGAAGACCTACTTATGTGGTTTGGATATGTTGATAAGAGGTTTTCAGAGGTGTTATATCTAAATTTTCTTGTTCTAGATGGATGTGTAGAGAAAGTTGTGTGAACTGTGAAAGCAATGTTTTTTGAGAGAAATGGTTTTGCTCTGCATTTCTCTACAGTATGGTTTCTAGTCTTACGGATCTGAGGGTGTGTTTACATTGCTCATGTCTATCTTTAGTCTGAATTGTTTGAAGTTTGTTACTCTGCAAGGTTGGATTCATGTGTTACAATGTATGAAAAGGTTAATTAGATGTACATGATGAGTATGTTTTTCATGTGAAAGTAGTTGTGCAGGAATTTTTTGGATTTTAGGGTGTTAATGGAATATTCTAGATTGTGTTTAAGTGTTTTGTGTGTTTCAAAAGTCATATTTTGATCAAAGGAAGTGTGTACTTAAATGTTTAATGGTTTTAACATAGGTTTGACTGACCTTGGGTGTTTACACTAATTGTAGAAATGATCCAGTGTTTTTGGAAGCATGGAATGGAATGTATGTATGGATTTAGGTTTGAGTTAAGGTATGATGTGGTCTGCTTTCATTCCTCTCCATCGCGATAATTCTTAGTGTCGACCTAATTTGAATTTACATGTTTGAGATGCATAGTCGACCTTTTAAATTGTTTTCAAGGTTGCAATGGGTATATATGTATGATGAGTTGATGGAGGATGTATGTGTAAAGTGGGTGTGATGTGAATTGTGAAAGTGTGAAGTGCAATGTGAGATTTAATGACTAATACTACTAGAAATAGTGTGTATAATGTGTCTACATTCTTTAGAGAGTGTGAATGCACTGATAGTGGGGTAAAAGCACAAAGCTATGTCACACTTTATAAAGAAAACGACCAACACTAATCCAACTTTTAAACTTGAATCACTAAAAAGTGGCATATTTTTTTGAATTTTGAAATGATGTAAACTAGTAAAATATGTATTTTTTAGTATATTTTATGTTTGTATTTTTTTTTTAAATTAAAAAATTATTTTAAACTAGGCTTTAATAAATTAACACTATAATTTAGTTGCTGATAAAATGGTGAAAAATGAAGTTGCATGAGACCTCAAACTTTTTAAAGTAAATTTTATTTTTTTTCTTTCAATTTTTTTGTGTATCTATAACTTGAAACTTTAGTGCATGGATATATATTTTTCCAATTTTGATATTAAATATATATATTTAAATAAATATTAAAATGTGCATGAATCAAAAAATAGTTGTTTCCATTGGACATCAACTTTCATATTAAATATTTATCTAAAATAGAAAAAATTATACCATCTTGAAATAGATTCTTTTATTTAGTGCATCATATTTTTTTTATTGTTTTTAATAAGTTTTAGTATTTTTCCTTGGCATGGTAATCAACCTAATATTTTTTGTTAATAACCTACTTTTAGTAAAAATTAAAAAAAATATAACTAATAATTAAACTATTAAAATAAATATATTTTTGAAAACTACACTTATGGATCTACAAAAGGGTATTTTTATATTTTTTTTTAAATGTTATTTACATTGGTAGGATTTATTGAAACTTCAAGTTTTTCAAATAATTTTATTTTTTGGTAAATTGGACTAAAAGTGGTGCTCCATATAATTTTTGCCAACAATTTTAGTTGAAAAAGTCGTGGAAGTATTTAACTTAGCTAGAATGAATCTTACTAGATCATACGTTTGACCAAAATTAATTTTAGATAGAAATATTTAAATTTAGTTGTGCTAATAAGTCGGCTGAAAGTGTGACACAACTTTGTGCTTTTACCCGGTGCAATGGTGGAACTTTTCTATTTCTTTGAGATGGATTTCTCATTGTAACAATATTCTTTCTTCTTCTATGTAACCTGGTAGTGATCCATTGGCAGTGAGCCCTTATTTCTTGTGGGAAGCAAGCCTATTGTATTTGGTGGTTCAATTAATTTATATTGTGAACTAATCCTCATTGTGGTTTTTCCCTTCTTGGGTTTTCCACGTAAATCTAGTGTTCTTTTATGTATGGTGTTGATGTGTTGTTATTTATGTTATTTACTTTCATGCTAAATTAGTATAAAAAAATAATTATTAATAAGGATTTGAATGTTAATGAGGGTTTTTATGTTTTAATGAACAACTTATTCACCCACCCCCTCTCAATCGTCTTGTGCATTCAACAAAGGTTTCATTATCCTACCCACCATCCACTAAGGAGAAGTTCTAGATTAAGCCTTATAATAGCTTGGATTCATGTTGGAGAAGTTAAAATTGATGAACTACATACTGGTATATAATGCTCATACTAGAGAAATGGATAATAAAGATATACATACTTCACTACATAAATAGTTTCATCAAAATTTGTAAACTTGGGTATTGATGCCAACCCTTCTACTTTGATTTGTGTCTTTCACAATTGATTGATTAATAAGCCAAGTTATGAAATGGAAGTACTAAAGTTTTGTAGATCAAAAAGTAAACTCATCAAGCCTTTTGAATGATGTATCTCATCCTCCCTAACAAGCGTCTTCTTCTATTGAGTAAAAACTAAAAAAATGTCATAGTTTTAGAAAGGAAACGACCAAAATAAATATTGCTCTTTTCAACTTAGTCTATCTAAAAGTGATGTTTATGTTTTAAATTTTAAAATGATATGTATTTTATCTTTTTACATTTTTCCTTTAAATTAAAATTAGTTGATTATACTTTTTGTCACATCTCGAACTATGATGTTGCTTGCTTTTGGCTTTATGTGGATTTGATATATGACTAAATGTGTGTGGTAGAGTATACAATAAATAATATGGTGTTTTGTGAGATGAAATATGAAAATGTTTGTTTTAATTTTGAAAAGTTGAAATGTATAGAATATGGTTTACTTTGAAATTGAAGAAAAATAGAATAGTGTTATTTGGATTAATGAATTATATTGCTTTGATTTGGATTTTACCTAGATACTAATCTTTTAATGGGTGTCTGAGTGTACTTGAGCTACAGGTTGTCGAAGACCAAGGGTTTGATTAAGGCAAAGGAGGATAGCTTCTTGGCAAGGTAAAGCAGGAACAGTTCTCTCACACACACACGAGTACTTAGTGTCATGTAGATGCATTTAACATTTAGCTTAGATGACTATTTTATTGTTTGTATTATAAAATGGTTAATTAAACTGATTAACAATGAAATAAAAGAATTAATTATAATCTAATTATATATTTTATTTTATTTTTTGCAAATAAATGATAATGCTTCATTATTTAGAATAACTATTTTATTCCCAATTGAATGAAATTTCTTTATTATATATTTGGAGTAAATATTTGATTTGCAATTAAATAATATTTCTTTATTGCTTATTAAGGATAAATATTTCTTTTTCAATTTAGAAATGGTATTTTCTAATTATTTACTGAAAATAAGTATTTAGCTTGCAACTAAAATAGAATTTCTTTATTATTATCAAAGATAAATATTGTGCATCAAAAATAAATTTTATTTTTTATTTTAAAGATTAGGTTAGAGTAAAACAAAAGAAATCTTTAAAAGGGGAGAAGAGAATAACGAAAATGCATAAGCTTTCTTGATCTTTATTTCTCTGCAAGAACAATAACTGTAACAAAATGGGGGGCTAGACCGTAGAAGGTTTCTGGGTGCACAGTAAATTAAGAATAGTGAAAAAGGTAGAAGAAAAGGAGAATAAGAAGGGGAGAAATTATAGGAGACTTCCAAGAAGCAAAGTAGGAAAAAGAGAAGAATTAAGAAGGGAAAACTCAAATTGGAAGCAATTTTCCAAGTTTTTTGATCTTTTCCTTTGCATTTAAATTTCTAAATGGGAGAATAATTGATTGTATTGTGAAAAGATTGAATTTCCTTTTGAAAGCCATTTGTGCATAATCTTTGTATTTGGAAGTCTGGTGTTTAAATGCTTCTATTTTTCTCTGTATGAGATTCACTATCTTGGTTGTACAATCAGTTCCTTCCTTTTATTTTAAATATATACATCTTCTTATGCAAACCTCTGTATTAAATATTTTATGCTTGGGATGGAGATGATTTCCATTTGAATATTTTAATTAAAATCTTGAATCAGATAGTGAAAAAATCATATATTTAAATATATATATATACATACATAGTACTGTATATATGTATATATACATTTAAATATAAGATATGATTATTGATAAATTCGTTGAATACCAGTGAAACGTCATATTTTATACGTATGCGAATGAAACTTCATAGGAGGTTGGAGCCTTTACAACCCCGCCCTCCCCATTGGGAGAGGGTTGTGTTGTGGAGGCAATGCCCTCCATAGGTTGCGGCTTGTGGAGAGGGCGCTACCCTCCATAGGTAGCGCCTCCCCAATGGGGGGTGTCAACCAATATGAACTATATTTCTTTTTTTTAAATCTTTGAAACTCAATTGAAACCTACAGTTGATCTTTATAATTTCACTGTATGCGTACCAGTTATGCAGCCATATAAATGTGGATATATGCATATTTATTATATATATATCTGTATGTATATGGTTTTTACACCTACAGTATAATTTTCTGATTTAAATGGTAATCATGTTGAAACCATACTTTTTTCTTATATTGATAATTTCTAAGTATGTATATACATATATGTATATATATATATATATATATATATATAACTAGATATGAATATATTTACTCTTTTTTTGGAATAAACAAGTTTAGAAATTAGAAATGAATAGATATGAATCTGGCTGGGAATGACCAATATTTCTGTGTTAGAATTTATTTACTTCTGAATTTTGATTTAATGTATCTTTATATATATGTGTGTGTGTGGGCGTGTGTGTGTGTGAATATATATATATATAGGTGTACATGCAATAAAAATATGGGCAAACTGAAATTCCAAATGTATATAATGCTGATTAGAGAGGGTTTGTTTCAAATTTACATAAATCTGTTATTTAGACTAAATCATTCAAATAGAGATAGAATGTTGGATATTTAGCATGCACATAGAAATGAACACATATGCATATACTTGTTTTATTTCGTTGGAATGTAATAGAATGGTTAGAAAAAAATTCATAGTGAACTGTAAAACCAACTATGAGATGCATTTTATGAATTATTGTTCTTATGCAAATCAATTTGAGAATTTGGAAATAAAATGTGTTTTTATGATAGAATGCTTAAATGCGTAAATGTTTAAACTGAATGAAATTTATGTGGAAAAATGCATTATTTTCTTTCTTTATGAGAAACTTCCAGGACAAGATGTCGAATGTGGGCACACAGAGACGGTAGTTTAGCCTTTTCATAAACTACCATTTATGTTTAAATACTTGGAAAAGAAAATGTACCATTAAAATAGATGGATAAAAAACCTAGAATTTTATGTCTCTGTCACATCCTGCATGCAAGAAATATGTTGTTTCTAGTATAGGAATGCATATAGGCATCAGGAATGCATTGAGATTTCCCTCCTGCTTTATTGTTCCAGGTTGCTAGGCTCCTCGTGCAGGGCCAGGGATTTCTTTGAGTTAGGAAGAAACCCAGGGAAGTCATGTACTTCGTGGTTGGGCGGAAAAGGTTCCTTAACCACACTCTTGGCCTTAGCTTGCAAGAAGACCAGTAGTGTCAAGGTGGTTGAGGATCAAAGAAACTTTATGCTATGGATGTACTCTTTGTATTACTTTGTATGGATTACCTAGCTCATTTGTAAATGTAACATTGAAATAGATGTATTGATGAAAGCTTATTGATATAACATTGAAATAGATGTATTGATGAAAGCTTATTGATGTAACATTGAAATAGATGTATTGATGAAAGCTTATTGAGGTAACATTGGAATAGATGTATTGTACACTATCTTGATGTATGTAATGATATCCATTATTGAACTTGCTTTTGAGCTCTTATGAATAGTTCATGTTATATGCATGATTTACTTTTACCTTACTTGGAATGTGCAAAAGTTCTTGGAAATACTTTGTTAGTATGTGAGTTTCTTTTTCGAGCTTTACACTTTTTTAAAATTTAAGATAATATTTTAACAACTATTTTTTAAAGTGAGGTCAATGAGACATCACAAAAAAGAAAGAAAAAAATTTCTTTAATTTTTTCCCTTAGATAACTTCAAAATCTTGTTCATAGAAAAAAAAAACTTTTTAAAATAATTTTAAAGTCAAATTTAATCAAAATGTCATAGTTTCTATAGGACAATAACTTTTGTCTAGATTTTATATCACTTAAAAAAATTCATACCCTCTTGGAGAAGATTCTCTCCTCTAGTGTGTTCCATATTTTTAATTTCTTAAAATATATTTTATTATTTTTTAATTTTTAGTCAACCTTATGCTTGATTATAATAACCTACTTTTAAATAAAAATTAAAAAGACTATTAATTTTTTTAAGAAAATAAAAAACTTTAAAAAATGGTCTTTATATTATAATAAGGATAACTGCAAGAAGTTGAGTCCATGAAGAGGGAAAATTTTAGCCAAAAAAATGTTGACAGGAATGGGTACATGGTTTGAAAAAATAGGCACCTGTTTCAGAATGGGATCTCGAGCCTGAATCTGAATGGGTACCTATTTTTCTCTAGGTACACATTATGGAATGGGTCCTTATTTCGAAATAGGTTCCTCTTTCACAAAGCTATTTAATTATTTTTTTAAATGATTGTTAGTCATTTTTTCCTAGCACCATTTGTGGATTGAGAGTGGCAAGGGTGAAACGAGTACCCACTTTTGAATTTGTTTACACCTCCAAATTGTTCCTACCACCTCCTCCCTTCCACATACCAATTTTTAGTGACCTCCACGATAGTATTTGTGGGATTTTTATATATATTCAATGTTTATAGTTTGTAATTAGGATTTACATTTTAGGTATATAATGTAACATTCATAGTTTGAAATTTCATGGTTTATATTTTATATTTTTAATTTTCATAATTAAGATGAATTTTATAGTTCGTAAGACCCATTTCTAAATATATTCAACATAAAAATAATGGATGTACAATAAAATTGTAAAGAAAAATATCTCCTAGAATATATAGAAACTAAAACCTAACCTAGACATAAAAACTAAAACCTTAAACCACAAAATGTAAACCCTAAATCATAAATTGTAAACCCTAAATCATAAATTGTAAACCCTAAAACTATAAAAACTAAAACCTAAACCCTAAAATCGTTAACCCTAAAACCCTAAACCATAATCTATAAACCCTTAAATCTAGTAACCCTAAACTATAAACTCTTAAATCTAGTAACCATGAACCCTAAACCCTAAACCCTAAACTGTAAACCCTTAAGTTACTATAGTAACCATCACAAAATAGTCAACATATAAAGAACATGAATGATGTTTCCCAACAAAACGATAAATTAATAATGACATCTAAACACCCTTTTTTTAGGTCCTTGATAGTCAAAAGAGTAATTATAATCATTCATAGGGTTTACCAAATTCTAACATCTCCAAGTTAGTTTATCATCCCTTGTATATCCCTCCCAAAGCCACTAAATGTAAAACATATTAGAATTTGAGGTAAAATACCTTTAAATATTTGTTTACGCAAGAAAATATGGGTGTTTCTAGTATGTTGAGCATAAGTAGGGATCTCACTTAGGTATATGGTATCATATTAAACCAAAACCAACATAGGTACAAAGGAAAGAGCATATGTAGGTACCCAAACTATTTGACACAATTTCTCGAGGAAATGCAAACTATTTTACAAAATTCCTCAATGATTATAAATATATTGCACATGTAGTAATAACTCATTTGCACAAGGTTATCAATCAACATACCAAAATTTTGAAGTTAAATTTTACAATCTTGATCATTGAACACAAACTCCAAAATTAATCTCCTATTATTCCAACAATTGTAAAGGGTCAATGCAGGATCATGGGGGTCCAAACTAGGTGTTGGCCTTGCTGTTGCACCAAAAGGTCAACCTGTCAATGCCCGGTACAAGTGTCAGTTAAGATCCATAGGAGTTGGTTAGACCATGTCACAAACCCAAGCATTGTGTTGCAAGGAAGACCAAGGGACACACCATCTTGCAACAATTCCCCCCAGCACAAGCCATGGGTTTGAACCTGTGACCAACTTTGATACTAATTGTTGGCGTTATCATTACACCAAAAGGTCGACCTGTCAATGCCCGATACAAGTGCCAGTTAAGATCCACAGGAGGCATTAGACCATGTCACAAACCCAAGCATTGTGCTACAAGGAAAACCAAGGGACACACCATCTTGCAACACTAGGCCCCTAAGTGGCAATAAAAATTCAGAAAAATAGAGTTAGGCAACTTGACATAAAAATTTGAATAGGCTATTAACATAATTTAAAAAATATGTAAGAAAAAAAATTGTAGCAAATTGAATGTAGTTTCTAGGCTACTAGTCCTTTTTTGAAAAAAAACTAAATTTATTTTGTGGAAATTTCAAATTTCAATGCAGTGGTACTAAAGTTTTAGGAAAATGATAAGAAGTAGGCATATGTTTGACCACCCTAAGTACAAGAAGAATATAATATTTTTTCTGAAGCTTTCAATATATGTAGAGGACACATGCCCGAATGTGCCATATTTTTTTTGTAATTTTTTTCATTTAAATAATTAGTTATGATTTGTTTATCAAAACATTTCAAAACTATTAAAACATGTTTATTTCACCACCATAACTTGGTTAAAAATTTATGAAATTCATCTTTTTTATCCTATAGTATGTGATGCATAGAATGTGACACATCTTTTAGATTCAAAAAATGTGAAATAGTTTGAAAGTTATAGAAGTTTTTCAATCAACCTATCAATCAAGACTTTAGTCATAATGTATGTAGAAAATCAATAATAATTATTTAATAAATTCAAAATAAGGCATATCTTATATTGGTGGAAAGATGACATTTTTTCTATAAATCTTTTTCATTTCATGAAATTCAAATAAAAAAAGCTGTCAACCACAAGGGAGAACATCGAAAAACTAAGAAAATTTTGTAAACACATTTTTTTGGTTTGACTTTCCAAGTTTGGAAATCCTGAACGAAATCCCAACCCAAATCCCGAGACTACTGATTTTTTCAAAAAAAACAAACATCCATTCAGAATGGATATCTGTTTAGAAACGGATATCCATATCCATTTAGAAATGGATATTTGTTACTTGTATTATTTAAAATACATAATATTTAATATTTTAATATATACTAATATACTAATATATATTATATATTATATATTATGTATTATACATTATTATATTATATATTATATTATTATATTATATACTATATACTACATATATTTTATATAGTATATTATATATTATATACCATATATACTATATATATTATATACTATATATTATATTAATATTATGTAATATATATTATATATATTATATAATATATTTAATACATAGTATATATTATATATTTATTGATGTGCATAAAATTCACGAGAGAGAGAGAGGGAGAGACGTGCGAGACAAAGAGGGAGTGGGAGGGACTTGAGAGAGAGGGAGAGAGAAACCTGAGAGGGAGGGAGAGAGACAGAGAATTGAGAGAGAGAGAGAGAAGAGAGAGAGAGAGAGAGAGAGAGAGAGGGAGGGAGGGAGGAAGAGAGGGAGAGAGAGAGAGAGTGGAAGAGACTTGAGAGAGAGACCTAAGAGGGAGGCAAAGAGTGGGACTTAAGAGGGAGGGAGAGAGAGACTTGATAGGGAGAGAGAGAGACTTGAGAGGGAGAGAGGGAGAGAGAAACATAGAGAGAAAAATTTTGAAAGAGAAAGAGAGATACCTGAGAGGGAGAGAGAGGAGAGACTTGAGAGTGAGAGAGAGAGAGAGAGAGGAGAGAGCTACAAGGGAGGTAGAGAGCGAGACTTGAGAGGAGAGAGACTTGAGAGGGGGAGCGAGATACTTGAGAGGGAGAGAGGGAGAGAGAGATACTTGAGAGTGAGAGAGGGAGGGAGAGAGGGAGAGAGAGCTATGAGGGAGGTAGAGAGCGAGACTTGATAAGGAGAGAGAGACTTGAGAGGGGGAGAGAGATACTTGAGAGGGAGAGAGGGAGAGGGAGAGAGAGAGAGAGAGAGAGAGAGGGAGGGAGAGAGAGAGAGAGAGTGGGAGGGAGAGACCAAAGAGAGAGGCCTAAGAGAGAGAGAGAGAGGGAGTGGGAGGGACCTAGAGAGAATAGAGAGAGGGGGGAGAGAGAGGAGAGAGAGAGAGACCTAAGAGAGAGGGAGTGGGAGGGACCTCAGAGTGAGATGGAGAGAGAAAGAGAGAAAGACCTAGAGAGGGAGAGAGAGAGAGTGAGGGAGAGAGGGAGATAGAGAGGGGGGGTGGATAGAGAGAGAGAGAGGAGAGGGAGAGAGGAGAGAGTGGGATGGAGAGACCTGAGAGAGATGTGAGAGAGAGGAGAGAGGGAGAGAGGAGGGAGAGAGAGAGAGAGGAGTGGGGGATACTTCAAAGAGAAAGATAGAGGGAGGAGAGACAGAGAGAGAGATAGGGAGAGAGAGAGAAAGATGGGAGGGAGATGAGAGAGGGAGGGAGTGGGAGGGACCTGAGAGTGAGAGGGAGAGAGAGAAAGAGAGAGAGGGTGGGAGAGAGAGACTTGAGAGAGAGAGACCTCAGAGAGAGAGAGGGAGTGGAAGGGACCTAAGAGAGAGGGAGGGAGGGATTGGGAGGGACCTGGGAGAGAGACCTGAGAGGGAGGGAGAGAGAGAGCGAGAGGGAGAGAGAGACAAACAAACAGACAAACTTGAGAGGGAGAGAGAGACCTGAGAGGGAGAGATAGTGCGATAGACTTGAGAGAGAGAGAGAGAGAGACAAGAGAGAGAGTGTAGGAGGGAGGGAGAAAGGGAGAGAGGGGAAGAGAGAGTTATCTAGTTAGGTTGGGAGGGAGAGACCTAAGAGAGAGAGATAGGGAGGGGGAGATACCCGAGAGAGAGAGGGAGTGGGAGGGACCTGAGAGAGAGTTATTTGTGCCTGAAGAGATCTCATCCATGCTGCTTATTTTAATGTGAGGTGAAGAATGTTATTATTACTGTGCCTACTTATTTTAATGATGCACAGAAGAGGGCCACAAAGGATTTTGGTAAGATTGTAGGCTTCAATGTCATGTGAACAATTATCGAGCCAATGACCGTAGCTTTAACTTATGGCTTCCATGATGTATTCACTAGAGAAAGAAGTGTTCTTGTCTTTGATTTGGGTGGAGGTAAATTTGATGTGTCAGTTCTTTTTGTTCAAAAGGGTAATATTGTTGCCAAGGTTGTTAGAGGGGATATGCATTTGGGAGGTCAAGATTTTGATAACATAATGCTTAATTGTTGTGTTCAAAAGTTCAATTCAAAATACTAGTGGTTCAGAATGCTTAATTTTTGAGCAGGAGATGTGAATGATAGGAAAAGTACTAGTGGTGGAGAATTTTTCATGGGAAAGAAGTTGATTTCATGGTTAAGTAAAAAGAAAAATGTTATTTCTTTATCTACTACAGGGGCAGAATACATTGTTGTTGCTAACAATTGTACTCAAGTTTTGTGGATGAAATATATGTTGAAGGATATCAGAGTTGTGTATGATGAGCCTATTGTTATATTCTGTGATAACTTAGGTTCTATTAACATTTCTAAAAATTCAGTACTGCATTCAAAGACCAAGCATATATCTATCAAGTTTCACTTTTTGAGAGAGAAAGTAAGTGAAAAGGAAGTCAGATTGGAGTATGTGCCTACTCAGGAGCAAATTGCAGACATCTTTGCCAAGTTGTTGCCTAAGGATACTTTTGAGTATCTCAAAGGGAAGTTAGGGGTGATTACCCCTCCTAATCAGAACTAAGATTCTTTGAATTGCATCAATCTGTGCATTTCATGATCATATTTTGATCCAGATTGATGTTGTGGTGTCTACTACTCAGGGGGAGTAGTCAGATGTTCAGTTGATCAGATATGTGGTTCAGAGCTTGTATAGAAGAGATCTTTGACATTGATGTTAAAGGGGGAGAAGATCAATGTGAAAAACTTTATGGGAGAGAAGAACCTTGTGAGGAGAAGAGTCATAACCTAAGGGGGAGTAAGTGTTGTTGTGTTGATGGTAATTTTCAAATCATGTGTTGCCATCAATGCCAAAGGGGGAGATTGTTGGATGTTGTAATTGTGTTGCTGATATGTGGTTTTCATTGATGTCAGCACTATTAGCATTAAGGCATTAGAAGTTGTATATGTCGAGGATATTGAGAAAATTGTAATAAAAGAGTTATAGGTTGTCAGTGGTGAAGTGAAGTTATGTCTATCAGTGAGTTCAACACACTACTGACCTGAGGTTGTGGACTAAAGGGTTTCTTGTTGAGTCTATCTAGTTTATCCATGTCGAGTTTCAGAGATCTGCGTGAAGATTTGATTGAGAAATGAAGATTTGTATTTTGACAGTTTATCTGTTACTTGAGTATTGTGCTCCTAAATGAAGATTATGTGATTTTTGTAAGTTATTTTGTTGCAGATGCTTCTATGGTGTTTCATGATGTTTGTGGATGTTTCTACATTGTGCTATATCTGTGTTGCACATCTGCATTTATCATTGTGCTCGCAATCTGAAATTCTCTTGTGTGTTCATGTTTTTCATGTTCATGGACGACTAGGTGTTGAAGCATGGTGTGGATCTTCAAGGAGTAATTAATTGAAGTGGTTCATGTTCAAGGATGTTATTTTGGGTCTTCACTATGTTGTGGCCGACCTTGGTTGATTTACATGAATAATCTTTATTGATTTGGGCTAACTGTTTATATTCATTTTATTATTTCATTGAGGCCGACTTGTGGCGATGTAATTTCTTGTTGCAGATATATAAGAGTGATTGTTATATCATTTGAAGGTATGAGAGTGTGAAGTGTATGATTCTTGTGTGCGAATAATGTTCAAATCATTTGAAGGCAGAGCAGAGTGTGAAGAAGAGTGAAGAAGAGTGAAGAAGTGTTCATGAGCTTAACCGGAACTGTAATCAGGAATTAGCAGATGCTATTTTCTCAGTTCAAATCTAATGGATATAATTAAAATCTTTCTTTAAGATAGTGTGTCTTCCTTTGGGTAGTAAGCCTATTTGTAATTGAGTAGTGAGTTCTAGGCAGTTTGTCTGAATGCATGTGCATTCCCATTCATATTTCCTTATACTTTTAACAGGGTATAATCTTGTGGACTGACCTCCACTGTGTTTTTTCCCCTAACAGGGTTTCCACGTAAAAATATTGGCGTTATGTGTGTTTATGATGTGTTGTTCATTTATGCTTTCATGATTAATGATCAGATCTGAGAACAAGGTTAATAAGTTGAATAAGTTTTGAGATTCAGTGACAACTGATTCACCCCCCCTCTTAGTTGTCTGCCCTTGTGTTGCCAACAATTGGTATCAAAGAAGGTTCCTTGGAATAAGTTTAATAGCTTGAGGTGATCTGGGATGGCGATTTATAAGAGTGATAGTCCTAGATTTGATGGAACAAATTATTCCTTGGGGAAGACTCGAATGGAGTGCCATCTAATATGCATCGGTGAACCCTACTAGAGCATTACAAGTAATAGATATGTTATTCCACTGAATAGTACTTAATGCTGAGTATAATATCAGGGCTAAGGAAGCACTGTTGAATGCTTTGACTGATACTGAGATGACAAATGTGATGGATCTGAAGACTGCTTATGAGATCTAGAAAAATTTGGAAACCTTGTATGAAGGTGATGCTAATGTGAAGATTGTTAAGCTACAAAGTTTGAAAGGGAAATATGAAATGTTGAGAATGGGTGATGATGAGAACATTACTACTTTCATGCAAAGAGTGAATGAACTTGTGTGTGGTATCAGATGTGTTGGTGGAAAGTTGGACGAGTCTGAGATTGTTGCTAAAGTAATTAGATACTTTCCTACTTCCTACAAAGTCAAAGCTAGTGTTATTGAAGAGCTCCAGACTATAACAAATGTTATCAAAGATATGTTGGTTGGTAAGCTAACTGCTTTTGAGTTGAGTGAATTTAGTGATGCCCTTCCTAAGATATAATTTGCATTCAAGGCCACTACTTCTGGAGGAGATAAACAAAGATATGATCTGGGTGAAATTTCATCAAGAAAGACATTAAAATATGAGGATGAAATGAAACTGATCGAAGAAGAAAGAGAGCTAGAAGAGCTAGAAGCACTAATTGTGAAAGAGAAGCTAGAGGACAAGGTAAGTATGAAGGGAAGTTTCCTATTAAATGTTTCTCTTGCAATAAGATAGGTCATTTTTCATCAAAGTTTCCTGAAAGAACTTCTAATCCAAGATATAACAAGCCTAAATTTCAAAAGAAGTGTTACTATGCTACTGATGAAGGTATGACATATGATGAATCTAATAAAGGAAATGGAAGTGAGGACAAATAGGTATTCATTGCTATCAAGGAAAATAATCCCGTGTCTACTAAATCTGCTAGTTGTACAAATGTGGAGAAATCCATGGCTACTTGAGTTGAAGAGAAAGATGAATGGGTAATTGGCAGTGGATGTTCACATCATATGACAGGAGATAAAAGCAAGTTTGTGAGCTTGGAAAATTATGATGGTGGTGTTGTAAGATTTGGTGATGACAAATCTAGTGTGATCCATGGAAGAGGGTGCATTTCTCTTGATGGTAAGCATAATATTGATGATGTCATGTATGTGGAAGGTCTGAAACATAATCTTTTGAGTGTTGGAAAAATGGTTGATAAGGGTTACAATCTTTAGTACAAGGATGGAAAGTGCAGAATATTGGGGAATTCTAGAAATATGGTTGCATCTTGAGTACAAAAACAAAAGGTAATATTTTTCACCTAAGTGATGCTAGTAAAAGTTGTTTGATTGCTTAAGTTGATGAAAGCCAGTTGTGCAATAGGAGAATGTGTCATGCTAACTTTGATAATATTGTGAAGATAAGCTCTACTAAGGCTGTGAGAGATCTACCTTAAGTTGATGAAACCTACTAATGTCATATGCAAAGAATGTCAGTTGGGGAAGCAAACTAGAATTTCATTTCAAAGCAAACAACATAATTCAAATGGATTGTTGGAACTTTTGCATACTGACTTGTGTGGTCCCTCTAGAATCAAAATTTTACAAGGGTATAGGTACTTTGTGTTGATTATTGATGATTATTCAAGGATGATGTGGGTTGATTTCTTAAGGGAGAAATCTAAAGCTCTAGAAAAGTTCAAGATCTTTAAGGCTATGGTTGAGATAGAGACAAGTCTGTAGATTAAATGTCTGAGATTAGATAGAGGTGCTGAATTCACTTCTAGTGAATTTAATTCTTTTTGTGAAGAACATGGAATAAAGAGGCAATTATCTACACCATGGACCCCTCAACAAAATGGAGTTGTGGAAAGGAAGAACAAAAAAATTCTAGATGCTACTAGAACTATGATGTTAGAAGGAAATGTACCTCATATCTACTAGAGAGAAGCTGTGAATACTACTATGTACACACTTAACTGGGTACAAATCAAAGGTGATATTGGTAAGACATCTTTTGAGCTATGGACTAGTCATAAGCCTACTGTTAGATATTTCAAGATCTTTGAAAGAAAATGTTATATCAAAACAGATGAAGATATAGGAAAGTTTGATGCTAGGAGTGATGAAGGCATCTTTTTGGTTTATTCTACTAAAAGCAAGGCCTACTGGTGCTACAATAAGATATTGAAGAAAATGGTTGAAAGTACAAATGTCAAGGTTGATGAGGACATACCTACACCTTTCAGAACATGTGGATATGATTTTAATGATCAAAATGATAGTACAAACAAAGGAAAGCAAGTTTAGACTTCAAATCAAGTTCAAATCATTCTAGTGAATCAAGAAGATCAAGAGGAAGGAGAATTGGTGAATGTGTAGAAGAGAGATCAGAAGAACCTAAAATTCAAGAACATTCTAAGACTCTGAGGTATGTGAGATTGAACTATTTAGAAGATCATATCATAGGTGATAAGAACAAAGGTGTTCAGACTAGGAGAAGAATTGTAGAAGAATATTGTTTACTTTCAAAGACTGAGCCTAACAATGTGAATGAAGCATGCAAAGATGAACATTGGGTTGAAGAAATGAAAGAGGAACTACAAAAAATTGAAAAGAATGATACATGGATTCTTGTTCTTAGACCTAAGGATAAAAATGTAATTGGAACTAAATGGGTCTTTAGAAACAAATTGAATGACCAAGGTGAAGTGGTTAGAAATAAAGCGAGACTGGTATGTAAGGGATATTCACAAATGGAAGGTATTGATTTTGAAGAGACCTTTGCCCCTGTTGCTAGAATTGAAGCTATGAGATTGTTTCTTGCTTATGCTACTTACAAAGACTACAAGGTTTATCAGATGGATGTCAAGTCACTTTTCTAAATGGCGAATTGGAAGAAGAGGTGTATGTTGAGAAACTGGATGGATTTCAATTGACTGATCAAGGAGATATGGTTTGTCAGTTGAAGAAAGCATTGTATGGACTTAAGCAATCCCCTAGAGCTTGGTATGCTAGATTGGATAAGTACTTACTGAAGCTTGGATTTAACAAAGGTATTGTTGATAGTAGTTTGTATTTCAAGAATGATGATAGAGATTTGATTGTGGAATTTTTTGTTGATGATATCATTTTTGGAGGAGATGATAGCTTGTGCATGAATTTTGCTAATGAGATGCAGAGTGAGTTTGAGATGTCAATGAGTGGAGAGATTAAATTCCTTTTGGGATTGCAAATTACTCAGTTAGATAAAGGGATCTTTATATCTCAATCTAAGTATGTGAAAGAACTGCTAAAGAAATTTGGTATGGAAGGTTCAAAGCTAGTTGGTACACCCATGGTGACCGGATGCAATTTGACAACATATGATGATTCTACAAAGGAAAATTAGACTAGATACAGATCAATGATTGGTGGATTGTTGTATTTAACTCAAGCTAGGCCTAATATCATGAATTTTGTATGTATTGTTGCAAGATTTCAAGTGGATCCTAAAGAATCTTGTGTGACTGATATGAAGAGGATTTTCAAATACTTGAAGGGAACAGTTGATTTGGGCCTATAGTATCCTAAAGATGATGATCTTACTTTGAGTGCCTTTACTGACGTTGATTGGGAAAGAGATGTGAGTGAAAATAAAAGTACTAGTGGTGGAGCATTTTTCTTGGGAAAGAAGGTGATTTCATGGTTAAGTAAAAAGCAAAATGTTATTTCTTTATCTACTATAGAGGAAGAATACATTGTTGCTGCTAACAATTGTACTCAAGTTTTGTGGATGAAAAAATGTTGAAGGATATCATAGTTGTGTATGATGAGCCTATTGTTATATTATGTGATAACTCAAGTGCTATTAACATTTCTAAAAATTTGGTACTGCATTCAAAGACCAAGCATATATCTATCAAGTTTCACTTTTTGAGAGAGAAAGTAAGTGAAAAGGAAGTCAGATTGGAGTATGTGCCTACTAAGGAGTAGATTGTAGACATCTTTACCAAGTCATTGCCTAAGGATACTTTTGAGTATCTCAGAGGGAAGTTAGGGGTGATTACCCCTCCTAATCAAAACTAAGATGCATTGAATTGCATCAATCAATGCATTTCATGATCATATTTTGATATGGATTGATGTTGTGGTGCCTGCTACTCAGGGGGAGTAGTCAGATGTTCAGTTGATCAAATATGTGGTTCAGAGCTTGTATAGAAGAGATCTTTGACATTGATATCAAAGGGGGAGAAGAGAAATGTGAAAAAATTTCTGGGAGAGAAGAACCTTGTGAGGAGAAGAGTCAGAACCTAAGGAAGAGTAAGTGCTATTGTGTTGATGGTATTTTTCACATCATGTGTTGCCATCAATTCCAAAGGGGGAGATTGTTGGATTTTGTGGTTGTGTTGTTGATATGTGGTTGTCATTTATGTCAACACTATTAGCATTAATACATTAGAAATTGTATATGTCGAGGATATTGAGAAAATTGTAATAAAAGAGTTACAAGTTCTTAGTGGTGAAGTGAAGTCTTTCTGCCGATGAGTTCAGTACGTTGTTGGTATGAGGTTGTGGACTAAAGGGTTTCTTAGTGAGTCTATCTAGTTTATCCATGTCGATTTTCAAATATCTGTGTGAAAATTTGATCGAGTTATGAAGATTTGTATTATGATAGTTTATCTATTACTTCAGTATTGTGTTTCTAAATGAAGATTATGTGATTTCTGCAAGTTCATTTGTTGCAGATGCTTCTTTGGTGTTTCATGATGTTTGTGGATGTTTCTAGATCATGCTATATCTATGTTACACATTTGCATTGATCATTGTGCTCACGATCCAAGATTTTCTCTTACGTGTTCATGTTTTTCATGTACATGGCCGAGTAGGTGTTGAAGAGTGTTGTGGATCTTCAAGGAGTAATTAATTGAAGTGGTTCATGTTCAAGGATGTTATTTTGGGTCTACACTATGTTGTGTTTGACCTTGGTTGATTCTCATGAATAATCTTTATTGATTTGGGCTGACTGTTTATATTCATTTTATTATTTCATTGAGGCTGACTTGTGGTGATGTAATTTCTTGTTGTGGATATATAAGAGCGATTGTTTTATCATTTGAAGGTATGAGAGTGAAAAGTGTATGAGTCCTATTTTTGAATAATTTTAGATCATTCGAAGGTAGAGCAGAGTGTGAAGAAGAGTGAAGAAGTGTTCATGAGCTTAACCGGAACTGTAATAAGGCATTAGCAGATGCTATTTTTCTCAGTTCAAATCTGATGGATAATCAAAATCTTTCTATAAGATAGTGTGTCTTCCTTTGGGAAGTAAGCCTATTTGTAATTGAGCAGTGAGCTCTAGGTAGTGTGCCTGAATGCATGTGCATTCCCATTCATATTTCCTTATACTTTTAATAAGGTATAATCTTGTTGACTGACCTCCACTATGGTTTTTCCCCTAACAGGGTTTCCACGTAAAAATCTTGGTGTTATGTGTGTTTATGATGTGTTGTTCATTTATGCTTTCATGATTATTGATCAGATCTAAGAACAAGGTTAATAAGTTGAATAAGTTTTGAGATTCGGTGACAACTATTCACCCCCCCATCTTAGTTGTCTGTCGTTGTGTTGCCAACATATATAGTATATACCTTAATAATAATGATATTGATATATATATATAATAAATATATTATAGACGAGTTTGAAAGGGATAGAGGGAGGGAAAGACTTGAGATAGAGAGGGGTTTGGGACCTCAGTCCAAAGAGAGAGAGAGAGAATGAGAAATTCCTGAGAGGGAGATGGAGAGTGAGATAGACTAGAGAGAGAGAGACTTGAGAGAGAGAGGGTGGGAGGGACTTGGGAGAGGGAGAGGGAGAGAGACCTGAGAAGGATATGGAGAGTGAGAGAGAGAGAGAATGAGAAATACCTGAGAGGGAAATGGAGAGTGAGAGAGACCAGCGAGAGAGAGACTTGAGAGAGACAAAGAGGGAGTGGGAGGGACCAGAGAGAGAGTGGGAGAGAGAGAGAGACCTAGGAGGGAGATGGAGAGAGAGAGAGACCTGAGAGAGAGAGGGAGAGGGAGAGGGATAGTGGGGGAGAGGGAGAGAATGAGAAATACTTAAGAGGGAGATGGAGAGTGAGAGAGACTTGAGAGAAAGAGAGAGACCTAAGAGAGAGAGAGGGAGTGGGAGGGACTAGAGAGAGGGAGAGTGAGAGAGAGAGACCTGAGAGGGAAAGAGAGGGATAGAGGGTGTGAGAAGGAGAGTGAGAGAGACATGAGAGAGAGAGGGACCTGAGAGTGAGAGGGAGAGAGAGAGAAAGAAAGAAATATCTGAGAGGGAGAGAGAGGGACAAACTTGAGAGAGAGATACCTCAAAGGGAGAGAGGGAATGAGGGAGAGAGAACTGAGAGAGAGGGAGAGAGAGATATATGAGAGGGAGAGAGGGAGTGGGAGAGAGAGATAGAGACAGAGAGAGAGAGAGAGGGAGAGAAAGAGACTTGAGAGGGAGAGATGGAGGGAGAGAGGGAGAGAGAGAGAGACTTGAGATGGATAGAGAGAGAGACCTGAGAGAGAGAGAGGGAGTGGGAGGGGAGAGAGAGACCGAGAGAGAGGGAGTGGGAGGGACCAAAGAGAGAGAGAGTGGAGAGAGAGAGAGAGAGAGAGGGAGAGAGGAGAGAGAGATGGAGTGGGAGTGACTTGAGAGAGGGAGAGTGGGGGAGAGAGAGAGAGAGAGAAAATGAGAAATACCTAAGAGGGAGACATGGAGAGTGAGAGAGATTAGAGAGAGAAAGAGGGAGTGGGAGGGACCAAAGACAGAGACCAGAGGGAGAGAGGGAGAGGAGAGTGAGAGAGAGAGAGAGAGTGGGAGGGACTTGAGAGTGAGGGATAGAGAGAAAGACCTGGAGAGGAGAGAGAGACTTGAGAGAGGGAGGGAGGGAGAGAGGGAGGGAGAGGGAGAGTGGGAGAGAGAGACTTGAGAGAGAGAGAGGGAGGGAGGGAGAGAGATATATATTAATATATAATATAATTTATATATGCCTTAATAATAATATTAATATATTATATATTATATAAATATATATAATATATTAATTTAGTATATTAATATATAATAAATATATATATCATAATATATAATATATTTAATATATAATGAAAAATATATCATAATATAATATATTAATAATATTATGCTAATAATAATTCTTAAATATAAAGTAAACTGATATCTGTTTGTAACAGATTTTCATTATAAACAAATATCTGTTTTGTTTGTTATAGGTCAAAAAATGGAAGCACAAGCAACAACAAATTAAATATTGTGAAAAACATAACAGATATCTGTTTGAAACGGATATCTATTTTGAAATGGATATCCGTTTAGTGAGTTATATAAAAATCCCTTTGTGAAGCACATCCAAGTTTGCAAATCTCACAAAGGGCTTTTGAGTCTTGCAAGCCATTTTATTGTGTACTACTAATGCTCATAATACATGTTATTGTAAATACCATGTTGAGTTTTCAATGTATCATGAATTATTATGCCATATTCGTTCTACTATGCATACTAATGAAATGTTGTAGGAGTGTGATGCAATGCAACTTCCCAAGTCATCCAGGGACTTGTTAGATTCATTTTTATGCATTAGAGGTGATGGTTTCTTTTTTATAGAAATGATTGTTTAAGTGAAACATGTTTATAATGTGGTGGTTTATCAAAGTTTGTAATATGCTTTCATGAGGGTAGCGAACATGATTTTGGTAACAAGATTGTTGAGAAAACTGGTTTGAGACAATGAAATACATATTGAAGAGTGGAGGTGAAGGTTGTAGATACAAGTTGGTTACAAGAGAGGTAAGTATTACTAATTTTATTTTTTATTTTAAGAAAAATATTTTCTATAAGTATGCAAGGCATAGCCACAGGTCGTAGTGGTTGGATTGGAAATTCAGGATATGTAAGGACTCTTTCCCGATTGGAACTATTGTATCCACAGTTTATTTTTCTAAAAATTACACATTGCAACCACAGAATGAAGTACAATCAAAATATTACAATTTTATTCAAATTGCTATTTTTTTTCCACATAACATATAGGCATGCCCTTGATAGTACAAAAGAGGATAGTAATATAATCAAAGAGTACCATTTTTACATGAGTGATGATAGACCTCATTTAGCTGAGTTTGTGAAACATTGTTTTGAAAACTTTTTTGAGTTCTTGCAGGAAAAGGTATTTCAATGGGTCAACATCTCATTGATCAGATAACTACACAAGGAAATTCAAGAATTCTTGCATGTTTTATTGGTTGACCAGGATGCATATAGAGAGGGGTGTACCACATATTTGGAGTTTTTTTTAAGTTGGGCATAGAAAATATGAGCATGATGCCATAGGTGCATGTGTGAAGAGAGCTCTAGTTAAGGAACAAATGAATATCAAAGGTGATGCAACATTCATTGATGCACGTTCTATTGTTGATTGGTGTACTTATGCATTATCATGAGTAAGGATACTTGATTCACAAGTGTGAAAGTTCTTTTGGTTGGGTGAGGAGGGCACAATGGGAGAAAAATTAGAATGTCAAACAATTAGAGAATCTTCAAAGATGTATTCATTTTTAAGCTCAGATGCATTATCATGAGGAGGGACACTTGATTCACAAGAGTGCAAGTTCTTTTGGTTGGTTGAGGAGGGCATTGTGGGAGACAAATTGGAATGTCAAACAATTAGAGAATCTTCAAAGATGCACGAACCATAGGGACACAAGAGTTGGATTGTTTTTGTCATAATTGTATTTAGTGTGATTGGGATCAATGTGAGTCAAATGAATGGGTAGATACATGGGTTCCATAGTACCTAACACCTTTATCATTAGCATAATACTCTTTTGAAGATGAATGGAAAATTAACTTAACTACGACCTTCTTTCAGATCTTGTATAGCCAAGACATGTCTATGTAGTTGTAGCATCGTAGAGGAATAAAGAGGGATCAAGATATTGGTTGGAATGATGTGTACAGGGAAAGAAGAAGCTAACACAACTAATGATAGATGATGATGGGTTCATGTATCCTACAGGTTCAATTTTTTTTCAAAAATTGGTTGCATTACCATTTCATCATCATTTAAGATGTTTAGAATAATATAGATTTGTTATTCTAAGCATCCTTTCTAGTCTTCTTTACCATTTCATCATAATTTAGGTTGTTTATAATAATATAGATTTGTTATTCTAAGTATATTTAGTTGTTGATAAAATAATAATGATCCTACAGGTTCAGTTGTTTTTTTTTCAGAACTTAGTTACGAACATATATGATTAGAAAGAATGGAATACCTACATTTGAAGACTATGAAACACAAAGCCATTCTCATGTATTCTCACCTTGTTATATCAACAAATGTTAAGTCATTGAGACATAATGCTAGACCAAAAACAAGGAAACTATGGAAAATTAGTAGTGTTGATCATGAAGCATTACTTGATACTTTGAAGGTAAGAGATGACCCTTCGAGCACACTTGAATAGCAGATCATTTGTTGTATGGGATAGGTATGATATTGTTCATCTTATTATGATTAATGTTCATAATAATTAAATTGCTTGATGTCCTAAGGTTCATTATTTACTAGGATGTTTAAAATAATATAGATTTGTTATTCTAGTTTGCATTACCATTTCATCATCATTTAGGTTGTTTACAATAATATAAATTTGTTTCTTTTTTTTTAGATAAAAGGAAAGATATGCCTGTAATATATTAATATATAAAATATTTACATACTGTTATATCATAATACTATATCTTGGCAAACCAAAATCTTTTCCCAACAGATTAACTATATGAATATCTTCCTATAAAAGAAAAAATATAACTAACCCCTACCCAAAGGCCATACCATACCCAATTATAGTCATTTGTATCACTGAAGTACAAACTAACTAGATTATACATATTATGATCCTTACAATCCCGAATTGCATTAGCAAAATCAAAAGACCTAGACAAAGCTACAACATGATATATCAACAAAATCTTAACTTTGTTTAAAATCTAATCTTCTTCCATTTGCGCCACAAATTGTTTTCCCTGGATTTCTTCACAGTCACCTTGTTCTTCTTCCCAATTTGCATCCAATTCTTGCACTTTCCTCTTGTGCCCTGAAACGTGAATGCCACGATCTGCCTTTACATTTGGAGATGAATGGAAACTCAACACAAAGAAAACTTGGTTTTCCATGAGTAATTGGTCCATTCACAAATTGGGGATAGAAAACACACAATCATGTGAACAAAGGAAAGATATGGAGAAGTATTTTTATTTAAAACTCGCCTCCATATTTGGAAAAATAAACTGAGAATATTTGTTCAAATCTTTCAGAAAAATATTATCATTTTCATATTCAAAAGCCATCTTATCCCCATCATAGATTTCTTGAAAACCTTGGCATTGTGTGAGAAATTTCCTAGGAAAAAGCCCCCCTATGTACCCTTTTCCCTCAAAAATATTGTAGTTTTGCACAACCAATTACAAAGCATCTTCTTGTAGAAATTGTTCTTTCACAAATTTCCCTGTTATTTTCTCAACATCCCCTAATGATTGATAGAAATCCATTAAATTTGAAAGAAAAATCAAAAACACCTAAGACGGCTGAAGAATTCTCCTTGGTTTGGGGCTGATAACATGGAATCCAATGATTGAGCACACAAAATCTTCAACCCTTGGGCAATTTAGCTTGAACAAGACCGCTAAATCCTCTTGTGCCAAGTATCCCTCAAACGACCTCTCCCACTTCTATGATTTCAGCTACACTCGGAAGTTCATGGCTGGTAAGCCATTATTTCTTGAACACTAACACTTGCAACTAGACCCACTTCAACCTCTGCCAATTTTCTTCCAAAAGCTACCACTCCTTGTCACCTAGCAAATAATATGACATATGAAAATTGAAGGGAAATGTGGCTTAAATAAAAGTTACCCCATTCAACCACATAAACTTTAATGAAATTTTTTATCATCAACATTATTACAAGAACCCTAAAATCTATGGCCTCCAGATTTAGCATACTCCTCGATTGAAGATTGTTCGTGCTAGAGAACCCTATCTACAAAATAATTTCTACTCCCTCACTTGAAAAATAGTGGAGAAACAAACCCTTGTCTTATCATCATTAAGATAGTACCTACAAACAACACATGTTAGCTCAAAAACGATGGCAGAGTTACCACATGGAGGAAGGCTAGCCTTTGTTCACATGTGATGCAAATTGCAAAGTTGTACATATTACATTTTATAACCTTTGCCAACCTATGCATATTACATCTTCTGCAAACGTGCGCATATTACATCCTTCGCCATACCAAATCATCATGGTTTGTAAGCCCTATTTATGCACGATGGGACTTACTTAAAATCATTACATAATAGATATACCCTGTTAGCTGATCGTGCTTTCTATTACACACCCCTTTTTTATTGGAATGAGATAAATATGCAAAATTTCAAAAGAGCCTCATTTGTGCCTGTAGCCTAATCAAGATTTAATGTATCCTATTGTGCAATTTCCTCTAATTGAGGAGAATCTTGAATACAACTAATATCTTGAGCTAAATAAACTTCCTAATTACTACACCCCATATTTGCTAAGCAATCTACTAATTTGTTGCCTTCACGATATGTATGAGTGATCTGATAATTCTGAAAATTATCCACCAAAACCCAAGCTCTTTCAAGAACATATTGTAAATTCCAATTTTGAATTCCTTTTACTTTGCAAGCATTAATAATCACCAAAGAATCACCTTCAATATGCAATCTTGTAATGCCAAGCTTCAATGCAATTTCCAAGCCTATCAATAACGCTTTTGATTCTGCAAGTTGACCCTTTTGAAAGATGATTTGAACTAATTGCAATTACCTTTCCCCTTGAATCTCTTAAACAAATGTATGCTTTTGATTCCCCTAGGTTTCCTCTTGAAGCCCCATTAAAGTTCAATGAAACCATCTTGAGGAGCCTTCCATTTAACATGTTTCCTGTCAATTTTCTTTACTTTTGACTATAGAGATGACAACTTTAAACTTTTCCAGTTCTTTAGAATCAAACCATCCCAACTTGTAAAAACTGAATTTAGACCCAAGTATGCTTTTGAACACTTATATTGACAGACTTGGAGATCGCCTTTTCAATTTTTCCATTTAATAGCTCAACCGATGATGCTAATTTTCTGAAAATGTGTAAGTTACACTCCCACCATAATTTCCATATTACTAAAGATGGTATCACTTTCCAAATACACGCAAAAAAGGAAGATTTGAATAGAACCAACTAGCTTTGAAACAAATCCCATAAATAATTTTGCAAAGGGGTATGAAAATTAAGTTTTTTCAAAACAAAGGTCCAACAGTGTTGCACAAAACTGCATTTGACAAGCAAGTGATCTACCTCTTCTTGCTCGTCACTACACAATGAACACTTAAAAGGGTATACTATCTTTAACTTTGAAAGTCTAGTCACTTGTTAGAATTATCTTCCTTAATTCCAACCAAGCAAAACTCCCTTCCTTTGGTAAAATTTTGATATCCCAATAGAAAGAATATGCCCTTTAAGGAGCAAGTTGGCTTGGTTTCTGACATAAAGTCTTATATCCTTATTTTACTGTGTAATTTCCATCACTGGATGTTGCCCATACAAGTCTATCTAGTTTTGAGGAGAGAAAAACCACACGTTGATTCAATACTTCTTGTAGCCCATTACACTGTTGTGAAGAGAGAGAAGGATCTAAAATTATTTTCCATATCACTTTTCCTAACAAGGTTTCCACTGACTACACATAATCTAGAAAATTTCCCCCCTGTGTCTGCTTTAAGATTTCCATTGCATGAAATAGGTCAGGATCATCCTATAAAGGAGGATTCCCATTCCAAGAATCACTCCAAAATTTAATACTCTCTCCATTGTTTACCTCCCATGAGATGTATGTATTGATTAGTTTTCTACATGATATCAAAAAATTCCACATAGCTGATCCTTTTGGGGGATTAGAAATTGTGAGAATTCTTGAAGGATCCCGGTTATCCAAATACTTTGCTTTCAAAATTCTACACCATTTGGCATGTGGATTTACATACATCTTCCAAATAATTTTTTCTCTAAATGCTTTATAGGAACTCACTAGGTTGTGAATTCCTACCCCACCTTGAAATTTTTCTTGTGCCATGCCCTCTAATGATATTAGAGGCACCTTCTTTTGTTCATCAATGTTACCTTTCTAGATAAATCCTCTAATAATTTTCTCAATTTGTAAAATCACATATTTTGGAGCTTTAAGAACTGCAAGATAATAGTTAGGAATTGAGGATAAGACTGCTTTTACTAAATGTATTCTCCCTTACAAAGATAGCCATCTGGCTTTCCATAGTAATATCCTTGATTTTAGTCTTTCAATGACTTTTCCCCAATATGTTTCCTTATTTGGACCCAAGAAAAAAGGGATTCCTAAATAAGTACAAGGTAAGACTTCTTGTTGGAAACCCAGAATTTGGACTATATTTTTTTCAACCTCTTCCTATGTGCTAAGAATATAAACTTTTGATTTTGATGCATCTATCCTTTGACTTGATCCTGATGTATATTTATCTAAAACCTCCTTAATCTGCTTTGCTTCTGCAATAGTCACTTTCCCAAATAAATTGGTGTCATCTGCAAAGAGATAATGTGTAACTATTAAACATGTATCCCCAATATGGACCCCTTTCTAAAGACCCTAATAATGTTTACTAATTATGAACCTGCTCAATGCCTCAACCATGATTATAAACACAAAAGGTGAGAGCGGATCCCCCTGCCTAAAACCTTGTGATGCACTGAAAAAACCAATAGGAGAACCATTAAGTAAAATTAAAAAAATTTCCCCTGAAAGATATGTTATTATCCATATACACCATCTTGCACTAAAACCAAACCTTATAAGTACTTTTTTCAAAAATTTCCAATTAACTTTGTCATACACCTTCATCATGTCCAATTTTATAATGATAGAGGGAGCAACAATAGAAGAAATTGAATGAAAAGTTTCATGGGCTACTATAGCTCCTTCAATTGTTTCTCTTCCTAGAACAAAACCACCTTGTTCTTGAGAGATGATCCTTGGAATAATGGGATGTAATCTTAAATAAATTTCCTTAGTGAAAATATTATAAATTATATTACATAAGGAAATCAGCCTATATTATGCAAATGTTTTAGGATCCTTCACCTTAGGAAAAATTGTTATATTTGTTACATTGAATTGTTTTAGCAATGTTCCTACTCTTCTTGATTCTTCAAGGGCCCATAACAAATCAAAACATAATATATCCCAGCATTTTTGAAAAAAATAAAGTTGTAAATCCATCTGGGCTAGGTGCTTTATCCAAAGCCAAAGAGAAAATAACTTTTTTGACCTCCTCTAACGAAAAAGGTCTCATTAAAGTTTCATTATCCCTTTCCGTGACAATTTTTTGAATTGTTTCCAAAAATTTTGCTTCATCTTTATCATTTTTCTCCCCTCTTCCATGAGGCACTATTAAGAGATCTGAAAAAAACCTTACACATTCTCTACTTATATCTTATTCCTTATGAAGCCAATTACCAATTGACATTTCCTGGATAGATTGAATTACCTTGGCAGCCCTTTTAATCTGAGTCAATGCATGAAAATACTTGGTATTGTGATCACCCTCCCTTAACCACAACTTCCTTAACTTTTGTCTCCAGTACATTTATTCTCTTGCACATATTTCTTCCTAGTCTCCTTGCAAGTTCTTTTGTTTATCATATAGAGAGTCATCTAGACCATGTTGAATTATTTGCTCATGCATATCTTCCACTTGTTTATGAATTAGCTCTTTTTGGTGAAAGACGTTCTTGAAAACCTCTTTGTTCCATTTCATAAGTTGTTGCTTAAGATTCATTAACTTCTTACACAACTGAAACATCATTGTTCCCTGTTCATAAGGTGTTGTAATCCACCATTGATGAAACAAATCTAGGAATTTAGGGTATCTAAACAGCATACTCTCAAACTTAAAAGAGGATTTGAATTTTGGAGAAGAGACATTTGAAATGCTGAGAGAGATTGCATAATGACCCGAATCTATAAAAGGAAAAATATCATACACCAAATTATAATGTAAGTCAAGAACCAATTAGCAGAATCCAAATACCTATCCAACCTTACAACTATCTGGAGAAAACCTTTTCTTATATTAGTCCATTGTTGGCATGACAATTTACACCTATGGAGTATGAATTCGCCATAGACAACTATGCATAGTGCATAATGACTGCTCTTCAAATTAGGAGGGGAAGCTCCCTCTTGTGCTGATATGCGTGAAAAAGTAAATGATCTAAATCCTATCATTTTGACTCAGCTGGAAGAGGTACAAGGTTAAAAAAACCTAATACATTGCAACTAAGGATTTTCTCTAGTTTTGCAGATCTCTAACTACAACTAGGCTAAATGCTAAATTATCCTATTTCCTCAAGAAATAGAGCATGAGGACTTAGGAGCAGGGAATTGGGTATACGATAATCTTTAGACTAGGATTTCCAAGGAGATGATGACACCTATCTGAGGTGTAGGCTGAAAGAAAGATTATTGGTAACAACATCAAATGACAATCTTCACTCCTAAATTCCCAAGGAGGTGACAACACCTATCTGAGGTGTACATATGACACAAATATTTTTAATCACAACAACATACGATAAGCCTCACTTCCAAATTCCCAAGGAGATGATGACACCTACCTGAGGTGTAGATATGAAACAAAGCTTATTGAACACAATATGAAATAATAACTGGGACAGAAAATTGTATAGACAAGACACACATGCAATAAATGATCAAACCAAAAATTATATTTAATCTAAGGTGAACAAATACCATAATAATAACATTCAAGTAAGGTGGCTCAACTATTTATTATCATAATAAAAGTTCTTGAACAGATACAGACTAGCAATACTACAGGTAAGGTTGCTCAACATGTATGCTATTGCATGCAAAATTTAATTACAAATGAGAAAAGAGCTCTTATTTCTAGACATCAAAGGTGTAGGGAACCCTAAAATCACCTTGAGTCAACTACAGTCTTGCAAGCATGCAAGATCTTATTGCTAAACCTAAATAAATGAAACTATACAGTTAACTGGAAAACTACCATTAGTTAACCAAAACAAGACTAAACTAAATGGACATGTGCAAAATGCGCGTCCTTATTGAACTAAATGAGAACTCCAACTGTACATAGATGATTCCAAGATAGACATAGCATGAAATGTGGAACAACGAGTTAACTCAGAAAGAGGCATCGAGTTAACTGTTGTGTCTGATGTCTATCCTGAAAAGGTGGGATGTCTTGATCTAAAGTTCACTGGCCCTGATCTTAGGTAATTAACCTGTCCATGAGGTCGTTGACTACATCACCATCTAGAGGTCATCACATGTCTCAACTATCAATTCAATGCTTGTTAGAAATTCAAGCAATCCTGGAAACCTTCACACACTTAAACTGGCAGTTCATCATCTGGTAACTCTGGAAGCTTTGTAATTGGAGTGATGGCCTCTATTTCCTCTGCATCTTTATGCTTATGACACTTTTGACACTTTTCACGTTTTTTCTCAATGGAAGAGTGTTGCATGACGAAACTATGAAGATTGACCACGAACACTCTGGTAGTGAGAAATGCACACAAATCACTACACACATAGAATTCCAATGGTATCAGCCCTCTAAACTAGCCTTTGAAGGCTATCAACTGTACGAGGTGGACTTTGAGTGTCTATGCCTATCAAATTGTCTAAATCAATCCTTCGAATATGCTTGATGCAAATCTGTGTTAGTCATTCTGATGAAGTCGTGAATTAAGACCGATTTGGTCTTGAATCTAGTCTGTGTGAACTACATTTTGAAAAACTCGCTTGTTGACTGTAAAATGATTATGTTCCGACAACTTTCTCTGGAAAGCTAAAATGTCTCTTGGTGAGGCTAAAAATAGCCTGTCATGGGGCAATTTTCATGAAAAATTATGAGACATGGGTTTTGTAGAGAAAATGATTCTAAGAAAACCCACAATGTCAAAATTTTGAAAAAACATCATTTAGCTTGTTATGCAAAGACTTTTTAGTCGAAACAGGGGAAATTTTTTCCAAGAAAAACTAAAATATGGGTTTTGTGTAGAAGATGATTCTATGCCAACCCAAATCCTCCATTTTGAAAATATTAACTTTTACTCTACCATGCAAAGGAATTTCAGCCGAGAAAAGTAGAGCTTCGAGATTTGAAGCTATGAGGCAAATCTTCCCTAAAAAATTCTAACACATGGGTTTTGTAGAGAAAGTCATGCACAACAAACCCAGATGATCAAAATTGTCAAAATTCATCGAATTATTGGACATGTGAGAGAAAACCTAAGACGAGAATAGAAGAATTTAAGACAAAAGATAGATTTTTTATGGTTCTACTTCTACAAAAATAGCCATGCTTGTCTGAAGTCTGTTGATTATTCTGGACCTACATCTACAAGGAAATCTAAAAAATAATAATTGCGGCGCCTTCAAATGTTGCTTGCATAAGAGAAAATTTTCTTGCACTCAACCTATTGTGAGAGAAATGGATGCCTCTTTGAATATTTAAAATTTTTTGAGGTTTAGGCATCACATTTAAGAGATAATCTTTAATTTAAAACAAAATATTTTGATTGGACCTTATTTCATTTAAACAAAGACTAACTATGAGTCAAAAATAGGTGCCACCTCTTTAAATTTCAATTTAACTCAACATGAGAAACTGACTTTGAGTTACAAAATAGGCGCCAATATAAAATATTGAAGAAATTTGCCCCTTTTGCAAGCAAAAATTGACAAATGAAACTAAAGATTTTAATATTATTTTATTTAGTTAATTGAGTTCCACCTTTCTAGGTCGACTTCCAATTGCATGGTGATTCCAGAAAGTCAAAGTTTGACTTTCTAGGTGTCCTTCAAAACTTGATATTTTTAGCTAACTTCCTATTTTGTAGCTTGCTTGAAAACGTCACTGTAGCCTCTGTTGAACTCTATTTTCTAGGTGCCCAGTTGATGCTGGAGCTTAGCTGACACATCCACTGCATAGCTAGAATAACTCTGATGAAATGTCTGTTGGGATCTGCAAGTGCTAAAAACTATGTCTAGTGCCTCAAAAACTAGGGTGCCTTTTTCAAAAAGAATGTACAAGACACTAGACAGTCATTTTCCTCTATTTCCATTTCATGCTTCAATCTGTCCTTGTCAGTGAATGATAACTCTCGTCGACTGGATGTTGGATCCATTGCATAGCTAGAAAATTTTTGTAAAGAATGACTGTATGTGGAGCATCTGAAAGTGAATTTAAGGCCCTCAAATGCAAGGATGCCTTTGGCCTGCAGAGGTGCAATTACAATCTTGAGAATGATTTTGCAATTAGCAACTTTCCCATGAATGCTCTACTTTGACCCTCACTATCAGGAGCTAGATTGCTCTGATGCACTCGTTGATGATCTCATCGCAAAGATGGAACAACTTGGAAGAAATTTTCCTGGAAGAGATGAAGTGAGAAAACTACTTCTGAGACCTCAAGTAGAAGGATGCCTTTTTCAAGGGTGTAAATTTCATACTTAGCCATTTTTCTGCTTGTTTTTTATTCTTCAACATTTTTTGTTGATTCTTCATCCACGGGCATCTAACAAATCCCAAGGGCTGATGGTTGGATTCGCTAAAAATATAGGAGGATTCTACATAGGTCTCGTGAAGCGATGACAGCTAAAAACCTCATCTAGCTGGCCAAAAGGTTAGGCGCTCCTGGCCTATAGAGGTACATGTTGATATTTCCACTTTTATTTTCCCTCCATTTTACATGCTCACTAGAATAACTGCCATGGTTACTCAACACATCTGATGATCTTGCAAACAAATGCATCATGGAGCTGGGATAAATCAGAAAAGATCCCCCAAAAATGGATTCTACAAATTCCATCATCTGACATGTCTAATTCAAGGGTGCCCCTGAGCTACAAGGGCGCAAAAACTACAAATTTGACAAAAACTACAAATTTGACTGTCTATATGATGTGTAAACTTTTCGTACCATCTGCTTCCGCCTTCGCCTTCCAAAGTTTCGCAACTTGGATGGACTCGCTTGATAGTTTTCTGGAACACTGACTAAAAAATGAAGAGAATGAATGCATCTGCAACCAGAAACAACTGAATCTAAGCCTCCAAATTGAAGGGCACCCCTTAGCTACAGGGGTGCAAATTTTCTTTGTGCTTGATGTTTTCCTCCATTTCCCACTCTGCAAACACCGTGTTGGCTATTGAGTTGACCACGTAGAAGCATTACCACTGCTATCATGTGGGTGTGACTATATTTCACCATTTTTACATGTACGAACACTGTAAATTTGATTTGCACGTTGATTATGGAAGCGTCTCCCACGTTACAAAGTGAAATTCTTCCAGACTTAGAATATTTTTCCAATTTTCACCATTTGAAAATCCCCTCGATCGTGAAGCATCTTTTTCAACATCCTTCATCATAGAATCTTTTGCTTTGAGTTTCAAGCTTAGATTTTGACACCTGGTACTAGCCAACTGCCATTGACAACCTCAGAGGTCCTAACTTTTTTTTCCTGAAAAAGGGAAAACTACCAACCAGGCTTAAACTGACTTCACCATTGCGATCGTGATGTGAAATAATCCAATCAACATTAATTTTAGCCAATTCTAACAAGTTTCAATTTTTAGGGTTTTGCGACCTGAAACAGGGGTGTTTGAAACCATAATTTTCAATTTTTCAAAATTTTCCAGTATCTTCTTGATGTCAAACTAACTCAAATTCCATACTTGATTTTCCCAAAAACTGAGTTTTGACCTCACTTTTACAAGATTTAGACCATTTTAAGCAAAATGCCTTAATGAAGCAAAAAATTTGGTCTGGGTACAATATCCATGTAAAGGTTCCCTTAGTTGGAACCACATCCCTCAAAGCATTTGTATGCTATTACTTTAGGAGGAGGGCTAATACCTCCTTTCTTTTTCATGCGATGTGTCTTTCTCTTTGTGGTGGCATTAGCTATGATTTCCTTCTAGAGCATGATCTCTCTTGGAATATTATATTCCTCTTAGTGGCTTGATGCAACACACTGCATCCCCTAAGTTGTGAATCTTCTATTCTTTGATTGGTCCTCTCTTGGAGACATTAGGCACAATGTTCCCTAAGCTAAGACCTTACATGAATTAAGCAAGACTCCTTTGAATGTTTCCTATTTTGCATTTACAAAATTTTGGTTATATGGCCACATTGCATAATACACTTTGCATGCTTGTGGAGCCATCTTTTTTGTTCATGAGTTCCAAGCATATGAATCTTTACTTACCTCATGAAGCTCGAAGTTCATTGTTGCATGTCACCTTATCAAAGTTATCAAGATGTATAACTTTGGTCTAGTTGGATGGGAGTTCAATATGAGGCATGACTTTCCCATAGCCACTCACGTGTGTGTGAGCACATACCAGTTATGTGTGTATGTGTCTCACCTCTTTGATTGCTCACCCAGTAGAAAGAGTAGAGTTTTGTTGCCTCAAATCAAGCACACATTTTTTAGAAAAATAGCTTAGATCTGATCCGCATCACAATGGAAAAACGGTCGAAGCTTTATCCACCCCTTTTGGTTTGTTTTTCCTTTTCTCTTTGTTTTGGAAGTGTATTCGTGTGCCTTATTGTTGTTCCTTATATCATTTTCATGTGCATTCTTTCATGCCTATTTTCATTTGTTATAGGATCTTGATCCTAGGGGCTTGACCACCATTTTGGATTGTTGTCATCCTATCGTATTGACATTGGTACATTTGAACCCCTCTTGATGTGATTTTGTCTACTTTAGTGTGAGTTTGAAGCACCTTCCTCCTCTCACTAAAGTGATGGCTAAATTTGGCAACAGAAAAAGTATCCCTCTACCTTTCCTTGCTTGTTTGGGTCCTCCTTGTTAAATTAAGCATAATGTTGCCTCAATTTAGTGTTGTAATGTGTTTGACACATTCACATTAAGTCTTGGGCCCTTGTGAGCTAAATGAACTTAATTGTACCTTATTTAGGGTGTTGTAATGTGTTCTTACACACTTTCACACTTATCTAGGGTTTTCATTACTAATTTTGATTCTTTATGCCTTAATAGGCCTAATTTTGCATCCACAAGCCTTAATTAATGCATCTTTCTGAGGATAATCCTAAAATAAACTAGTATCCAATCATAATTCATGTCCTTTTAGATTGTGTGACCCAGATCAAGTGATCTAGGACTCATGCACCACCTTAGGAATATAGGTCCCACCTAGGTTTTGGGGCCCCAATCCTAATTTCACATGAATCTAAGCAAGTTTGAAAATGTGTCCCATAATTAATGCCTAATGGGTCTCATACACCATTTCTGATGTATGAGCCCTATGTGGCCCAAAAGAAAACTTGATTCAAATTCTTAGAGGGATTTTATTCTCCTAGATCTAATGTTGGTTTGTAGTGTTGTAATTTCAGGAAATTTAGCATAAACTTGAGTATAAATACAAGGTTATCTCACTCATTTTCAATCTAACAAACAATCAAGTGACCCAGCATGTTGAATGAGCATCCTTATAGCAGATTTGAGTTCACAAGAGCTTTCTAGAGTCTTCAAGCATTGATTATCAAGTGTTTTGGAGCATAATTCAAGTATCTAGCATCATGTCAAAGTCTTCTGATGTAGGGTTTCATGATTCAAGCTAGTATTGAAGTCAAGATCTACATCTATTGGAGCCACTTCATACATGTTTGCATCACTTTATTGCTAGGGTTTGGTGAGTTGTAGCATTACATGTTGTTCATTCATTATTCTTTCATTTCATTACAAGGTTTGATTGCCAAAATGGGGTTTGACCAAGGAAAACCCCTTTCCACTAACCATACAAAAATTTTCCCTTTCTTTACTATGTGATTTGTAGATCTAGGTTGAAGACATATTAAGAGTAAGTTTGGATAAAGTTGTCAAAGTGTTCAAAATTGTCAAAGTTGTCACCTTGCTTGGGAGATCACAAAAAGATATATATGCATTGAAAATCAGAGATTTAGAACTGGAAACCAAGTGGAGAAGATAGAGCAGAGACTGAAGAGCGGATTCAAACTTTAAATTTCAAAAAAAAATCAATTGGAATGATACGCCACTTCTAGTGTATGAGTCCTAGGATAGTAAAATTTATAGTTTTTAGGAATTTCAGACATATCTCTACTAGATTTTTGTTATTTCTCAGGAACCCTAATCTGGTACTAAATTACCCAGACTGGTGTATGATTCCTAGAAGACATTAATTTTAGTTTTTTTAGCATTTCAAGTCTTCATTCAAGCCTCTGTAGATTCCCAAGTACGCACCTTTTATTTCTCAGTTTTTGTTCTAATTTAATCAATTTTTAGGTCATTTAGTGAAGTTTTGCATTGCATTAGGTTTAAACATTAGGCCTTGCATTTCATTAGTCTTTTGAAGCCCAATCTTGGTGGTGAGCCCTTCTTTAGTTTCTAATCAGATTGTAGGACATCCCTATTGCAGATCTCTTTCCCCTTTATATCCTTGGATTGAGATCTCTAGGGTTTTCTTGAGTGAAACTTGAGTGAGGAGCCCTCTCTCTCTCTTCCCCATCTCTATTGTTTTAGTTGCATTGATTCATATGGTGTACTTGATCTATGAGATTGAGTGTTATGGATGTTGTTGAGGCTTTTTAGTTGGGGTTGTTAGGAGATCATACTTGACACAACAATACACTTTTGAGGTGTTGGTAGAAGGACATTATGGTTTCTAGGTTTCTCTTAAGTCATGGTTCCTTCCGTGGATGTTCATGTTCATAAGATTTGGGGAGGATGGTGGAAACATGTTGTGAGAGATTATGCAGCTCTTTGGGTTGTATGTGTGGATCATTGTTATTGTTCTTGGTGTACTTCATGATTTTATTTACTTATCACACCTTGATATAGTGTTGATTGGTAGACTTGATATGCTTTGGCATTACCTATGTAGTGGGAGTTCCTGGATATGTATGTTCTTCATTGACAAGTTTGATATAGGGAGCTTGATTGCAGTTTACAGGTTGCATATGTTCTTGGCATGAGTTTGTTGATATATTGATACCTTGGAGGTATGGATGTTTGGATGTATTAGCATGTGCTATGGATTCTATTTTTGATCATGTTGGTTTTTCCTTCATGACAACATCTTGGTTAGAGCCTTTGTTATCACTTGGATTTGATGCTTGTGCTCATGGATTGGTACATCTTCACCTTGGCATGTTCCTTTTCTTCTATAGCTGGTAGGTTGGAGGATGAGAGGAGTTCTTTCTTGATATGGTGGTCACTTTTTTCTTATTGCAGGTATCTTGATGGAGCACAAGAGCATGTTGGAGATTCATTTGGTTTCATGTATGGCTATGATGATGTATTTCATGCATTGATCCTTTAGGCGATGTATGCAAAAAGTGGGAGAATATTGGGATATGGTGTTGTACACCATTGCGTAAAATGATTTATCATAATATTGTAATTAAACAATTATTTAGTTATGATGCACATTGGTGGTGTGGATAATCACACTTGGTAATTATTTTTGGACCACTTGATGTTGTATTGTAAAATTGTATTATTATTTAATGTGTGGGAGACATGTGATAATAATTTAATATTGGGGAAATATTAAATAAAGTGATGTTTTAGTACCCAATATTAAATAAGGGGTTAGTGGTTTTGTATTCACATGGTTTTGTGGTACATGGTTTTACCTTACCACTAGTTTTATTTTGTGTGAGCTTGTGTCTATAAAAGCAAACACATGTGTACTGGTTTAGGTTGGGATGAGTGGTTTCACTGTCATTATTGAATCTTCTTGAGGAGTGCATTTATGAGGTGTGGCATGGGATGTGTGGATTCATGCTTGGACACATGGGAATGCATTGGAGGATTTGATGCTTCAGAGGTTTTCATTGTAACTATTGTATTTTCTTTATGAATGATTAATATGATGGAGTATGGATGCTTTTGGAGGCTGGTTTTTTCCCTCTTGGTGGTTTTCCCAGGGTATATCAGGTGTCATCTTTGATGAGTATGTTTTATATTCTCTTGCATGTGGATTTTGAGCACTTATTTTCATTGTTATCTCTTTTGGGTTATGTGGAAATTGTCATTAGATGGTTGCAAGTTTCCTTATAGATTTTGTGGAACCTAGAAATTTTTTTGGATCCCATGGTTTTAGTAGTAAGAATTTTTTAGAAACTATTTTGGAAGTTGGAAGGACAAAATTGAAGTGGAGCCTCCTTAACACTTATGCCCCAAATACTAGGATGACAAGAAATAAACTTTGGATTTCACCGTTGATGCTATTGTTCAAAGACTCGAGGATGAGATGGATGATCACGGGGGACTTCAATACCCTGATCTATCCTTTAGATAAGCTGGGTGGGTTGGATGATTTCATGGATAACATGTTAGATTTGCTAATTTTATTGTTGTTAATGGTCTCCTAGATGTCAACCTTATTGGCTCCAAGTTTACCTAGTCAAATGGGAATTATAGTAGTGACCATATTCAAGTTAAGCTTGACAAAGTGTTGATTTTTGGGGATTGGGATATTCTTACAAAGCTAAATCTTTTTTCCCTCCCTAGATCAACATTTGACCTTAGTGCTCTAATTCTAAATTGGGAAGATCAAAGATGTCTTGGCCCCTACCCCTTTAGGTATGAGATTATGTGGAACCAAATCCTAAGTTGAAGGATGTGATTTGACAATGGTAGAATCAATTTTTTTTTGGTAGGCCAATGTTTTTCTTAGCTCAAAAGCTTAAAATAATCAAGTCTAATGTGCAAGGTTGGAACAAATATTCTTTTGGGAAAATATTTCACACAAAATAGAACATCCTGAGCAATATTAAAGATATCCACTTGACCATATGTATGGAAAAAGGGGTTGTAGATGATGACACTTCTATAAGAGAAAGGTAGTTGAGGAATGAATGGTTCTAGAATGAAAAAATGGAGGAAATTTTTTGAAAACAAAAATCAGGAATCCAATGGCTTCAAGAAGGTGATAAGAGTACCAAATACTTCCACCAATCAACTTTAAAACATAGAAGAAGGAATAAAATTAATTCCATTATTGATGAAAAGGTTGAATTACTATCTAAGGATGAAGACATTGCTAATGAGGTTATATCCTTCTTTGAAAATGTTGGTGGTGATCTTATCCCCCTATAGTTGATCTTGATTCTCTGCTTGATGTCATCCCAAGGGTGATTTTGGAAAGTGATATTTAGGATCTTGGAAGAGTAGTGTCGATTTAGGAGGTTAAATCAGTTGTTTTCTCCTTTGGAGCTTATAAAGTGTCTAGCCCTAATGGTTTCATGCCTACCATCTTCCAAGACTTTTGGGACATCTTGTCCTTTGATCTTCTTAATGCAGCTAGATATTTTTTTTTGATAAAAAAGGATCCTTTTTCAACTTAATGTTGCAAGAATGATGGTGTTGTCATTGATGTCAATAGGAAGTCTACTAACTAGTGTTTTCATTGATATCAACTGTAGGATGAAGATGTTGAGGATATTGAGAAAATTGTGAAAAGAGGAAAACAGGTTGTATATGTGTAGTTGAGACCTTGAGGAAGTGTTGTGAGTACATGGAGCTATTATTTTGTTGTAGATTCTGAAGATGAGGTAATGAGCTAAGACAATGGTTCTGGTACTTGGTTTCCAAGAGCTTTTGAGAAAATTTAATAAGTAGAGTAAATTGTGTTGTGCAAATGTTCATAATGAACTCTCGTATTGTGCTACACATTCTTTCTATGTTGATGCTATGCTTGTGCAAATCTTATAGTTTATTGAAGGTTGACGAAGGTTTTTTTATTCAGAATTTGGGTTTCTGGATCATTGTACAATGTGAGATATTTTCACCAATGTGTGAATAAGTTGTTCAATGGTGTTTTCTACTATCTGGGAGAAATGTATTTGCTCCATGTTTCTTTGTTAATTGGATTCAGGTTGTGCAAATTTGGGAAGTTTCTTATAATGTCTTTATCTTTTGTGATCAAGCTTTTACTTTATTTGATGCAATACAATGTAAGTTCCAGTTATTAGTATGCAAACAAGGGTTATCAATTATCCCAAGTTAAAGTGGTTGTTGATTCGAAGCTTGGTTGATGTATTCGATAGATATTAAGTAGTTCGTGGATTTTTTTGGAATGAATTCAAATAAATTATGTTTTCTGAAACTTTTAGTTTGATCTAAGGAAGAGTCTACTTAATGTTTATGATGCTTTACATGGGTGTTGGTTGACCTTGTGTTTAACACTACATGTGAGGATTGTGGAAGTGTGTTGAGGTGTACTAGGATCTATTTGGGTCCTAATTAAGGATTTTTTGTAGGTTTCCTATCCACTACAGGAATGTTTAGGTGCCAACCTATTTTGAATTTCAATATATAATGGCTAGTGGATGACATTGGAGAAAGTTTTGAGGTAGAGGTTGATATTTAAATATGAATAATTTTGATGAAAGATGGAAAATTAAAATGCAAGAAGAAAGATAGATTCGAAGAGTGATGCATGTAAAGTGTATGTGATGCAAATTTGAGTAGAGCGGTGTGAACTTCATGTTAGGGTTCTTGAAGGTGGCGAGCTAAAGGCATTCAAAATCTTTCATGTGAGACTCCGAAAGTGTGCGAGAAATTGTGGTGGAATCCTTGTTGCATTGAGAAGTGTTTATCTATGTAACATTATTCTTTTATATTCTTGTATTCTTTCTATGGCAGTGAGCCCTAGTTGTGATACTTTTTGGACAGTGTGTCTTATCTTGGCAGTGAGCCTCTTTGTACTAGTTTTTCTATTAATTATATTGTGAGCTAATCCTCATTATGTTTTCCCCCTCATTGGTTTTTCCACATAAATCTTGTATTATTATGTGTGGGGTGTTGTGATTTCAGTTTATCTTATATACATTTCATGTTAAATCAATCTAACAAAATAAGGACTTAATTAATGCTTGTGGATTTGATTACTGTTGAGGGTTTTGAAGGTTTGATTTTCTACAACTGATTCACCCCCCCTCTCATTTTTCTTGTTTATTTCAACAATTGGTATCAAAACAAAATTCCTTGAAGAAGAGCTTAACCACTTGAGGTAGATCTAGGATGGAAAACAAGATTCCTTTGGAATACCCTATATTCAATGGCATAGATTATACATTTTGGAAAACACGGATGGAAGGATATTTTTGTGCTCAGGGATATGAAATTGAGAAGGCCTATTAGACTCCATACACTCCACCTCTGAATGGTCCAAGTATAAGTGTGGAGGTCAAGGCACGTGAAATCAATGCTAAGGTAAGGTACATTATTACAAATAGTCTTTCAAAAACTGAATTAGTTAAAGTTATGAGTTTGAAGACTATTAAAGAAGTTTGGGATAAGTTAGAAAAAATTTATGAAGGAGATCTAAAGGTCAAGAAAGAAAAGTTACAAAACTTGAAGACACAATTTGAAATGATGCATATGTCTAAGGATGAAACAATTAAAGGCTACATTCAGAGAATTGATGAACTGGTCAGTGATATGAGAGGTCTTGGTGCATCATTTAAAGAATCTAAAGTGGTGAAGAAATTATCAGAACCCTTCTAGATTGTTATAGTAAAAAGGTATTAGATATTGAGGAAATAGTTGACTTTGACAAATATTCTAGAGATCAACTGGTTGATAAATAATCCTTAACAAATAAAAAAAAGACAATTATTATTTTCACCAAAAAAAACAATTATTAGCCTAGTGATCAATGCTTATCCTTTGCCATCACAGATGATCGGCAAGAATGATTGTGAATATCGATCACAGGTGGTTTAATAGTCAATGAGAATAACGGTCAATATACAAGTTAGAATGGAAGTCCATAAATTTGAAAGAACATAAATTAAATAGATAATAATATTCAGTAGTTGGGGTGTCATTATTTAGAGCAAATTTCTCCTTGGATCTGTAGTGAAATATAAATAATTATTTACAATTAAATAGTTAAAAAAGTGTTTGGTGCTTTGTTACACATGAATCATTTCATCACATTTATTCTTCTTTCCCTACTCACCAATCTATTTCATTACATACACCAAGTGCCCTCTTGAATGGCTATCCTCCATAAATACAACTAAGCAGCTAGACTATTTATGTTTTTATAATTTATCAATTTCGATCTAAATAATTTGGATTTTGTTTACATTAATTTGAAAAATAAATTATTATTAAAGAAGAAATTAAAAATTATAGCAAATTTTAAATATTCATATGATAATATTAAAAGGTATTTGTCTTATACATTATAGAGTCTTATTACATAAGATTAAAGTTGAGTTGAGATTTTACATAAAAGTTGATACATAAATTAATAAATGTTAGAAATTCATTGTTTTCATTGTTGTTGCACATATATATATAGAAAAATGTTTAGAGGATGTGGTATTATATGTATGTTTTAAAAAAAATTAGTTGTTATCTAGCATGGTTCAAATGTTTTTATGTTTTTCTTTTTAAAACTAGAGCGAGATTTCAAGATATCTTGGTGGTAGGGTTGAGAGACAATATCCCTTGAAGATATTTGGGGGTAGTGGACCCAATGAGGTCAAGAGGAAGCATCCCTAACATGCTCCTTGTTGCAATACAAATCAAGATCAAAGGGAAGAGCCTCATCACCAAGACCAAATTAAATTTTTTGAGACTATGTGCAAAATTTCAAGACACATGCTATTTTTCATAATTTATCACTTCTATAGCTTTCAATATAGAGCTTGGAGCATAGTAAAAAATTATTTGGGTATTTTGTGTTGTATTTGATATTAGTATCATACTATAATAGTATGATTTATATAAGAAAAATAAAATGATTTATAAGTTGCTATTAAAATCAAGAACAAAAACTAATTGGACCTGAAAGCTTCGCTAGTGCATTTTTTTATTTAAAATATAAAATCTATGTCTAAATGAAATGTCTAAATGCATTTGTAGGAAATATCCTATACTAAGATAGATCATGGTGTCTCTCAAACTCTGTGAAATATCTTACACAAATATCTCTTGAAAAACTATAGATGTACATCACACTTCCAATTGAGTGTTAGAATTGACACCATGATCTAGAATATAACACCAAAAGCCAACTTCTAGCATATAAAAACCATTTATTATTAATATTTACCCATTAACTTGAATTCCTAGATATTTTTTGTTGTATTATATATTTTTTCCTATTGTTTTTAATATCTTTAAAACAATGATTATTTTCTAGGGGGACAATTGGGAGATGTCATTGACATCCCCCGTTGTCTTAAAGATGAATAGTCACCCAAAAGATTACATGCAACATTTTTAGGATGTTTTTTAAGCAGAGTTTAGAGTTAAGAGATGGTGGGGGGAAATTTTCAAGGTTTCTATACATTTCTTGAATATCTTTGATATGGATACACCTACAAAATGGTAAAGGACATGTCAATATGTGTCATATAGAAATAGTTTTATGTAGCATTATTAGATCTATTTTTGGGTCACATTCAAAGGATGTAGATTTTATCTAAAGTTTTCTTGTTGAGGTAATGCTTTTAAAAAATATTGATCAAAATCAATTATAAAATGATTATTTTTAATTTTAGTTCTAGAATAAATGTATTAAGTTAGATCTTTTCAAGTCTCTTGTTTAGGGAACCACCTTTTATTCTTTTGAGTTTTGAGAAACTTTTAAAATGGTATTGAGTGGACTTTCTTGGAACAAATACAAACTTTTGAGAGAATTATTTCATGCAAAACAAAGAACTTCAATGTATTATCCAAGATGAACTTGATGCTCAATAGTTCAGATTAAATACTAATTTTAATAGCTTTTGGTTGCACAACCTATGAGATATTACAAATACTTGCAAGGTTACTTTATAGTATCCTCCTTATTCTCACTTTACAACTTTGTAAAGGAGGGAAATTAAGTTGGATAACTAAGGTGTCCCTTTTCTATAGGCTATTGGCATCAATAGTTATAATCGTCCTCTATTTGGATTTTCTTGGAGGGCCTCAATTTCAGAGTGGGCTAGAAACATATTCATAAATGCATTCAAAATAATTTGTATAGGACCTACATCCAATATAATTAGATTTATCCACTTAAACCATTTAGTCCAAAATTGAATGATTATGTATCTACGTTTCTCTAAATATGTAGTGAAGAAATTATCATTTTGAATTACCATAGATTGAAATTTTCCCTTGATTATATGTGTTTCAATTTCCATCGATTGAGGATTGAGACATATTAGGTCACATTGTAAAAAGGAACAAATGTATCCACATCTATTTTAGGAGATAGATAGTGCAAATCAATTTATTTTAAATGCAATACTTTTTATGAGATAAGTAGATGGTTCTAACATCTCTTCAGGAACTCATGACAACATCTCAAAACTTTCTATTGATATTAGAATTAGAAAAGGTTTGCATTAAACATACCTCCTCTCAACTCATTAAATTAGGATATTAAATAATGTCAATAGAATTAAATAAATAAATTTATTTAATTCATGTGCTTGATATGAAGAAATATTTAGGAAATAAATAAAATGTTAATTTTATTTATTTTAAAAGAAATAAAGATATATAAAATAATTAAATAAATTATTTGATTTTAGAGAAAATGTTAGCTAATTAAACAATTAAAATTATTTAATTATAATGGATAAGAGGAATAAATAAATGAAACAATTAAATAACTAGAGATAATTTAATTAAGATTTAATGGTCTAGATTTGTTTGATAAGGAAAGATGGAGAGTGGGTTTGGACAAAGATGCAATTTCTTCCTAAAGGGCTATATATCGATGGAGAAGTATGAAGGAAGGAAATGGTGGAAAGAACCCAAATTGGAAGGAGTTGGGTCTAGCAATCAACAAGATTGGGGATGTGAGGATTTAGGAAATAAATAGAGGTGGAATCAATCAGAACCTAGACACCATAAAAAATAGGGAAAATGCTCAAAGGATGGTGAAGAAATATGGTGTGTTATTTTGGGGGTATTTTAGCTTTTATAGGAGTAGAGAGGTCACAAAAGGAAGAATAATGGAAAATAAATCTTTGGAGAGTGATAGATGGATCCTGAAAGGATCTGATCCAGCTAGAGGTGCAAATAAAATGCTTCTAAACCTTAGACCAGTAGATAGATGCATTTCTTTTGATCTAGGGATGAAAGTCTTAAAATAAATATTATGAATTTAAAAGAATTAGATTTCTTCAGGAAACGGTATGATAATGGACAACCATCAACAAAGTGAGGGATTGGTGTGATAGAAATTGGGGAAATGAAAAAAAGTTTGAAAACTTTAACAAATGGATTTTTTCTAGTGGAATGATTGGCAGGTTCTTTCAAAAAGAAAATTTTGAATGGAGACACCTATCCCATACAGGGTTTCAAGTTCTATATCAAATATTGGAAACCAAATTTTAATTTTCTAAAAGAAAAAATAAAGGACATCTCGATCTAGTTGAGATTGTATAACCTCTCCTCAGACTATTTGGCATTCAAAACCCTAAAATATATATGAGAGAAAATGCGATCCTTTGTGCAGGTGGATGAATATATTGAGAATAGAGAGTATAGTATGTATGCTAGAATGTTTATTAACATAAAACCCTGCCCACTGTTACCATTAGAAATAGAGTTGCATATAGAGCAAGAAATTTGGAGACAAAAATCAAAATAGAGGAAATAGTGGAAAAATGTAGTAGATGCAAAAAATTGGGATACACAAAGGAAAATTTCTAAATTCAATGGAAGGGGAAGAAGATCAGTTAGAGAAGTCAATAGGGGAAGAAGCTAGGGTTGAACCACAAGAGAACAATGTTAGGGCTAAGGATTAGAGGTAAAATGGTGGTTCATCATTGCAAGGTACTATAATAGGGACTAAAAATTAAAGAAGAGTTGTAGTGGAATTATCAATAGAGGAAGAAGATCTCAAACTAGGGGCAAAAGAAAATGTAGAAATGGAAGAGCACTGAGAGACCACAATTAACGGTATTCCATAGGGGGTAGTTGTAGAGGAAAATGAAAATAATCAAGAACTGCTCAAATTAAGGACTATTAAAGAACAAAGCACCAAGGATGGATTGAATACAGAGGGTAGGGTAATTAGGAACTTAGTATTTATCCAAAAGGAGATGGATAAGGAAATTATCCCACTGATGGCAATGATTGGTCTAGAGTATTATGAAACAATGGGTGAGGAAGATGAAATCTTTGAAGAGGAGGAAGATATTAAGGAGTTTTTCATGTTAGTGTAAAGCTCATCGAAGATAAAAATTGAAGTTAGGTGGAAGAGAATAAAGAGGTATAAAACATAATAAAGTTAATTTGGAGATAGTAGGTAACACCAAATGATAGATGAAACTAAGATCAGGGAAGGGATTTTCCCTTCGCAAGTCTTCATGAGGGTCATAACTTGGAATTTTAGGGAATTAAATGCCCCTACGCTTGATCAAATGAAACTATATTTGATTCTCTTTCAAGAGACTAAATTAGATAAGAAAGGTGAAAAGTCTTTAAAGTCAAAATAGATAAAGTGGCAAGGCCTGTCTCTATATGTGGTTGGTGTCTCTGGAGGATTAGTTGTACTATGGAGCCCCTTGAGATTAGTGGTTGAAGAAGTGAAAAAAATAATAATTGGAAGTTGGTAAGGATAAAATGTTTATTGCTAAACAAAGTAAAGTTTTTCATAAATTATGTATATGGTCCTATATAGACATCAAGAAAGAAGGAATTCTAGACATAGATTTCAATTTTTTTATAAAATCTAGAGGATAAGAAAGTGATAAAAGGGATAAATTTCAATATAAAACTATATGGCAATGAAAAAGAGGTGAATTGTTTATGGTATAACCCAAGTTCAACTAGATTCTTAATATTTTATAGATTAATGAACTAGGTGCAGGAGGTAATAACCAAAAATGACACCTTCACATGGATAAGTCAAAGAAATGGTTTTACTATTATACTTGAAAATTAGATAGATTCCTATTACATGGAATCTGGGAATAACTTTAAGTATGTTATGAGACATAAATTCCCCCTCTAACAAAATCATATCACTATCATGTTGCAGCTACTGCCAAATAAAACTCTAGATAGGTCCCCTTTAAGTTTGAAAATATGTGGCTTTGGTGGGTAACAACACCAAACTTGGGAGGACCTAGTTTATTTCAATTCAAGAATTTAGTAGCCCATATTGTTGAATGGTGGGTAACAACACCAAACTTGGGAGGACCTAGTCTATTTCAATTCCAAAAGAAGCTTTAACATATCAACTACAAACTGAAAGAATGGAATATAACTCATTTCAAGGATATTTTTGAGGAGAATAATACACTAGAAGTCAAAGTGAAAGAACTAAATAAAAAGGTAATAAGGGAGGGTATGGATGTTATTTCTTATGACCAGGAGAGGGCCCTGAATTGAGAATACATGGAGATTTTAGCAAGAGTGGGAAATTTTTGGAGGCAAAAATCTAGGGAAGTATGGTTGAAGGATGGGGAGAGGAACATGGATTTCCTTCATAATCCAATAAAAGTTAAAATATGTAGAAATAGAATTTTTGAAATAAATAATAGAGATGGTCAAGCACTACGAACAATTGAGGAAACTAATGTGGAAGAAGTGAACTATTTTCAATAACTCTTATATGGGAGAAATGAGACTTTAGAAAGGGTAAGAGAAGAAATATTCGGAAACATTCCAATAATCCTTTTTAGAAAGGAACAAAATAAGAGATTACACATGTAACCAAAGATTTTGGCACCCGAAATGCTTTATGTCCTAAGGTTTTTCACCTAAAAGGAGATAAGATTTGGGGCCAAAATGCAATGATTAACATTCAAAGATTGATGTGATGTGGGTGTAATGTGCCTAGATGAAATGAACTAAATGAAAAAAACTAATGAAATAAATCAATTATTGAATGTAAACTAGGAAATGCAAAGTGTTGGAAAACATAGTGTTGTATGCAAACATGAACTAGAAACATAAACAAATGCAAACATAATTGAATGAAACTAAATGGGGTGCACCTAGAAACTAAAAGTAGATTTGGGAAGGTTCTGGAATGTTGCAAAATTCAATGTTGATGCCCACTGGGACTCATTCACCACAGATGACGAATCAGTCATGTTTCTAGTAAAATTTGTTGGAATAGGTTTCAGGATGTCAAGAACTTAGAACTTCAAAAAACTCTTTTTCCATCCTGGCAATGGGACTCAATCACCAGATGGTGAATCAGTCCACCTACAGAAATCTACAAAGTCAAAATTCAACTCTATGGGTCCTGATCTGCACTTTTCTACTTGTCCGATTGTTGGATATGAATCTCCAGAAAACGGGCTAAAAAGGGGCTTCAAGCTCCAATTAGGGTTATGTTGACTATGATGACTTTGATGACTTATTGACCACTTTTTGATGTAGGGTCGGGGTTCAAAACCTTCAACCATCACAAATAGATAAGTTTCAAACAACTCTTCAATCACAAAACTTTCCACTTGCTATCCTACTCACCATGCATATTGATGGCATACAAATGATCATTACATCAAACAACTCAACAATGAATTATTTTGTTAAACCCTCATTTCACCAAGGGCTATGACAATATTTACTATAAAAAGAAACACAAAAAAAGCCTCCATATCTTTCCCAATTGATGAAATAATTCAAATCCCTTTGTAGGAACCTTGTGCAGAAATGTAAAGAATACTCTCACCAAGTTGAGCCTTTTTGGATGGTGCAATACAAAGATACAGTTTTCTAATGCTTGTTGGAAACCCTAGTTTTATCACAGACCTGCTCTCATCAAAAATGTCATAATTTTTTCAAATATTAATGAAATCATATCAAACAAAAATGAAACTAAACTAGACTCATTTATCCATAATTTCCCATTGGTTTCAAACCATTATTATACCATACCCATTTGTACCATGTGTTTCTTTTGGACTGATATAGGAAAAATTAGTCATTTAGGACAGTCTGTACCAAAAACTCCATAACTTTTACAAATCTCAATAAAAATTGATGAGACCAATTGAAAATGAAATTAGATTCTCATCACTAACTTCTCCAACTAGTTTCAGATCATTATATGTAAGATACAATCTGTAAAAACTAACAGAACATTCTGCAACATGAGAAAAATTTAGAAATAATGCACAAAAACAAGGGTTTCTTCTTCTTCACAATTTCCAACCATCTCCAACCCCAAATTCGAGTTAAAATTACATATTTATCATATTAAAACCATTTCTATCTTTCCAACTAACTAATCAACTTCTACATAATCTTGACTCTTCATATTCCCATTCTTGCATTTTTGCAACTTTTCATTATGATAATTTTGCAAGAATTGACAACTTTTAACCATAATTGCAAAATGACCCAACCAAGAAATCCTAGGACCTAAAATAGACTCAAACATGTTTAAAATGGTCTAAATGACCTTATCACAAACTTAGATCACCTAACTAACTCAAGCTTCACAAATCAGCCTCATGGAGGCTTAAACTTGACAAAAACAAAAAGGAAACGAAACTAGACTCATTTATCCATCATTTCTCATTGGTTTTAGACCATTATTGTACTATACCAATCTGTACCATGTTCCAATCCATACCATGTGTTTCTTTTGGACTATTACAAGAAAAATCAATCATCTAGGACAACATGTACCAAAAATGCCATAACTTTTACAAATCTCAATAAAAATTGATGAGACCAATTGCAAATGAAAGTATATTCTCATCAAAAACTTCTCAAACCAGTTTCGGATCATTATATGAAAGATAAAATCTATACAAACCAGGATAAAATAGTGCAACATGAGAAAAATTCAGAAATAATGTACAAAAATAAAGGTTTCTTCTTCTTCACAATTTCCAACCATCTCCAACCCCCAAATTCGAGTTGGAATTACATATTTATCATATTAAAACTATTTCTAACTTCCTAAATAACTAATCAACTTCTACATGATCTTGACTCTTCCTATTTCCATTCTTGCATTTTTGCAACTTTTCAAAATGACAATTTTGCAGGAATTGACAACTTTTAACCATAATTGTAAAATGACCCAACCAAGAACTCCTAGAACCTAAAATAGACTCAAACATGTTCAAAATATTCTAAATAACCTTATTACAAGCTTATATCACCTAACTAACTCAAACTTCACAAATTGTCCTTATGGAGGCTTAAACCTGACAAGGTGCTCCTGCACCACTTTTCAACACCTCTCTCCTTGACAAATCCACCTACAAGACATGCAAACACACATGCAAAAAGGGGGGAAATGGTTAAAGGTTAGAGTATAGGGTTTTTTTTTGGTAAAACCCCACTTTGGTAATCAAACCCTTGATAATGAAATGAAATAAAGAAGGAATGATGAACAAATAACATGCAAATGTCATAAACCCACCAAACCTTTGTTGTTGAAGTCTAAAGATATGTCAGTGGTTGCTCCAAGATGCTTGATAATTGCTTGATTGAGTGATGAAAATGCTAGAATGCTTGAATGTTATGATGCATGGATGAACTATATTGATTGGGGCTTAAAATGAATAGAAAGTCATGTATTTATACACACTTATGCCCTAATTTCCAGAAAATACATCACAGGTTGACCTTAGGTCTTTAGGAATAAAAACCCACCAATAATTAAAGTTTATTTTGATTTTTGTGCCAAGAGGGACTCATTTCCCACCCTAGGTGAATGGGTATGACTCGAGGAATATGACTGGGTGTCAAAAATTAAGTTGTCTTTAATGATGTTTGTTGGGTTTGTACTCAAAAATACACTTAATTAAGGCCTATAAGTCCATAAAGGGACCAAATAAAGCATAAGAAAAGTGTATTTGTTGATGACAAGTCTAGAAAAGCATAAAATTATGTTAAAATACTTTACAACACTTTATAATAAGACTTGGTAAGTGATAAAAAGGGGGTATGCAAGTAGATTATAATAAGAAGAGTCTAGAAAAGTGTGAAAATGTCTTAAAACACTTCACAACACCTTTACAAGACATCATAAATTCTTAGTGATTCATAGAGATTCAAGAACTAATGCGAATGTGTGGGCCACATTGTGACATTAAATCAAGGAAAACAAGCCAAATAAGCACAAGGAGGGACAAAACAAGAAAAAGTAAAAGGGTTACTTTTTCCGTTTCCACACTTAGCCCCCACTTTAGTGGGAGGATGAGCTTGCTTCAAACTCACACTAAAGTAGAGTGGACATGCAATCAATAGGGATCCAAATGCACTAATGCTTGGTGAAACGAGACAACATCAATCAAGAGGGATGATCAAGCCCCCAAGATCAATATCCCATGGAAAACCAATCATTGGAACACACATGAAAGTGATGAAAAAGAAGCATTGAGAGAAAGTTGGATCAAGCTTCAATCGTTTGTCCATCTCGTTGTGGATTAGATCTAGGTTGTTTATTTGGAACAAGAAATATGTACTCACTCTGGGGCGATGGAACTCATGGTTCTCTATCGAGTGAGAAGGCCCGAATATACTCACTCTAGGGCCATAGAACTTTTGGTTGTCCATGGGGTGAGAAGGCCTAAAAAGTTGGAAACATACGCTCACAGTTGGTATGCACTCACACACAAGAAAGTGGCTATGGGGAAAATTCATGCCTCAAAATGGGCTTTCCCGCTCAACCATACCAAAGTTATACCTCCTTATAAATTTAATAAGATGCCACAAAAAACAATGTCATTTCATGCTTCATGAGACAAGCAAAGCTTTGTATGCTTAGAACTCATGAAAAAATGTGATATAGCACCAAAATCATGCAAGTTGTGTTATGCAAGGATGCCATGTAAGTGCAAATTGCAACATGCAAAACAAATGTTCAAAGGAGTCATGCTTAATTGATGTGAGGTCTTTAACTTAAGAAACATTGTGTCTAATGTCTCCAAGAGAGGACCAATCAAAGAATATAATATTCACAACTTAGGGGATGCAGTGTGATGTATTAGACCACTAAGAGGAATGTAATATTCTAAGAGAGATCATGCTCATGAAATACATCACACCCAATCTCTCCCAGAAAGCGACGTGCACGCATCATATAAAGTGACAAGGCTGCACTAAGAACGAAGAAGAAAAATGCAAATGAATGATGTCAATGTATGCCCCTACTTTAAAGAAATTGCTACATGCCCTTTTGTGAGAAATTACTTTAAAGTAGTGAATGAAAGATGCAAAAATAAACAAGACATGAGAACCAACTTGGAAAACCCCTATGCCAGGTCATACTTTTCTGAGTAAGGCTGCATCATGCAAATGAAAATGGAAAAAAAGAAAAGGGGGTTTCCCCCAAAAAGGAACACACCAAACACATAATGGATCTATGGACTTGGGGTCAATATGTTTGTTGTGGAAATGTTTTGATGAAAGAGCTCGAAACTTTCATCATTCCCTAAATACATAGAACTAGAAGAATGACACAAAGAGAGCGAAAATAGAAGAAAAAGAAAATCCATTTTGGGTCAACATGGAAGAGACACAGGATGTCTCAATGACGTGCATCATCCCCAAAAGGAAAAAATGAGCAATTTAAAGAAAGTGGAAAATGACAAAAAAGTTTTTAGGTCAACATGAAAGAGACATGTTGCGGTCTCAATGTTTTGCATCATCCCCAAAAGGAAAACACAAAACAAAATTGAAAAGGAAAAAGAAAGATCGTTTGGGTCAATATGGAATAGAAATAGGGTGTCTCTACACTTTGTGTCATCCCCAAAAGGAAAACACAAAACAAAAGTGAAAAAGGAAAAAGAAAGGAAGACCTTTTTGGTCAACATGGAAGAGACATAGGGCATCTCTATGCTTTGCATCATCCCCAAAAAGGAAAACACAAAAAAAAAGTGAAAGTGATGTACAACATATAGAAGAATGAAGGTACAAATAGAAGAATGTCACAAAGAGAAAGAACAACAAACATCATGGTACAAGGGAACACGATATGCACATGCACATGCAAAATAAAATAAAAATAATAGTAATCCAAACGTAAGTCGACCATCAAACAAGTCATCCACCTCCCAATCTCAATAGGATAAACGGAAGGTGAAAAGCGTAGCTAGGGGACAAGGACAAATTCATTACTAGGAAAAATCTAACTTCTTTCCCTCACTAAGTGCAATGCAAGAATGAGCCGAGATAGTTGATGGGAAGGGGTCATGTAATAGTGAGAAGAGGATGTTCTACAAGTATTACATGAGAAGTGAACAGACTGCATATTGGTTTTATTCAATTGGAAAGGTACAAGAGTCACTTGGGTTGGTGAAGTTTGCTAAGATTATTTTCAAGACCTTACACTTGTTAGTATGATGTCCAAAAGTTCTATGATATAGGCAATGGGATATGGTTGTGTTGGTTCCTTTTTTGTGTTGACTTTCCTTGATAGGAGGTAATTTTATAAGCCCATGTCGAAGGAGAAGTTGTAAAGCTTTATCATGTGGCAAGTGTTTTAGATCATAGACTTGCCCAATTTTTCTAGTTGAAGGAGGAGTAACTAAGGTGATCCTATCATCCTTGTCATTGGTATCATGTAAGGGTTGTTCAGGAGGAAGAAGGACATTCAGATCAGGAGGGGAATCAAAGATCATTGTGCCATCATCATGAAGTCTCCAATATTCTAAAGGAGGCTTGCTATCATGAGGAGGATCTTGATAGCCTAACCCTGTTGTGTTTTCATATGTTGGTCTTTGTTCTAAAAGTTGATGAATGTTATGTTCAATTGTTGTGTCACATCCTTGTTTTCTTAAGATGGTAAAACCATTGCCATAAGTTTCTTCAAGGTTGATTGGTGTGTTTATAACTTTTTTTATCATAGAATGGTTGAGGAGTGGCATGGTTAGAGGAACTAGGTCCACCTATTGGAGGGAACTTAGGTCCTTCACTTATTTTAGGATGTAAGTAACCAAAAGTATCAGGAGGTGAGACTATAGGAAGGTCTTGTTGTTTCATGGAGGGATAAATGAATGCATTGGCTTTGAGATTGTCAAGGCATTAATTTAAGAACTTATTCGTGCTATCATCATCCTCTCCAATAATGTCAACATCAGAAGGAGGACATTCATGAAGAGTTGAAGGAGCATGAGGAAGCTCAAGGTCATTAGGATCAGTTTCAAAGGAACAATTTGACATGTCCACTAAAGATTTTAATGACATCCAAATTTTATTAAAGAAAAAATACATGATGAAAAAGAATGAAAGTACACTAAATGCAAGAAAACAAAAATTCTAGAAAGAATGACAGAATGCCATAACAAAAAATAGAAATGTTGAAAATGCCTAGAAAATGCCAAAAAATGCAATGCAAAATGTGTAGCTGGACTAATTTGCCCAGGGTGGCGAATGAGTCCAAGGATGAATTTTTTTAAGTTTTCTTCAAAAACTTTAAATGCAATTTGATGTTTTCCAAATGCAAGGATCTAGCTATAGTATGAAAATGCAAAATTTCAATATTTTTAAATGATTTGAAATGCAAAAATGAAAGCTCTATGATGTTTGTACTAATGCAATTTTGAAAACCCCTAAAATGAAAAACAATGAAACAATGCAAAACCTAATTCAATGTTGATGCAAACTAAACCTAGGATGCAAATGCACTTGAAATCAAAAGTGAAAATGCTCAAATGTTAGGTTCACCAAAATGTAACCAAAGATTTTGGCACCCAAAATGCTTGTGACCCTTCTAGGGTTTTTCACCTAAAAGGGTAAAGATTTGGGGCCAAAATGCAATGATTAACATTCAAAGATTGATGTGATGTGGGTGTAATTTTCCTAGATCAAATGAACTAAATGTAGAAAACTAATGAAATTGATCAATTATTGAATGTAAACTAGGAAATGCAAAGTGTTGGAAAACACTGTGTTGTATACAAACAGAATTGAATGAAACTGAATGGGGTGCACCTAGATACTTGATGCAGGAGCATCCAGTGGTGTAAGAGCAATCTTGCATCACCCAAAAATAGTTAAATTTCAAGTTTCTCTATTTTTAGATGTTTTTATGTTTTTGGATACCCTTTTCATCATAATGAAATTCTCAATTTATGGTTTTTATTTTTTGTTCATGGGTTGAAAGATATTGCAGTTTTAGTTTTTCAAGATTTGCACCTGAAAATCTTCTGAGTTGGATTTGAGGCACTTAGAGTTCCCGGATCGGCCCCAAAACTTGCCCAAATTGATGTAGCAGATTTTGAGTGTGTTATTGACTTCGATACCTTTCCAACGGTTCAAACGGTTCACGAATCGGATCCCAGGATCAAAAGTTATGGCCCCGGGAAGTTGGCGCACTTTCTAGAAGATACAATTGCAAATGTTCTTTTGAAATTTGAACTTCAAGTTGTAATTTTTTGGCGCCAAACTGCCTAAGCTCAAATTTGAATGTTGTTTTGGCTCCAAACTAAAGAGGAGCTCTATTTATGGGTGGGTTTCTAATTTTTGGGTAGCTTTTTGGGGACAAGCTCGCATATTGCGAAAGGGTTATTTTGTAGCTTTCTGTAACTTGCATGTGTTCTAGAACTTGGGGATTGAGATCCTCTGCATGTAAGAAGCTCCATTTTCTAAATAATAAAATTATTCTCTTGTTTGTGGGTTATTTTATGTGTCTCGGACTGTGCCCTCATCAAGTGGTATCAGAGCTGGTTTTCTTGAGCGTGTGGATAGATTGTCGATCGTGAGGCAGTTCGCACCAAGACCATGGTTGTGGGTCAAGGTCAATAAAAGATGCCTCCAAGAGTGATGCTTGGTAGGCATGGTGGTGTCAGAGGTGGTCGAGGCGGCAGAAATGCTAGTGGAAGATATGCATTGGCAGCCCTCTAGAGACAGATTGATGTGTTACAAGAGCAGTTGAGAAGAGGGTTAAACCCGAGGGAGGAAAGTGAGGATGAAGGAGAGGAAGAAGGTTCAGATGTAGAAGAGGAAGAAGAAGAAATTGATCAAGACCAAATGCGGCTAATAAGGGCCATTTCGAAGATCAGGAAAAGACCTAGAGCATAAATCCCCAGTTATTCCAGAAGTTTGAACCCGGAAGAATTGATCGACTGGATCAACGAGCTAGAAGAATATTTTGAGTATGAGGAAATAGAGGACCCAGATCGGGTTAAGTTTGCGAAAATGAAGCTAAAGGGCCATGCCAATATTTGGTGGAAAGAGGTCCAGTTGAAAGAAATCGAAAAGGAAAAGGCAAGATCACTAGATGGGATCGCATGGTAGAGAAACTGAAGAAGTAGTTCATACCAGTGGACTCCGAGTTAGATCTATTGAAGAAATTACAAGGGTTGAAGCAAGGAAGCAGATCTATGAAAGAATATACTAAAGATTTTCAGAAGATAATCATCAGAACGGGCCACAAAGAGGCCAATAAGGAGAAGGTAGCCCGATATCTTAATGGGTTATGATCGAGCATTAGGAGGACTTAAGCCTAGTCAGAATTACCACCATTGAGGATGCGTATCAGTTTACTCTAGAGGTGGAAGAGAAGCTAAACAAAAGATTTGATGGCAAGCAACAAGGATGAGGAGGTCAAAGCGGAAGGGGCAATGGAAGACCTTCAGGAAGCCAAAATGATGATGAAAAGAAAAGTGAAGATGTGGGTACCAGCCGAAGCCAAAGAACTAACAATTTCTACCGCCCTCATGATCAAAACAGTGGTGATCAAAGAGGTAGAGGACGAGGGAGATATGGACAAGGATCTGGAAGAGGTGGTTTCAGAGGAACATGTTTCCAGTGTGGTGAAGAAGGGCATCGAGCCTATGAATGTCCACAACACCAAGGAAGGGCAGACAAAAGGCCCATCACCCGCATGCAGATGAGGAGGCCCAATCTGAACATTCTGATGATGCTAAAAGGGGAGAAGCCCTAGTGATTAGGAGAGCCCTGGTGACTGAGGAAAAGGAACCAGAATAGAGGAAGAATCTATTTTCACAAGGTGCAAGTGTGAAGGAAAATGTTGTGATGTCATTATTAACGGTGGGAGCACCGATAATCTGGTGTCAAAGGAGATGGTCACAAAGTTGAAGCTGAAAAGGGAAAGGCACTCGCATTTGTATCAGATTGCCTGGTTGCAGAAAAACCACAAAGTTTTGGTCAATGATTAGTGACTAGTAAAGTTCAAGATCGGAACCTACCATGATGAGGTACTCTGTGATATAATCCCCATGGATGCATGTCACATGTTGTTGGGGAGGCCGTGGCAGTTCGATAGGTGAGCTATACATGATGGCCATGCAAACACTTATTCCTTGACAAAGGATGGGGTTTATCATGAGTTGAAACCCTGGAGATGAAGAAAAGGTATGCAGTAGTGCTAGAATTTGTTATGTAGATGGAAGAAATTTTTTAGAAGGTATGAAGCATGAGCGTGTGTGTTATGCATTGATTCCTAGAGTGAGTAAGAAGGATAGTGAGAAGGTTCCAGAAGAAGTTTCTGGGATGTTGGATGAGTTTCAGGATATTGTTTCTGATAATGTACCGAGGGTTTACCACCAATAAGGAAGATCAGTCATCAGATTGACTTGATTCCTGGAGCCAGTTTGCCAAATAAGGCAGCTCATAGGATGACTCCAGCAGAAAATGAGGAGTTGAACGACAAGTTCAAGAGTTGTTGAGAAAGGGTTTTATATGGGAGAGTTTGAGTCCATGTGCAGTACCTGCAGTACTAGCACCAAAGAAGGATGGGAAGTGGAGGATGTGTACAGATTCCTGAGCCATAAACAAGATAACAATCAAGTACATAGTTTTCCCCTGCCAAGGATGGATGACCTGATGGACTGTTTGAGTGGAGCTCAGTACTTCACAAAGATTGATCTGAAGAGTGGATATCACCAGATTGGATTCGAGAGGGAGATCGATGGAAGACTGTCTTGAAGACCAAAGAGGGCCTGTACGAGTGGTTAGTCATTCCTTTTGGGCTAACCAGTGCACCGAGCACATTCATCCACTCATGAATGAGGTACTAAAAAATTTATGGGAAGTTTTGTTATTGTGTATTTAGATGATATTTTGATTTTCAGTAAAACGTTGGATGAGCATCCGATGCATATTGGAGAGCCTTTGAGAAGTTAAGAGAAGAGAAACTGTTGATTAATCTGAAGAAATGCAGTTTTGTGAAGAGGGAGTTAGTGTACTTGGGGTTTGTTGTCTCCATAGAAGGTCTCAAGATGGACCCAGAGAAGGTGAAGGCTGTTCTGGAATGGCCTACCCCAAGAACTGCTACCGAGCTGAGATCTTTCCATGGTTTGGCTAGTTTTTATAGAAAGTTCATTAGAAACTTCAGTACTATTTGTGGACCCCTGACTGAAACAATGAGAGGGGATAGAAAAGAATTCAAGTGGAGCACTGGAGTAGCAAAAAGTTTTGAACTGTTGAAGCAGAAGGTGATAGAGCAACTTGTTCTAGCCCTCCCAAATTTCAACAAGGTGTTTAAGGTGGATTGTGATGCCAGTGGTTGTGCCATATGAGTAGTGTTGAGCCAAGAAGGTAAGCCCATTGCCTATTTTAGTGAAAAGTTAAATGATGCCAAGAGAAAGTATTTTGTATATGATCAGGAATTTAATGCAATAGTTCAATCATTATAGAAATGGAGACATTATTTGTTGCCAAAGGAATTTGTTCTATATACTGATCATCAGGCCTTGCAGTACCTAAATAGTCAGGGAAAATTAAATCAGAGGCATATGAAATGGGTAGAGTTTTTGCAGAGTTATACCTTTGTTTTGAAACATAGGAGTGGGAAGTCAAATAGGGTTGTAGATGCCTTAAGTAGGAGGCATACATTGATGACAAAGATGTAGATTGAAGTGGTTGGGTTCAATGAACTCAATACACTGTATGCAGAAGATCCTAATTTTGCAGAGGCTTGGAAAGTTTGCAAGGAACCTATTACAGTGGACAGGACAAGGTGGCTTGATTTCATAATCCAGGATGGCATGTTATTTAAGGGAAGTCAATTATGTATCCCGAGGTGTTCCATGAGGGAGAACCTGATAAAGGAGAAGCATAGTAGAGGAATGGCAGGACATTTTGGTCAGGATAAGACCATTACCATTACAGTGAGCATTATTATTGGCCTCAGTTGTCACAGGATGTAAAGAAGTTTGTACAAAATTGCAGGGTATGTCAGATGGCTAAAGGAGTGAGCCAGAATACATGCTTATATCAGCCCTTACCTGTACCAGAGAGTCCATGGGAGGATATAACTATAGACTTTGTTCTTGGTTTGCCAAGTACACAGCGAGGGAATGATTCAGTCTTTGTGGTGGTTGATAGGTTTTTCGAAGATGGCACATTTCATTCCATGTCAGAAGACCTGTGACGCAATCCACATTGCTGACTTGTTCTTCAAAGAGGTGGTGAGGCTACATGGTCTACCAAAGAGTATTGTTTCAGATCGTGACACCAAATTTGTGGGGTACTTTTGGAGGACCTTGTGGAAGAAGCTTAAGATAGGGCTGAAGTTCAGTTCTGCACACCATCCACAAATAGATGGGCAGACAGAGGTTGTTAATAGGAGTCTGGGTAACCTATTGAGATGTTTGGTAGGAGATAAACCCAAGGGATGGGACTTGATCTTACCCCAGGCAGAATTTTCTTACAATAATTCTGTCAACAGAAGCACTGGTAGATCACCGTTCCAGATTGTGTATGGAGGTAGTGCCAGAATAGCTCCAGAATTGAGGAAGATGGACCAAGAGAAGAAAATAAGTGCTAAAGCCAAAGATTTTGTAGAACACATCAAGGATATACATGAGAAGGTAAGAGAACATATTAACAAGATGAATATGCAGTATAAGGCTAAGGCAGACCGGAAGAGGAGGTATAAGAAGTTTCAGATTGGTGATGAAGTGATGGTCCACTTGAGGAAAGAAAGGTTTCCAGTGGGAACATATAACCAATTGAAGATGAAGAAGTTCGGTCCCTGTAAAATTTTGAAGAGGCACGATTCAAGGAATGCATATGAGGTAGAGTTGCCAGATGGATTCAACATTTCCCCTGTGTTCAACATTTCATATTTGACAGAGTATCATGAAGGTGGTGCAGAGGAAGTACCAACGATGGAATAGTGTGGGATTCTAGCACCTACTTTAGAAAAGGAGGAGATTGAAGAAATCTTGGATTGTTGTGTGGGAAGGAGTACCAGGAATAGGCAGTATGAAGAATATATGGTGAAATGGAAAGGAAGGCCTATTGAAGATTCATCCTGGTTGCCTAAGGCAGAGGTTGACTGTTTTGGTTTTCCTCCACCATCTAAGACGTGATGGAGTCACTTCTCAAATTACCCTGGGTGTCTGATGCAGGAGCATCCAGTGGTGTAAAGGCAATCTTGCATCACCCAAAAATAGTTAAATTTCAAGTTTCTCAGTTTTTAGATGTTTTTACATTTTTGGATACCCTTTTCATCATAATGAAATTCCCAGTTTACGGTTTTTATTTTTTGTTCCTGGGTTGAAAGATATTGCAGTTTTAGTTTTCTAGATTTGCACCTGAAAATCTTCTGAGTTGGATTTGAGACACTTAGAGTTCCCAGATCGGCCCTGAAACTTGTCAAAATCAGCATAGCATATTTCAAGCGTGTTATTGACTTCGAGACCTTTCCAACGGTTCAAACGGTTCGCGAATCGGAGCCCCGGATCAAAAGTTATGGCCCCGGGAATTTGGCGCACTTTCTAGAAGATACAATTGCAAATGTTCTTTTGAAATTTGAACTTCAAGTTGTAATTTTTCGGCGCCAAACCGCCTAAGCTCAAATTTGAATGTTGTTTTGGCTCCAAACTAAAGAGGAGCTCTATTTATGGGCGGGTTTCTAATTTTTGGGTAGCTTTTTGGGGACAAGCTCGCATATTGCGAAAGGGTTATTCTATAGCTTTCTGTAACTTGCATGTGTTCTAGAACTTGGGGATTGAGATCCTCTGCATGAAAGAAGCTCCATTTTCTGAATAATAAAATTATTCTGTTGTTTGTAGGTTATTTTTTGTCTCAAGTTGTGCCCTCATCAATACTAAAAGAAAATATGGGAAGGTTCTAGAATGCTACAAAATTCAATGCTAATTCCCATTAGGACTTATTCGCCACAGATGGCGAATCAGTCTTGTTTCTAGTAAAATCTATCAAAACAGGTTTCAGGATGTCAGGAACTCAAAACTTCAAAAAACTATTTTCCCAGCCTAGCAGTGGGACTCATTCACTACAGATGGTGAATCATTTCACCTACAAAAATATTCAAAATCAAAGGTCAACTTTGTGGGTCATGATCTGCACTTTGCTCCTTGTTAGGTTGTCAAATCTGAATCTACAAAAAATGGGCTAAAAAGGGGCTTCAAGCTCCAATTAGGGTTATGTTGACTATGATGACTTTGATGACTTATTGACCACTTTTCAACCTCTCTCCTTGACAAATCTTTCAACAAGACCTACAAACACACATGCAAAGAGGGGGAAAATGGTTAAGGGTTATAAGGGTTTGCCTTGGTCAAACCCCAATTTGGTAATCAAACCCTTGATAATTAAATGAAATAATGAAAGAATGATGAAAAAATAACATGCAAATGTTTTTAAACTCACCAAACCTTTTTTGTCGAAGTCTGAAGATATGTGAATGGATGCTCCAAGATGCTTGATAATTGCTTGATTAAGTGATGAAAATGCTTGAATGATTTAATGTTATGATACATGGATGAACTATATTGATTGGGGCTTAAAATGAATAGAAAGTCATGTATTTATACACTCATGCCCTAATTTCCCAAAAATACAACATCACAGGCCGACCTTAGGTCTCTAGGAATAAAAACCCACTAGTACTTTAAGTTTATTTTGTTTTTTGTGCCAAGAGGTACTCATTCACCACCCTACGTGAATGGGTCCCACTCAAGGCATATGAATGGGTGTCGGGAATTAAGTTGTCTTTAATTATGTTTGTCAGGTTTGTACTAAAAAATACACTTAATAAAGGCCTATAAGTGCATAAAGGGGCCAAATAAAGCATAAGAAAGGTGTATTTGTTGATGACAAGCCTAGAAAAACATGAAATTATGTTACAAGACTTTACAACACTTTAGAATAAGACTTGATAAGTGATAAAAAGGGGGTATGTAAGTAAATTATAATAAGAAGATTCTAAAAATGTGTGAAAATGTCTTACAACACTTCACAACACCTTTCCAAGACATCATAAAGTCTTAGTGATTCATAGAGATTTAAGATCTAATGTGACTATGTGGGCCACATTGCAACATTAAATCAAGGAAAAATCAAGCCAAATACTTTTTTTGCATCCACAATTAGCCCCCAGTTTAGTGAGAGGATGAGCTTGCTTCAAAATCACACTAAAGTAGAGCGAACATACAATCAAGAGGGATTCAAATGCACTAATGCTTGGTGAAATGAGACAACATCAATCAAGAGGGATGATCAAGCCCCCAAGATCAAGATCCCATGCAAAACCAATCATAAGCACACGCATGAAAGTGATGAAAAAGAAGCATTGAGAGAAAGTTGGATCAAGATTTGATCATTTTTCCAACTCGTTATGGATTAGATCTAGGTTGTTTATTTGGAACAAGAAATGCGTACTCACTCTAGGGCAATAAAACTCATGGATTTCTTCCAAGTGAGAAGGTCCAAGTATCCTCACTTTGGGGCCATGGAACTTTTGGTTGTCTGTGGGGTGAGAAGGCCCGAAAGGTGAGAAACATATGCTCACGATTGGTATGCACTCACACACAGGAAGGTGGCTATGGGGAAAATACATGCCTCGGAATGGGCTTTCCCACTCAACCATATCAAAGTTATACCTCCTGATAACTTTAATAAGACACCACAAAGGACAATGTCATTTTGTGCTTCATGAGACAAGTAAAGTTTTGTATGCTTAGAACTCATGAACAAATGTGCTAGCACCACAGGCATGCAAGCTTTGTTATGCAAGGTGGCCATGTAAATGTAAACTGCAACATGCAAAATAAATTTTTAGAGTCTTGCTTAATTCATGTGAGGTCTATAACTTAGGGAACATTGTGTCTAATGTCTCCAAGAGAGGACCAATCAAAGAATAGAATATTTGCAACTTAGGGGATGCAATGTGTCACATCAGGCCACTAAGAGGAATGTAATATGCTAAGAGAGATCATGCTCATGAAATACATCACACCCAATGTCATCCACAAAGTGACAAACATAACGTATAATGTAAGAAGGTTGCACTAAGACCAAGAAGAAAAATGCAAATGAATAATGCCAATGTATGCCCCCACCTTAAAGGAATTGCTACACACCATTCTGTGAGCAATTGATTTAAAGTAGTGAATGAAAGATGCAAAAAGAAACAAGATATGAGAGCCAACTTGGAAAGCCCCTATGCCAAGTCATACATTTTTAAGTAAGGTTGCATCATGCAAATGAAAAAGGAACAAAAGAAAAAGAGATTTCCCCCAAAAAGGAACACACCAAACACATAAGGGATCTATAGATTTTGGGTCAGTATGTTCATTGCTACAATGTTTTGATGAATGAGGTTGGAACTGTCATCATTCCCTGAATGCATAGAACTAGAAGAATGACACAAATAGAGAAAAAAAAAAAGAAAAAAAAAATCCATTTTTGGTCTACATGGAAGAGACATAAGATGTCTCAATGCCTTGCATCATCCCCAAAAGGAAAACGCAAGCAAAAAGAAAGTGGAAAATGAAAAAAAAGGTTTTGGGTCAACATGAAAGAGACATTGTGGTCTCAATGCTTTGTGTCATCCCCAAAAAAGGAAAACATAAAACAAAAGCGAAAAGGAAAAAGAAAGATTGTTTGGGCCCACATGGAAGAGACATAGGGCATCTCTATGCTTTGCATCATCCGAAAAATGAAAACACAAAAAGAAAGTGAAAAAGGTAAAAGAAAGGAAGAACTTTTGGGTGAACATGGAAGAGACATCTAGGGTGTCTCTATGCTTTGCTTCATCCCCAAAAAGGAAAACACAAAACAAAAGTGAAAGGAAAAAGTGAAAGCGATGTACGACATATAGAAGAATGAAGGTACAAATAGAAGAATGTCAAAAAGAGAAAGAACAACAAATGTCATGTTATGGGGGAACACGATACACACATTCACATGAAAAGAAAAGAAAAATAATAGTAATGTAAAGTCAAGTCGACCATCAAACAAGTCATCCACCTCCCAATCTCAATCAAGATAAGTGGAAGGCGAAAAACATAGCTAGGGGACAAGGACAAATGCATTACTCGAACAAAGCTAACAAATTCTTTCCCCCATTGAGTGCAAAGCAAGAATGAGCCAAGATAGGTTATGGGAAGGGGTCATGTAGTAGTGAGAAGAGGATGTTCTACAACTATTACATGAGAAGGAAATAGATTGCATATTGATGTTATTCAATTGGAAAGGTACAAGAGTCGCTTGGGTTGGTGAAGTTTGCTAAGATTTTTTTTAAGACCTTACACTTGTTAGTATGATGTCCAAAAGTTTTATGATATAGGCAATGGGATATGGTTGTGCTGGTTCTTTTTGTGTGTTGGCTTTCCTTGATAGGATGTAATTTTATAAGCCCATGTCAAAGGAGAAGTTGTAAAGCTTTATCATGTGGAAAATGTTTGAAATCATAGATTTTCCCATTTTTTCTAGTTGAATGAGGAGTAACTAAGGTGATCCTATCATCCTTGTCATTGGTATCATGTAAGGGTTGTTCAGGAGGAAGGACATTCAGATCGGGAGGGGAATCAAATATCACTATGTAAGGAGGCTTGTTTTCATGAGGATGATCTCGATAGCCTAACCCTGTTGTGTTTTCATCTATTGGTCTTTGTTCTAAAAGTTGATGAATGTTATGTTTAGTTGTTGTGTCACATCCTTGTTTGCTTAAGATGGTAAAACCATTTCCATAAGTTTCTTCAAGGTTGATTGGTGTGTTTGTAACTTTTTTATAATAGAATGGTTGAGGAGTGGCCTAGTTAGAGAAAGTAGGTCCACCTATTGGAGGGAACTTAGGTCCTTCATTTGTTTCAGGATGTAAGTAACCAAACGTATTAGGAGGTGAGACTGTAGGAAGGTCTTTTTGTTTCATGGAGGGATAAAAGGATGCATTGGCTTTGAGGTTGTCAAGGCATTAGTTTAAAAACTTATTTATGCTATCATCATCTTCTCCAATGATGTCAACAACACAAGGAGGACATTCATTAGGAGTTGAAGGAGCATGACGAAGCTCAAGGCCACTAGGATCAATTCCAACGGCATAATTTGACATGTCCACTAAAGGTTTTAATGACATCCAAAATTTATTAAAGCAAAAAGCCATGATGAAAAAGAATGAAAGTACACTAAATGCAAGAAAACAACAAATCTGGAAAGAATGAAAAAATGCAATAACATAAAACAAAAATGTTGAAAATACCTAGAAAATGTAGTGCAGAATGTGCAATTGGACTAATTCGCCCAGGGTGGCGAATGAGTCCAGGGACTAATTTTTTTAAGATTTTTGAGAAATTTTTAATGCAATTTGATGTTTTTTAGATACATGGATGTAGCTAAAGTATGAAAATGCAAAATTTCAATTTTTTTAAATGATTTGAAATGCAAAAATGAAAGCTATATGGTGCTTGCACTAATGCAATTTTGAAAACCCCTAAAATGCAAAACAATGCAAAACATAATGCAATGTTGATGAAAGTTAAACCTAGGATGCAAATGCACTTCAAATCAGAAGTGAAAATGCTCAAAATTTGGGTTCGCCAAAATGTAACCAAAGATTTTGGCACCTAAAATGCTTGTGACCCTTCTAGGGTTTTTCAACTTAAAGCGTAAAGATTTGGGGCCAAAATGCAATGATTAACATTTAAAAAATGATGTGATGTGGGTGTAATGTGCCTAGATGAAATGAACTAAATGCAGAAAACTAATGAAATAGATCAATTATTGAATGTAAACTAGGAAATGCAAAGTGCTGGAAAACACAATGTTGTATGCAAACATGAACTAGAAACATAAACAAATGCAAACTGAATGGGGTGCACTTGGAAACTGAAAGTAGATCTGGGAAGGTTCTAGAATGCTACAAAATTCAATGTTGATGCCCACTAGGACTCATTCACCACAAATGGTGAATCAGTCCTGTTTCTAATAAAATCGGTTGGCATAGGTTTCAGGATGCCGGGAACATAGAACTTCATAATAATTTTTTTCAGCCTGGAAATGTGACTCGTTCACCACAAATGGTGAGTTATTCCACATACAAAAATCTAAAAAGTCAAAGGTCAACTCTATGGGTCTTGATCTGCACTTTTCTGCTTGTCAGGTTATGGGATATGAGTCTACAGAAAACAAACTGAAAAGGAGCTTCTAGCTCCAATTAGGGTTATGTTGACTATGATGATTTTGATGACTTATTGACCACTTTTCAACACCTCTCTCCTTGAAAAATCTTTCAACAAGACCTACAAACACACATGCAAAGAGGGGGGAAATGGTTAAGGGTTATAAGGGTTTGCCTTGGTCAAACCCCAATTTGGTAATCAAACCCTTGATAATGAAATGAAATAAAGAAGGAATGATGAAAAAATAACATGCAAATGTTTTTAAACTCACCAAACCTTTTTTGTCGAAGTCTGAAGATATGTGAATGGATGCTCCAAGATGCTTGATAATTGCTTGATTAAGTGATGAAAATGCTAGAATGCTTGAATGTTATGATGCATGGATGAACTGCATTGATTGGTGCTTAAAATGAATAGAAATTCATGTATTTATACACACTTTTGCCCTAATTTCTTGAAAATACAACATCACAAGCCGACCTTAGGTCTTTAGGAATAAAAAACTGCCAGTAATTTAAGTTTATTTTTATTTTTGTGCCAAGAGGGACTCATTCACCACCCTAGGTGAATGGGTCTCACTCAAGGAATATGAGTGTGTCAGGAATTAAGTTGTATTTAATGATGTTTGTCAGGTTTGTACTCAAAAATATAATTAATTAAGGTCTATAAGTGCATAAAGGGGCCAAATAAAGCATAAGAAAGGTGTATTTGTTGATGACAAGTCTAGAAAAGAGTGAAAGTATGTTACAAGACTTTACAACACTTTAGAATAATACTTGGTAAGTGATAAAAAGGGGGTATGTAAGTAAATTATACTAAGAAGAGTCTAGAAAAGTGTGAAAATGTCTTACAACACTTCACAACACCTTTACAAGACATCATAAAGTCTTAGTGATTCATAGAGATTCCAGACCTATTGTGAATGTGTGGGCCACATTGCAACATTAAATAAAGGAAAAATCAAGCCAAATAAGCACAAGGAGGGACAAAACAAGAAAAAGTAAAAGGGTTAATTTTTCCATGTCCACAACACCTTAAAATTTTAGAATACGAAGTGAAGGAAACAATCTTTCAAATGCAGATAAATAAAGCTCAATGCCCAAATGATTTCTCAGCTAGTTTCTTTCAAAAAATTTGGGAAATAATCAAAGAATATTTGGTGATATTAGTAGAAAAATTGAGCTGAGTTATGATATTAAATAATATAAATAACACCTTCCTAGCTTTGATTCCCAAGAAGAACGCTATAGAATCATTTGAAGTATTTTTTCCAATCTCCTTGTGTAATACGGTGTATAAAATTATTATGAAAGTGATGGTGAATAAAATGAAAGAAATTATACCATTCATAATTTTAGATGAACATAGTGTCTTCTTCCCAAGGAGGTTGATAGTGGAAGGTATAATAGTGGCCCCTGAAGTAATTCACACAGTAAGAAAGGATGAAGTGGAAAATATGATCATTAAACTAGATATTATAAAGGCATATGAGAAAGTAAATAGAAATTTTTTGGTGGAGGTCATGAAGAGGTTTAGTTTATGCGTAGAAAGGGTTAATTGGATAGAGAGTTGCATAAAAATTATAAGGTTCTCAATGTTGATTAGTAAAAGCCCTAAAGGTAATTTTTAGACATCAAGCTAGATTAGGTAGGGATATCCCTTATCCCATTTCCTATTCATAATCATGGTTGAGGCATTGGGAAGGAGAATCATGAAAGCTAGGATAAATGGGGGTTGAAAATGAATCAAAATTACCCTAGGTGTAGAGGTTGTTACAATCAATAATTTGCAGAGGATACAATGTTATTTAAGGTGGAAAGATGAAGAGAATCCTAATAAAATTCTTAGGATTGTCTTTATATGTAGGAGCCAATAAGGTTAGACTATGGGATAGTATTGTATAAAATTACTAGTCAAAGCTTGAATTATGGAAAGGAAAATGGTTAACCTTGATAGGTAGAGTCCAAGTGCTAAAATTAGTAATTTTGGTGATGCCAATTTACTCGATGTCATGCATGAAACTCCCTCAAAAAAAATTGCAACCTCATGGAGAAGAAGATGAGAAAATTCTTTTGTAATGGAAGTTTGGAAAAGAATAAAACTCCCCTCATTGCATGTAATAAAATCTATTATCTGAAGGATGCTAGTAGGGTGGGTCTAATACAATGGTTGTTAATGAATTTGGCTTGAGGGGAGAAATTAGGATGGAATATATATGCTAAATCTGAGTAGAAGTGGGAAAAAATCCTATCGGATAAATATCTAGGCTCTCTAGATCGAACAAGGATACTCACAATTCAAAATCCTCCCTTTGGCTAGGAAATTTGGAACTTCATAGTATTCTGCAAGGACACCATTACAAAACATATAACATTGGATACTAAGAGTGGAATGAGGGAATATTTTTGGGAAGATTCATGGGATGGTCAATAGTCGGGATGGTCAACAGTCTTTATTATAACTACCAAGCATGGAATGGGCCCATGAAGCTTTGGAAAGAAGGTTTAAGGGATTGTGCGTAGAGACAATAGGTGAATGGTAGGGCATAGTGTTGATAGAAATTGGTACAAAATTTAGATTTGCAGGAGGAAGAAAAAATAGAAATTCAAAAAATATTTAAGGAGAGAAGAATATTTATTATTGAAGGAGAGGATGAAGTTAAATGGCGCACAATGAAATCTAGCAACTATAATGTAAGAATGAGATATAAACTAAAGGAAATAGCATTATTGAAGGTAGATTGGCTTGTACATTTTCTTTTGAACAAGAACTATTTACCAAAGGTGGGATTTTTTTCCTTCATAAATGAATCCTTATAGGTGATAGATTGGAAAAAAAGGCTTCCAAGACCCACATCAATGTCATTTGTGCAAGAAAAGTGAGGAGATACTAGATCTCTTACTCTTGCAATGTGAGTATGCTACAACATGTTGGAAAATGGTTATGGGGAAATTGAATTGGAATGCACCCTTCTAGCCAAATGCATTATCTATATTCAATGGGTGGTCAATTATTTTCAATAAGTTAGCATTTTTGAGCATTTGTTAGTGTCACCATTGATTATTATTTGGGAAATTTGGAAAGTGAGGAATAGAAGAATATTCTAGAATAAAGAAATCCCTCTAAATTTATTTTTAAAAAGAGTAAAAAAAGGCAATAATAGAAGTGGTGAATAGTGTTTCAAGGAACCTAAATGTGAAAGAGTGTATTTTCATGCTGAGATGAAAAAATAACCAAAGATTTGATTGTTCTAAAGGTTCCCATTGTTCATGGGGTTGAATGAGTTACTATGTTGCCAACATGTAGAGGGATCAAGAAATGGAGTCCCCTTGAGGAAGGATGAATGAAGGTGAATTTTGATGGGATGGCAAGAGGTAACCCAAGTGTTTCTGGAGCTAGGTGTGTAGTAAGGTCCATAAGGAAGGTAACATTTTAGTGGTGGAAATAGAGAACTTATAGGTGGGGACAAATAATGAGGCAAAATTTCAAGTGGCTTGGTTGGTGTTGAAGACTTGTTTTCCCTATTAGACACGAAAGGTCCACTTGGAAGGAGAATCCCTAATTACAATCAACTCCATTTAAAATAAAGATTGCCCCAAATAAAAAACATAGCAATGTCATGTTGATTTTGAGCCTGTTTGAGAAGTTTAAGGATTAAATACAATTACACATGTGTATAGGGAGGGGAACAAGTTGGTATACCTCCTAGAAAATTAGGTGACTAATAAAAGTGGGGAAGGTGGATTTTTAAGGTAGGAGGAAAATTGGAACATTCTGACTAAGTTGGCAAAGGGTGAGATTGAAAGATGATTAATCAAGTTGAGGAATGCACAAAAGGCTATCATTCACTTGAGTTTTTTTTGCATTGGTATTGGTGACAAAGGTGATATGCATGAGTGAATTAAATGTGACACCACTATTTATTAGATGGAGAGGTGAGGTGAGACATTCATATTATAGAAGCCTCTTTCAATTTGTAGGCACTAGGGTGATAGGTAGCATTCACGGGGTGAGTCGTAGATGGAAGGATGAGGAATATCTTTAGTTACCATTCACCAATGGTAATGTAGGTGATAAATATGGTGTTAGGGGAGGAGTACATCAAGCTAGAGAACATGTATTAGATGAATGTGGATGTAGCATTGGTCCTAATGGCATGGTTTTTGGAGCTAGAAAATAAGGAGATGGTTCACAATGTAATTGAATGTTATGTGAAGAGGAAATGGTGTTATAGTTTGGCCCAAATTCTAGATTGGGTGGTGGAGGGTGGAAAATTTTGAATAGGAGGGTGTTGGTTAAGGCTATACTATAGCTTCAATTCCTCTCTGGTGCCTTTCTTCATATGACAAACAAACATGTTTGCAGATACTAGGAGGGGAAAAGTTATGGTATGAGTATCGGTTTCCACTTGGACTTGTTGAGAGGTTTGCATACAACATCAAACAAAGAACTATTAGTGGGTGGTGAGATGGAAAATAGTGTGGAAAAGGAGGTTTGATGTACATTGGTAACTAAATTTTGCAATTTTGTATGATTGTTTAAACATGGTAAATCTTCCTAGATAGGCCCATATTTTGTAGGGGTTGGGGTAGTCATTTTTGGGTTGTAGCCTCACTACAATATGTTTTGACAGGGAACCCCCTCTAGAATGTAATACGGGCTTTGATCCCTTAACCAATTTCTTTATTTTTGGGGAAAAATACCAAAGGCCTAAACTATATATATTACTTTAGTAGTTGAAATAAATTCTCACAAGTTCAATACCTTGTAGTTAAGGGAAATGTAGACAGTTCAAAACAAAATAACAAGGAAACTAAGACCCTTCAAGGGAAGAATCAAACATACACTTAAAAACTACCACCCCTAGCCATGTATCCATACATAGCTGCTTAGAGCTCTGGTACCTAGGTGGGCACCCAAACTTGAAATTATCTTTGAAAATTATAGTAACCAGGCGCCCATCAACTCAAGATGATGCCAAAACCTAATTATAAAATAAATTCCCAGCTAGGGAAAAACATTGTACACTTCATATGTAATAATAAATAAAATATTGACCTTGTAAAAATGTTGAACTATTCTTCATTGTGTGCTTGTATATAGTTGATCATAAAATTACCAACCCACTCAAAGTATTGGATCGGATCTAGATAAAGCATTTTCTTTAGGAAGTTTACAGCCTCCTCCGCCCACTTGTTGATCCCAAGTAGTGGTACGCCTTTGATACCCAAGATGAAAGAGTGCAATGTTACCACCTCGACTGAAATAAAAAGGAGTGCCAAGTCACAAGGCCTGGGTATACCAATACCCAAAGAGGTTGCTTCCAACACCTCTCCCAACCCACCTAGAATTTTAGGTATGAAGAGCTTGTGATCCATTTCTACCACCTTCGCCTTCAAGACTTGTAGGTCAAGAAGAGTGGCCACAAAACATGAGGAGATATCTGAGTCCACCCTATAACGCTTGTTTGACAATAGAAATTCTCTACCCAAAATGATTTTGACCACTCTAATCAACATGAAATCCACTTCAAGAATAATTCACTTCAGTCGAAGCTCCAAGATTTCACCAAGGACCATTTGCCTATAAGAACTCACTAATCTAATGGGATTCCACACAAAAACTTACATCAGGAATGCACACAATGGATTTAGGCTTCTATGTTAAGATGCACTAAATGATCTAATAATAGTAATGCAAAAGAAGCACTCAAATGGATGTACTAATAGGCATTGATAAACAATAGATTGTACAGTTATCTGATTTATGACACTGATGGCCTTTAGCCTTCTCATGTGCTCTGCTTTAGTCTTGGAGAAGGTGCCCAAAAAAAAGGTGTTGAAACGAGCTAATGATATTATTAAATATGATTATCTTTCTATAATTTATGAATAGTACCACCAAGGCATGATAATAGTCATTAATACCCATCAAATCAAGAGGTTTTGATGCAAGTTTGGTATGGAGAGGAATTATCACTACCTTTGGCCAAGAGAATGCAAGAATGGTGTTCACTTAAGTTTTAAAAGCTTCACTAACATTCATAGTAGTAATTCGGAAAAGGATTTTTTTTTAGAATATGACATCATTCGCATTGTCCCCTGATTGATCTGAAGGTGACAACAAACCAATGGTGCAACATTTAGCTTTCCATGGGTATGAGACCTTCCTAAACTTGTGCCTAATAAATGTGTGGCGTGAATAGATACCTGAGTCCAATTATAGATGTTTAGAGCCTCTTTTGAGGTCATGTAACAATAGACATATGTTTGTGTCACACAAGCATTAAGACCTTCCTTAACCATTTTCATATATATCAAATAATTAAAAAAATGTTTCGTTAATGTGGATGGAGGAAATTAAGAAATTAATTAAATTATTTTAAAAATTATTTAATTAATTATATGAAGAGAGAAAAATTGAAAAATTATTTAATTAATATAGATGAGAAAAATGATAAATTAATTATAACATTAAAAAATATTTAATTAATGTGGGTGATGTATTAGTTTAATTAAATTATAGATTTGTAATGCCTTTGGATTCAATTGTTTCAAGAGTTTTTAGCATCAACATTTCGAATCGCACTTTGTGATCCATCATCAAGATGAAAGAGAGCAAGAGGATAAAATAGATAATTGCAGACTTAGACTTGATAAAAAGGAAAGGGGAGGAGGGAAGGATACACACAATTTGAGGACAATATTAAAGAAGAGGAAAATAATAATAAAAAAGAACTTCCTATAATGAAAAGAAAGAGAAAGACACTAAATGGAAAAAAAATACAACCAAAAACTTTAAATGAATAAAAAGAAAGAGAGAAGGAAAATAAGACAAAAACCAAAAAGAAAAAGAATAAAAAATTTGAAGCCCCTAAACTAAATGAAGAAATAAACCATGTTTTTGTATATAAATATAAAGACATGGGAAAAACAATAAAAAGAAAAAAGCCACAAGCACAAGGAGAAGAAATAGAAAGAAAACCTATAAATATATATAACAAAAGATAAAATAAATAAAAGACGATACAAAGAAAAGAAGAAGAAAAAAATAAATATAAAAATAAAAATAACGACAAACAAACATACATATATATATATATCAAAAGATAAATAAAAGAAGATACAAACAAAAGAAGAAAGGAAATAAAAAACAAAAGAATTAAATATGAAAAAACTAAGAAGTAAAAGACAAAGGAAGAGAAATGAGGAAGGAAGAGACAATAACAAGAAAAACACAAATAAGAATTAAAAGAACAATACACTAAAGAAAACCACAACAACAAAATGAGCCAACATTTTTTTTTTCAGCAAAAGGCATAATGCCTATATATTTGTATTAATATTAATATGGTAATTACAATATCTACTACAATATATGCCCAATTATTGGCTCTTTGCAGCCCAAATTGTCAATGTGATCACTTTATTTTTTACCAAAAAAAACACTACACCTAACCCATTTATAAACTGACTTCTTCTTGGCCATATTTTGTAACATCTAGTTACATATGGATTATACAGTGTATATTATATACTGTATATGTTCACATCACCCATCCCCTTATTCAAAAAATAATGCTAAGGCCACTGCGAACCCTTAAAGTCGCAAAAAACTAATCAGTAGAAAAACTCAGAAAAATTCACCTCCTTTGGACAAGCTATTCTTCCATCTGGACTGGTTGAATCTCATTTTCTTCCTATTGTTTTGCTAGCATATCACCTGGCTGATTCGAAGGCATGGCATTAAGATTTAGCCCCAAAACAACAGGAGCTCCAACTGGCTAATGTAGGCCACTATTTTCATCTGCAATTACGTGTGGCCTTGGCAAGGGTCTTGGAGGTTCATGCACATGAGTCAGCAGTGTCATAATTGATTGCACTTTAACCCTTACACACTCTGCTAGAATAGAGTCCATCTCCCTAGCATACCTTTGAAGAGAACCCAACATGAAGCTAGAATCTTAGTGAGACAATGATTTGTTGATTGCAATGAACAAGGCGAGAAAAGCTGATCTATGCAACAAAAAGTGCCTAGGAAATAGGCCACTCACATACCCGTGTCCTTTCCAAAAGTCATACCCCTGGCATGCTTTAGACAGAATACCATTTTGTAAATATTCTACATTTACCACTCTATTAATGATACTTTCAACTTTTGTAGCATCCTGAAGCAAATCCATTAAGTTTGAAATGAATATCGATAGCAATTGAGATGGATATATCAACCGCTTTACCTCCAATTCCATTATTTCGACACCAATTACCCTTGAGATCTGCTTCTTGAATGTTGCACAGTGATCTTTGAACACAATCTTAGACTCATCCTCACTAATTGCTTCAGATATTGGGAGCTCCCACTCATTCACAGGAATAAAAACTCTGTAGTTGTGAGGATAGAATGCCATATGCCTCATCTTACACGTAGCACAATTGAACATTAGCACCCTGAGTTTGACACTACTAGAAACCTAGTTCTGAAGCACTCACCCTGTTTACCAAGACACTTTAACACAAAACAACTGCTAAGAATGTGAAAAATAAGTCTTGAAATAGAGTATTTATTGGTAGAGATGAGGTATCATGTCGTATAATGAATATCATTTCATATGCTTTATAAAGTTTTGCACTCAGCAAAATGATTACAATTAATATAATCGTGCCACTAGCCCAATTTAGCTATGTGAAAATCAACTATAACCATGACCCCAGATTTCATAGTGTCAGCCCAGCTATTTGCATTTGTTTGTGCCATCACATTTGATTAAAGTAGGTATAATTACCCACAATACGATCCCGATTTACACATGCAAACTTGTGCAAGACAGTGGTAATTTAGACACCTGTACCCTGCAAAACATCCCACTATGTTAGTAATAATTGATTTATAGGTATGGCACCTATTAGATTGCCTTCTCCCTGCACCAAATTATATCTTTTTCGCAACAAAAAAGATATGATATCAGTATTACTTGTACACCCCTTCTTTGGCAGAACATTTCACACAAGTAATCCAACTCGTAAACAGTACACCACATACTGTTATTATCTCCCTCCACCTTAACAACACTGCTTACACCAAGGATGGCGATCAATCAATTCAATGACAATTTAATCTATAAGTACCTTGTCATACTATAACCGTCACTTGTGCAAAGAATTTGAGAAAGAAATTAAGCTTGAATCCGATGACAACATGAAGTCGCCTCAATTTACCATGTGCATTGATATAACTAAGGCTGCAAATGAAAAATTTTAAAATTTTTTCCCTTTTTAAACAAACTAAATACTAGTTGAGAACCCTAATATAACGCCCGGCAACCATTTATTCAAACAACTAAGAACCAATTATTCAATCAGTAGAATCTCCATCTTGTAACAACAATTCTGCTAGCTTAGATTGAAGATCTTGGGATGAAACAACATGATTAATTTCCTCACCCAACTAATCACAACCTAAATTAGCCAGATAATCTGAAACAAAGTTACCTCCTCTATAGGTATGAATGATTTGATACAATTCCAACCTGTCTAACAATGACCAAATTTGTTTCAATATATAACCCAACCTATCTAACAACGACCAAATCTGCTTCAATATATAACCCAACTTCCAATTTATAGATTGACGCTCACGGCATCTATTTAAGATTAGCAAAGAGTCTCCTTCGATTTGAATCTTTGTGAGCTTAAAACTAAGAACAAGTTTTAACCCATGAAGCAATGCATAAGCCTTTGCTTCATTATTGGTTCCATTTCGTAATTCATATGACTTAGCACACAAAACCAAGCCCTTATAATCCCTAATGATGGTTCATGCCCCAGATAAACCTAGATTTCCCCTTGCAGCACCATCACAATTCAATTTAAACAAACCCTTCAGTGGAGGTTTTTTCCTTATTTCTTTTCTATTCACCTTTTGTGACAAACGATGTAGACTACCTTTAAAGGGTAAAATTAGAAGAGGCCATGCCTTCATTAATTTTGCATCCCAATAAAAAAAAATAGATCCAACATGTTTTACTTTACACACATAACCATTGACTATTTCTGAGATCGAATGTTCTAAAGTAATCAAAACCTTATTAAGATTCAGCTTTTCTTTTTTGAAGATACATTTGTTCCTTGCCCACCATAAAGACCAAACCACTAATGTAGGTATAACTGACCAAATACTTGCAAGAAACGATTTTCTATAGAGTTCAGACCAACTTGAAAATAGTTTCCAAAGAGTATCTGGAAATGGTGAATAACAAATTATCTTGTTTGCCACAAACAACCAACATGATTGTGCAACTGAACATGTTAGGAAGAGATGATTCACATCTTCAAATTCCTCACTACAACTTAGTGCACATTTAAAAGGAATTGCAATCCCTAATTTTGAAATTCAATCACTAGTTAGAATCTTACACTTGATAGCTAACCATGAGAAACAACCTGCTTTAGGTAAAATCATAGGATTCCAACAAAAATTATATGCTCTTTGCTTCATTGTCTATGCCCCTGCCCATGAAATTGACTTATAACCCTCCTTAACTATGTAGGAACCTGAGTTTGACTTTACCCATATCAACCTATCAACTCCAACCTTACAATACACAATCTTGCTCTAAAAAATATATTACAATAGCACTTTATGTTCATTATTAATTGCAAGCCCTAAACAATCCTTCCATACAGCTCTACCAGACAATGGATCCACATGATGAATATAATCCCTAACTCTAACACCCCAACTTTCTAACAACAAATTTTCTGCAGTATGAAAGTTATGCAATGAATTCAAGCTTGGATACCCATTCCACGTATCCTTCCAGAAGAATGCATCTTGATCATCATTTACCTCCCAGGTTAAATATGGTAAAATGATTTTTCTACAAGAAACTAAAAAATTCCACATCACAGAACTTGATGGTGGATTTGAGACTGAAAATATTCTCAATGGATTTTCATTGTCTAAATATTTCATTTGCATTATTTTACACCATTTCAAATAAGGCTTAGCATACATACCCCAAATCATTTTTTCACCTAAAGCCATATTTTTTTATGCCATACTTTGAAGACCCACACTGCCTTTTACTTTTTCCAAGCACATCGTTTCTAATGATATTAAAGGAATTTTCTTCTTACAATTGTCCATATTACCAGTCCACAAAATATTCCTGATCAGTTTTTGAATATGAACAATAATAGATTTAGGGGCTTTAAGAACAAACATAAAATATTTTGGAATTGTGGAAAGAACTATCTTGACTAACAATTTTTTTCATGATAAAGACAACCAATGCCCTTTCCATGACATAATTCTAGCTTCAATGCTTTGAATAATTTTATGCCAGTAAGAAACCTTGTTTTGACCTACAAAAAAAGGAATACCAAGATATTTGCATGGGAGTTGAGCTTGTTGTAACCCTAAAATCTTCACAATCTGTTTTTCAACTGCAACTTTTGTGTTAAACACATAAACTTTAAATTTCCCCTCATTAATTATTTTCCTTGATGCTAGACAATATATGTCTATTATTGTTTTAAAATGTTGTGCTTCAAATACCACAGCCTTACCAAAGAGTAAGGTATCATCAACAAACAAAGAATGAGTTGTTATATTTTTGTTAGGAATTGAAATTCCCTAAATGGATCCCTAAAGATGAGCCTTATGAATTGACCTACTCAAAGCCTCTACTAAAATTATGAATAAGAAGGGCGAAAGTGGATCACCTTCATGAACCCCTTGGGTTGATCCAAAAAAAACTACTGGAGAACCATTTAATAAAACTAAAAATTTAACTGATGACAAGCAAGCCATGATCCACTTACACCACTTAACCGAAAAACCAAATTTAAGAAGCGCCTAATGCAAGAAAGCCCAATCAACCCTATCATATGCTTTCTACATATTCAATTTAATGATCATAGAAGAAATTTTATTTGTAGCAACAAAATGAAGTACTTCATGTGCTACAATAGCACCTTCCACTATCTCCCTACTAGGTACAAAACCACCCTACTCTTGTGAATCAATTTTAGAAACAAGAGGGTGTAAACATAGACATATGGCCTTGGTAAAAAATTTATATATAGTGTTACACAATGAAATGGGCCTGAAATCTGAAAAAGAGTGTGGCATTGTAACCTTTGGAATTTAATAGCAATATGTATGACATTAAATTTTCTTAGCATGCCACCAGATTTCTTGGATTCCTCCATTGCATTAAGGATATCTACACCCACAAAGTCCCAACATTTATAAAAAAATATTGTCATGAAACCATATGGGTCTGGTGCCTTATCTAATGGCACAGAAAATACAACTACTTTAACTTCTTTTAATGAAAATGAGGCCAACAATCTCTCATTATCTTTTGGAAGGATTAACTTTGGGATGACCTGAAGAAGATCCTCCCTTTCCCTAGTCACCTAAGCATTATCAACCTTGTTAGTGGATAACAAAGAAGAGAAGAATTTGATGCCTTCCTTTTGAATATCTTCTTCCTTTATTAAACAAACTTTCGTCACTTCTTCATGGCCTTGGGCTTTGGGAGTCATATTAGTCCCCTTGGGTTTTGGGGTTGTCTAGTCCCCGTTAGTTGTTTAATAGTTGTTGGTCAACTGTTTTTGTTGTTCTTTTCCTAGTTCATGTTCTATTTTGAACTAGCATCATTTTGGCCCTGAGAGCTCTCTGTGTGAAGGGTACAACACCCTGTAAATGCTGCTTATCTTAACAAAAACAAACTCCTGCATGAAAATATCATGAATTGAAAAAATTAAATTCTCTGATTTCTTTATTTGAGCATAAATATGAAAGAATTTGGTATTTCTATCTCCATCCTTTAACCACAACTCTCTTGACTTCTACCTCAAATACACTTCCTCTCTCACAAACAATTCCTTTCATTCCTCTTGCAACTTTTTGTGTTCTTCAAATAGCACATTGTTTAAACCATTTGCAATAATTGATTCATTTACCTCGGAAAGACTTTTATAAACCAAATCCTTTTACACAAAAATATTCTTAAAAACTCATTCCATAACTTAATATGTTGTTTCATGTGATCCAACTTCATACTCAACTAATGCATTCTAAAACCCTTGCAGTAAGGTGCACTTAACCAGCATTGCCTTAATAAATTTAGAAATTGAGGATGACAAAACCACATTGCTTCAAATTTGAAAGAAGATTTCCATTTTTTTTTAACCTTCTTTGAACACAAACTTAGAGAGATTGCAAAATGATCTGAAGCATTAAAAGACAAAATATCAGATGATAAATCATATTCAGTTGCAACCTAATTTGGAGAAGTTAGAAATCTATCCAATCTTTTCACAATTTGCAGAAATTTTTTCCTTATATTAGTCCATGTAAAGCTACCATTCAATGGTAGTATGTCCACCAAAGTGTTTCCTTGGATGAGTGATTGAAAATCTTCCAAATCCTTTTTAGGTGGACAAATACCACCTTTTTTCTTTGAAGCTGATACTATTGCATTAAAATCCCCTGTTAAAATAACCTTATCTTGACCCAACTAATCCATAATTTGATTTAGATTATCCTAGAGATTTTTTTTCCCCACTAAGTTATTTGACCCATAAACATTAAGCAACCAAAATGATAAATCATAATGGGAGATCTACATTAGTTGTCAATTACACTCACAAGTAACATTAGAAATACTTACTGTTTTATCATTCCATAAATTAATAAGGCCTCCTAATGCCCCTTGAGATGGTGATTGAAAAGATCTCCAGTTTGACCATTTTTTGCTAAACTTTTCAAAGATTCCACTGATACTTTTTTTTCTTGAAGAACCATTATATCTTCCCTACATATATCCAACTATTACTTTATTTTGGCCCTCTTGTCAGAGGCATTAATGCCTCTGGCATTCCAAGATATGATTTCCATAATACCCTAGGAGAGCAACATGCTCTCCTTGGTCTTTTTTGCTTTTCACTACCCCCAAACTTATGACCATCTAAAGTAGATTGAATTTCTGCTTCAATTTCCTCTTGAAGCTTGACATCTAAATATTTCATACCTCTTTTTTCAAGTGACCTTTTACTAATGGGAGAAGACATCAGAGATTAGGCTATGGAGAGATTATTGGGATGTTCTAGCCCATCTTCTTCAACTAATACCTCTATTGCAATCTCTCATATTAACTGTTCCCCAAAAAATGAAAGAACTTCATCTACAAATAACTCAACCTCCTTATCAGAAGAAAAAGATGAAGAATAGAAATAAGAAGGCTCCTCTATCCTTTGATTAGGTAAAGGAAGTTTAAGATCCCTATCACCATTTCAAATATTTTTGATATGGAACAATGATTATCAACACCAACAGTGAGCAATTCAGCGCATTTATTGATTTGTTGAATGCTAACAATTTGGATCAATGGAACCAGAAGACTTAGAGAATTAGAAAAGGTATTCACTGACAACACCTTTTCCCAACCTTCTGGCAATGAAATAATAAAACTTTTATGCTTTAAAAGATAACTCTTGATTTTTGACAACTTGAGTGCTACCTGATCTAACTTCACTGAAGAAGAAATCTCCAAACTAGTAACCAAACCACCCTTAGAGCACCTTGTTGAAGAAACTTGGCCATTAACAATTGAGAACTGCCCACTCGAAGAACCCCTGAATACAACTTTAGGACTAGATGACTTTGATTGCATTTCCCACCTTTGAACAACATCAGATTCTGAAACTTGTGTAGCAATTGCAACACATGGAGAAGGAACAGATGCCTTAGGAGAAGACAAAATAGTATCTACCAATTCCTCATTAATTTGACACAAACTCGCTGGATGAAAAAGGTAATGGCAAGAAGAAGAAAAAAATTTATGGATCTTCAAATACAACTTCTTGCTCCCACACCCCATTAGAAGACAAAATGCTCAAAGCAGTGGAAAGACGCTTTATTACATCAAAAAGAGCACAAAATCTCACCGAAAATGAAGGATTTTTAAAATTTAATCCAAATCATAATGAACAAATATACCCAATTGATTACCTAGAATTTCAATAAGATAGGTCTCTATATTCAAGCGGTAAAACCTGCAATTAGATCCAAAAAGGCATGAATCTAACTCTAGATTGAATAGGCGAGAAATTAGGGATCCAAGGAGTAGTATATAGACTAGAACCTTCACAGAACCATGACTTAACCCTATGAACTGCATTTCTAGCTTATTATTGGCAAAAGCGACAACAAAGAATCCCTCACGGGCTTGTTTAGATTAAAAAACCTAAGTAGATCCTTCCCATTCGTGAAAAACCCAAGATTGCAAAGAATTCAAAGCAGGAGAGAATTTCCAAAACTTTTAGATAAGTGCTAAACCCTTTAGATCCCTTACTTGGGGCTGAAGCATTTCCTCCTTAAAGGTAACCAGAATAGATCCTTCCAGATTAAATTTACTTTTCAACCTTGGACACCAAACTTTGTTTTGATGCTTTAGGCTAGGAGATTTTTCATCCACCTTCTTTATCTGGAAAGAAGCCTTCTCAATAGATTTACCCTTGTGATCTAGATAACAAGAGTTTTTAAGGGGAATATAATTTGGATATGTAGCAGGATTAGAATACTATTGTAAAACAACAACATTAGACCCCCTATTTGGAATGAAGGGAGCTCCAGCAATGATTGGAATATTATTTGGGAAAGTAGCTGGATGAAAAAGAGGTCTAGAAAGCTACTTTGAAGCAACAACATTAGACCTCAAATTTGGAATGAAAGAAGCCCCATCATTGATTGGAATATCATTTGGGAATGTAGCTGGAGGGCAACCAGAGACCACATCCACCCAAGAACGGTGCGATGCACCTGAGGACTCGTCATGAGATCCAAGATCCGAAGCACAAATATCTAAAACAGGCTATGAAACCCTACTCAATGCTTTCTTAGCACGGGAAAAGGGTCGGCCCCATTGACCTGAAACACCACCTCTGTGATTACCTTGATGATCTCTAAGCCCTTAAAACCATAAAAAAATTTGATTTTCCCAAAAAAAAATCATTTCCTGGTACGCGGCATGTTGATCTGTAACAGGAAGCATCTGAAGCATGCGAAAATGGGTGCCTTCCTGCTCGAAAGCCACCATGGAAGCCCAAAAAATATCTAGAACAAGTCAATATTTTTGAAAAACTTTCGTTGGAGATGAATGGCGAGATCCGATTTGTGCGGTGCTCCACTTCCAACATTCTTTCTTTACCAATTTGCCAAAAATGAGCCAAACAATTAATTAATTAAATTAGTTAATTAAATCTATGATATGGATTGTGGAAACTTACTATCATTAATTAAATTAGTTAATTAATATTAATTGAAAATGATGATGAAAAGTATGATGAATAGATGAAATGTGTGAATCATTTTTACATGTCTACACCAACTGATTTTTATAATGGTTAGAAACATATATTTAATAATATTAAATTTAACTAGAATAATATTCTAAAAAAATAATTACATAAAACATAAAATGTCAACACCCAACAAATATATAATACCATGTACACCATAACAAAACATTCATCTTAAAGATTTTTTTATAGCTAATTTAATTTTAAATTTTAATATAAAAACTAATTATTTTAGAGTTTATCTTCAGTCTCAAATCCTTTATGAATAATTGTGAATAATATCTTCAGTCTGAAATCCTTTATGAATAATTGTGAATAATTTTAAAATACCAATGGTCCCGGTTAGCAATAATTTATCCTCACTCGGGAAAGGAATACACTGTTTACAACTTGAATTCTCTCCCATCACTGAAATCATCCGTCTTCAGTTTTTGGCTTGCGAATGATGGGCTCTGTCAACTCAAACAACTTTTGTCAGCCAAATCTTCTGCTGAAAGCGCTGCTGATTTGTCACGAAATTTTTGCTTGCCCTTTGAAAACCATCCATCTTTAAAAGAACCATCCTTTGATTTATATTGGTTGTATGAATAGTGCGCCTCAAATTTCCCTGTCACATCATTGTGCAGATCCCTCGCAATCATACTGATTCGAAATTTACAGTAGAATGATTTGTTATCTGTCTGATAGCAAAAGCTCTTTGGGTGGAAGTTACTAGGTGATCCTCAGATGTTGAAAAGTTTCTGCAATTAGTATGGCTGACGAGTCAAGATAGTTATGCTTCAGCTATCTCAAATGGTATGGTACTACATTTTTCTCAGAACGTCAGAGCTACGCTGCATTAAATGAATGAAATTGATGAATAAAGATGTTACAGAGGTTATATCTAGTACAGATTTGATTCTGAAACAAATCTCCTGTTGCAGACAACTGTTGAGTCATCGTCAAACAAGTTTTAGTCATTTAAGGATAAAAGCTTCAAAATATCAGATGAATGCCTCCAAAAACTCAACTGAATGGTGACATTCTATTTCCATTTACATTTTAAGTGAGTATCAACTTGTAGGGTCTTTATCAGAATTTTGTCCGCCACACCTGCATATTTCATCGGATTCCTCCGAGAGATTCATAAGTAAGCAAAATGAAAATATAAGATTGAAGTTCTTCACAAAGTAATACTTTTGTAGAGATAATCAGTGTGATAGCATTGAATCGATCTGCTGAACTGGTTGGCCGCTGCAATGGAGAGTGGACTGGAACTAACAAAAAAAGGTATTCTTTTCCTTATTTCACCCTGTTAATTTGTATGCTCATTTGCAAAAAGCTTGACAGTATTTTTCCTCCCCTTCTAAGATGGTTAATATATTTGAATCACGGTTCTTAATTGTTTCACAGTTTTTTTATTAACATTTTGGATCACATTCATCAATCTATCAATTTGTATGCTCATTTGCAAAAAGCTTGACAGTATTTTTCCTCCCCTTCTAAGATAGTTAATATATTTGAATCACGGTTCTTAATTGTTTCACAGTTTTTTTATTAACGTTTTGGATCACATTCATCAATCTATCATCAAAACGATAGAATGCTGAAATGAAATCTTGAATCACGTTTCAAATTATTTCTAAATTACATTGTATGATAGTTTTTTTGTCAATATTTTAAATCACACTTCCTGATCTAAAGATTATGTCTAAAATTATTTTAGTTTTTTATTGTTGGAATTAATCCCAACTACTCACGTACTCTTTGCTCTGCAGTGATGAAAAATATCTCTTCTACTTCCTGCACACGCCACCATTCTGTCTTCTCATTCTCTCTATTTCAAGACAATTCTGCTTATGAATTAAATATATAAATCTGTCCTCAGATTTTATCTATGCTGAAAGACTTAGAATTTAATTGTAATTAATTGTTTTTGTGTGCCTCGTTTTTGCTCTGCTTATACGTATACTTCAAGGAGCCTTTTGTTTATGAGTGGTATGTGTTGAAAAGTTAGCAGTTAATATATTGCTGTAGCAACAACTCTGCTAACTGTGGGTAATCTTTCGTATGGAGATTTATGAGTGCTCTGCTGTAGCAGTAGCTTGAAGAAGCAACCAAAAAAATAAGGGATGTTTATCATGTTATATTCTGAATATATGAAAAGGGCAGTAGCTCTGTTTCATGACCTGTGAAAAGAAAGAAGTTTGTAGTTTTTAAAATGGTTGCAATATAAATAATTTTCTGTTTATCCTCTATTTCATCTTTGAGTTTTTATTCTCTATTTTGGATTTTTCTTGTATTACTCTGCCTCTTCCTTTCATTTATCAACATTTCATATCATACCTCATGACCCATCATCATAATGATAGACAAAAGATTGAAATATATAATTTTGTTGCAGACAGTGGAGAAATATTCAACTTTTCGAGCTCAAAATATGATGAAAATAAGCAAGTGGATGACCAGAATCCAATTGAAGGAGTGGCCCTGACGGTGCCCATAACTGATGATCCAGAGCTAAACTTTTCGAGTGTGGGTGTTGGGAATTTTAGCGTGCGGGCTCATGTCATTGTTGAATCAATTTGTTGCCTACAGAGAGAATCCCATCAAGATTACAGCAGTGTCTGCTCAGATTGTAGTTCTACCAGTGGGTCGTTTCATGGCGACCACATTACCCAGGAAAAGAATTCGTTTTCCTGGAACAGATTGGCACTTTTCGCTCAATCCAGGGCCCTTTAATATTAACGAGCATGTTCTTATTACCATACTTGCAAGTGTGGGAATCAGTAGAGTTTATGCAATCCACATTCTCACCATTATTAAGGCTTTCTATTGAAGGAAAATGAATCCTGTAGCAGCATGGCTATTGGCATTAACTACACAGGTATAAGGTCTATATCAAAAATTAGATTGTGGATTGAATTGGGAAATACTAGTTTATGATATTTGGGGAGATCATTTTTATCTGATCATGACCAGATGCTGGGCTTTGGATGGGCCGGGTTATTCAGAAAGTTACTGGTGGAGTCTTCTTACATGTGGTGGCCTACAACACTTGTCCAAGTTTCAATCTTTAGGTCGGTTAAAATCTCTTACCTATTAATAAATATTAAATGGTAATTATTTATTATTTCAGGTATAAAATAGTAATCCTATTAAATTATTTAATATATATTAATTAGGTATATTTTTATATTGATTTTTCAGATCACACTTAGCAATCTATTATTAAAAGTTATATCAAACAATGTTGTTTAACATTGTTTTTGAAATCACAAAAGGACTATCCAAACTTGAATTTTAGAATTATCAAGATGAATTTCATTAAAACAACTAACTGCTGCTATATCAACATTGTTTTATTATCCATTGAATTCTCTCATCCACTAACATTGATGGGTTTGTTGTATTGAGATGTTTTAATCTCGGCATTGTTTTTTCAATTATGCTAATAGATGAATAGGTTGTCCTTGTTATTGTTGCATTGAGTGCTTATCTGATGCAAGAAATTTTGGAGGTCATATCTTTTGATTTGAGAGTTCAATTGAGCTCTTCCATGTAATTAGATTAGTAACTTGATAATTTTTAGCAAAATCTTTTTTTTTTTGGGGTAATTTCTCATACTCTGCATGACCTATGAAAGTTGCCAATCATTTGAAACTAATTAAAATGACACTAATTGTCAATTTACTAGTCAGAATTACATGCAACGGTTTGAAATTAAATAAAAGAATTGAAAAATAGCCTTTAAAAAATCATTAAGAGTTTAGACTCCCAGATAAAAAATTATGACCTCCCAAATTCCTCCATCATTAAATTGATGTCTCATAGATGGTATTTAATTTTTGCATTTTTAAAGGTTCATTGTATTGCTTGGGGCATTACATTTCTTTGTAACTGATGAATACCAATCCATATTCCTCTGTATTGGCAATGGTGATGCAAGGCACTTCATGAAGAAGGAAGGAGGCCAAAGTGAGGGATGACAAGGTTTCAGTTCTTCATTATAGTGTTAGCATGCAATTTAGCATATTACATACTACCCAGTTTCTTTTCCCCTTCGATATCCGCTATGTCCATAGCCTGCTGGATATGGAAAAATTCAGTGACAGCACAACAAATAGGGTCAGGATTGTATGGCCTGGGGCTTAGATCCTTCGCATTGGACTGGGCAACAGTTGTAGGATTTTTAAGCAGTCCACTAGCTACACCATGGTTCGCCATAGCCAACACTATGGTTGGTTTCATCGTCATAGTCTACATTATCCTCCCAATCACATACTAGACAAATGTTTATAACACCCAAAAATTCCCATTTATTTCTTCCCACATTTTTTTAGACGATGACCAGCCATACGACACCACAGGGTGTTGAAGAGAGATTTCACATTCGACAAGGATGTCTATAATCAATACAACAATCTCAACTTGAGCAGACTCCTTGCTATCACATATGGTTTAAGCTTTGCAACTCTCTCTGCAACTATCTCCCATGTCCTCTTTTATGGATAGTAAGCATACTTGTTTGACAAAAAGTTTTATTAAAATTTTATGATTTTTACTTTTAAGTGTATGTTGTTTTTAAGTTCAATTGTGTAAGATTTGTTTTGTATCAATGTTTTGGATCACACTTTTTGATCTATGATCAGAATAATAAAGAGTTGGATCACAAATCATACATCATAGTGTTTGGTCGAAACATTGATGCAAAACAAATCTTATACACTTGACCAAGAAATGACATGCATTAATTATTACTGTAATGTCCCTGAAATAATTTAAGTTATTTTAAAGGGAAAATTCATAACGATGTTTTTTAACAACAATCTAAATTTAAAAATAATATTAAATAAATAATAATTAAATATTTAATAATAAATTTAAATTATTAAAAATGTCGTTTAAATTTGAATTTACTCTGGCCGACTTCTCCTGGGAAGGCACAAATAATATTTTGATTTTTCTTTTGCTTGGGTCGACTTCAAACTGAAAAGTATTTATTTTGGAAGGCATTTCATATCTTATCATCACAGAATTGGAATTGATCCTGCCAATTATCGAGGAAGACGTAGTCATTCCTGCATGGCATCTACGTACTCAACGTAGTTCGGAACTGAAGATTTCATGTTAGAATCTCTCTATCCGTCCCTTTCCAAGCACTCATTCATTCAACTTGTGCAGACTCCAGGAATTCGCATCCATTTGAATCCATCAAGCAAGTCATCTATCTCAAGCGGAGTAGTTGGGAGATTTCCGATGGCATGATGGTTGTGTAGTCTCCGACTCTCGCCATCAATAGAAGCAATATCCCCATAAGCTATATGGTCCGGTGATCACTCTCTGCCAACTCACACATGGGTCTGTCTATCTATTGGCACGAGGCTTGGACTTACATTTGATACTATGGATTGGTGTTGACATCAGTGGTAATCTATTCTCATTCATCGAACTCTATATCTGAATCATCATCATCAACGCTCATTCTGCTACGACAATCACTGGGAGTTCTATAATAGATGTGCGGCATCTCCAGAAGCATTGTGACCACCGAACAAGAAAGGAGATGATGAAGTGACATTGTGAGGACAGCAGTAGATTGAAGAAAGATTCAACATTATCTAAGTATCGGATCTGTTGGTAGGAGCGACACCATTCATCATTCATCAAGCTTGGCATATGCGAGTTGTTAAAATCGTATTCACAAAGTTTTAGTTGAAGCTCATCGGAAAGATTGATTTTATTCTAAACTCGATCATATTTATTTCTGTAGCAATCCTCTGTTTAATACACTACAAAATGGTTCATAAATTTGTTGGCGTATGATTATTTTGTTCAATACATGTTTCACTCTATGTTGAATTATTTCGATTGAGTAAATTGTTAAGTGACGCATGGTGTTGTATCTGGCTTCATTACATGATCGTTGTAGAAGAACACTTGTTACAATGCGAGCATCTAAATGAATTAATCTATAACATCTCTATGATCAAATATATCTAGTTTGGCATTTCTCAATTGAAGTTATTTCTATCAGATCTAGTTTTCATTTCTCTAGTAAACTGTAATTGGAGTCTAATCAAATTGTAGTGGAAATCACACCATTTAAAATTATTACATTTCTGGGTAAATTACTATCGGCATTTGAGAGGGCATCTCACAGTAGTATCAAAGCCATAAGGCCTGCTAGCCTGTGGACAAAATCGTATGCCATTGAGTCAGAGAGATATTCGTACCATAGAGAGAGAAAAGAAGAAGTCTGAAGCTGCTCAAGGAATAGGAGGCCGAGGTAAGGAGAAAATGGGGGACAAAGATCAGAATGATAAGTCAAGGACAACTTTATGAAGCAACAAGACCAAACAAATCAGACCTTGTTGCAAGCCATTTAATCTCTTACTACTACAGTCAACAACATTAAATCAGGATCCAGCAATGCTGAAGGAGGCCATCCGAAGTGTTCAGGAGGAGGAGAACAGAGCAGAACTTCAAATGGTCACACTTACAAGCACATTCAGCCAAGGTTTTTGCCTAGAATAGAAGGCCAACAGGAAGGGGAAGAGCAGCACAGCTATGCAAGTATTGTGCGTGAGTATCTGGATTTGGATGTTGATGCTCAAGCTTCCATCTCTTTCGATTAGTTTTACAGTGCTAGACGAAGTGATGAGAGACAACAATGTGGAAACAAAGATCTCTAGCACAAGATCAGCAAACTTTCACTTCCGACATTCGATGGTTTAGGAAAGATGACTACACAATCATGGATCCAAAAATTGGACATATATTTTTCTCTCAACCCCATGACTGAAGAAGAGGCTATCAAATTTTCTATTTTACACTTGGAAGATCTCACTCATGAATGGTGGCACCATGGCATTGTGACATAAGGGTTTGATCAGGTATCATCATGTGCATATCTCACGTAGAAATTGGTGGAGAGGTTTGATAGAAAAGACCTGGAAGCATACTTCCAAGAACTAACCAGATTGAAGCAAGCAGGCACCATGGATGAATATGTTTCAGAATTTCAAAGACCTGCGGTGATGGTGTCCAATGTATTAGACAAGAGGCTCACATTCTTCTTCATCGAAGGCTTATCAGATTCTTTTCGTGGCTTGGTGAGGGCTTTGGAGCCAACAACGTTAGAAGATTCCATTTGGAAAGCTTTGAGTCTTGAAGATTCCACCAAGAAAGGAAAGACCGTGATCAAGAATGGGTCAGCAAAATAGCCAAAGATCACTCAACCACCAAAACGACCACCACAATCCCCTGAGATGTCCAAAAATGAGCTTCGAAAAAGGGGATTGTGCTATTATTGTAAGGGACCTTGGGTTGATGGTCATAGGTGTAAGGGAAGAGGAAAATTTCATTATATTGAGGTAGTCCCTGACGACGATACTGAAGAAGGAGAAGACAAATTCCTCTTTGATGAGGAGGTGCATGTAGAAGCATTGGGGGAAGGTGCCCTCGCATCACTTTGGAGAGCACTAAAGTATCATTCTCTTCACATTGGAGGGGACCTATATGGATAGAAGGTTTAACAATACTAATCGATAGCAAAGCCACCCACAATTTCATCGATGAGAAGCTAGTAGCTAAGTTAAGTTTAAGGGTAGAGTATTTCGAAGGATTTGATGTGGCAGTTACATATGGGTACACTATTTTGTGCAATTTTCGGATTCGACAGATGGAGTTGACCATAGGGGATCACAAGATGCAAGATGACTTTTACATAATCAGCATTGGTGGGACAGAGGTAGTCTTGGGAGTACAATGGTTGCACTCACTTGGAGAGTACACAACAAATTATCAGACTCTGGAGTTGAAGTTCAAAGCAGATGGAAGAGAAGTCATTCTCTAAGGATTGCCCAAGGAGGGGCCTAAGAACATTTCAAAGGAATCGAAGGTAGGAACGAGGGCATGCAAGGATTCAACTCTGAAGTTGCTTGAGGGCAAGCAACACTCCAGCGGGGAGGACTGTAATGTCCCCAAAATAACTTAAGTTATTTTGGAGGGAAAATTCATAATGGTGTTTTTTAACACAAATTTGAATTTAAAAATAATATTAAATAAATAATAATTAAATATTTAATTATAAATTTAAATTATTAAAAATAACATTTAAATTTGAATTTATTCTGGCCAACTTCTCTTGGGAAGGCGTAAATAAAAATTTTATTTTTCTTTTGCTTGGGTTGACTTCAAACTGAAAAGTATTTATTTTGGAAGGCGTTTCATATCTTATCATCACGGAACTAGAATTGATCCTTGCCAATTATTGAGGAAGACGCAGTCGTTCCTGTGTGGCGTCTAAGTACTCAACATAGTTGGGAAATGGAGATTTCATGTTAGCATCTCTTTATCTATCTCTTTCTAGGCACTCATTCATTCGACTTGTGCAGACTCCAGAAATTTGCATCCATCTGACTCCATCAAGCAGGTCATCTATCTCAAGCGGAGTAGTCGAGAGATTTCCAATGGCATGATGGTTGTGTAGTCTCTGACTCTCGCCATCAATAGAAGCGATATCCCCATAAGCTATATGGTCCGGCAATCATTCTCTACCAACTCACACATGGGTCCGTCTATCTATTGGCATGGGGCTTGAACTTAAATTTGATACTATGGATCGGTGTCGACATCGGTGGTAATCTATTCTCATTCATCAAACTCCATACCCAAGTCATCATTGTCGGCACTCATTCCACTACGACAATCATTGGGAGTTCTAGATAATAGATGTGTGGAATCTCCAAAAGTATTGTGACCATCGAACAAGAAAGGAGATGATGAAGTGATAGTGTAAGGACAATGGTAGATTGAAGAAAGAGTCGACATTACCTATGTATCGGCTCTATTGGTAGGAGTTATGCCATTCATCATTCATCGGGCTTGGCATATGCGGGTTGTTAAAATGGTATTCACAAAGTTTTAGTTGAAGCTCATCGGAAAGATTGATTTTATTTTGAACTTGATCATATTTATTTCTATAGAAATCCTCTGTTTAATTCACTACATAACGGTTCACAAATCTGTTGGCGTATGATTATTTTGTTCAGTACATGTTTCACTCTATGTTGAATTATTTCGGTTCAGTAAATTGTTAAGTGACGGGGTATGTGCGGGATCATGATGGGCCAAAAAGTGGCAATATGATGGGTATGTGGCTGACGACTATTTTTTTACCCAAAATTGATGAAATAAAAAAAGTTTTTAAAGGAGATTCTCAGCTTTCCACCGATATAAATTATGCTTTACTTTGAATTTAATAAGTAATTATTATTCATTTTCTATTCAAATTATGACTAAAGTCCTAATTTGATAGGCTGATTGAAAAACATCTATAGCTTTCAAACGGTATCAGATTTTTTGAATCCAAAACATGTGTCACATTCTATGATTTTCATACTATAAAATTAAAAAAAGAAAAATTGAATTTCATAAAGTTTTGACTAAGTTAAGGTGGTCAAACATATGTGTTTTTATATTTTTTTAAAAAGTGTAATAAAAAATTCATAATTAATTATTTACTTGGAAAAATATTTCAAAAAATTATGCATCACATTGGGACATGAGTCATGTACTTATATCTAAAATATTATAAAAATATATTATCATTTTATTGTGGTTAGGGTGGTCAAACAGACACCTACTTCTTATTTTTTTCCTTAAAATTTAAGTACCATTGCATTGAAATTTTAAACTTTTACCAAATAGATTTTTTGTTTTTTAAACAAACTTAGTAGTTTAGAAACTACATTCAATTTGCTACACATTCTATTCTTACATATTTTTGAAATAATATAGATAACTTATTCAAATTTTTACATCAAGTTGTCTAACTCTAATTTTGCTAAATTTTTTGCCACTTAAAGGCATGTTTTTTCAATGATGATCCTACACATAGCCAACGCATGGTGTTGTATGTGGCTTCATTACATAATCCTTGTAGAAGAACACGTGTTACAGTGTGAGCATCTAAATGAATTAATCTATGATATCTCTGTGGTCAAATATATCTGGTTTGGCATTTCTAAATTGAAGGTATTTCTATCAAATATGGTTTTCATTTCTTTGTTAAACTGTAATTGGAGTCTAATCGGATTGTAGTGGAAATCGCACCATTTAAAATTATTACATTTCTGGGTAAATTGCTATCGACATTTGAGAGGGCATCTCATAATGTCCTTGAAATAACTTAAGTTATTTTGGAGGGGAAATTCATAACGGTGTTTTTTAACACCAATCTAAATTTAAAAATAATATTAAATAAATAAGCTATATGATCAGGCGATCATTCTCTACCAACTCACACATGGGTCCGTCTATCTATTGGCACGGGGCTTGGACTTACATTTGATATTGTGGATCGGTGTCAACATCGGTGGTAATCTATTCTCATTCATTGAACTCTATACCTGAATCATCATCATCGGCGCTCATTCCGTTGCGACAATCATCAGGAGTTCTATAATAGATGTGTGGCATCTCCAGAAGCATTGTGACCACTGAACAAGAAAGGAGATGTTGAAGTGACAGTGTGAGGATGGCGGTAGATTGAAGAAAGAGTCAACATTATCTAAGTATCAGGTCTGTTGGTAGGAGTGACACCATTCATCATTCATCGGGCTTGGCATACGCGGGTTGTTAAAATGGTATTCACAAAGTTTTAGTTGAAGCTCATTGGAAAGATTGATTTTATTCTGAACTCGAGCATATTTATTTATGTAGCAATCCTCTGCTTAATACACTGCATAACAGTTCATAAATTTGTTGGCGTATGATTATTCTGTTCAGTACATGTTTCACTCTATGTTGAATTATTTTGGTTCAGTAAATTGTTAAGTGATGCATGGTGTTGTATCTAGCTTCATTACATGATCGTTGTACAAGAAAACTTGTTACCGTGCGAGCATCTAAATGAATTAATCTACGATATCTTTGTGATCAAATATATTTGGTTTGGCATTTCTCAATTGAAGGTGTTTCTATCAAATCTGGTTTTCATTTCTCTGGTAAACTGTAATTGGAGTCTCATCGGATTGTAGTGGAAATCGCACCATTTAAAATTATTACATTTCTAGGTAAATTGCTATCGGCATTTGAGAGGGAATCTCACAATTATAGACTATGGAAATCGGATGTCTTTTAACGTCTTTTGTAAATTTTTGGTTTAAAGATCACACTCTGATTTTCATAGGTAGCTCAACTAAAATCACACTAATAAGCAACCTCTACTGAAAAACTAGTGTAATTTCAAATTTATCCCTAAATAAATCAAAACTTAAAATATGCTATTTAAACTTATTTTTTTATATAACATTTGTTGAATTTTTTTGGATATTCTATTGCAATTGCTAGGAATTGATAATTTTTGAGGTTGGTGTGAAAAAAATCCTTATGCAGGAGCATTTGGCAGCAGTCTAAAGCAACAATGCCAGAAAGACAAATTGATGTGCACACCAGATTAATGGAGAAAAATTACAAGTTCGTTCCACAGTATCGGTTTCTCATTTTGTTAGTATTGACCATGGCATTAACATTAGGAGCTTGTGAGGGTTACAACAATAATCTGCAATTAAGATATTGGGGATTTTTTCTTGCTTGTTGGATTGCTTTTGTATTCACCCTACTTATTGGAATCATTCAAGCTACTACCAATCAGGTATCAGTATGAAATTAAATTTTACTCTCAAATGGTTAGATTTAAATAGCACATTTTATAGGTCAATTTGTATTTAAAATTGCATTAACAGGTGGGTTTTATTGAAGAAGCAAGTGCAATTTTAGATAAACCACATATGCCAATTGGATCTATTTAAATAATAAAGCTTATAAAAATTAAATTTTTTTGGATGGTCCAAAAAATTAAGCATTATCAAATGGAAAAATTTATTTAGATATATACACTTGTTTTGTACATGAACCACATGAAAGAATGCATTAACACTAGCCTTCCAAAAAAACTCTTGAAGCCATTAGTCTTGGTGAACTCACAGTTAGCGAATCAGTTGTTATTGCTAACCCCTATAGCATGTTAAGTACTTCAACTATATCATCGAGGTAGTATTTTTCCTTGCTTGGTTTTTGCCCAACAGTGCAAGCAAAGACCTCCCTCTTTGATGTTTTAGGAAAAGATGTCATTACACTGTCAATAATCTCAAACATGTCTTCATCTAAACGATTATCTCCAATACACTACAAAATCAGGAGGACTCCCCTAGCTAGCCATTGATGTTAAAATTTTCTCGACTACAACACCTTTTCTCACTCCTTGTGGCTTAACTTCCACAATTTGTTGTCCACTCTTAACGACAACTGGTTCATTTGCAAGAACACTCTCAAGATGATCCAATAATTCCTTTGCTTGCCAAGAACCAAAATCTAGATCTGCATCCTGGAAATTCCATACAACTGCACTTTCTTTCTCCTCTACAAAGGAACCATCTGTATTTTTTGTGTATAAACTTGAAAATGGGTCCCACAACTATTGTCCATCCAAAATCCATGAATTGCACACAAGTTTCCCATTCTTCCTCCATCTACCACCTAAAGAAATACCCATGCTCTGCAGCAATACCAAGCTTTTTACATGGTGAGAACCATTCAATCATAGTTTGACATCCCTGACCACTTACAATAAAGACCACATTCGTAAGATCATTGTAGACGGTATTTAAGATTGTCAAGACTTCAGGGCTTGGAGTCTTGATAATTGATGTTTGAGGCATAATAGTACCATCTTAATCTAAAAGAATTGCTCACCTATTACTCTTTTTGTAAGCCCAGACAATATGCTCAGTAGCAAGCTTACAAAAATTATGATCAAGACTGACGAATCTGAATCTCAATCCAAACCCTAGCCCATAGCATCTTTTAATTGAGTTCTCTTTGTTGATTCTTTGCAAGTCTCCTATACACCTCTAAGCCCAAAATGCTACATCATGAGTGCTAACATATCTAAAATATTTTTTATGTCTTATTATCTTCTCAACATCTGGCATTGTAATGTCAGCATTCATGGCTTCTGCTATAGCTTTAATATTCCATAGATTTACACAAATAGCTCCACTTAAAGAGGGTGAACAACCAATGAATTCCAACACTATGAGCATACTTCTTTTGGGAGTATCAGATGGCAATCCAAAGTTGGTATCCAATTTTGATGTGCATTGCCGACAAACAATGTATTCATAAGGAATAAGATTCATACCATCTCGAACTACCGCTACAACACAAAATTCAACAATAGTGTAAAATGCAATCCTTTCATATAAAGGAATGTATCTCTCCACTAGTTCAACAGGATGATACCCATATTTCCCAAAGATTTCATTTATCCTTCGAGCAATGAGCAATGTCTCTGTCTATACCTCAGTAACTTCCTTACCTCATCCACGTGCAGTATTGAGAATTTGCACCAAAACTACTTTACCAACTAAACCTTCATGCTCCTTCAGAAGTTGTTCCATTGCCAAAATCTTCAAGCTAATTCCCTTAAAAATATCCACATCGTCAACCCCAAGCAGCACAGTTTTGCCATCATATTTTTCTTTCAGCTCACCTATATGCCACTCTATATCAACAAGTTTCAAAACAACTTCAAGCTGACTCATGTGTATTCCCAAAAGCACTAAAACTTCCACTTGACCCAAGCACTAAAAACTACATTAGCCAAAGATTCTAATAACTTTGTTTCTTGAAGCATCACCACATTTGATTGTAATGACTCAATTTGATGCTTAATCAAGCGTCACTTGTTAGGGCAGTCAAGCCCCTAACATTCCATGAAAGGATCCTCATGCTTTCTAAAGAGAGAGATCCTCTCTCCTCTTCTTCAAGGTGTTCTCCAAGTTATTGATATCCCTAGCAACCTCCCTAGGATAAGACTTAGCACCATTGACAGAGGGACACACATCATTAAAGAGGACCCTTTTACTTGATGACCTTAATGTTCTCTCCAAAGTCGACTAAATACCTGCATCAATTTCTACTTGAGTTTTCATACTATTAGGCTTTCTTCCCCTAGTCTTTTTTGGTGAAGCAGACTTGGGCTTCACTGCCTCAGATTGGGAGATGGGTAAGGAGGATGGAACGAGTTCAACATCCTCCTCACAAGCAACTTCCTCTACAATCTCATAATTTATTAAATCAGTTTCTGACTTTTCTATAATCTCATTCACCATTCCTATCAGGGGTGCTTCAGACACTTCTTGAATTGGAGAGGGAACATTAATGGCTTTTCGAGGAGGTGTGGAATCCTCTAGAGGAGGCATCTCCTGGTCCTGAGAGACTTCCATATTGTGTGGCACGAGGGAAAGCCTTGGAGTGGGAGTAGGAGAAGACAAAACGCTCCAAAAACCAAATTTGAACCCTTGTTAGACTCTTTTTGTTCGGCCTAGGGGGAGGACCTGCAAGCCTTCCCCAGACCTCTATGAAGGAAAACCATATTACAACCCGCCTCAATATCCCTCTTGCAAATCAGATCTTCCCTAAATGAGAGGATTTGATTCCTAATCCCAAATTTTGATAAAATATAGATCTTTGTGGGAATCAATTTAGGGTCTCTCAAAAACACCCAAATTGAGGCAATCGGGCAACCCCAATCCAGGAAGCAATCTGCACAGATAAACTCCCCCAAAGCATTACCCATTTCCCTCAAGGCAATTTCATCAAAAAATTCAAAAGGCAAGTTGGGCAATGTAAAACAGACAAGTTTTTTAACAACCAGGAAAACCCCCTCTGAAAATTTTGGTTCCCAATTATGTAGAGCCAGGAAGGATTTTCCTACCCAATAATGGCCCTATTTAAGAATTTTTTCCATTCATCTCACCATTGTCAAACAGAATTAAAAAAGAATCACTCGAAAAAAAATAGAAATCAGTTGAATCACACCAATTTGAGATAGCCCATTCATTGATTTGATGAAGTGACAATTTTTCTCCCCAAACTTGACCCACTAAATCATTTTCCTCTAGATATGAGAAATGTTTAATAAGCTGAGCTTTGGTAAAGCTTACCTTTAGGGTGGGATTAGCCCATGATTCCTTCTCCCCATCTCTAATTTGATTTGCCGAAGCAGGTTTAGTCGCAGCCTTCTCCACCGACTTCTTACCCTGCGAAGGACCACCATTAACATTCTGGGAGCCGTGCTTATTACCATGATCTTCCCATCTCCAAGCGCCAAGAGAACGCCTAGTCGGGTACTTGTTTTAAAGCCAGTAGCTCTCCCTTCCCTTCTAAAAGACAACTTATTTCTCACCAAAAAATGTTGCCGCTGATTCCCCGGCGAAGCATTGAAATTTGGCTTCTGATACCCCTAATTTGCAGATCTTTGAAAACCCTGGCCTATAGGTCGACGTGATGGGAGGTGATTTGAGTCTACCATCAAAACTTGGCTGCCGCCTTGGAGGAAATGTAGGATTAGGGCTTCTGCGAAACCTAGCACTTTGAAACCTTTTCTCAAATTGGGGATTACGGTTTCGCCGGTCACCTCTTCCACGAAAGGTTTCAAAGTCATTCCTCCTCTTATTGTTAACCACCATTGTCTAGCCTTCCTCGCCACGTGGATCTAACACTCTCTAACCAGTCTGCATAAGTGGCCATTCCTCATCCACAATGTCTACCCGTGTCTGCATATTCCTCTGCCGAAATTGTGCCATTTTTCTTGCTACAAAAAAAAATTCTAACCTCCCTCGATCTAACACAATAAGAATTACTATTTTTCCACATTATAGCCCACTGGTCATTAATTGAAAGAGGAGGATATAGCATTCTCATAGGATATAAGTAATATTGATTGACTGTAACATTTGCATTGCTTCCATCCAAGGTATTTGCTATCAATAGCAAGAAAATCCTCCAAAGTTTAGAGTTGCCAGCTTGGTGAATAAAGGATGAAGAAGCATGAGAAATTAATATAGAAACTATGGTTACTTACAGGGCATATCATAGTAAGTGTCACGAATGCTTGGCATATGCCCGTCCTTGGCCACTGCGCCTTCATACTGTCATCAACCAGTTCATTCTAATCAGTATGGAAGCCATGAAAACCAGGAGACAGAGGATAGGAGTGAAATGAATACTTGATAGGCAGATGAACTGGTGCCAAACACGAATCCTGGGGGAAAGCTCTTCCTATTGAAGGAACCGTCCACCACCATCATTGAGATTAACAGTGTTAGTAAGATCCTCACTTTACCTTGAAGTTTCATTTTTGCATAGACAGAGATGAGGCTACCATTGCAGGATGTTCTTTAAAATCAGAGCTTCTTTCCCTCTTCAGTCAATCTGGAAAGCATGGCAACAAGTTGGTCATCTTTAAAAATGGAATAACTCTTCATTACAACATGGATTTAGCTTTTCATTAGCTTCAATATGGTGGAGTAGACTTATTCATTATCATGATCAGCCACTTGTTATCTTTCAAAAACATGCTTATTATTTGTTCAAAAAGGGAATTCATAGATTCAGAAATATTTGGGACTTTGACACTTTTGACTAGGCCTCTTGGCAGTACCTCAAGAAGCATTAGGCTATGGGCTGAGTGATAAATACAAACATTTTTTTTTTTTGCGTAGTCTTTAGTCCCTCTTGACCTTTCTATGAAACTTTCCATTTCTAGGGAATGTAACTTTTTTAAAGATTGGAAGTGGTTGTCATTCAATCCATTCTATTTTTTTCCTTTGAAGAAGGTCTATACTCATATCCTTCCTAGATGGTCTCTTATTCCACGTCTTAATCAGAGGTGGAAATGCAAATTTAGTTTCAAATTTTGGATCAAAATGAGTACTCAAATATGGAATTTAAAAGCAGATTTTGACACGCAAGTGCTGGCTTGGAAAATCTTGCATTGCAAGCTATCTGTTGTGGATAGATTGAAATGTATGATGGCTCAACCAACCAAATGCCCCTATTGTTTATGCATTGAAAATATGAAACACATTTTTTGGGACTACACTTATGTTAAGAGATAATGGACAGCTATTTTTAAAAAAAATTCAGCTATTTTCTATCATGAGTTAAATTGGAAAGAAGTTATCCTTGGTTTTGGTATGCACAACAATGTTATTGTTGACTCCAATAGGCAAGTGGTTGTCAAACACATATGGAAAGACAGATGTTCAACTGTATTTTCTAATAACTTTCATCAAGCAAGTGCAACTTTATGGCTTTACTCTGACATTTTTATATAAGTGGCTTTTTTGTTTTCACAGCTTCGAGTATTATGCAAGAAAAGCACAAAGAACTTGGTGCAACTTCAGCAAATAAAAGATCAAATTTTACAATTTTAATTCGATGACAAGCTTAGCCAAAGTAAAATTGTACAGTATATGAAATGAATGTTTTGGTGCAGCTTTGGATTTGTATGTATAGCTTTGTCAAATAATGCAGTTTTGGGTTTGGGTGTTTTCGTACAACCCTCCTGTCGATGTGTGGAATTTTGTGCGGCTTATGTTTTGTTTGTATAGCTTTGTATTATTGTACAGTTTTGGGTTTAGGCGTCTACATACAGCCCTCCTGTGGTTGTGTGGTATTTATGGGTTGTAAGCTTTTTTCCTTTCAGCTACTTTTGGTAGCTCTTATTCTTTGTAATAATCCACTTGATTCAATATAAAAAAGAATTACTATTTTTATTTAAAAGTTATCTTATAATTTAAAAATATATGTGTCAAATTTTTTTTGGTTTTTATGCATATAAATATAATATAATGTTTTGTGTTTTGTTATTATTATAGAATGATTTTAAACAATGTGAAAGAAAATACAATTATTAATTATAATTTAATAATAGTGAATGGAAATATGGGCCCTCCTCCATGGAAAGAGAATGAATTGAAATGATTTGTGACAATAGTAAAATATATATTTATTTTTATTTAAAATATTGTCTTTTTTTTAATAATTTATATTTTCAAATATATATTTATATTTCTTTTTCATTTTCAAATATAATTTACAATTATTATTATATATAATCTTTATGTAATTTAAGTTATTGTAGTTTTTACTTTTTACTATTTTTTAAAAATATTTATTAATTTTTTTAGATAATTTTTTATTTTTAAAATTTAATTATAAAAATAATTTTCTAAAATAGTCTTAATATAAAATATTAAAAAGATTACCTATAAAATAAAATATGTTAGATTTAAATATTTCTTAGTATAATATTATATATAAATTTTTTATATAAATTATACAATAATAAATAGAATATATAATATAATTTTGACATAGCATATTAATTAAATTATTATATAAATTACATGTTTAATATTTATAATATTTATTATTAGATTTTTTGAAAACTATACTCAAATTATATTTATCATTGCATATTATATGAAACATAAAGCACATTTTTAAATATAATATGCAATCAATATAAAAAATATATAATATATAATCAATATATGTATTACATAATATATTATTTTAAATATGTATTATAAATAACTATAATATATAATATATTATTAATAACTACTTTATAATAGTTAGTAATATATAGTTTTAACACATTTTCTTTAATTATTTAATTTAATTATATATAATATAATAACAAATATAAGTTAAATAACATAAAAAAATGAAAATGTCTATTATAATAAAATGTATTATATATATTATTATTAATAATAATATTATTATATTTAAGTTATGTAGATCTATAAGAAAGATACGAGGAAGAAGTATATATAATTATAATTATAAAATAACTATAATTAGTATATATGTGTTATTTTCTTTATACTTTTATACTTTTATTTTCTTCATACAAGTAAAAGATGGAATGTATGAGGAGGAAGTGGCACATCCAACCTTTTTTTTTATACGGACTTAAATTTTAATAAATAAGAGTTTTCATAAGAGAAATAACTTATAAGAAAGATATTAAAAGATTACTTTTGTCAATATCACAAAAATGGTGGATATTTTTGTGAATGGTTTGCCATTAATGTTTGTGTGATTTAAGGGCATCATGGAGAAGACGAAGCAACCACTCATAGGAGGAAATGGAATATAGAAAACCAAAAAATAGAATGAGAGAGGGGGTGGAAGGTTAGGGGTAGATAGGAGGGAGGGAGGGAGAGTTTCTATTTACCGTAAACAATACAAGACAATAAAACTCAATTGTCTATGCACTACATGGGTCAATAGTTCAAACTATTCAAGAAGCATACAAATCGGTAAAATCAGACTCGATTGTTCCTAGATTTAGGGTATTTTGATTTTATATATCACGTATTTTAGCTTCATCAATAAATTGGCTAGAGGATTTCATATAAATATATGAAACACCTTCATACATAGACTCGAGACTCTTTAACATATTGATCGACATCACTTAGCTCTCTCACTATCAATAAGCATTTTTATATTTATTAGTTAAATCTATCTCCATCTCCATCTCTATCTATATCTATCTCTCTATCTTCCTCTTTATCTCTCTCCCCTATCTCTATCTCCTTACTTCTCCCCTATCTCTAACTCTCCCTCTCTCTCCCTCTCTCCCTATTGCTCCCTCTCTGTATCTCTCTATACTTCTATATTCTCTCTTTATTTGTCTCCCTCCCTCGCTCTCCCTCCCTCTCTATCTATTTATATATCCATTTCCCTATGTATCTCTATCTCCATATCTCTTTCTTACTCGACCACACACACACATCCCTATTTCTCCCTCCCTAACTCTCTTTCATCCTCTCCTCTCTCTCTCTCCCTCTTCTCTCTTCCTCTACCTATCTATATCCCTCTCTCCCCTCTCCCCTCTTTTCTTTCCCCCTCTACATATCTCTCTCCCTTTCTCTCCCTCCCTCTTTATCATCCCCCTCTCTCTATCTATCCCTCCCTCCCTCCCTCGCTCCCTCCCTATCCTCTTGCCTATATCTCCATCTCTACCTCTCTCTCCCTTTCTCTTCCCATATATTTCTATCTCCCTTTGTCTCTTCCTCTTCATATACATATCTATCTCTCTCTCTCTCTCTCTCTCTCTCTCTCTCTCTCTCTCTCTCTCTCTCTCTCTCTCTCTCTCTCTCTCTCTCTCCATCTAACTCTTTGTCTCTTTATTGGGCTCTCCCCCTCTCTATATCTCACTATATCTATATCTCTCTATCACTCTATTAGAACCATCTATTTCTCTCTATCGCTCCCTCTCCCTCTATAATACCTCCATCTCTTCAAGTCTCTATTTCCCTATCTCTCTCTATCTTTTTCACTTCCTCTATCTTCCTCTCTCCCCCTTTATCTCTAGATGTGTCTCCCTCTCTCTATCCATTCACCTCTCCCTCTCTCCCTCCATCTCCCTCTTGTTAGACCTCTATATCTATATCCCTTTGCCTCTCTATCTCTATCTCTCCCTCTTACATCTATCGCATTATCCCTCCATCTCTCTACCCCTATATCTCTCCCTCTCTTTATATATCACTTCCTATCTCCATATTCATCTTTCTATCTCTCCCTCTATATATTTATCTTCCACCTCTATCTCTCTCCTCTCTCTTTATCTCTCCTTCTCCTTTTCTCCATATCCCCCTCCTTCTCTCTCTCTTTCTCTCTCTCTCTCTCTCTTTCTCTCTCTCTCTCTTTCTCTCTCTCTCTCTCTCTCTCTCTCTCTCCCCCCCTCTATCTCTTCCTCTCTCCCTATTGCAAACATAGCATGAGCCTATTAGTGATGGAGCATAATTATCTTCCTGATGTAGGGTAAAAGCACAAAGCTATGTCACACTTTCGGCCAAATAAATAGTTTCGAGCGAAATATTTTCGGCCGGAAAGGTTTCGCCCGACTAGGTTTCGACCGAAACCATGTGGCACATAGGTTTCGGTCGAATAAGTTTCGCCCGAATCCAAAAAAATAAAAATTTTCCTCTTTCCGATTAAAACTGCCTTCGAAATTGGATTTTTTAATGTGCGGGGTTTCTATAGAAAGGGTTTTGGTAGAAACAGTTTCTATAGAAAGGGTTTCGGCCGAAACCCTTTCTATAGAAACTGTTTCTACCGAAACTGTCTATGTGGCATCCTAGTTGGCAGCCAACTCAGCTTTTTTCAGAATTTTCTGAAACTTTCAACTTTAGCTAAGTATTTCTTTAGTCAGAATGATTTTTTTGCAAAAACAAAAAATACCCTTTTGTAGAGCTCGGAGTGGAGAATCCAAATATATAATTTTTTTAATATTTTTATTAGTTTTAATATATTTTATTTTTAAAATAATGCAAGTAGGTTTTCAAAATGAAAAAGGAGTTGATTACAAATTAAAAACAAGATAGTAAAATTTATTAAAAAAATTTAAATCTTATATGGGGCACAAGAGGAGAGAGTCTTCTTCAAAAGGGTATAATTATTTTTTTGAAAATGATTTAAAATTTTGAAAATAGTTGACGGCCCGTGAAAACTGTCAAATTTTGACATGTTTGACTTTAAAACGTTATTACAGGAAAAAATACATCAAAATTTGATTTTATTTTCCATGCACAAGATATTGAAGTTACCTATTTGGAGAAAAAATTAGGAAAATGAAGTTTTTCAATTTGTTTCTTGCGGCCCGTGAAGTCACTCTTTTCTGAAATTTTCAGCATTCCAAAATTTGTCCTTAAATTGATAAAAACATAATGAAATTAATTCTTTTTAAAATTTTAAAAATTACAACAAAAAACTTCATCAAAAGTTCTACATTTCATTAGTTTACACCATTTTGAAATTCAAAACATAAAGACCACTTTTATGTGGTCGAAGTTCAAAAAAAAATTTGCTGTTGGCCGATTCCTTTATAAAGTGTGACACAGGTTTGTGCTTTTACCCAGAGGTTTTGTTCCAGTCGTGTCTAGATCCATGCAAGTGGACGCATTATTTAATTTAAGCCATCACTTCTCTAGATTGATATATTTGTTGCACAAACAACAACATTTCCTAAATGGCCTACCAAATGACCTCATGTATTGCACAAACATATGAAAAAATAAAAATAAAATCGTAATAAACCTTCCACAGCTCTTCAGTGTACCCATTGCACACCAAGGTGCAATTGAGCTAGTAAATAATTATACCATAATAAAGACCCTTATTTGCTCCCTTTTCTCTTTGATATTAGCTTGTGTATGTGCATAAAATTGGTCATGTCTAATTAATCCTAACATTTAATTAAATATTTATTATTTAATTAATTTCTCTAAAGTCTTCTACATGTAATTAAATTTAATTAATTTAATTATATTTTTCATTCATTTTATTCTCCCGCTATAATTGAATAAATTTATTTTATTTGATTATTTCACATATCTACTTGATTAATTAAATAAATACATTTTTATTTATTTAAATTAATTATCATCTTTTGAATTTAATTAAATATTTTTAATTAAATTTATATATTTCTTTTCTTCTATTAAAAACTTCTGCTAATTAATTAAATATTTTTATTTAATTAATTTCATATGCATGTCATTTCTTCAAATTTAATTAAATATTTTATTTAATTAAAAGATCTTCTATTTTCTTCAAATCATAATTAAATATTTTATTTAATTATGAAATCTTCTGATGTCCTCAAAATCTTAATTAAATATTTATTGAATTAAGAAAAATCAACATGCACCCATAAATAAATAAATGAATTGGATAATTCATTATTTATCTTCTCAATATCTTTCCATTATCTTCTAAAAAGATGATTTTTTATCATCTCATCTTATCTCTTCCACGAAAATGGAAAAATCCTGCTTTATTCGTTTTCTTCTATTTTTCTCTCTAGTTGCATCCATATTCGATCGTTCAATCTGTCAGGAATTATCACAGCCATTGATCAACTCAGCCAATCAAAATCCTCGAAAAACTATATAAATACATGTGTGAATCTAAACATTGGTTACACAGACACACACATGCAATTACGCTTACGCATTTGCATATTTAGCATTTCATCAATAATCATATCTTAGCAATAATCTTGCATCTTAGTATAGTATGCATTTTCATTTAAATCTCATTCTCTTGTAATCCATTTCATTGAGCTTGGCACACAAAATCTAAGAGCAACTTGAATCAACGAAACACTGGAGATAGAGAGCAATGAAACAACTTTGAAGACGCTGCCATAAAGAGTTTGTTTATTTTTCTTTCAGTTTCTTTGATATAATGTTTTATTGAATGTGTTTTGAATCCTTTATAACAGGAATATTTTCATACACACATAAAATGGCGCCCACCGTGGGGCCTATGCCCCGATTTTGACCTTTTCTTGTAGAATATTTTGACAGGTTTCCGCATTCTAGAGTTCGGCTTTTAGAAAAATTTGGCGTTTTAGCGCATCCGAGACTTTCTGCAACACATCTAGGAATATTAATGCTTCTAATTTTGAAGGTATTTTAGTGCATCTGGGGACTGTTTCGGCGCTTCTAAGAATTAATTTAGCGCATCTGAGAGATAGAATAGTGCATTTAGTCTCATCATATCTAGAGTTAAATCTACATTTAATTAAAGTAGCGCATTTAAGAATTAAAGTAGCTCATTTGAGAGTTAAATTAGCACATTTAAGGTAGATTTCAAAGCGTTAGCTGCTATCATTTACAGATTTAAATCTACACTCAATTAAAGTAGAGCATCTAAGGACTATTTTAGCACATATAGGATTTTTATGTAGCGCATTTAGGGTCTGTTTCTGCGCATTTGGTGTCTTTTTTTGTGCATCTGAAATCTATTTATGTGCATATACTATTTGTTTCAGCGCATCTGGGTTGTAACAAAAAAACAGGATTCTGAGTCTGGCGCATTCTGCAGACAGAATCTTTTTTGGTTTAAAATGAATCAATCTAGGATAGTCACCACACTTTGATCATGCAGTTAAAAAGAACCCCATGATGTCGGTTGTGAAGCAATATCTTCACTTAGCTTAAATCATTGTCATTTGGTGCATTAAAATGAATCTCTTTACTCTACTTGATTGTGTTTGAAAGTGGTAGGTGACTATGCTCTCACCCTGTGCAAACTAGGTGATCAGAAAGCCAGACCCACTTTATCCCTGTGTAACCCTAATGCAATAACCGAAGTATCCTCTCCCTTTGCACAGTGATGTGATCCTGGGTGTAAGAGAAATGATTATTGCCTCTAGAAATTGGGCCTACCTGGGGATTTCATCACCCCAATGTGACTCAAACCGGCAATGGAGCTAAAGCCAAGCTACCCCCGACCAGTATACAAATGTGAATCTTAAGGGAAAACCTAAGATTACAAGTGCGGATGTGTCATACGGATAGAGAAGTACTCCCATAAACCCTGTTGAGCTTAACCTCTTCAGGCTGGAGTGCCACCTAATTGGTGATTAATCTCTTGCCCCATGTATGGCCACTCGAATGGGGGTCCTAAATTAAACACCATTGTTTAGTAAACCAAAAACCTTCTATTTGCTAGCGTAGCACCGGTCAGTGTGAAGGCATCCACACTTTCGCAGTCTATAGTCGAGGTGATCAATCCGCCATGGGAGTTTCATGGGGGTTGGAAGCTTGGTTGGCCTGAGAAGAGAGTGCATTGTAAGGGGGAGCCCATGTAGCCAAGCTTCTGAATTCACACGCTACCGATATGCGGTTGGGGAAACCCGCGCGGAATCTAGCGGATATTGTCCTAGCTTTACCATAGGATGTGCTTACTTTATCTGTGTTTGGTTACATTCCATTTAATTCAAAGTGTTTTTTGTGTTTTCATTCACATTAATTCAGATAAAGATCATTCGAAATGAACATGAAAAATAGCAACTGAAATCATTCACACATCTGAATTTCTTACATCTTTGGTCTATTAACATTCGGATATTTATCTCATGATTCGAGAGTGGAAATCAACAAAATTTGTCAAGAAATCAATTTCCAATAGGATCAAGAAACCCAAGAAACATCTAGGGTATAAGAAAAAATTGCAAAAAAGAAAAAATTTGTACAAAAGTCAACACATCTTGCTTCATTACGGCAGATTTCTTCATAGATACCAAAACTTTGTTAGGGGATTCACTGACGAGTACGTTGTAGATCCTTTGGATTCTCGAGCTTATTATCAAAGATTAGCTCTATCTCAATGACATAATCTGAACCAACCTCTTGAGTTTGATAACATACCACAACCTTCTATTGAATATCCATCACATCCCAGTCAAATCCTTCAATAATCTTAAAACCTTTCTTCAAAAACAAAGATCAAATCTTAAGAGTGGGCCTTTCAAACAAATTTATGATTATTGATTCAACTTCCCCAATAGGATTCTGACATCCTTCATCATTGGAAGCCACAATCAAAAATTAGGAACATCTTTGATAATATCATAAGATTCTCATCTTATCAGATCAAGATATCATCATTGTCACACTTATCAGAGACTGTGATCTAAGCTTAGAAGAACTTTTCAAAATCATATGCCTATCTCTACAAGATCTCAGTACAATAAATTGAAGGATGAAATCCAACAAGAAGTTCAAACCCAAAACACTTAAGAAGAAGGTGAAAGCAGTAATCCTCTTTACAATATAAGTCGTAATCCACTTTTTAACGACATGGATAACAGAGAAGAAAGTACATTCCACAACTACAAAGACATGAGCAAAAACCACATAGATAGTGATGATGAATGAGATGAAGAAAGTCTTAGAGAGGCTGAGCAAGATCCCAAATTTCACAAAGCCATAGAAAATATCTTGCAACGCGATAAAGAAAAATATTTCCTCTATCTAGCTAACCAAGGAGCTAAATTGCCTCATGACTTTGATACCGAGAATTTAAAGAACAAACCTGAAGAGACACCCCTATCTGATTTTAGTGCTTTGACTCAACAAATTAAGGCACTTCAAGGACAAATTAAATAGTTACAAGGGGGAACCACAACAAAGAAATATACTCTTGAGGACATTTTTCCTTATCCTTTCGATCAAAGTCTCAACATGATTCCATTTCCTAAACATTGTGAAATTCTGAAATTTGATCGTTATAATGGGAAATCAAATCCAATCGATCATGTTAGAGACTTCTGAAACATGACTTTAGAGTTCGTTCATGAGGACACTTACTTGATGCGTTTGTTTCCTAGGAGTCTTGGAGCTCACTCTATGGAATGGCTATCAAAAATCACACCTCTTGTCAAGACATTCGAGGAATTAATCAATCTATTTATATTACAATATTCCTACAATATCCAACACCAAATCACTATGATAGATCTCAGCAAAGTTGCGCAAAAACTTAGCGAACCGTTCATTACTTTTCTTCAGAGATGGAGAAGAATGTTTGCTAGATATCCACGTCCTATTCCTGAAAAGGAAAAGATGGTCACCTTCATTAATAGCTTGAATTCATAAATGAGCTATCATTTGAATTTACATTGTCCTCCCTCTTTTGAGAAATTTATTGAAGATGCTATAACCATTGAAAGTGCTTTGGTCAAAGGAGGAATAATAAAACTTGACAAGGACAAATCTAGCTCATCCAATCATCATAACAATCAGGACAAGTCAACTCGGTTACAAATCAAGGAAATAATCCTCCTCCTCCGAGGAACAATGTTAATCAACATCCTATTCCCAATCAAGGGACTACCAATAATCAAGGTTACCAGGGAACCAACAATAGCAACTCCTTAGGGAATACCTCGAACACAAATCCACAACAATTTTCATTCTTCTCTAGTAGAAGAACTTACACTCTACTAGGTCAATATTTAGAATCTGCATTCAAAGAGTTGATGGCTAAAAATGTCATTACCTTGCCACCTCAACGAAGCTATGAACCCAATGTGAAGCCTCCATCATGGAATGAGGCATACTATTGTGACTATCATCGGTGCAAAGGTCATCGCACAAATAACTGTCAAGCCTTGAAGAATACCATTCAATACTTAATCGAAAATGGCACCATCACAATAGAAGGACATCAACAATCAAATGAAGACCACCAAGAATTTTGCAACCCTTTGCCCAACTATCAAAAAGGTGAGTCTTCTCGAAAAAGTGTGAATCATATTGAGGATCCGATAATTAATCATATCTACACTAACGATGAACGGGTCAATGTTATTAAAGTCAACGAGAAGGTGGAATATAGAGAAGTCAACGCAACAACAAGGGCGCAAGCTAAAGTTGTCTTAAAGGGTGCCTCTTCAAAATCCATTGGGCCTCTACCTCAACATAGGTATGACTTAGTCAATCAACTTCAAAAAACTCCTGCTCATATTTCCATCTTAAAACTCCTGAAGATTTCCCTAGCACACAAGGAAATTCTAGAAAAGGCCCTTGTTGAAACAACTGTATCCACTGATCTAGATGTGGATCAATTTCAAGCCATGGTGGGACACTTGTCCTCACCCACATGTCTCTCATTCTCTGAAAAAGATGACGTTTCCATAACTCATCCCCATAATTCATCATTATACTTAGAAGTCACGGTTCACAAGTTTCGTGTCAGACGAGTTCTAATAGATGGAGGTGTTGATTTGAACATATGTACCATGAATTTGGTTAAGGCTTTAGCGTTTTCTGAGGACTCCATTGATCTCAGAAGAAATATTACTATTAAAGCCTATGATGATGAGGAAAGAGCATCCAAGGGTCTAATAATGCTACCAATCAGAGTGGGACCTATTATCAAAAATACTTTCTGTCAAGTATTAGACCGTGATCTTGCATACAACATCTTGTTAGGTCATCCTTGGATCCACGAAATGCAAGTTGTCCCATCCACATATCATCAATTTCTTAAGTTTCCTTATGATGGACAGGAAATCACGATACCAACTGATAATTCAAATATTCAAACTTGTGCCAATATCAAAGCTAGTCAAGACACTTTGGTTCCTAACAATTGAGAAGCTCGTGCTAGTACTTCTCTCAAGATTGATACACAAATCACTCAGGTAACCAATATTTTTGACAAGAAATTGAAATTCAAGGACCATGGAGTCGGGGAGTACTCTCTCTATCTTGCTAATTTACCTACATCACCTCGGTCACATGGGCAACCTTCCATCACACAACATCAAATATCAGCAGCATCAACATCAACGCAATGACCAACAAAGCCAAGCACAAAGTTTAATGGATGATTCATCAAAGAAAAATTCTCCATGAAAGATCCTGAGGATAGCGAAATTCTAAACTGGCTCTATAAAGATGAAGATGAAGCAGTTTTTAATGTCAAATTACCAACAGATAGATATGGAAAAGGGTATTCAATCATGTAAAAGATGGGTTATGATAAGGGTCCTATAGGAAAAAGAAAAGGAGTAGTTGAGCCTATTCACCTTCGAGGACTTGTTGCGAAAGAGAAAACCGGATTAGGCTATGATACTAACTCAAAAGAAAGAACATCTAAACAACTGCATGACACTGTCTTCACATTGCAAGAAGGTTCAGATTCAAGAGAAGCATGTTTGGCAATGATTCAGAATTTCATGGATAATAACTTCGACACAGAATCTGTTGAATATGAATGGGACACCATTTACAATGATGAGTTCTGGAGGGACAAAGAGGTTGATGTAATACACAAGTATACCCCAACTCTAATCGAAGGTGAAGGGTCAGGGTCCCAAACACGAGAATCTGAATTACAAAGTCACTATGATTCTAGTGATACTGAATCAGATTTAAACCAACAAGATTATCATGAGAACAGTATCATCATTGATCCACCTCACACCTCAGATCCTACGGTCAACTCCGTTATGACCATAACCATAGCAGATTTCACACAACCCGACAACCCGCTATCTTTGATCCATCTTGAGCTCATTGATTGGGATTCATTTGAACCTATTGATATACCTATGTTTCTAAGTGATGAATCTATCGTAAACTTCCTTTCCGCAGATGATGCAAATGATTGTTCCACTAGCGATCTTCGGCATAGAGTCTTTAATCAGGAGAGTGTCAAGTCTCCTAGTTGCAAAAGTAAAAATAAAAAAGAAAGATCTAATGGTGAAAACCAGAATCTAGCAGTATTAGATCAAACAAAAGATAAAATAAAGAGCGTATCGGATGGTGAAAACCTTTTTAAGGCACCAGACGATGGGAATCTTGACACTCTCCTGGAGCACTACCATGAGCGATCACCTATTTTGATTGAGCCTACCAATGTTGTCAATCTTGAAACTTCAGACAAACCAAGGATTTTATAGTTAGTTGCATCAATGACAGAGAAAGCAATACCATAATTCATGGAATTTCTAAGAGAAAATCAAGTTAACTTTGCTTGGTCTTATGCGGATATGCCAAGTCTTGATCCTAATTCTTATCATGCATCACTTGTCTATTAAACCAAGGGTTAATCCTGTGAAACAAAAACTCAGAAAGATGCACCCCCATGTGGCATTATTGGTTAAGGAAGAACTGAGAAAACTCCTTGATGTGGGCTTCATAACATCAATCGACTACGCATAATGAATCTCCAACACTGTTCCTGTATCCAAGCCAGATAAAAGTGTCAGAGTGTGCACAAATTTCAGATATCTTAATAAAGCATGTCCTAAGGATGACTTCCCACTTCCAAACATCGACACTATAGTTGATCTAATAGCTGGTCATGCTATGTATTCATTAATGGATGGTTTTTCTAGTTACAACCAAATCAAGATTGCACCCGAAGACCAAGAGAAAACAGCTTTCACATGTCCATGGGGAACTTACTGTTGGAACGTCATGCCTTTCGGTCTAAAGAATGTTGGGGCTACTTATCAAAGATCCATGACTATAATCTTTCATGACATGATGCACACATTTATGGAAGATTATGTAGATGACATATTGGCTAAGTCATACACCAAAGAAGGACATCTAGAAATATTTTCCAAAATATTTGCAAGATTGGAGAGATTCAAAGTTCACCTCAATCCCAAGAAATGTGTTTTTGGGGTCACATCTGGAAAACTCTTAGGATACATAGTATCAAGAAAAGGAATTGAAGTGGATCCTGCCAAAGTATAGGCAATCATGGAAATTCCTCCCCCAAGGAACATCAGTCAATTGAGATCATTACAGGGACAACTTCAATCTATACAAAGGTTCATTGCACAATTGGCCGACAAAAGTCTACCTTTCACACATCTACTGCATAAGAATTTTCCTTTCAAGTGGGATAACAAGTGTGAATTGGCTTTTCAACAAATCAAACAGTACTTAATGACTCCACCAGTTCTAGTACCACCAAATCCAGACAAACCACTGATCTTATATACTATCGCAACAGAGACATCCTTGGGTGCATTGCTAGCACAAGAAGACCATACAGGGAAAGAACATGCAATTTATTACATCAGCAGAACGCTAACAAGTAATGAACTCAACTACACTACCATCGAGAAGGCTTGTCTAGTAGTAGTCTTTGCTTCACATAAATTTCAGCATTACATGTTAACTCACACAATCAATCTTGTTTCAAAGATTGATCTACTCAAGTATCTGTTGAGCAAAGCATCATTGATAGGAAGGTTAGAAAAATGGGTAATGATTCTGAGTGAGTTTGACATCCATTATGTTGATCACAAGGCAATCAAAGGACAAGTTATCGCTGACCAACTAGCTGAGGCACCACTACAAGTAGACTACCCCCTACACATTGAATTTCCAGATGCTGATGTCTTTACTATCGAATCTAAACAACCATGGTCCCTATATTTTGATGGTTCTTTCACTCAGCATGGATCAGGGGAAGGCATACTCTTTGTCACCCCTCAAGGACACACCATTCCTCGATCATATAGGCTGATGTTTCCATGCACCAACAACATAGCCAAATATGAAGTATTAATCACTGGACTTAAAATAGCATTGGAATGGAGGATTACAGAGTTACAAGTATATGGCGACTCACAGTTAGTCATTAATTAGATCAATGACGATTATTAGACCAAAGATGACAAATTGTTGCCATATAAAAATATGGTTGATGATTTCAAGAAGTACTTTATGGATATCAAATTCACACAAATTCCAAAGCTTGATAACAAAGCAGTCGATGCCATGGCTACGATCGCATCATTGTTACAACTCCCAGAAAATCAGGCTCGCTATGAATTTTTGATGGAACAATCATTTACACCTGCTTATGACACCCCTGAAAGCCAAATCATTTGCCACTTGGTGGGATCCGATTCACCTTAGTATGGAAAGACTTATTCCTACCTAAAAGATGACATCTTACCACCTAATTTATCCCGTAACCAAAAACAAAATTTTATCCGCCAATCCTCTCGCTACACTCTTATCACTGACACCCTTTATCACCGTGGTTTTGATGGTACTCTACTTCAATTTCTTGAACGTGATGAATCTGACAAAGCTTTACAAGAAGTTCATGGTGGCATTTGTGGTACTCATTCGAGTGGACTGACCTTATCCAAGAAATTGATTAGAATGGGTTACTACTGGCCTACAATGGAGAGGGAATCATTCACTTTTGTGAAAACGTGCTCAAAATGCCAAATTCATGGGAATCTCATTCATGCTCCTACACAAGAACTTCAACCATTTACGCCAACCTGGAAATTCTCCCAATGGGGGTTAGATCTAGTAGGAAAGATTCATCCTTCCTCATCGAACGAGCATAAGTTCATCATCATAGCCACAGAGTATTTTACCAAGTGGATTGAGGCAGTACCTCTTAATAAAGTTATCGGAAAACAGATATCATCATTCATACTCAACTATATTATTTGTTGATATGGCATTCCCAACTCCATTATTACAGATAATGGACGACCTTTTAAGAATCAAGATGTTGATGAACTTTGTGAGAGATTTCATATTCAACACCTTACTATCCACAAGGGAACAGCCAAGCAGAGGCCTCAAATAAAACTATACTAAAATTTTTAAAGAAGACTGTGAATGATGTTGGGAAAGATTGGCATGTTCAACTCAATCCCGCCTTATGGGCCTACAGAACCAGTGTCTGCACGTCAATAGGAGCAACGCCATTTGCTCTTGTCTATGGAGCAGAGGCTATACTTTCTCTAGAAGTTGAGATCCCCTCACTTAGAGTCTCACTAAAAGGTCTCACAACAGATGATGACTATAGAGTTTCCTGACTGCAATAGCTAGAAATCCTAGATGAAAAGAGATAAAGAGCAGTTGATCATTTGAAAGCATATCAACAAATGATGTCTCGCAGCTATAATCACAGAGTCAAGCCGCGTACCTTTCAGGTTGGTGATCTTGTTCTGAAAGAGAACCCACGCAATCAGCAAGACAGAGAGAAGAAAGGAAAGTTTGAACCGAATTGGCTGGGTCTATATGTGGTCATAGTAGTATACGGTTCAGGAGCATACAAGTTGTCAACGCCAGAAGGGGACCCATTTGACGAACCTATCAATAGCATGCACCTGAAGAAATATTATGTTTAAGTCAGCTATCATCATCCATAAATGTCTTGAAGAAATACAAAAAAAATCAGAAAATATCCTGAAGAAATACAAAAAAATCAAAAAATGTCCTGAAGAAATACAAAAATAGTAGAAAACGTCTTGAAAAAATGGTTACCCCCGTAGAAGTCCTCAGAAAAACAGCATCTCGTGACTAAAACAAAACAAAAGAAATAAAAACAAATGCAATAAAAACAAATAGTGAAAATCTGGCAAACATACGCTATTTGTAGCTCTCCATCTATTAGTTCATGTTTTGCACTTGGCTTCTTAGCCTTCATTTTCTTGCATCTTTCCATCATCTTAGGGCCATACTAGTATCATGCTGTCATCATTTTCCTAGAACGATAATGTCTCACCGTGGCTTGATTATTATACATATTCATTTCGGCGAGTTATGTTAATATTGGGGACAACCGTTGATATACTAGGGGCAACCAACTTTTAGATTTTACCGAAACAGCTAGACAATGAGATCGAATCCAATCATGCAAACAAACAATCAAAACACATGAACAACTATCCAATCATTGATCCAAAGCACAACAATTTTCAGTAGGTACCATATCATGATTCATATCTAGATGATCTATAATCTGAATAATGTTTGGAATAACAATATTTCATTTTGAACAATGGTTGTTTGCTTTTCGATATCATCTCTCTGGAGCACACTCAATGATGTACTGAACTAGAGTGATGAGGAAAGAGAATGATTTTTCTTTGTCTGTTGTCTTGAGATTAGCTATCAATTTGGTGCAAATATGTTGCGAGACATGATTTCCAAAGCAATATCATTGATGACAGTTCCACATTTGCACTAGAAAGTGGTTAACCTTTGTCTGTTTACGCAAGAAATGTCGCTATCTTGGTCTCAATTATAACCTTCGAATGTTTGTGTTTAGTTTGCTATATTTCCTCAAAAAATCATAGAAAGCACTGTGTCATCATCGTGCTAATTTACCCTCTGATGCTTGTACATACTTCCAACACTTTAAAAGGCTCTATGATGATTCAAGAAAGCTAACAAAAGGCTCAACAAATGGTTTGTTTCATTTAGTTGCATTTCATTCTAGATCAGTGTATATGACTGCATAATGGATTCACATCATAGTTTTGAAGGGCTAACAAAAATATCAATGACTGTCATATCTCTTTGGACTACTTGTGGAGGACATTTGGACAAATTCTTCATCATTCCATTATCATTCATTTCATTATCATTTCATCTAGGTCCTATCATTTATCATTTATCATTCATTTGCATATCATCTAGATCCTTTATCATTTCATATCATTCATCTCTTAGGTATATCATATCACTTTCATATTATCATTTCATTATCATTCATGTCATTATCATATCACTTTCATTTTCACATTATCATTCATTTCATTAATCATTTCATATTATTCAAATTCCTCATCATTTCATTATCGTTCATGTCATTATCATATCACTTTCATTTTCACATTATTCAAATTCCTCATCATTTCATTATCGTTCATGCCATTATCATATCACTTTCATTTTCACATTATCATTCATTTCATTATCATATCATTTATCATCTCATTATCATTCATTTCATTATCGTTTATCATTTCAATTTTATCATCTATCATTTCATTTCAATTTTATCATCTATCATCTCATTTCATTTCATTTTCTCTTGTTATCATTTCATTCTCTTTTCAGTTTATCATTCTCTTTTTTCGTATCATCATCATTTACCATCATTTTATCATTATAGAATTATCATCTATCATTTATATCTTTTTATCATTATTATTATCATTTCATTAACATATCATTGCATTATCATTTCTAAACATCTCATTTCCGCTCATTATTAGTTATCATTTTCACTGCATCACGTTGCAATACTTATCATTTATCATTTCATCATACCTTTCATTATTATTAATCACATCCATTCATTATCATTTGCATATCATATCTTTAATCATCTACCATATCATCCTACCATTTTACAAATTCATGATGCATTTCACAAACACAACATTAATTTTTTTTATCATTATTTATTTGCACTTGAAAATTCAAAAAACAAACATTCCATACATACATTTTTATATTGTTTGCCAAACTACATTTTTCATAAAACATATCAAATATCCCATGACATATTCTCATAATCACATCATAGGTCATCCACTTGCATGACATCATTAGTACACATCATCAATTATTCATCATCATAAACACATCGTATCAAATCATCCTGCATATCATGTTAGTCATCGAATCATTAAAATGTATACCAAAATCCATAACATATAGAAATAAATGCATATCACATAATCATCCCATAAATGCACATCACATCATAAAAAATCATCGCCGCTGAAAATGTCCAATGTCCAATGAAACTGAAAAGTCCAAAGAGAGATACATGGGATATGATAAAAAATCAACTATATATGCTCCAAAAATGATATACATGTGTGAAATATATCTGCATCACAACATCATAAACTAGCTGGTCGATGCCCCTAATGGAGCTAGTCCGGAAGGAGGTGGCCTGCCACTAGTACCTGCATCTGGATCCCACCGGGGCCTAGTAACCCCCATGTTCTGTGTGGCTGTCTGCGACCTACTCCCGATCCTACTGCGAGACCGTGGGAATGGCTCCCTACGCTCAGGAGGACACAAATCCTCATATATGACACAGTAGTACTCTGCCTCCCTCGCCATCTCCATGCCCTCGAAAATAGCCTCTCGCAAGGATGCACTCTCTACAGTGCCCATAAGCCTCTAAGCAACGCCCTCAGCCTCCACTACCCTCCGTCTCAATGCATCCTCCCTCTACTAACTAGGCTATCTAGTGGGTCTATAGGGCAGGCCGGAGAGGCCCAGTGGCGGAGTCGGAAACCGGCTTGTGCTCAGGTAAGTTGTAACTCCTGAGATTATCAAACTCTCAGGCTCTACCTAGTTGACTTCATCAGCCTCGCACTGGGCTCAGGCGCTGCCTGGCCTCCAGGCTCTCGCCGGAGCGAGGGGAGGGAACTCGATAATGGTCTGTGGTTCCGGGCTTCCCGATCTATAGGGTGTCAGATACACTGTGGCACCGACTAGGTTGCCCCACTCTCACCGCCTCTCTCCCCTCCACCATCTCCCCCATCATCATCATCTCGAAGCGGTCCTCATCTCCTCACTCTCCCTCCCATTCCTCGGCTTTCACCCTCCTCCCCTTTATCCCCTCCTTGTTCCCCCACTCTCCCTCTCCTCTCTCTCCACTCCACCTCCTGACCACCTCCTCCTGTCTCTCCTCCCCTGGCTATTGTGCTACTACAATGGGCCCTGGCTCATCTGGGCATGTAAATCATGGAAAACAATGTGTGTGGAAATACACCAAGTAATCATCTGACATACCTGCATCTGTCACCTCTGGCCTGTATGCCCATCCCTCCGACTGTAAGCTAGAGTACTTTGTATATGCCACTTGGTATGTAATACATCATCCCCATCCTGGATCATCCTTGTGCCGCCCATAGTGAGCAACGCATTGTGGCATCCCCTGCGTGTATCCATACTGTCTCTGAACTCGCAAGGTCAAAAATCTCTCAATAATGTATGGGGTTCATCCCATCAGATATCGGGGCATACAGACAAATGGAATCTCCAAATGATTCATGTCCTAGGGCTCGCAATCTGTATACAACCTCCATATAACTAAATCCACATCATCTAACACAGGCCGTTAGTACTCCAACTTGCCCAACTTGGGCTAGACAAGTGCACCTGAATATGCATGTATGTATGGCCTGCCTAGTGGCCTCACCCTGGCACACTCTGGCCTCGTAATTGCAATATGCTCCCATGCCCAGATCTGGAGTAGAGTCACACCACTGGCCAAACTGGTCGATCCTTGGTATACCACCTAATGTAGATCATGATACAAATGCGCCAAAATGCAGCTCCCCCAGGCATACCTTCGTGGCTGGGTCACCATCCACTCTAGCATCCTACCCCAACCAACTGAAAATCCCTTCGACCAATGGTCCGGTCCAAGGAAGCCTCCAATGAATGCACTCAACACAGCAACTAAGACTGGATATCTATTGAAATCTGCCCATGACACCTAATATCCTGCTATCGCCATATCATTGCATATCCTCCTCAGTGCCTCAGTCCCTCCTATCTCCTTGTGGTCATAAACCACAAGGGCACCTACCACAGGAATCCCTAGAATCCTGTACACATCCTCGGGTGTCACAGTCATCTCACCAGTTAGAAAATGAAAGGTGTTATGATCGGAGTGCCACCTCTCAGAAAATGAAAGGTGTTATAGTCAACAAAGATCCTAGCCCACAATCACCTATCCACTGTATCTCTATTGGAGTCAGCTCTCCTATCCGATCCCAACATATCGGGAAACGCTCTCTAATCTGGAGGCTGTCAAAAACCTCCTATTTTTTGTGTTCATCACAAGGACAATTAATCAGACTCATACCAATGACTCATATCATGTGCTCTATCTATCAAGTGAACTATATCAGTGACCCATATCAAATTAATCAACGAATCATATCAATGCATCATATCAGTGACCCATATCATACAATCAATCATATCATACAATCATTGCTGCAACTATCTATCTGAATATCAAATCAATCTATTCTATCATCATTCTACTATTTCTTTTTCTTTTTTAGGAAAGCAAATTTATCAATAATCCAATCATTTTTTCCATTTGTACTTTAGTCATGAATGCAAATATGTTTGAAAATCATCATCTACTATTTGGTTTCTATCATAGAAAGAAAATTTATCAGACATTTACTCTTTGTTTTTCATTCATGACAAGCAAAGTTATCAGACAATCAGTTAAACAATCAATCAATCTACTCTTTGTTTTGCATTTATGGGAAACAGAGTTATCAGTTATCTACTCTTTGTTTTCTATTCAGGGAAGCAAAGTTATCAGTTAATCATCAGATTTTCTATCATTTCTATCCATATCAGCATGATGGAAAAATAATTTAACTATCTATTGACCAAGGAAGCAATGTATACACCATCATTTTTCATCACAATCGAATTCTGCCAAAATTTTCCTAGATGCGATAATCTGCACCTCAGATGTGCTAAAACTTGAAAGCGCTACAGTTTACCTCAAAAGCGCTAAAACTCGTTATGTGCGCTTTTGCACCCTAAAAGCGCTAAAGTTTTTCCTATAAGCGCTAGAACCCTATATGAGCTAAGATACACCGCGGATGCACTACTTCATATCTTAGATGCGCTAATCCACCTCTATTGCGACCAATCCCTAAATGCGCGACTTTGTGCCCTAGATGCGCTAAAGTTTTCTAGTTGGACTTGCTTCCTATAAGTGCTAATCTACACCTCGTATGAACTAAAAGACCTAAATTTACCCTGCACCTATATGCGCTAAAGAACATCTTAGATGCGCTATAAATTTTTTTGAATGCGCTAAAACAGATAGGAGGATGCGCTAAAACGTCATTTTTTGCCCTAAATCCACACGAAAAAGCTTGAAAATTGATCAAAAACACAAAAATTTTGACTCATAAAAGGGTTCAATCGACTCACCGGTGGTCCATACGCGGTTGGTCTCTGGAATCGCCAGGCCTGCTCGAATCTATGCCTGTGAAATGAAATCTACATCTCACCAAGTCACTGCCAGAGCATAAAAATCACTATAGTAAAAGGGTGAAAATCACTTCCACTTTTACCCCTTTTACCTTATATAGGTCAATGAAGGTGGGTTTTTGGTGGCATTTACTTTATTTATTTTTTACTAGGGGCATCTTTTACACCAATTATCGAGAGCTAAATCACTGAATCACCATCAGAATTTCCTCATCCAATCAAGTTTTTTTCAAAACTCATATCATCATCTGTGATTTACCTCCCAAGGGGGCATCATCAGCATCAACATCAAAAACATATCAGGGGCAAAAAATTTATTTTCTTCGAAGCAATGCATTTCACACATCACTTCAAAGAGGGGCAAAATGTATGTGCATAAAATTGGTCATGTCTAATTAATCCTGGCATTTAATTAAATATTTATTATTTAATTAAATTCTCTAAAGTCTTTTACATGTAATTAAATTTAATTAATTTAATTATATTATTCATTCATTTTATTCTCCCACCATAATTGAATAAATTTAATTTATTTAATTATTTCACATGTCTACTTGATTAATTAAATGAATACATTTTATTTATTTAAATTAATTATCATCTTTTGAATTTAATTAAATATTTTGTTTTAATTAAATTTAAATATTTATTTTCTTCTATTTAAAACTTTCTTCTAATTAATTAAATATTTTATTTAATTAATTTCATACACATGTCATTTCTTCAAATTTAATTACATATTTTATTTAATTAAAGATCTTCTGCTTTCTTCAAATCATGATTAAATATTCCATTTAATTATGAATTTCCATCTTAATTAAATATTTATTTAATTAAGGTAACTACATGCAACCCATAAATAAATAATTGAATTTGATATTAATATTTATCTTCTCAATATCTTTCCATTATCTTCTAAAAAAAAAAGATGATTTTTTATCATCTCATCTTATCTCTTCCACGAAAATGGAAAAATCCTGCTTTATTCGTTTTCTTCTATTTTTCTCTCCAATCTGATCCATCTTCGACTGTTCGATCTGTCAGGAATTATCACAGCCTTGATCAACTCAGCCAATCAAAATCCTCAGAAAACTCTATAAGTACATGTGCGAATCCAAGCATTGGTTACACAAAAACACATATAGACAAACACACACACTCAATTATGCTTACTCATTTGCATCTTTAGCATTCTATCAATAATCATATCTTAGCAATAATCTGATCATAGCATAGCATAATCTTGCATCTTAGCATAGTATGCATTTTAGTTTAAATCCCATTCTCTAGTAGTCCATTTCGTTGAGCTTGGCATACTAAATCTGAGAGCAACTTGAATCAACGAAACACTCGAGGTAGAGAGCAATGAAACGACTTTGAGGAAGCTGCACTGAGAGTTTGTTTATTTTTCTTTAAGCTTCTTTGATATAAGGTTTTATTGAATGTGTTTTGAATTCATTAAGATAGGCATATTTTCATACACACAGTAATTGTAACCCTAATCTTAACCCTAAACCTAACTCGAACCTTAACCTTAGCCCTAATGTTAACCTAATCATAATCCCAACCCTAATTCTATATCTAATTATAACCTTTACCTTAACCCTAAACCTACCCCTAACCCTAACTTTATCTCTAACCATAATCCAAACCCTAAACTTAACTATAATTGTAACTATAATCCTATCCCTAACCCTAATCATAATCCTAACCATAACCTTGACCCTAACCCTAATCATAATCCTAACCATAACCCTGACCCTAACCCTTATTCTATCTCTAACCCTAACCCTAACCCTAATTCTATCTCTAAATGTAATTGTAACCCTAATCCTAACACTAACCCCAACCCTAACCTTAATTCCATCTCTAACTATAACCCTAACCTTAATCTTAACCCAAACTCTAACTTTAGCCCTAACCCTAATCCTGATTCTATCTCTAACCCTAAACTTTGTCCTAACCTTAATCCTAGCCCTATCCCCAACCCTAACTCTAATTGCAACTCTAACCCTAACCCTAACCCTTATTATATCTCTAATTGTAACCCTAACCCTAATCCTAACCCTAACCTTAAGCCTAACCATATCCTTAACCTAACCCTAATTCTATCTCTAACTGTAATTGTAACATAACCCTAACACTAACCCTAACCCTAATCCTAATTTTATCTCTAACCCTAACCCTAACCCTACCCCCAAC
>VDFB02058242.1:238524562-238653717 GCA_007258455.2 Sequoia sempervirens
TTGATAGCCATACCTTGTCTCCAACCTTGAGACCATGCTCCATATAATGTTGACCATGTCTCTCCTTATAATTCAACTATCTTTTCTAGTTACATCTTTTCCTTAAGTTGGACCTCACCATTCCTCTCAATGAATTTTGTTGCTTTTATCACAAGTCCAATCCTTCTTGCTTACCTTGTTGTTCAAGTGCAATAGTCAATTGACTAGTTGGTAGATATCTCAAACATACCTCAAATGGTGGCTTATATGATTGTTGGATACTGGGCAAAGACCCATTCCAAGTTTTTTGGCATCTTATTGTTGTATCCATGTGTGGGTTGTACCAACATTTTATTCACCACCTTTGATTTTCTATCTAATTGTGGATGAAAGGTTGTGATTTTTTCAAGCTTAGTTTCCATATTTTCCCATAAAGTGGCCCAAATTTTCTCACAAAAAAATCATCTCATTCGATACAATTGATCTTGGTAGCCCATACTACACCTAAAATTTATTGAAAAATAAATTTACTTTCTTGGTTATTGTTTTTTTGCATGGGGATAAGATGCGCATCTTGCTAAACTTATCAACCACAACAAATAAGTAATAATTTCCAATCTTGCTAATTGGCAATCCACCCATGAAATCCATGGACACACTTTCCCATGGTCTAGTAGGCTTTGCAAGAGGTATATTCACCCTTATTTCCACATATTAGATTTACACATGCAACATAACTTGCATCCTCTAATGAATCTAATCAATTCTACTTGCATCCTTTAATGAATATTTTTGTGTCTACATGCATCCAAGGCTAATATACATACTTTTGGAAATAAGTCACCTTTTTGCTAACACAAAAGATGATAGCCATTTTGAAGGTACATGCCTCTCTCATAAATAGAAGTTGTGTTTTTAGCACACATAATTTTCCTAGCCTGTAAAATAGTCCTTCCTTAAGGTGGAAATCATCTCCCTCTTTTGCAACACCTTGTTCTAAAGTTGTTTGTAATTCTCACCAATATCCAAGTCTTTCTTATACTCTTCTTAATAGGCCTCTCTACTAAATGGCTCCAACTATGTGATAATAGCTAAAGCTAATATGAGATTTACAATAGATGGTGTTGTGCCTTTCACAAAATGTCCCATTTTGCTTTTGGATAAATAGGAACCCCCTCTTTTAGTTAGCTTAGGCTAGTCCTAGGTTTTAACATTGGTTTTCCAATTTGGGCTCAAAATAATAAATATTTTACTTTTAGGGTTCAATCTCTTCTTGGTCAAAGAAAGCAAGAAAAATAAGCCTATGTCTCTTTTGGAAGTTCATAAAAAGAAGCTGAGAAAAGAAAGAAATCATCTTGCAGACTTCACCCTTTCAAGTGGACAAAATCCAATTTTCATAACTTTTCCCATAAAGTCTAGCTTGCTTACAAATCCTCGCAACAAGTAGTAGCATGAATTTTTTTTTTTAAAGTTTCCTTTTACAAAAATCTGATATCCAACTAAATGTGATTTGTAATGAATAAACAAAATCCAATTCACTTCACCTTTTTCACAAGCTTGTGTCATTCTTATGTCATTGTAAAGATGCCTATTTCTACTAAACAATAACTTTTTCAGTTGTACCCAAATATCCAACTTGGTTGCCTTTTTCACATCTATATAATGATAATTTCATATGCACCTATTGATGTCATGTTGGCATCATCATTTTCATGTGACCCCTCCTTGTTGATATCATGATTGCATCATGATGATATCATCATGTCAACATCTAGTTGTCCAATGGAGCTATTTATTTGAACTAGACATTTTTACCCCATTTTCCAAAGATCCAATTCACTTGAAATTCCCATGAGTCCAGTTCACTTGAAATTTCCATGAGGTCCAATTCACTTGAGCAGTCCTATGAGGCATTAAATATGCAAAAAATGTGTAGGTTTGTGGAAAGTTGACCTTCATTTGGACAAATTCACTCAAAGATACTAAAAGATACATTTCACTTATAATTTCTCACATACATGTTTTTGTAGAAAATTGACCCCTAATAGAGAAAGAAATTCAATTGTAGCTAAATACTAAAACCCTACAAAAAAAAATTCGCTCAAGAATATTGAATTGCGTAGCTAACTCTATGAATTGAATGCATATCAATCATACCACCAATTCACTTGTTATAAAATGAATTTTACAAGATTAATTTCCACTTAAGCATTCTAAAGAGCTTAGTATATAAGAGAAAATAGTACAAGCATTCAAGCACCCCCATTGTAGTTGTAGAAAGTAAGAAGTCAAAAAGATCAAATCAAAAAGAAAAAATAGCATCACTATCAATAATCTCAACAAAAAGATTTGAGAAATCCAACTAAAATAGTATCCTTTTAACACATGATTTTTTAGTTCAAAAATAAATTTTAATTTCTCTTGCATGGGAATATCATTTAAAAATCACAATTTTAAGGATAAAACCTTAGGTTTCACTACGTTAAAAATTTAAATATCAAAGATCATTATGGTTAGGGAAAATGATAGGGTAGGGCACAAAACCAACAACCCAAAATGTCAAAATTAGTAGAAAACCTTAGGAATTTCCTTTTTCTTGAAGAAAATTTTGAAAAATAGAAATCATTACAAATTTGTAATCTAATTTGATGACTATCAAATACACAAATACTTTAAAATCAATATTGCATCTCATTTATAGTTTAAAATGCATAATACCCCTAACAATAAAATATTAAAGATAAGCATGGATTCAATATTATATTGCAGGAATTAAATGATTTCCAGGGCAAAGACCATGAAGTATGATTCAAAAGTGTAACCTCAACTTATCAAATCACCATGGGATGGGGAAACATCTCAGCAATAGACTTAGGCCGTGTAGACCTAGTAGGTTTCAATTTGAGAATGTCTTGTCTAGATACAACTAAATGAGAAAAGAAGATTGTGTTGAATGGACTAGATAAATCCACTAGATTCCCCATCTTGCTACAATATCTAGAGTTGGTTATTGGAATGCATAAAGAACTATGATTCTAGAAGAAGATTGATAGTGATAGAAGCAAGAATATGGGTAGATTTTCCCACAAATACCATCACAAATATCTTCAACATCCCCTTCTACAACAAATTTGGTTTCATTAATAAGATTGAATGTGAAATGGAATTTAGTGATGATGTGGAAAAATTTAAGAAAATGAAATTTTGGTGGATGGAAAATCTTAAGAAGATAATTGCTAAATTACCAAAGACTCTATACAAGGGTTATTTCCAATATAAAACATATGACATCATCATCCTATTATGCAAAGTTGTGGGAATCCCTACTACTACTACCTTCGAGTCATGGATTTACGTCTACATCATTGTCATGATCAATGGAGACAACATGATAAATTGGGCTGAAATGATCAACAACGATTTCCATAGGAAATTAACTTATTTTGAGAATGAAAGAAATTTCTACATGACCTCTTATTTGGTTTATGCACTGGCTAGTAAGAACACCTTCCCAAGCCTAAAGAGAAAGGGAAAGATGGAACTAAAGGCAAGACAAGTGTTGGCATATGAATATCACCCCCAACAAGAATTCAAAGAATTAGTTAAACATTATAGAAGGGTAAATGATGACTTCTCCATGTGGTTAGTTAGGACATTGAAAGGAGACAAGGCTAAGATATTATTAATTGAAGATACAATCAAAGTAGATAAGGATGGAAATGGTACATTCAATTCACCAATTTATCATACATTCAAGTGGAAGGATTTCACAGTGCTTTGTATGAGCTTCCTAGATATCACATTGATAGAATTATCCTATTGGAGCTAACCAAGCAACTAGTTGAATATCTTAAGCTCTTGGAGTTAAAACATTGAGTACGAGTAAATATCCCTATTACTATTAGATTTTATGCTTGTGCTAGCTTAGAAAATTACAAAGCTTATGATACAAAGATTCTATTGACCCTTTTGGCAAAATGGAGAAATGAGTATCTCCTTGTAAGAAAGGGGGAACAACCACGTTCAAGGCCCCAAATCATAGAGGGCCAAGAGTGGAAGGCTTCCCTAACTTACCTTAACTTAAAATATGTTGGGGAATGCATGACAAGAATGATGAGGACTATAAAGTCCTTCACTCACCCTATTGGAACTATAAATTTCTGGATTTTTCACATGTTTTCCATAACCCTAAGTTTCAATTGGAATCATTTTCATAAACATAGGGGTTTATTTTCATATCATTTTGCTCATATTTTTCCCATGTTGCCCATTGAATCCATCGAGTCATGCATCTTTTGCATTCTGGTCCCTATCAGCGTGAGTTCATTTGGCTCTCCCCGATCCTTGTTGTGACTTCTGCTAGCAAAACATCTGTGTTGCCTATCGGCAAGACGTTTTAATGTCATGGCGACTGGATTTCATTCACTGGCAGCTATCGGCATAACAGTTTCATCGTTTCGGCAACGGGAAGTGTTCATATCGGCGAAAGAAATATGTTTCAGTGAATGGTCATAATGAGTCTTTCTTGTCTCGCCGAATGACACAAATGAGGTTTCACATCGGCAAGAGTTTGGTGCGTCGGTACAATGTCCTAGCAAATTCTTGGGTCTCAGTGACAAGCGTTGTGAAGGAACTTATCGGTATGAGTTATAACTTTCGGCCTATGGTCTCGACGAATCCAGTGTGTCATACCGACTTTTCAAACGGAGGCTCAATTGGTGAGAAATTTTGAATGTCTTGGCGAAGACAAATATAACAAAGAGCACTACTCGGTGTGACTTATTTGTGTCGGTATGTGGTCTCATCGAGTAAGTCATGTTTTACTGACTGATGCACATGGATGTTTATCAGTCGAGCTAGGGGATTCTCCTGGTAATCTAATGTAAGTTCGGGTGCTTCGGTGAGACTTATGTTTCACTATGTGGTCTTGGCGAGCCCGTCGAGTCTTGCTGACTATGTTCAAAATGGATTTCGGCGAGAGTTTTGTTTTGTCTTGGTGACTTGATTGAGATAGATGACTTTCAGCTGGACTGGGGTTATTCGATATGAAATCATAACGACTTCCCATTGTCTCACCGATTGACAACATAAAGAGGGGCATATCGGTAAGAGAAATGAAGGGTCCCAACGACATTCACAATGGATGGTGATTTTTGGTGTAACACGAAGTATTCTACATGACATCTCCCCAAGTGTGATAGGTCACAGTGACACACGGGAGACAGGTAGGGTTTTTGGTGAGACATTGTGTGTCGATATGAGGTCTCTTCGATGTCGCAGTGCTATGGCGAAGGTTATTGAAACAAAGGCGCACGTCGGTATGAGATACTATTGTGTCACAACGATATTGTGATGACTTTCGATAACACTTCGGATATTCTACATGATGTTTCTCTGAAGTCATAGAGCTACAGCGATAATGAAACAAACATAACAGAATGGTGCTCTCGATATGGCAGGGGTTTTCGATATGATGTCTTCACGACTCTGGTGGTCACGACGAAGCACGAAGAACAAGGGAGCATGGGGTGACCAGCGGTTAGCGATATTTTGCCTTTGGCATACCTTCAGGACTGTCTTGGCGATTGGTTGGTGAATAAAACATAAATTCAAAAGTTGTTGGCCGACATGTGAAATTCTAAATACTGTTGTGGCCGACATGATTTGGGCTCGTTTTCTACGGGGGTCGACATGAATTCGAAATGATATGATTCCTAATGTTGGTGTATTTATATGCACCCGGATTGTAATTGAAGGGCAGATTTTAGATCACATACAGTAGATTAGGAATGGCTACAGTAGAATAATTTTCTCTTATCAGAGACTATGCATGTTTTAAAATGGCGAATTCAATGGGAATTAGCTAGTGTGGCAGGTTATTTTTGGTATCAATTGTCTGTTGAGTTTATTGAAAAGTATTGCTGAAGCTATCTCCAATTTGATTCTTTCTGGTTGTTTAAATTGGCATAACAAGTTTATGTTCAGTTTGTCAATGCACATTTGATGTATTTGTGTGATTAATTAACTGGTTCTCTCAAGTAAAGATTAAATCCTTTTCGTTGATCACAATAATCAGGAAGATTCATCTGGATTATTAAAGAAGAGCTCAGTAGTCATAATCTTGCATTGTTTATACAAGTTATGAACAGATCATATGCCTACAATTTGATTTTCTGCCAGAATAAGTTGCCCACTTCTATTTCATTTGACTCTGCATACCCAACAAGGCATTAGTCTCTGCAATTTCATTATTTGAATTCATTCAATCTCTTTTTATCAGTTAATTAAGCATTCTAGGATTTAAATCAGAAGATAGTTATCAAGTTTGATTTCATTTTGTTCACTGTCATCTGCCATTGTGGACAAAGCATTTTAGAAGGATAATCATAAGATAAGTCTGCACTATTCAGAAAGGTACACCCGCCTGGGTTTAGCAGCACCTAAAGAGTAGAAGGTTGAGCTCTCTTGGCCTTGTTTGTTACCCTAAAGCGTATCAAGAGATTGGCAGCCTCTTGAGGCATCTTGCTTGCGTTTTTGAGAGCTAACAAATTGGCGACTCCACTGGGGATTATATCAAAAAATTCGGTTGAAGACCACATTATAGTCATTGGAGGAAAAGTTGTAATTTGAGAAATTTCAGAAAGGGTGATTCCACTGGGAAAAGATCAGAAATAATGATTTTCCTACTTTTGGAAAAGTAGGTGGTGACTTTGAAAGAATTTTTGCAATTTTTAAAACATGAATGGAGGAGGATTTCAGTTTAGGGGAGGTCATGTTGGAGCTCCTCATGGTCAGCAGTATGTGCCATATTATCATACACAATACTACGGTCTGATGTACCAGCATCCATATCTGCCTAGTGCCCCCCCTCATCAGCATACAACTATGATCAGATAGTTTGATTTGGCAAGGATTCCATTATCCCCTTATCCAATGGATGGCAGTTGGAGGGGTATTGTTCCAAATTTTACAGGGTGTGATGCAATCACTACTGAAGATCATTTAAGAAGTTTCGATGCTTTCATCCAAGATTTGGATGTGCCCTACAAAGATTTACGCATGAAGCAATTCATGATATCACTTGTTGAAGATGCTAGGGATTGGTTCAACAGCTTACCAGCTGTCTCTATTGATTCTCTCCAAGGATTTCAAGATCAATTCCTTGAGTAGTTTGGGAATCTAGGTGCACCAGATTATGCTCTTCGTGAATTATTGCACATTCAGAAAGATCAAAGTGATACAATTTATGATTTCAATCGGAGATTCAATAAGTTGCATAATAGGATACCTCCTAGATCAAAGTTGCCAGATTTTGTAGCACTGAGTATTTATTTGAATGCATTTGAACCTAAGATAGGGTATGAGCTTAGAAATAAATTCCCAAGAGATTTGGCTGAAGCACAGAAGATGGCACAAACAATTGAAAACAATAGGAAGGCTGCTGGGATAATCAGTAAAAGAGATATTCATAGGGTTTCTCAGCAAAGCAACATATACAGGAACGAAAGGCCGAGGTTGCATGGCATGCCTTATAATACAGACTGGAAGGACAACAAACCTATAACAGCTAGGCCTGGAAGTGAGGGAGCTTCTGATCCATTGAGAAAGAAAGGAACCTATATGGTAAGTAACAATTACTTTTGTGATTTTTGTGATAAGCCACATTCCCCAGATCATTGTGTTGTATCCCAAAGAATACAGGAGGAGGGAATGCAGATGGAAAACAATGAAGAAGATCACACAATATATCTGGCTTCAGATACTTTGCATTAGGTTGAGGAGGATGAGGGTGCAGGGCTTATCTCTTGCACAACAGATTGTCACAAAGAGAGCAGTGTTTGTTGTGAATATTCTGATGCTGATGATGAACCTGAGGATTTTGACCTGCAGTCAAGGGATTATTCTACTCTTTATGAGGATCTGGATGAAGAGGCAATGGGAGATAATGATTCATCAGATAGTAAGGTTGAAGTTGCCAGGACTTTGCATGATGGTTTTCAAGTGTTCTTCAGTTTCTGAGGACAAATGATGGAATAAATAACTGCACTGATGATGTTTCTGATTTCCCATTCTCTGATGGTATTGGATTTCTGTTTGATGATGACAAAAGTGAGGAGTATGACTGTAGTGATGAAAATATAGAGGCTTGTTCACTTAGTTGTGAACATATTACAGATTTGTTTACTTCTAAATACCAGGGATGTGCACATGAAGATGATCTTGAAGTTCTGTCTCCAGCTTACTTTTGTTTTGACAGTGAAAAATCTTTGTGTAAAGATTCTTATGACTCCCTGTGTATTTCTTGGAATGATGGTGATACTTTTGGTGTTGATCAGAAGTCTGCTTCCATTTGGGAGGAAGTATGTGATTCTGGAATTTCTAACTCATGTGGAAATAACATTTGTTTGCATACCAAGGATGATAGAAGTCCATATTTTATTTCACATATGCATGATATTGAGGATATGAGTCATGATCTAATGTTGATTCCAAATAATGATACTAAAGAGGTGCAAAAGGTTTTAGATTTGTGTGTTTCAAACAGTGTTGATATAACAGAACATTTTGTTTCTCAAGTGAAGCACTTCGATGATAAATTCTCAATACAGCTGGGAGAATGTTTCATAATACATGACAGTGAGAAAGATAATACAAAATGTTGTATTGAATATGTTTGCATTTTGTATGTTGAAGATAACAGAGTTTTATCTGATGATAGAGAATATAAACTGCTAAATACAGTTGGGAAGTTGTTCCAAGCTAAGCATGATGATTTTCTAAAAACTTCCAATAACAGTGATAGGAAGGATTGCATCTGTGTCTTCAAGAGAAATCTGATGAACTCAAAACAAAACCAGGTATTTGATAGGGGAAAGTATGATTTGAGTTTCAGATTGTAACAGCTCAAGACAGGAGAAGTTAACACACAGAGGATTGAGGGTTGCTAGTGCATGAACAACTCTTACTTGTTCTCTTTAAAATTCTTTTCCATGCACAGTAGTTTAGGATGGTGGTTCACCTCCATTTTGCATCCATTTTGCATTCATTCCATCATGCTTCTGGTCCATTTCCATGTTGCTCTTTTTGTGTTGTGTCTAGTTTTCTCATCCAAGATTCTTGATTCTTGTAATGATCTGACTATCATTCATCCCCAGATGGAGCCACTGTTGGAACTATAAATTTCTAGCTTTTTCACATGTTTGCCATAACCCTAAGTTTCAATTGGAATCCTTTTCATAAACATAGGGGTTTATTTTCATATCATTTTGCTCATATTTTTCCCATGTTGCCCATTGAATCCATTGAGTCACACATCTTTTGCATTCTGGTCCCTATTGGCGTGAGTTCATTTGGCTCTCCCCGATCCTTGTTGTGACTTCTGCTAGCAAAATGTCTGTGTTGCCTATCGGCAAGACGTTTTAATGTCATGGCGACTGGATTTCATTCACTGGCAGCTATTGGCATAAGAGTTTCATCATTTCGGCAACGAGAAGTGTTCATATCAGCGAAAGAAATATGTTTCAGTGAATGGTCATAACGAGTCTTTCTTGTCTCACCGAATGACACAAATGAGGTTTCACATCGACAAGAGTTTGGTGCATCGGTACAGTGTCCTGGCGAATTCTTGGGTTTCAGCGACAAGCGCTGTGAAGGAACTTATCGGTATGAGTTATAACTTTTGGCCTATGGTCTCGGCGAATCCAGTGTGTCATACCGACTTTTCAAACGGAGGCTCAATCGGTGAGAAATTCTGAATGTCTTGGTGAAGACGAATATAACAAAGGGCACTGCTTGGTGTGACTTATTTGTGTCGGTATGTGGTCTCATCAAGTAAGTCATGTTTTATCGATTGATGCACGAGGATGTTTATCGGCCGAGCTAGGGGATTCTCCTAGCAATCTAATGTAAGTTCGGGTGCTTTAGTGAGACTTATGTTTCGCTATGTGGTCTTGGCGAGCTCGTCGGGTCTTGCCGACTATGTTCAAAATGGCTTTCGGCGAGAGTTTTGTTTTGTCTTGGTGACTTGATTGAGATAGATGACTTTCAGCCGGACTAGGGGTATTCGATATGAAATCATAATGACTTCCCATTGTCTCACTGATTGACAACATAAAGAGGGGCATATCGGTAAAAGAAACGAAGGGTCCCAACGACATTCACAATGGATGGTGATTTTCAGTGTAACACAGAGTATTCTACATGACATCTCCCCGAGTGTGATAGGTCACAGCGATGCACGAGAGACAGGTAGGGTTTTCGGTGAGACATTGTGTGTCGATATGAGGTCTCTCCGACGTCGCGGTGCTATGGCGAAGGTTATTGAAACAAAGGTGCACGTCGGTATGAGATACTATTGTGTCACAGTGATATTGTGATGAATTTCGATAACACTTTGGATATTCTACGTGATGTTTCTCTGAAGTCATAGAGCTAAAACGATAATGAAACGAACATAACAGAATGGTGCTCTCGATATGGCAGGGGTTTTCGATATGATGTCTTCACGACTCTGGTGGTCACGACGAAGCATGAAGAACAGGGGAGCACGAGGTGACCAGTGGTTAGCGATATTTTGCCTTTGGCATACCTTCAGGACTGTCTTGGCGATTGGTTGGTGAATAAAACAGAAATTCAAAAGTTGTTGGCCGACATGTGAAATTCTAAATACTGTTGTGGCCGACATGATTTGGGCTCGTTTTCTACAGGTGCCGACATGAATTCGAAACAATATGATTCCTAATGCTGGTGTATTTATATGCACCCAGATTGTAATTGAAGGGAAAATTTTAGATCACATACAGTAGATTAGGAATGGCTACAGTAGAATAATTTTCTCTTATCAGAGACTATGTGCATGTTTTAAAATGGTGAATTCAATGGGAATCAGCTGGTGTGGTAGGTTATTTTTGGTATCAATTGTCTGTTGCGTTTATTGAAAAGTATTGTTGAAGCTATCTCCAATTTGATTCTTTATGGCTGTTTAAATTGGCATAACAAGTTTATGTTCAGTTTGTCAATGCACATTTGATGTATTTGTGTGATTAATTAACTAGTTCTCTCAAGTAAAGATTAAATCCTTTTCGTTGATCATAGTAATCAGGAAGATTCATCTGGATTATTAAAGAAGAGCTCGGTAGTCATAATCTTGCATTGTTTATACAAGTTATGAACAGATCATATGCTTGCAATTTGATTTTCTGCTAGAATAAGTTGCCCACTTCTATTTCATTTGACTCCACATACCCAACAAGGCACTGGTCTCTGTAGTTTCATTATTTGAATTCATTCATTCTCTTTTTATCGGTTAATTAAGCATTCTAGGATTTAAATCAGGAGATAGTTATCAAGTTTGATTTCATTTTGTTCACTGTCATCTGCCATTGTGGACAAAGCATTTTAGAAGAATAATCATAAGATAAGTCTGCACTATTTAGAAAGGTACACCCGCCTGGGTTCGGCAGCACCTAAAGAGTAGAAGGTTGAGCTCTCTTGGCCTTGTCTGTTACCCTAAAGCGTATCAAGAGATTGGCAGCCTCTTGAGGCATCTTGCCTGCGTTTTTGAGAGCTAACACACCCTACAGACCCAAAATGCAAGATGGGGCTAGGCGATCCAATTTTTAGGTTCAGCGCTACACCTTTAGAAGCTCTCTTCCCAAGGACAGAAACATGGTCCTGGGACGACAATGCAACACACTGGTGTCTCTCAAGTGTGTTGGCATTCGTATGACCATAAAACTAAAGAGACAAGGTCAAACCTTGGAAAACAAGCTAACATCCCAAATAACTACTACTAAAGGGCCAAAATAATGTGATTAAGTAAAAAAAATACTCTCTAATGTGATAAAATAAAAATGCAAGAGTTAGGGTGGCAAGGATGATCTCACAAAAAACTCATTCACCAGCTAGCTCCTTGAAATCACATTCACCTACACACAAAGAGGAGGAAAAATGTTGGGTGCTTGTATAGGGGCATGCCTTAGTCAGACCCCTGTTTAGGTGTTTCCACCTCCATAGACAACTAAAAAAGTGAGATAAAAAAAATAATGTAACGAAGAACACTAAAGCACTACAAAACGGTAAATGTGCTTACTTTACCAAGTAATAGAGGAGAGGAATGGGAAGCTTACCACCTCCACCAAAAGCACTCAAGGTTGATGGGGCAGAGAATGAGAGTACTCAAGCCATTGTTGCAATGGTGTAGTCCCAAACTTGCTCTATTGAAGTGACAGAGTTAATTTGTTGTTGTAATGGAGTGCAAGACTGCTACTAGAATGCTTGAGAATGCTAGAAGTGAGTGCAAGAGAGTGAAGAAGATTACTTGAAGGTATGCAAAAGAAGTTTTGTAGAAGATGAAATGCTTGTTGAAGGAGATAATTTGAAGAGGAGATGAAGAAAACGGCCATATTCGGGTTAGTCGGTCGAAGAGGGCATTACAACTTGACCAACAATGAGAAGTGTAACGCCTCTATAGGTTTAGCCGTAGGAATCTACCAGAGACATAAGTGGGAATTTGAATGTTATGCATTACCATTGAGGCGAGTGGGAATGTGAATGTTATGTCTAGCGAACCAGGTGCAGGTAGAGCAATAGACGTAACCATGACCATGTTAGCGTAGGCCTCGGTTTGAGTAACAAAATCAATGGGATTGATAATCATGTTAGTAGAATGTGACAAAAATAGGTCTGTGTATATCTACAATTCACTATTAGCTTTCGCCATTGATTTGTTAGCATTTTGTTTACTCCCATCGAGATGAATGGTACCATCTTCGATGTGGTCCTATATATCATGACACAACCGCATACAACGTTCGGTATCATGTCCATTAACTCAATGGTACTGACAATAAGTGATCCCATCATACCAATTAGGGTAAGGATCCTTAAGAGGCTTAGGACTCGGCAAGGTTATGATCTTATCCTGCAACAACTTCTGTAAGATAGAAGACTAAGATTTTGATAACTTTGTGAACTTTGGGTTATGCTTGAGGTTGTTGTCATCAACAATGCCTACTACATTTGTAATGGCCTTACCTTTCCCAAAGATTGATATGATGGACTTTCCCTCAGAATGGGAACGCAAGGAGGATCCCCTTAACTGAAACACCGTCTGTTGGTATTCTCGTAAGGCTCCACACAAATGTGCAAAAGAATGGTACTTCATAAGGGCGAACTTCTCTTACTAAGGACTTTGTAAGTCACCTATGAATACCTTCTACACGTCAAAATCAGGTAGTTGATACAAGATTTGTGAAAGAAGCGCTTGATAGCACGCTATGAAATCAGTGATTTTTTTGTTATCTCCTTGTTTACATCGGATGAGATCTAAGAAGGTCATATTCGACCCGATATTAGCTTGAAACAGTCTAAGGAATTGATTTACAAGTTGGCCAAATGAGAAAATAGAATTGTCTAGTAAGTAATAGTACCACTCGAGTGATGTATCCTTGAGTGATTAGGAAAATAATTTTTCCATTAATGCATCGTGGTGGATGAAGTCAGTACACAAGGCATTAAAATCAAACACATGTGTCTGTGGATCCCCTTTACTGCCATATTTTTCAAATTTAGGGATCTCCATTCCTTGTAGGAAGGGAGTGTTCAAAATTGGAACCGACATTGAGTTGTGTCGGAAGAAGGGCTAAAAGGTAGGCATGGTAGAGGCTTGGGAGAGACTCACCAACTGGCTCTACATCTTACCCATATCCTGAAGGAGGGTATTCAGAATAGGGTCATTAGAAGATAGAGGTCCAGAGGAACCTCCTCCAAAACCACCGCTAAAGCCTCATCCTAAACCACCACTTGTGTGACCTCTACCAGAACCACTACCAGAGCCACTGCCACCCGTAGGGCCTCCCCCGGAACCACCTTCATGTCCAAACCACCTCTGCTAGAACCACCTCCGCCAACACCACCTTTGCTACCAAATCCACCACCACTACCAAATCCTCCACCACTCATCCCACCAAAAACTCCACCACTAGAGATGACAGGAGGGGTGAAGCTAAAGCCCAAAGGGACCTTGTTTACTTTGATAGTTTTGGGTTTCTTGGAGACAAAATGGATGCTAATTGGAGGGACCACGTTGACCATGTAGATAGACGTGGGAGGCATCGACACTCCTAACTGTTCCTCATAATCTTCAAAAGTGGCTTCTTGTACAACTCTAGGAGTGTTAGAAGGAGCACATGCTTCTGTCAGACTAGTAAGACTAGCCAGGAGTTCCAATCCTATTTAATCTTTTCCAATCATGTACTTTAGTTCACTAATGACCCGAGCGGCCCTAGCCATTTTCAGGTTTATTTCCAAATGGTTTTCCAAAGCATCCAACCCTTTACTAAGGGCAGAGACATATTCTGAAGGGATTTGAACAACCTTATGAGCGTCTATCAATGATGGTGTAGGAGACGCAGGAGGAGTGTGAACGTGATCAATTTTGTTAGAGAATCCTAATTTTCACCTTGACAACTACTCTTGTGTGGCTACACTAACAACAAGACCGAAGAAAAGGCTTGTAGAGAAACCAGTAGTGACCTTCATCCTTTCCATCAAGAGGTGTCGTACACTTCTCCTAACGATATACCTGAAAGTTGTAGACCGGATTGTGATGCTCATAAACCTTCACAACACTCAGGAACACAATGGTTGCAAAGTACACGGGAGAGGTTTCAACACCAAAAAATGAAAAAATGTTGGTTCATGTCGAGTTCACCAAAAATGTGAGAGGGGGACCAACCACGTTCAAGGCGTCAGGTCATGAAGGGCCAAGAGCGAAAGGCTGCCCTAACTTACCTCAAGATAACAAGATGTTGGGGAATGCGGGATGAGAATGATGAGGACTATAAAGTCCTTCAATCACCCTATAGACCCGAAATGCAAGATGGGGCTAGGCGATCCAATTTTTGTGTTCAATGCTATCCCTCTAGAAACTCTCTACTCGAGGACAGAAGCGCGATCCTGAGATGACAATATGGTGCTTTGGTGTCTCTCAAGTGTGTAGGCGTCGGTACGACTAGACAACTAAAGAGACAAGGTTGAACCTAGGAAAACAAGTTAATGGCCCAACTAACTACTACTAAAGGGCCAAAATAACATGATTAAGTAAAAAAAACTCTCTAATATGATAAAGTAAAAATGCAAGAGTTAGGGTGGCAAGGATGATCTCACAAAGAAACTCGTTCGAAAACTAGCTCCTTGAAAGCACATTCACCTTCACACAAAGAGGAAAAATGTTGGGTGGCTGTATAGGGGACTACCTAAGTCAGACCCCCATTTAGATTTACCACCCCCATGGATAGCCAAGAAAGCGAGATAAAGAAAATAACGTAGTGAAGAACACTAAAGCACTACAAAATAGTAAATGTTCTTACTCTACCAAGTAATAGAGGAGAGGAATGGGAAGCTTATCACCTCCACCAAAAGCACTCAAGGTTGATGAGGGAGAGAATGAGAGTACTCAAGCCTTTGTTGCAATGATGTGGTCCCAAACTTGCTCTACTGAAGTGATGGAGTGAATTTGTTGTTGCAATGGAGTGCACGAGTGCTTCTAGAATGCTTGAGAATGCTAGAAGTGAGTGCAAGAGAGTGAAGAATATTGCTTGAAGGTATACAAAAGAAGTTATGTAGAAGATGAAATGCTTGTTGAAGGAGAAAACTTGAAGAGGATTTGAAGGAAACAACCATATTTGGGTCGGTCGGCCGAAGAGGGCGTTACAACTTGACCACCAATGAGAAATGTAATGCCTCTGCAGGTTCAACCACATGAATTTTCCAGGGATGTAAGCTCACTACATGGACATCTACACACCATACAGGTGTCCCCGAAAGAAATTTCCTCATCGACACTCAAAATAGATGCCAAGTGGAATGAAAGTAGTAGGATTAGGTGTAATTAAGCCTCCAAACTTGGTTTTCTAAGGTGGAAAAAGGCGAAAGGGGAATTTGCATAAGGGGTGCAAATTCACTCTTATACATTTTTCCCCCACTTTGGTGAGCATTAGTACTAATGAGTGCTTCATTAAAGTAGATCAAGGAATGTGTAAGGTTAGAAATGTATACCTGAACTATCAAGGAAGCAGACCATGATCTGAAAAACCCGATGGTACAAGATGAGCTTAGGACTTCATAGCTTCTCAGAACTATGAAGAGAAGAAAGAAAGCATCTTGCAGACCCTTGGACTTGCAAGGACGCAACCCCTAAGATATCTCACATGAAGGAAGCCCCATGAAGTAAGTACCTTACAGACCCACAGACTTGCAAGGAAGGTGTCCTCCAAGAACTCTCACATGGAGGATACTCGGGAATTGTCCCCCAAGATCTCTCACATGGAGAAAGTGAGGAAAGTGCCCTACAAACCTAAAAACCTACAGGGAACGTATTCTCCAAGATTTATTGCATGAAGAATACCTATGGAAGCACCCAATAGACCCACAAACCTGTAGGGAAGGTAACCCCCAAGATCTCTCGTATGGAGGAAATCCAAGTAAGTTCCCTACAGGCTCGTAGACCTACAGGGGAGCCACCCCCCAAGATCTCTCGCATGGAAGAAACTCAAAGGCAGCACCCTACAGGCTCTCAAACCTGTAGGGAGGTATCCCCCAATATCTCTCACATGGAGGAAACCTAGGAAAGCGGACTCTGTAGAACCAAGAAGTGGCCATGTAGGAAAGTAGGCAGATAGTCACGCAGACCATTGACAATTTGGAAGACTTTCAAAGGGGTCCCTTGGGAACCTATCGTGAAGAAGGGGTCCACTCAAGAGATGCACCATTTGAAAGTAGATGCTCTCTTTTTCAAATCGATCCATCATCAAGGGATCCTTTTGAAAGATGTTCACTTCATCAAGGAATTTGAAAGGAAGAATATTCCCCCACATGAGGGGAAGATCAATGTTGTTCCCGCTTTGGAGGAAGCGTTTCAAGTCCTTATTTACAAACTTGTTATGAAGGAAACATGTTTCGTTAGGGTTTCAAGTTTAGAATGTGATTCTAAAGAAATATTTGCGAAGATTTTCAAGAAAAGATTCATTGGCAACGAATGCATTTTCTGAAAATTGAAATGTTGAAGAAAGGTGTTGTCACACATGAGACGGACAACTCAATCAAATAAGAGAGAAGGATAAAGAGAGTGAAAGAGAGAAACATGAACAAAGGGAATAGGGGGATCTAGTTTAGTAGGGTCATATCTATCCATGCTCATAATAGGTAACCACAGTGTAAGGAAAAATATCATCAATCTGCAACTAGATCAGGAAGAATGCACGAAAATCAAAGTAAAAATTAAAAAATTGGGCCAACATGGAAGGGAAGCCTAAATTCCCCCAATGCTTTGCATTATCCCCAATTTATCGAAAGTCAAGCACAAACATGGAAGAATGATGATACAAATAGAAGAAGGTTTATGACACAAAAACCACACATGTATCAAAGCACCAACAGGGGTGACAAGGGTCATCCAGGAACACATAGCACGAGCGTAGGGGAACACATCACAAAACACACACACACACAAGATCAAGAAGAGGCCTCCTCCTAACATTGATCAACCAAAAGGTCATCCGCTTCCCACTCTAGATCATCTTAGTGGGAAGGAGGACAAGCTTGTAGTGGTGTGATGTTAAGAGGAGGAGTATCCGACCCTCCTGCAACAAGGGCCAAGGAAGAAGGCCTCGTAAGGTCTTCTTCGTTGAGCTCTTGTGGAGTTAGGGTAAGCGATTTCACAAAGATCGATAATAAGTTCAGAACTTCATCCACAAAGTTAAACATACACCCCATAGGAGTGTCATGTTTAACTTCAATGGACAGGGCAGGTTGTGCTTGAGATTCACTGCTAGGCTCGCCGAATGACTCGGGAGCGGTGACGAACTTAGGGGAAGCCGAGACAAGTTCCATCACCAGGACATAACAAGTTAGCACGGGACTGCCTTGTGAAGAAGGTGGGATCCTCTTATGTCCTTCACTGCTAGAAGGACCACACCTTGCCTTTTTATTTGTCATAGGAGATGAACTCCTCACATATGAGGTTAGAGGTGTAGAGGAAGAGGAGGAAAGAACCACAGTGGATAAAACTGAGGTATTAATCATATCCATGGGTTTCGGGAAAGGTTGGATATCTAGAACAAACATCAGCAAAGGCGGCTCCACCGAAGGAGGGATGAACACCTATACCCCCTTGGGGTTAGGTGCATTCGTACTCGCAGTGGAAGCTAGAAGTAGTGCGAGACCAAAATGAAGAGAAGCAAAAGGAAGGGAAGAGTATGACACTGCAGGAGGCCCCAAAGTAGGGGCAGTCATTTCTTCCTCCTTCCTTTTCAAGGTGGCCTACTCAGCCAAAAGAGCCTTTCGCCAGTGCTTGTGCTCACATGCAAGGTGATTTCTATGACTCTTTGTGTTGGAGGTTGGAGGCTACGAAGGAGTAGAATGCTCTTGCTCAACCATGGGAATTTCCACTATGGCCATCTCTGATGGAGGAACAAATTTCTGAACGAGAGTAGGAGGAACAAGTTGAGGAGTAGCAAGGGGAGTCGACTCAAGAGCCTTGGTAGTGAGCCTCTTCTTGTTCCTTGCTTTAGGAGCAAGAGCGGTAGGAGGCCACAAATTGAATTCCCTTCGGGAACCTTTCTTTCTGCCATATAAGTAATGCCATGGTTTGGGGTATTCGTTAGGGAGATTCAAGATCCTAAGCTTGGGCATGTGCCAAGGAGGTATCATTGGACTCAGTGGATAGCCACCAAGCCGACTCATCCAACATTCTTCCCAAGAAAGGTGAGAGGATGAGGAAATTTGGGGAAATGAAACCTTCTCTTTGCTTTTACAGGAAGAAGAATGAGCCGACATGGAGTTTTCCTCTCTTTTGAGAACGGGGAGTGGTCAGTGTAGACTCCTCCTTCTCCTCTTGGGAGGAGGAGGTGACCGACTACTGTATCATAGGAAGGGTCAATTTTAGCTATCCCTTGCCCCCAGTCTTATACTTTACATAATTCTTGTAAAGTAGGTCCATTCTTAGAGGAAGCAGACTAATTGGGGTTGGCCAAAATTGATCCAATGGATATCCACCACGGGACACCAAGGGATGATATCCAGTGTCATGCACTACATGCACAACACCTTCGTGAGAAAATTTTAAAAACTTGTGAACAAAAGAGGTGAATCCATTCATCAAAGCTAGCCAAGGTATGTCGAGCTTCATCCTGGATAGATCTGACTCTAGAATAACATCTAAAACCATGTCAATAGTCCAAGGTCCAACTTGGACGGACAAGGTTATTGAGCCATATGGTTTGAGACACATACCATCATGCGTACGGATGATAGATTTCATTTCTTCCTATTCTTCCCTTTGTAATTAATTTAATACCAATGTTTCCTTTGTGATGACATTCACACAGCTCGCGAGGTCTATCAAGACCCCCATAACAATGTTTCCATTGAGGTGAGCGGCAATGTGAATGTTATGTCCGGTGAACCGAGTGCAGGTAGAGCAATAGACATCACCATGACCATATTAACATAGGCCTCGGGTTGAGTAACAAAATTAGTGGGATCAATAATCATGTTAGCAGAATGTAACAAAAATGGGCCCGTTATATCTGCAATTCACTATTAGCTTTCGCCACTGATTTGTTAGCAATTTGTTTACTCCCATCAAGATGAATGGTACCATCTTCGATGTAGTCCTGTATCTCATGACACAGTTGCATACAACATTTGGTATCATGTCCATTAACTCAATGGTACTGACAATAAGTGCTCCCATCATACCAATTATAGTAAGGATCCTTAAGAGGCTAAGGACTTAGCAAGGTTATGATCTTATCCTTCAACAACTTTTGTAAGATAGAAGAATAAGATTTCAATAACTTTGTGAACTTTCAGTTATGCTTGAGGCTATTGTCATCAACAAAACCTACTACATTTGTAATGGCCTTACCTTTCCCAGAGATTGATATGATGGACTTTCCCTCAAAACGGGAACGCAAGGAGGACCCCCTAAACTGAACCACCGTATGTTGGTATTCTCGTAAGGCTCCACACAAATGTGCAAAAGAAGGTTACTTCATAAGGGCGAACTTCTCTTGCCAAAGCCTTCGTAAGTTCCCTATGAATACCTTATGCATGTCAGAATCAGGTAGCTAATATGAGATTTGTGAAAGAAGCACTTGATAGCGTGCTATGAAATTAGTGATTTTTTTGTTATCTCCTTTTTTACATCGGATGAGATCTAAGAAGGTCATCTTCAACCTGATATTAGCTTCAAACTATCTAAGGAATTAATTTACAATTTGTTCAAATGAAAAAATAGAATTGTCTGGAAAGTAACATTACCACTCAAGTGATGTATCCTTGAGTGATCAGGGAAATAACTTCACCATTAATGCATCATGGTGGATGAAGTTGATGCACAAGGCATTAAAAGAAAACACATGTGTCTATGGATCCCCTTTACCGCCATATTTTTTAAATTTAGGCATCTCCATTCCTTGTGAGAAGGGAGTGTTCAAAATTGCAACCGACAACAAGTTGTGTTGGAAGAAGGGCTAAAAGATAGGCTAGGCAAAGGCTTGGGAGAGACTCACCAACTGCCTCTACATCTTACCCATATTCTGAAGGAGGGTATTCATAATAGGGTCATTAGAAGATAGAGGACCAGAGGAACCTCCTCCAGAACTGCCACTGGTGTGACCTCCGCCAGAACCACTACCAGAGCCACTGCCACCCGTAGGGCCTCTGTTGGAACCACCTCCACATCCAGAGCCACCACCATGACCTCTGTCGAAACCACCTCCACTAGAACCACCTCCACTACCAAATCCACCACCACTACCAAATCCTCCACCACTCATCCCACCAAAACCTCCACCAATAGAGATGACAGGAGGGGTGAAGCTAAAGCCCAAAGGGACCTTGTTTACTTTGATAATTTTGGGTTTCTTGGAGATAGAAGGGTAATCTTCAAAAGTGGCTCCTCGCACAACACTAGGAGTGTTAGAAGGATCACATGCTTCTGTCAGACTAGTAAGACTAGCCAGGAGTTCCAAGACTGTTCGATCTTTTCCAATCATGTACATTAGTTCACTAATGACCTGAGCGGCCCTAGCCATCTTTGGGTTTCTTTCCAAATGGTTTTCCAAAGCATCCAACCCGCACTGGGTGGAACATAAAGGTTTGAAATGGCCGCCCAAGGCATCCAACAGTGGTAGTGTAGAGACTCACAGGAGAATTACAGATATCTGTTGAAGTTTTGTTAGAGGTCTTGTTCTTCCCTTGACAACTAATCTTGTGCGACTGCCTAACGAGACTAGAAAGGCTTGTGGAGAAACCGGTAGTGACCTTCATCCTTTCCATCAAGATGTGTTGTACACTTCTCCTAATGATATACCCGAAAGTTTTAGACCAACTTGTGATGCCCATAAACCTTCACAACACTCATGAACACAATGGTTGCAGAGTACACGAGAGAGGTTTCAACACCAACAAATGAAAAAAATTTGGTTCACGTCGGGTTCACCAAAAATGTGAGAGGGGGACCAACCACGTTCAAGGCCCCAGGTCATGGAGGGATAAGAGCGAAAGGATTCCCTAACTTACCTTAGCTTAACAAGATGTTGGGGAATGTGAGATGAGAATGATGAGGACTATAAATTCCTCCAATCACCTTATAGACCCAAAATGCAAGATGGGGCTAGGTGAGCCAATTTTTGGGTTCAACATTATGCCTCTAGAAGCTCTCCGCCTAAGGAGAGAAGCGTGGTCCTGGGATGATAGCGTGGTGCACTGGCGTCTCTCAAGTGTGTAGGTGTTCGTACGACTAGGCAACTAAAGAGACAAGGTAAAACCTAGAAAAACAAGCTAATGAACCGACTAACGACTACTAAAGGGCCAAAATAACATGATTAAGTAAAAAAAATACTCTCTAATGTGATAAAGTAAAAATTCAAGAGTTAGGGTGGCAAGGATGATCTCACAAAGAAACTCATTCACCAACTAGCTCCTTGAAAGCACATTCACCTACACACAAAGAGGAGGAAAAATGTTGGGTGGCTATATAGGGGCCTTCCTTAGTCAGACCCTTGTTGAAGTGTTTCCACATCCATGGATAGCCAAGAAAGTGAGATAAAGAAAATAACGTAGTGAAGAACACTAAAGCACTACAAAACAGTAAATGTGGTTACTCTATTAAGTAATAGAGGAGAGGAATGGGAAGCTTACCACCTCCACCAAAAGCTCTCAAGGTTGATGGGGGAGAGAATGAGAGTACTCGAGCCTCTATTGCAATGGTGCAGTCCCAAAATTGCTCTACTGAAGTGATGGAGTGAATTTGTTGCTACAAGGGAGTGCAAGAGTGCTTCTAGAATGCTTGAGAATGCTAGAAGTTAGTGCAAGAGAGTGAAGAGGATTACTTGAAGGTATGAAAAATAAGTTCTATAGAAGATGAAATGCTTGTTGAAGGAGAGAATTTGAAGAGGAGATGAAGAAAACAACCATATTCAGGTTGGTCGGCCGAAGAAGGTGTTACAACTTGACCATCAATGAGAAGTGTAACACCTTTGTAGGTTCAGCCACAGGAATCTTCCAGGGATGTAAGCTCGCCGCATGGATGTCTATGCACCGTGTGAGTGTCCTCGATAGAAATTTCCCCACCGATGCTCAAAATAGGTAACAAGTGGAATGAAAGTAGCAGACTTAGGTGTAATTAAGCCTCTAAACTTGGTTTTCTAAGGTCAAAAAAGGAAAAAGGGGAATTTGCATAAGGGGTGCAAATTCACTCCTATACAATTCCACATTTGAAATTTTTCCAAGCCAGTAGAAATGACGATCATGAGGTTAGGGAAATTAGGTATTTCAAGTTGAGGATTAAAAGAATGGAGACACTAGGCACTTACAAATTTCTTGACCAAGTTAAATATGATGGAGTAGTCTTGCATATTGCCTATGAGGTATAAGTATTCTTCAAGGAATCCATTCCTAAACCCAACTAGTTTGAGCTAGAGGTAAATTTTGTGAAAGCCTTAGCATATTTTGGATAATAATGGAAAGTGGTTGGCTACATGTCTAAAGCTACTAAGGTAGCAAGGAGTTACACTTTAAATTTCAATAAAGATGTAGCTAAAAAAAGAAAAGAAAAGAGGATGATGAAATTGAAACCATCTTGGTTAAGAAAATAAGAATACATAAAGCTACTATAGTTAGACTAGGAGAGGGACCAAGTTCCACTCCATTGATAATGGTAGTTGAGGAAATCCCTTTCACTCTTGATGTAACTATCACCTTCATGCCTTTACAACCAAATTTTGTTGTCCCAACCATTATTCCATCTACAACCATACCACCAATCTCAATTGCACAACTAAATTTACATTAAAAAAATGACTTTTCCTAGTTACTCCTATCTCTTCGCTTATTAATAAAACACAAATTTTGTTACCCCCATCATTATCTAATATTGAAAGAATAGCCAAGGAGATGGATGAAAATGAACTAGTGCAGGGAGGAGTAAACAATAAAGAAACAATTACTTCCAAAGAGAAGGAAGCTATAGATAAAGAAGAAGCAATTTGGCATCTCTTAAAATCAATATATATGAAACCCAACATATGATAGTAGTGTTAGAAAAGGGAGATAGTAATATTCATTCACCTCAATACATTGTTGAGAAAACTAAAAAGGGACTAGACGTAAGTCAAGGATAGGTCAAAAAAATGTTCTTGCAATATAAGTTGTAGAGGTGACAATTGTAACTATTCAAGAGCAAGAGGGAATGTGTGTGTCAAATAAGGAAGTGACACTAGTAATTGAGGAGGTTGCACAATCTCAACTTGAAGTTGAAGACATAATTTCATCTTATCCAAGTGAAGAAATTGTAATAGAAAAAGAGAAGATTGAGAAAACTATGCAAGTTGTCAATCTAGGTCAAGAAGACACTTCCAATCAACTTGCAAGTCCTACATATTCACTTGAGGAAAGAGATGCTTATAAAAAATATAAAATTGATATTCCATGGTTGGAAGTCAAATCACAAAGAAGACAAGTACAAGTGGAGGTTTTTTCCTTTGATTTAAAAATAATTCTACAATAGATAGATACTCTCAAGCCCAAGAAGAAGGCTAGGGTACTATCATCGATTAGAAGAGACACCTTTTTAACTAGGATTGCACAAATTTATACCCCCAAATTGGATAAGGATGAAAGGGAATTAAGACTATAACAATATCAAAACTCTACTTTAAATTTAGGAAGTTCCACTAGCGAGTAGGAAATTGCTAAACTACAATTCAATGTAGCCACTATTGCACCAGGTTGCAAAAGGACAAGAAAGAAAGCAATATTTAAAGAGGAAAATAGTAGAACTATATGGATATGTTAAATATCTAACTATTCCTCTACAAACTACAAATGAATCCCTTGCCACTCCCTTGGCTTCCTAAGCTTCTCTTGCATCTTTAAGCATCTTGGGATTCCATATCCCCTTTCTATTGCATCTACATATTGCGATACAGGTTCTCCTCCTTGAGTAGGGATTGCTTTTATCACCCCTTTAGTGATACAGGTTCTCCACCTCAAGCAGGGATTGCTTTTATCACTCATACTTGGCAATGTGGTTCTACTCTTGAGCGGGTTTTGCTTTCACCACACACTTTTTCCATTTTGGTTCATCTCTCTCTTTCTATCTAGTTGTCTGTGGAGGTGGGAACACCAAAACAAGGATTTGACTTAGGCAAACCCCTATATAGCCCCAACAATTTCTCCAGATATCATACATGTAGGTTTTGGAGACATTTGGTTGCTGGAAGCTTCATCACTTGTGTAGATGTAAGTATTTCCTTTCTTCTTATCTTTATCAGTTCTACTTCACTTCATTTTAATTTTGTTACTTTCCTGCATTCTAAGGTTTTTTACAATTGGATTAGAAGTAATCATTTAACCATTTTCTATGACATTCTCACTTTCTAGTCCATATGAGATGCCAACACACCTCTAGGATGCCAACGCACCATGTTGTCGTATGTATTTCGTGCTAACATGCTTTGGCCAAGAGCTTGTCATTTTGCCTAGAGAATCTTTGTGACCTGCTCTTTCCGATTCTAGAACTCTCGTGTTGTTCCTTGAGGTAGTTTAGGGTATTTCACCCTATGAGGCTCTTTGAACGAAGAAAACTCATGAGCAGTGAATCCCTCTTCTCTACATTTTGGTGAGCCTGACGTGAAGAGGGTATTTTTTAAAAACTAGGAATTTATTTACCCCTACTTGGCAAGGTCATAAATTTTGACTCGATGCTCAGAATTCAAAATCGTTTGCACCATTGGAAAGGTATCCTAGAGAACTAGTTTGATTCCTAAAATATAAGTGCATTTGGTAATCAAATTTTAGGGAATGGTGCGAGTTCTGACATCAAATTTTTCTCCAAAGACCTCTAAAAACATAAATTACTAGAACATAGAAAATACCAAAAAAGTCGTAATGAATTTAATATCTTCTTTTATTAGCTTAGTAGCTAATTTTTTTCAAGATGTTAATTATATTCCATTTCATGCATGTGATAGTGACTTGGATTTACCCATGTCACTTGGTATCTTTGATCCTTCTCATGAAAGTCCTTTGGCTTTGGAGGATATTTTGTCGCAAGAAGATGAAATCATTGATACCTTTCTTAATATTACTCTACCTTCTATTCATTCCAATGCACTCTCTTTTGGAGATGATGCATTCGTGGATGATGAACCCCCTACCCATTCCAATGCACTCTCTTCTAGAGATGTTGTGTTGGTGAATGGTGAATCTCATCTTCATTCCAATGCACTCTCTTCTAGAGATGATACATTAGTGAATGATGAATCTTTTCATCCCAATGCACTCTCTTCTAGGGATGTTGCATTGGTGAATGATGACTCTAATCCTTATTCCAATGCACTCTCTTCTAGAGATGTTGCATTGGTGAATGATGAATCTCATCTTTGTTCTGATGCACTCTCTTCTATAGATGATGCATTAGCAAATGATAAACCTCCTTCCACATCTGTTTCTTCAAATAATTATTCCACATTTGATCCTATTTGGATTGATGTTGAGAATGTCTTCAATTTACTCTAATAGTTGTGATGATTCTGTAAATTTAATCTGTCTTTGCTACCCATGAAAGGCCTAAGAGACTGATCATTTGTGTGACTCTAGCTAGTCCTCCTAAAAGTGTTTGTTTTTTTAATGGTGTTTCATTTGATGATGATTCTCCTCATCTTTCAATGGCTCCCTCTTACAGAGTGGTATCCCATACTTATGAGAATAGAATGAATAAATAACCAATTCTTCCTCAAGCACCTAAACCTACAACTAAAGTACCTAGTGAATACAATCTTGTTGAGCAACTCCAAGTTACTCTGACTAAGATCTCACTATGGGACTTGCTTCAGTATGCTCCATTTTATCAAGGTATGCTTCAAGAAGCCTTGCAAAATATTCTCTTTCCTTCTTCCACTAGGTTGATAGATGTTGATGCGTTGATAGCTTATATTCGTGCGGATTCATTGAATATTATGTTCTATCCATAGGAACTCCCACCTTTGGAAGTACAAAAGCAAGAAGACCCTTTAATGATTATAGTTAACATTAATAAAAATTGTATTAGATGTACTCTCATTGATGCTAGTTCAACACTCAATTTATATAGCATTGATCTATTTCCTAAGATTAATATTGATTCATCTTCTCTCAATGCTTCTTTTGTTGTTGTTCATGGGTTTGAAATGTCGGTCAAAAACATTTAGGCACGATAGTCTTTCCTTTGAGGTTGGGACCCATTACTATACCTACCCTTGTAAATGTTATGTCAGAGAAATTACTTTATAATATTCCTCTTGGTAGACCGTGGATTCATGCTATGGGTGTAGTCCCGTCTACCTTGCATAAATCTATCAAGTTAATTTGTAATAATCAAGTAGTCACAGTCAAGGTTGACCCTAATGCTATGCACCTATGTGAGATGGCAATTGTTGGTTAGGCTTCGGTTGTGCCTACTCTTATTCCTTTAGTGTCTTCCAATGTGTTTATGTTTACTCTAGCAGTGCCTACTACAAAGTATACTCTTGAGATAAATGTCCCTCAAGAAGATCCTTCTAAAGAAATAAATCCTAATTCTACTTCTTCTCAAAAGAATGCATGTATTGGTGATGATTGGGGTTATTTGGACTTTGCATAATCCTTCACTAGAGAATATAAAGTCGACCTAATCCACTCAGACCTTCCAATAACATTCACACCTATTGTCAAAGATGATTGTTCTTTTGTATCGCGGGAAGGTGTAAATGCAAATTGTAATGTTCTTGGTGTTGATCCTCCTTCTAAGGAAGATGATCACACTTATGTTGAAGAGGTTAATGTTGGAAATTTTGTCAAAAAAGATGATGGTGATCACATATAGGAGTATGCTCCCCTTTTCTAGAATAATATTCTCCATGTAGATCCTCCATTGTCTGCCACCTTCATGCCTTCTTCTGAGTAGTCAAAATTTTCTCCACATGAGAAAGGGTTGCTTCCTACTCCTCATTATTTGTCTAAGAAAGAGCGTATTTTGTTGCGGATTCTAAAAGCCTGCTTGAGTACTCTTCTCCTACATGCAAGAAATATCATAAGCATGATAGAGCAAAAAATATTTTTGTGCATACCATCGAGTGCTTGGCCATTCCACTAGTGAATGTAAGTCCTTGAAAGATAAAATGCAACAACTTCATGATTCAAGTGCCATCACTCATCTATTTGTTGATGCACCTACCTTTTCTTCGGATGACAAGTGATATCGAGGTTCACCTCTATCCTGTATGTTCTAAGTATCTTGCATAGTTCTCCTCCCCTATATGTTGGGTGTAGTGATAACTTGTTTTGGAGATGTGTGTCCTTTTAAGGAAAACATCTCTTTTTTGTCTTTCAAATGTAGCGTCCCTTGAGTGGACCCATTTTCTCTTTTGAAGGGTTCCTGAGGGACCCCCTTTGAAAGTCTTTATCTCAAATGAATTCTTTGTGTCTAGCTTGGGGGTAGCCTGACTAGACCTCACTTTTCAAATAGCACATCCCTTGATTTGACCCATATTCTTTTGAAGGATTCTTGAGGGACCCCTTTGAAAGCTTTCTGACTTATTAACGGTCTACATGACTATCTGCTTGCTTGCATGGCCGCTTTCGCTTTGCAGGTGTGCTTGTGAAACTGATTTCTGACTCTCCAAAGTCCACTTTCCTTCCTCCATGAGAGAGATCTTGGGGGTGGCTCCCCTTTAGGTCTACAAGCCTGTAGGGAGCTTTCTTTGGGTTTCCTCCATGCGGGAGATCTTGGGGGATACTCTCCCTGCAGGTCTGTGGTTTTATAGGGCGATTTCTTGGGTTTCCTTCATGTGAGAGATCTTGAAGGACACCTTCCCTACAAGTTTACAGGTCTATAGGGAACTTTCTCAGCATCCTCCATGTGAGAGATCTTGATGGATGCCTCCTTGCAGGTCTACGAGTTTGTAAGGTGATTTTTTGGGTATCCTTCATGTGAAAGATCTTGGAGGACACCTTCCTTACAAGTCTGCAGGTCTGCAAGGTACTTTTCTGGGTATCCTTCATGTGAGAGATCTTGGAGGACAGCTTCCTTATAGGTTTGCGGGTTTGTAAGGCACTTTTATGGGTATCCTTCATGTGAGGGATCTTGGAGGACACCTTCCTTGTAGGTCTGCGAGCTTGTGAGGTGCTTACATTCTTAAATTCTCTTCTCTTCTCAATTGTATATACTGGATCGAAGATCTACATCTTTTTCATCCTAAGTATATCCCCTTCCTCTCTTCATTTTATAGTTCTTATGTGTGTTATTTTTTAATTTGGGGACAACGCATAGTACTGAGACAACCTTCTACATCAAGGTCTCTTTTACTTTGTTGACCCAAATCCTTTACCTTTTTATATTCTAACATTGTTGTTTCATGTAGGCTTTTCTTGTCTAATATGTTTGTTTTGCAGGTCTTCAGCCTAGGGGTATGCTTTCATGGTTTGAAGAGTTATTTGCTTCCTCTATAGTATCCTTTTTCCATATTATGTTATTTATGTTTAGTAGATTCCTTTAGCATGCATATTAATGTAGATTCATATGCCTGCTAAAGTGGGGGGGAAATGTATAGTCATAAAATTGCACCCCTTGCAATTTCACATACATCCTTGCATCCACTTTAGTGTCCACTTCCTTAGCATCTTGAGTCGGCTCATTTTAGCCCTTGCATTAACCTTTTTCCCCTCTCAAGATACTCCAACACCCCTTTTCAGCAACCACCTTCACGTTCCAACTTTGCATCAAACTTTGTGCTTTTCCTGCTCATGTTGTTTTGTAGCATGATGTGTCTGGATACTAGCATGTCGTGCAAATGTCTGTGAGCTATGCTAGTGTCTACAATATTTCAATGTTCAAACAACCGCCTCCGAGCATTTTTGCCACTTGTCATCTTGTTTGGTCAATAGTAACGACTTAAGATGCCTTGTAACAACTAGAGAAGCTTCTTTTCACTCATTAAAATATATCCTTCCAGTTCATTTAGCTCTCTAACTTCTTCTAACTTAACTCTCTTCTGCTTCTAGCTCCATTCCTCTACTTCTAACCTCTCTCTATATTTTTTGTGCATAGCTCCATACATCTTGTTACAATAGCTATGATTCTAGCTTCACTCCTAACTTCTCCTCTTCCTCTCCATCTTGGCATTCACCCACCTTGCTTGCTTGCATAACTCCCTTGTTTGTTTTACGATAGCCTCAAGCTCTCAAGCTTTTACAACATTCTTTTATTCTCACAACACCCTCTACAACTCCCTCAGCTTCCTAAGCTTCTCTTGCATATTTGAGCATCTTGGGATTTCATATCCCCTTTCTATTGCATCTACATATTGTGATACGGGTTCTCCTCCTTGAGTGGGGATTTCTTTTATCACCCCTTTAGTGATACAGGTGTTGGCCTCCTCTAATGGTTCAATAACTAAGCCCTTAAAGCTATAACTTAGAGATTAGACATCTACACTAAGTAGTTATCTTGCTCATCATGAAGGTTCATTTCATTGTCAACCCAGGGATGTAAACTTGAAATGGGCCAACATTGTATGTGCACTAGGACTCAATTGTAGTCATCCTTATCCTATAACTAGAAAAGGAATAGTATTGAAACAAAGTGTTGGAAAGAGATTAACATAAGTATTGAGCATAAATTATCAAATAAACTAAGCATCAACAACTAAACTGGAATGGATGACATAAATAGAAACATCAACAAACAAATAGGAAGTTACTATGTCTGCCTTGGCTACAGGAACAATCACAAAATAGAGTTTCAATGGCTACAAGAATAGACAACTATTGGAACCGAAACTAATTACTGAACAGAAAAATAACTATTAAACTAAATGGATGGAATTCTCACCAAGTGGGCCTCCTTGAGTGATTCTTCCTTAAGCTAACTTAGATGCAGCAAATCAGAATATCATTTTATTCATTGAAAACATGATTACATCATATTGGCAATATGACTATATTACTTGAAACTGAAAATGCAAATATAATCTCAGAACATCCAACCTTATGAAAAGGGACATCTGACCATTATTTATACAGGGGAAAAGCTTCTAAATAACCCTAACTAACTAGGAAGTCGACTCCAAAACAATAGGAGGATGCCATTTATTGAAAGCATAGAAACGAGAGGGTGGAAGTTATGCATGCGCCAGATTTAGTCAAAGCAGACTTGTCTGAACAAGAATCCAACACAACAAAACTTCCTATATTTTCTCAACTAATAAACATGATCATTTAAAAGGTAAGTTACAACTTCCTCGTGAGCTGGGAGTTTCCCTCCATCGACCTCTTTAACCATCTTTTTGGTTTTCTTAGCAACTGACCAGTTGGGATGAACTCCTTCCACTTTGCAAGATTCATTCATATTTTCATATTAATGTGACCCGCATAATGATATTAGCACGTAAAAAACAATTGCATATCCATAATTACCTTAAAATAACATCCATTTAACCACATGTAAAATTAATATAGATAATTCACATAGCATGTTAATATCATCAAAAGTCACAAGGATACGTTCATGCCCAAGGTTCATAAATTTAGGGAAATAACATGGAGAGTGTCAATAACCAATTGCTAAAGTCTATAGTAACAACAACAAATATAGGATAAACTCTATCAAAGTTGAGCCATTATTGGGACTCATTAGCAGGCTCTCCTCCTCGAGCGGGGATTGCTTTTATCACTCATACTTGGTGGTGCGGGTTGTACTCCTGAGTGAATTTTGCTTTTAGCACATGTTTTTCCATTTTGGCTCATCTCTCTGTTTCTATCTAGCTGTCTATGGAGGTGGGAACGCCAAAATGAGGGTTTGACTGAGGCAAACCCCTATACAGTCCCAACAATTTCTCCAAATATCATGCATGTAGGTTTTGAAGACATTCAGTTACTAGAAGCTTCATCACTTGTGTGCCTTATTTCCTCTCTTTTTCTTATCTTTATCAATTCTACTTCACTTTATTTCAATTCTATTACTTTCTTGCATTCTAAGGTTTTTTGCAATTAGAGTAGAAGTAGTCATTTAGCCATTTTCTGTGACATTGTCACTTTCTAGTCCATACAAGATGCCATTGCACCTTTGGGATGCTAGCATGTCGTGCTATCATCCCTATTCTACGTTGAAGTCCTTTGGCCAAGAGCTTGTCAATTTTTCCAAAGAATCTTTGTGACCTACTCTTTCCAATTCTATAACTCTCACATAGTTCCTTGAGGTAGTTTAGGGCAGTTCACTTGTGAGGCTCTTTGAACGAAGATAACTTGTGAGTAGCTAATCCCCCTTCTCTACAATATGATTTCTAAAAAAGATATTACATTGATTAGCCCAACACCTAGCATAGATATAACAAATCCCATCCCCAAAGTCACCCAAAAGAGGACATTCAATCCACATGCTAGTCCCAACTTCATAGTGATACATTTGCACCAACCCCCCAAAACCACTAAACTCTAAACCACCTAACCCCATAACATAGAAGCCCATACCTCCTACTAGCATAGCCACTAGGCCCAAACCCAAAATACAACCTTGCCATCAGAGAGCAATAGTAGAGGCATTTCCTCCTTTTGTGGCTGACCTAAACAACATATTGTGTTTGTTTGAAGAAAATTTCCTCCTTTTTACCGCTATCCATTCCTTCTCACAGTGAGGTGAATCCATCATGTTTTGATCAACCTCTACTAAGGCTTCCTTCCCCAACACCACCCCATAGTTTGTTCGATCAGACTGCATTGTTCCCATGAAATTTAGACCAACAAGATTAGGAGGGTCCAAAGACAATGAAGAAAGCTCTGAGTTTTTTGAAGCAACACTGTCCAAAGAACCTTGCTTCCCATCAACAGGAGTGACATCCACCAAGTTCTTTGAATGAATATTAGGCGGGGCCAAAGATTGAAATCCATAAGTAGAAGTCAGGTTGCCCTTTGGAGAGGCCTAAGACCCTACATGATCTTTGGGAGAAGAGGGAGGGACAACATAGTGTTGTGATTCAAAACCGACCCACCACGACAACTTTCTTGAAGCTTGGTTCCCAAAGGTTCGCTGCTTCCAATAATGGGAAGTAGAATGATCTGTTGTGAACCAACACCTGCATCTAAAAGCAATTTTTTCACTATCAATAGGTTGCCTCCAACATTTGTTACCTACCTTCAAGAGAATCTCAGCAAGGAGACCCTTGGCCAAATCCATTTCCACACAAATTCTAGCACATGTGGAATTTTGATAGCTGATAGTTTCCTCAACAGAGTAGTGGTAACTTCCCAGGGCATTGTTGATGGCACTCAAACAATCAAGTTCCCAAAATTGAAAGGGAAGTTAAGGCAGCCTAACCCACAGATAAGATGTGGTGAAAGTTTCTATTCGAGGGTCAAACTCCAAAAACTAGGGTTTCATACATAAAAATTGCCTTGAAAAATCCAAGGGCCACACTCCATTACCAGCTCATTATCTTTCTAAGAATCAAATTCTAAAATTAAAAAACCCCTTGCACATGGGTATATGCCTATTTCCCCACCCATATACTCCTGCCAATTCTTTGTGACCCAAGCATGCAAATCACAAAGTTTCAGCCAAATCTTTGCAAAGTAGAAAATAAAGGCATGATCTGATAGAAAAACCTCTCGATTTGAAGCCAATTTCTCCAAACAAACCTCAGGAATAGAGGAAGAGGGGAAAATTTGAAAGGGATATCTTGACATGAGGGTAGCACCAATCTTAGGGTTAGTAGCATTGGGATTGGCCTACGAGCTTGAGGAACCCCCGCCACCAGACTGGACACCAAACTGAATGACGTCACAAAAATTTTCCATCGAATTTAGGTTGCGGTTGTGCATATTCTCAGAATTCCCAAAAAATAGAGAACCTTTCCACCGATCAACTGCAACCCCAACACCAGACCCATCCTTCCCCTAAGCATACATTTCCCCATCGCCAAGCCCATCCTAGGTGTTCTCCTTATGACCACGAACTTTCAGACCCGAGTCAAAGGATAATGGATTCCATAAAAGATGTTGAGGCTTCCTAACAGACAGACAAGCACCAAAGTAGCAGAGCACGACACCATGATATTGAGTTTTTATGCACCATCTATATTTTATTATAACTATATCTAGTGAAATATATATTGGTTTTATGATGTCTTATTACAAATCTATGTGTTAATTTGTACAATTTCCCTAAGTAGGATCCATGAATCTTCTTTTCTCCCCCTTCCTTTTCTATTTCTTTATTTCACCTAAAATTTGAAGCATTTGATATGAACCTTCAATTTGAGACAAATATAATATCATAGATCTTATAAGAATTTGAATCTAGATAGTTCTATCATTTGAATCCTAAACCACAAAGTCCCCTTGTTAAATAGTATCCACAATGAACTTCTAAGCCTTTATGTATGTCAAGACTCAACATTCATAGCCTTGGGAGAGTTGAATTTTGTTCTAGACTTTTATTCTCTTTCAAGAGATACAAGATTCATTGTGAATTTATCTAACTTTATTGTGGCCAACAAATGCATAAACAAGTGGCCTAGATAACATATTTGACACTACATTTGACACTACATTTGTATTTCCATTTTTTTTACTTGATCACTAAATGGAATTGCTATAGAAGGCCTATTCATTTTTTAGTATTGTGTATGTTACAACTTATTCTATGCCTACAAATATTATAAAGATTATTGGTTTGTGTGCACAACTATTTCCTTGCCCACCTCTTGGTAACTATTGGTTTTTGAATGAAGGTATAAAATTTAGTACCGGTTAGAGAAATGTGAGTATATAGGGAAATGCTAAGTCTACCATGAATATTTTGAAATTCTTCTTTTTTAGAAAGTGGCCAATAAATTAGATGACCTTGATTGAATATCAAATTATTTACTTGGTTTTTTGTCATTTCAAAAACTATTTGAGTAAGAAAGCTAGTGATCCCTTACCTAGAAACAAGAAATGAGTTGTCCTTTTTATTCTAAAATACACTTGATTTTGAATGATTAATATGTGAATTGTGTATAAATTCTATTAAAGTGATGAATTTTCTTGACAAAATAATTTTGTTAATGTTGATCAATAGATTGTAAATATATATGCATATACATATACATATATGTATATGCATACATATACATACATAAATTCATATTATGATCTTATTTTTCTCTTTCAAATGGCATCACATAAGGACAATGTTCATGATGAAAGGCAATAGACTAATTTGTGAAAGGGAAGGTATGCATAAGTGATACACAATAAAAATTGGATTAACATGATCATGACAAATGTGAATAACATCATGCACAATGTGTAGGTGAGTGAGATATATAACTTGAAGCTAAATGGCATATATAACTATACTAGATATCTTAAAACCCTCTATCTAAAATTATCAAGAAATATTAATATTGAGTTATTATATTTATTTAAGATTCATTTTATTTTACTTTATAAATATTTAAAGATAATTTTATTGTATTTACATTATTTACTCTATTTCTATTTTTGTTTTAAAGATCTATATTTATTGACAAATTATTTTATTTCATTATGTCAAGAGGCATAACTACAATGACATCAAGAGATAAAAAATAATGATCTAAGCATGTTAACAAAAATATTAAAGAACCAATAAATATTAAAAAATAAAACTATAAAATAACTCTTAAGTAAATAAAATAAAATCTCTTAATAGATACAAATAAAATAATTATTGAAGGTAAAATAAAATAACCCTTAAGTAAATACAATAATTGTAAAATCTCTTAAGCATATAAAATAAAATAAAATAATTATTTAGTAAATAGAACTCTTCAAATCAAATAAAAATAAAATAAAATTTAAATGATTATGAAATTAAATAAAATAACTTTTAAATAAGTATAATTACTCAAGATTGATAATTCTTTAGGTTTGTTAGACCTTTACGTAATTTTTTTAAGAGACAAACATTTTTGACCTGGAGCTATGAACTGATGAGATCACAAATGAGGGATCTCATTCATAATATAACCATTCAACAATAACACCTCAATGGGGTTTGAAATTTTATGATAGGAACAACACTACAACTTAACCATCACACTATGCCACTATTGAAAATTATATGAGAATTATTATATTTTATTTAGACATATTTTATTTTACTTTAGAATTATTTAAGTATCTTTTTTTATTAGTTCACACTTTTTTGATTGGAGCTACGAACCAATGAGGCCACAAATGGGGGACTTCATCTCTGGAATGAACACAAGATAGAGTCACTCTCGCAAGAATGAGGTCCACAAGCACACCAACCCAACAAGGGAGTGGTAGCCACTCCCATGAGCACGATATCCTAGTAGGGGCACAAGGCCCACAAACACACCAACCCAACAAGGGAGTGGCAGCCACTCCCACGAGCACGGTAGCCCAGCGAGGGAATGGCCTCAAGCCTTAAGGCATGAACTCCAACAACAACAACAAGGTCGAGTCCAGAGACTTTAACCTTGGTGGCCATGGATACAACACCACCACTTAATCATCCCACTATGGGATCAACCCTATTTAAGAAGTATCTTATTTGTATTTACTAAGAGTTATTTTATTTATTTAATTAAGATTTATTTTTTTTTTAATTTTTTTTTTTAAATGTCAACTCTTTAAGAGTTTTTGTTAACATGTTCATGTCATTACACTTCATCTCTTGTAACTTTGTTAACTTCTCATATGATTAATTAATATCATTCAACCTAAATTACACTCAAATTCTAATAAATACCACAAATAATACATAAACACTTGTTAGAGTTGCCAAAGGAATCAAGCTACTAGGATCACCTACTGAAATGTGGGGAAAGGGGTTCCCTAAATAGGAGTATAAAGGTCCACAATAGGAAACACTCCCTAGGGGAATTTCATTAGGAAAGAGATCACAAGGTGTAATGATTGACTTTCAACCTCAATGGATAGTCAATCAAACCTAGATCTTGGTCCTTTAAGACAATATGGAAGATCTAAAACCTAATTAAATGATTTGCAATGTCCAAAATAAATGAACAATAAGAACTAGATGATAAAATGCAAGATTTTGAAGATATGGAAATCAAATTAACAATTTGCACGCAGATTTGAGAAGGGTCTAGACACATCTACCTAGCTTTAAAATTTGATTTTGAGATCTATTGAAGGATAGGTTCATCCAAGGGCGAATGGATCTTGGTTAGGGCTTCCAAAAATACTTTTTGCAGTCCTCTGAAGTAAGATATGAGATGCTATTTTATACAGGTTTCACTATTGAAAAGCTGAAAATAAATTCAACACTTGAGTTTTTGTGATTTGACAAAAATGAATGCAACAAATGCAACAATATAAAATTTCTCTTCAAGATCTTCAATCCTTATTCAACCTATAATTTGCACACACACAAAGAGGAATAATTTTTTTTGTTTGTTTGAGGGTTTACCTTGGTCAAACCCCAAGTTTGATATTTAAACCTTGATAGAAAGATAATGACAATTGACAAATGGAAGGAATGATAAATGAAACAATGCTTGCTACAACTCACCAAACCTTTAATGGTTTTCCTTAGAGGATTGAAGTCACACACATCACTCAAAGGATTGATCTTTCTTTTCTTTATTGATTGGACACTTGAAAATTCTTGGATGCTTTAGGATCAATAATGCATAGTAAAGTTGTTGTCGCCTACCATGGGTTAAATTTGGCCAAGGAGAAGGGTGTGACTAAATTTTGGTTGGAGGGGGACTCAATGAATATCATTAATTGCTTGAAAAGGGTTAACTCTCTATCATGGTTAATTGAACATTTCAATGAAGACTCTATTTTAATATTAAATTCTTTCCAAGTGTTTTATATTTCCCATGTGTATCATGAGGCCAATGGTGTTGTTGATTTCTTGGAAAAATTGGGGGTTACTTCAACTAGGTATTGGAAATCTAATGACCACTTTCCATTTGATCTCATATCAATGCTTAATAATGAGAAAACTTCACACACCTCTTATGAAGGGGTCGGATTAGGATTTAATTTCCTAGGTGTGTTTCCTCATAATTGCTTTCTTATGTTGATTAGACTTAAGAGGGGCTTAACCTATCTTGATAATCATGGCTATGTGAGTCATGATCTCTCGAGGGATTCAACTTTAATGAAGAAATGTACCTAGAATGTCAATGTTGCACACTTTTTGGGTGCTATTGTCCTCCTTGCGTTCTCTTTTCCTCATTTTTTTGGGTTAACCTTCAACAATTCTCTATGCTTGTCTATGTATTCAATTATGGGGGGTGAGAGGTGTAGAACAAAGCATGTGTTGTGTGAAGAGACCAAGGCCAATGGTAAGGAGTTTGTGAATGCTTGGCATAACCATGTCCTGAGAATTTTTGGGGTTGATGTTAATAGTACTGAGGATTTCATTGTTGAAGTTACTAGTCTCTCTATGCAGGGTAGGAAGCTCTACAGGAAAAAGACAATGTCTTCATCTGTGAGGATGAATTTCTTGCGAGATAAGGAGAAGGTTAAAATCAAGCAGCTGGCATGTGGTGGCTACAATAGGACTTATATTAAACCTATGGAGACTTTTTTCTCTCTAAGTATATTTATTATTTTCAATTTATTCTTTCGGCCCCAAGGCCCTTACCCTTTCTAATTTTATTTTCATCTCGCCACATGTCACTTTGGCATGTCTTTTTGGAGGTCACGAGATGATTTTGGTGAAAAGGTACACAATTGTGCCACATAGTGGCTATGCTACCTTTTTTTGTTTTTCCTTCCTTTTGGACCCAAAGTTGGACACCTAGTCACCCTGTGGGAATTTTCTTCAAGCTGCTCTCCCATTTTTTGAAGAACGCCCACTAGCTTGCCACATCACCCACCTTTTGTGAAGCAATCTCTTCAATTTCAAAGCACTAATTTCATGAACATTTTTGGGTGGAAACATGTTTTGTTCCTTCACTGCTTCAAGATTCAACCTCCTTTTCACATCACAATTATCACTTGAAGTAGATTGGATCATATTTAGTCGAGCATTTACAACCTATATATTCTTTTTGACAAGGAGACTTGCATGAAGCTCTTGTGAGATATAGATCATCGAGTTATTACATCCATTGCCATTATTGAAACAACTCAATTTTTATTATCATATTACATCTAATTTTTTTATCAAATTTTGAGATTTTCTAGTGGTGACACCTGTTAGGGTTTTTAGCTTTGGTGGCAGAGAGTGGTCGGTGCTTGTATGCTTCCCTTGTCTTATAAAAGGGAATTTTCCAAGTGCCTCTCGAGACATGGATAGAAGTAGATGGAATAGATAGGTGATAGACTATCATATGTAGAAGTAACAACAGTAGTAAAATAGGATATAAAGGATTTCTTGTAGAGATTTGATCACTCTTTTGTAATTAATGTCAAGAAAATCATTCAAATTTATTATTTGACCTTAGCATTTTCATTATTCTACAATATCAAGTAATAGAAGAAGAAATTTTGTATTAGATTGTGCTCATGTGGCCTTTGTTTTACGCTTTATTCTCTATCTCATATACATTGAATTCTTTGTGTCACCCTATTCTAGTATACAAGTCTTGATATTCAATTTTCAATTGCTAGCTTTTATGATCTCCTAACCTAAACCTCTAGGAATTGAATCATGTTATAATGCTTTTTCATTCTCTTGTTGAAGTTTTGTCGGTTTCATATTATGCTATCAAGTGGAATAGCTTTGTAAGGATCCAAAATATCTTGTTTGAATTCAGTTTTCCTTTTTTTGTTTGAACCTTAATGGGTGCTTCCCATGGTAGGATTTGAATAACTACTTTGTGCCCACATAGGCCTTAGTTGCTTCATTCTCCTTCCAACAATGAAGGTTTTGTGTAATTTTGTGTTCACTTATCAGAAACTAGATCTTGTTAGGGTTTTTGAAATGTTGTAAAAGATTTGGTGCATCACTATAATTAAGTTTTTTTTTCTACATTTCCTTCTCCCTTTTCCCCCAAAATACCAAAGAAGAGCTAGCTTGTCTAAAAATTATGAAGGTTATTCAATGAAGTGCAAGCAAGTCCCCCACTCACTGAATTTCCCATAAGGCTATTCGAGAGAAGAAAAAAATTTCATGATCAACAATTATTTTTCTAGAATGCTCGGTGAGACCAGGATCTTTCACAGTATCTAATACCCAACATTAAAGAGTTATTTGAATTATATTAATAAGAGATATTGGTAAACTCATGCCCAAGGTCCAAACTAGGGCATATTCTAGAGGAAATTTTCAATATTCTCAATTACCCTCTTTATCCCCTAGAAGGAGATGATTCACAAGTTTTGTATCACCTGTCAGAAGTAATAGAGTTAGGAATGATAGCCTAGAGTCTAGAGCCTTATCTACCCCTCCAAGTGGCTAAAATTTTCAAATTAGAATACATATTTACTCAGTCCATAGAGGTTTTTTTTTATGGCTCTCCAAGGAGCTCCTAGAAATTTTATGACATGGGATAGTGGTAGTCTGCTAGTTCCACCCACCCCTCCAAATGTGTGGCCTTCCATTCCCACCAATTCCCTAGAAGTGATCCCAAATTTTACTAGAAAGGATTTCAAAATGACTTCCAAAAATCTCTAGGATATCAAATATATCTATAGAGTTCACAACATCACAAAGCAAAGCATTGCCCTCAAATTATTAGTCGCATCCTTTAAGGGGAAGGCTCAAGATTGGTATAGATCCCTAGCTCCCAATTCCATCCACTTGTGGGATGATCTCAAAGGAAATATTTTTGAGCATTTTTTGAAGAAAGGAGATCGCTCATCCTTATTGCAGTAATTGATAACAATCAAGAGAGCTCTGTAGAAAGCTATGACAGATTTTAGCACCAAATTCTATAAAAAAATGGCAAAGAATCCCTATGATACCCAAACCTCTAGCGGCCATGGCATTCATGTTCTACCTAAAGGCTTTTAATTCAGACATCATGATTATGGTACAATTTTTTGGGGGTGATACTTTTCCCAACGCATATGATCTAGTTGTGAAAGTGAAAAATAGTTTGATAAATGTCGGGAAGCTCTTGCCACAACCATTGATGTTGATGTTTGTAGAAATATCTAGTGGAACACAAGAGGAGGTAGCTCCAAGTAGGCCTACTTCACTCCCTAGAATGTCGGTTGTGCCACCACCTTCTATGTATGTGTATCCAAATACACAACCAAGCACGTCGAGCTCCTCTTCATTGGTCGCAGATGTCAATGACATGAAGAATTTACTAAGGACTTTTGAAAATGAGCTCATCATTATCTAGCGATAGTAGGAAGCACCTCCAAGGCCCTCACAAAATTATCAAGGAGGGAGACCACCTTTCCAACATATTACATACTAGAGAGCTCTATGAGGAGGTAATCAGTCACAGGCATCAGGACAGATAGTCCCAATGACCACTCCATTATAGATAGTCAAAGCCAGGACAAGCAAGGACGTGATCCCAAGTCAAAACAACCTTGTAGAAGATACAAATGCATGGTGTTTTCCATGCAATGATGCCCACATGCCCCAAAATTGTCCAAGGGGAAATATTTAGCAGAGGGTGGCAGAACAAAGGAGTTAAGATATTCCTCCAGATGCCAAAAGTTATTAGTACCTTGGGATTGAGAATTCCAAATTTAGTGCTCAGATGTAGGGGATGTCCCTGGAGCAAGCAGTGTATATTCCCCCTTACTAAATGTTTTTTTCTTGGATGGAGGGAGAAGACTCAGTATTCACAAATGAATTCATGACTGTGAGAAGACTGCAAGTACAATTAGACTATAATACCTTATCAAAGAGAAGGTTCACCATAGAATATGTGTCATACATACCATCAACACCACCAACCAAACAACTATAGTGACCTCAACCGCAAGTACCACAATTACAACTAAAAGTCATAGATAAGGTTCCTAGTCCTCTTGTGATAGTCCAACCTTTTTCCAAAGAAAAAGTAACACCCCCATTCAAATTGAAGGTCCTACCAATCAAAACACTTAATATGGTGGAGCAGTTGAAAAAGGATCCCACCAATGTATCTCTGTGGGACATCTTATCCATTCTAGAGAAAAATAATTTGCTACGTTATGCATTGAATAAAGATGAGCAAGCCTCACTGCTATATCCCTCCTCATCACCCAACCAAGATAAAGGAAAAAGGCTTGCATCAGATCCCTAAACTTTGGGGGTTGTAACATATGTGAATGTGGTGGGAAAAACAAATGAGAAAAAGGTATGTAAGCCAAAACCCACCCATTTATTCTTAGTTCTTATCATAGGGGATAAGTTATTACAAAACAACATGATAGATTCAAGGGTCAGTACTATAGTCATGCCTAACTCTAGTAGTTGATGCCCTGAACTTGAAATATGAACCCCTAGAGAAGGGAATTATGCGATTGGATGGAAAGAAGTTCTTAACCATAGGCCACTTAAAGGATTTCCCTTTAACCCTATATTCTTTCCCAAGCCAAACAATTACCTAGGAGGTGGTCATAATTGACATTCCCCCTATTTTTGGAATGATCATGTCAAGAGGCTTCATAGCAAAGATATGTGGATACCTGGTGCTTGACTAGTACCACTTGATATTAAGGACTAAACACGGGGCAAAGATGAAAATATTGTCTAAGCCTTTACATCCAGAACATATTGTAGAGGATGTAATATGAGCTTTGAAGTTGCACACACTTCCATTTCCAAGAAGGATATGTACTGCATAGAGATGTTGGAGGATGAAGAGGCCATGAGTGATCGGAGCCCAAAAGAAGTCCTATTGAACCAATTTATTGATTTTGATCCTTTCGATAATTTCCATGCCGCCAATCTGGGCACATATGTAATCTTTGATGAAAGACTAGGCCCTCTTGAAATTGGTTAAGGAACAAGAGATCCTGGGTGAACCTATTAATGATGTCTTATGGACCTTGTACTTTGATGGTTCCAAATGTAAGACTAGCTTTGTAGGAAATCTATCTTGTATCCCCAGTCAGGTCAGAGACCCTCAAGGATTTTCATTTTCATTTCTCATGTTCGAACAATGATGTGGAATATGAAGGACTGGTTCATGGCTTGGCGCTAGGAAAATAGATGAGCACATATTGAACCAATTTATCGATTCTAATCCTTTCAATAATTTCCATGCCACAAATCTAAGCATATATGTAATATTTGACAAAATACTAGGCCCTCTTGAAATTGGTCGAGGAACAAGAGAGCTTGGGTGAACCTATTAATGATGGCTTATGGACCTTGTACTTTGATGGTGCCAAATGTAATACTGGCTCTGGAGTCGACATTTGTCTTGTATCCCTAGCCAGATCAGAGACCCTTAAGGCTTTTCACTTTTAGTTCCCATGTTCGAACAATGATGTGGAATATGAAGGACTGGTTCATGGCCTAACGCTAGAAAAATGGATGAGCATAAAGGGGATACAAGTGTTTAGATATTCTAAGACAGTGGTGAAACAAATCCAAGGACAGGAAGCTACGAAGAATGTAAGAATGTGGTGCTACTGACATAGAGTGTGGGACTTGATCTCAAAACTCTATCATGGATAAAATAGCTTTGATCAATTCACAATTTGAGCCAACCTTTGATTCAGTTGAGAGCCAACATGTGGTACACATCATCATTCAACTGTCTATCCTTGATAATGATTATAATTGGTAGGTCTTTGAAGATGATGCTCAAATTACTTTCTTACGATAGTTGAGAGAATTTTTCAATCAAGCACAACTGAAATCCGAAGAGTTTGGCGAGAAGAAAATAATCCAACTCAAAGGAAATAAGCTCTCGCGAGGCTTAATCACTCTAGAAAACCTCTTTACTATGAAGATGTGATAAATAGTAGATGAAAATTCACAACCAACAAAGAAGACTATGAGGACCTCAACATCAAAAATTGTAGGAAGCTCAAAGTTGGGAAGAACATGCCATAGAAAGATAAGGAGAGGTTGAAATCCTTATGTACCAAGTACAATGAAGCCATATCTTAGTCCTAAAATGATCTCAAAGGCTATGATCCAAGCATAATTTAGCACACTATTGACTTAGTCAAAGGTTCCAAGCTGATCCGATGAGGGAGTATATCACAAAAGGAGAAATCACTAAGAAAAGACCCAACTGGATCCCTAAGATCCTAGAGTATGATGTCAATATCCAGTCCACAAAGTTGGTTAGAGGAAGATTTATGTGAGAGTATCTCACCCAAGAGCTGAAGAGGTCATTCAAGTTGTTACAAACCAATTTGAGTTAATCAAGTCTTGGGTGGTCAACTTGATACAATTAATACAGACTGAATGATATGCCCCCGATCTCTTGATACACAAGAAGAGATACTATAGGCTCCATGATGTTGGATACATACTTATTGAAGGAATATTATTCAAAAGGAATTACGATAGATTCTTCCTCCGCTATGTGGATAATGTGCAAGCTAAGAGAATTTTGGGTGAATTCCATAGTAGCCAAAAAGGCAGACACTTCTCTGCCAAAACCATTGTGTTAAAAATCATGCGAGAAGGATACTACTGGCCCACTTTATTCTTCGAAGTTCATGATCTAGTAAGGAAGTGCTCCCAATGCTAGTTTTATGTTAGGAAGTGAAAAAAATATTTTATGCCTTTAAACCCAATTGTGGTAGGGGAACCCTTTGCACAATGGGGGTTAGATTTCATTAGGATCATCACTCCTATCTCCAGCTCGGGACATAAGTGGATCTTAGTAGCCATCGATTATTTTACTAGATGGATGGAAGCGACTCCTCTTAAAAATGCAATCGAGGTTGAGATCATCAACTTCCTTGAATAACTAGTGACGAGGTTCAGATCCCTGAAAACTATCATCTCAAAAAATGCACGATCCTTTGTGGGATATGGGATGTCTGAATTCACTCACAAGCATGGAATTTATCTAAAGACTTCATCAAACTATTACGCGTAGGGGAACAAACTAGCAGAATCTACCAACAAAAATCTAATCAAATTGATAAAATGCATTAGGTTGGAGGACAAAAAAGAATGGCACAGGCACCTATGGGAAGCTTTATAGGTAGACTACATTACCATGAAGCAAATCCTAAAGGCTTCTCCCTAAGAGTTGGTATATGGGAAGGAGGTGGTCCTACCCATTTCTATGGAGATATTAGTGTAGACACGGAAAATATACCGACACACTTGATCTTGATTACTAACATTGTTTTATCCTGAATCATCTTTTGTGCTAATCATCACCTTTTGTCCCTTAGTTAAATAAATAAAATTTATCTAATTAAGTTTTCATCTCTTGTTAATTAGATAAATCAATCTTATTTAATTAATCCTCTAATCTCTATTTAATTAAATAATCCATTTTATTTAATTAAATCTCTAAAGTCATTCTATTAAATTAAATCAATATTTATTTAATTTAATCTAACATCATCCCTCTTTAATTGAATAAATCAAAAGCTTTATTTAATTAAATCTAAATCATATTCCTCTCTTTTTTATTTAAATTAATCCACAAATTTAAGTCAAAATGGTCAAATCAACTAATCTCCTCATAAATTAATTTAATCCTAATCACCTAAATCTTCTAGATTTTGTAACTTGCTCAATAAATCATTTCTTTTGATTATTAAATCTTCTAATTTCTTTCAAACATGGCATCAAAAAGGAATATTCCTCCAAGTTTGAAAATCCCTCCAAATAGACTTTGTACATCCAACAAAGCATTTAACCCTCTTGCATGTCATTGTGCATTGAGCCAAGTGGCATTTAATTCATTTCTTTCTCCCTCCAACATGTCATTTCACAATTTTGAAATTCCACCTAATATCATTTATTGTGCACATTCATCAAAATGTGCTCATCCTTCCTCCATTCACATCTTGACAAGTGGCACTTGGTCATTGGATGTTGAATGATCCCACATTCCTCCATTTTGCTCATTCTTCCATCTTGTTCTTCTATTTATAGAAGGCTCTTCTTCTCATTTTGAGGGACGCAACTTAGAGCAAAGTTACTATCTTCATATTTAGGGGAAATTCATCCATTTCCATAGCATTTTTCCATCATCATAGCTAGGCCATTAGATGTTTCATCAAGGAAGCACATTGTTCATCATCATCAAGTGGATCAATCTTCATCAATATTGCAAAGGGATTGGGAAAGGGCCATTTTCTAAATCAAAATGACACCAATTCCCCCATGGGATTGAGATTTTGCATGCTCTAATAGGATTTAATAGCTTTTTTGGTTTTGTTCTTCATTTCTTTCCTATTTTGTGCATTGTAGATGAATTGCATGGGGAATCTTAGTTCTAACTTGTATATGAGGCTAACATTGTGATTGTTTGTTGTGTTTGTGTAGGTCTACGATTAGGGTTCACATTTTTGCACTAGGAGGGAAGTCTCAAGATATTGACGTGTTTTTTGACAAAATTTTGTGGTTTTTTGTGCCTACAGGAAATTGCGCTGCTATTAGTCCAACAATGCCATATAGTGACACTACCAGTCCAGCGACGCCATACAATGACACTACAAACTCCAAACTCTACTGTTGAGGTCTTCCCACCCAGAAATTCAAATTTTCAAACTACAACGCTGGACTGGTTCTTCGTCGCCTGGCTTTCAAATTCCAAACTGCGCCACTTGCTGAAACAATGCCACAACTGTGCTCTCTGGTTTTGCTACAAAGCACCGCTGTCAGTCTTAGCGGTGCCATATAGCACCACTAACCTTTCTAAACTATGACACATTTACGGGTTGCACTATTGGTGTGGGGTAAAAGGTTAGATTTCAATATATTTTGACATGTGCTTTTTTTCTTTTGATCATTTTGAGCTATTAACTTGTTTTTTGCCCCTGGTTTCTTGGATTAATCAATTTTTGTAGGTGGAAGCAAGGAGAAGTTTGAGTCATGACATCATCTCTTTATTGTATCAAGTGTTTTTAAACACTTTTGGAAGCAATTATAATTCCAAATTTAATAATTTTGTTTCTTCAAGATTTTAGGACTCACTAATCTCAATTTGGGTTTAAAACGAACAAGGAAAAAGGATTAAAAATAACTTTAGACAAACTTACTAGATTTTGTTTAAAGTTAACAATTGAACAAACAACTTTCATCTTTCCTTTTGGTGCTTTAAAAAGAATCCAACTTTTTCTTTGAAGATTTAAAATGAACATGTGCATCTATGTTTTGTAATCACTTACCCAAAATAATATCATCTATAAACGTGCATCAAGAAACAATCCTACCTTGTACCCATTTTATTATTGTCAAAATCTAGCACTTTTTCAAAGGTTTGAGTATCTCACATAGGAAGTACTAGCATGTTCTTCAATACCTTGGTCTAGTAAAAAAGTCTCTCTAATTCTTTTAGGATCAAATTCAAAACACTCTCATCTAAATCCAAATCGAAACCAAATCAAATCAAAATCCAAAATCAAACATCAAACATCAAATCTAAAGTCCTAAAGTTTAGTATCCCCCTCAAGGTTACATAAGAGTTCAATCATCCACCAAACCTTCATCCTTCATTATCACCATCATCATCCTTTGATCCTCATTCTCTTAGACTTTCTTTTTGTACCTTAAGATTAGATTAATATGAATAATTAGAGGTTCATCTCTTACATTCTTAAAAATTGAACCCTATTTTATGGTTTAAACTAGATCACAACTCAAGAAGAGCATGGATAACAACAAAGAAACATCAATTTCAAGTTATTTGAGTCAAACCACCACCAAAATCAATCTCGTTGGGACTAGTAATCTCACTCTCAATTTTCCTCCCCTTCCACAAGACCATCAAGAGGAAGGTGTCCAAGTGGTGGATGTCACCAATAACATGCTAAGGATGAAACAAGATGAAATCATTGAAACGGTTCAAAATCTTGAAACACATAAAATTGTTAGTGTCGTGATGAAACTCAATCCATCACAATACATGCTTGAATTAGCAAAACAAGGGGATAAACTCCCTTCTGATTTCAATGTGAGCTCTATTGTGGAACAACCCCTTGGGGTCATGCCCCCAATTTCATCCACACTCCCAATCTCATCCACACCTCCATTCCAAAGCATCACCCAAAGCATCCCCCAAATCACAACATCCATTGCCCCAATTCAACCTATTGTGAACAAGGGGAGCTCATTTCTTAATGCACTACAAACACATCCCCTTGTGAACAACCAAGATTTGGACACAAACAATATATTGGGTCAATTCATCCCCTAAAATCCATTACACCCATATGACCCAACCACCTTTCATGAACCCAATGACCCATCATCATCATTTCATGCAACACCTCTCGATATACAAACCTCTCTCCCTATAACTTCGCAAGGAGGAGGTGGGTTATTTGGGCTAGGGGCATCTTTGATCCCTCTTCATCATCATTTGATCAAGGGAACACACCACCCCTCTTCCCATCATTTCCACCATTACCATTAACATCTACATCACCTCTTGGTTTAGGGTTCCCTCCCTTACCACCCCTCAATCAAAGTTAGAACAACCCCCCAATCATCAACCAAAGCATCATATTGAATCCTCCACTCTTGCCATTGATTTTTGCAACAAAAAATAGAAACTATCCCAACAATCTGGGCAATCACTGCACCATCCATAAAAGTAGTCTCTTAAGGACCAAACACATCAAACCATCCACCACACAAATCCCCATCACCAATAAAATTGCACCCCTCATCACGACAACAAACACCATTCTAAATCCACCACCAAAGACAAATATGGCCAATCAATATAGCATCACATTGCAAGCAACACAAGAAGCCTATGAAAAGGCATATCAAAAATTTCAAGCCGCGCAACAATCCCAAAACACACAAGTTGCTCAACAAGCACAAGCCGCTCAAGTCGTGCAACAAGCGCAACAATCACAACGGATTGCTCAAGCCCAAGCCTTATTACAACAACATCAAGCCACCCAAGCTTCCCAATTTGCACAAGCAGCTCAAGTGGCTCAAGCCACTCAAGTTGCGTAGGCTGCTCAAGTTGCACAAGCTACCCAAATGGCCCAAGCCTAGGCTCAAGTGCAAGTACAAGCTCAAGGCCAGTATCAAGCGTAATAAGTGCATGCACAAGCTCAATACTAGGCACAACTACAAGCAGCCCAACAACAAGTGTATCAACAAGCCCTATAGTAGTATCAAGCACAATAGGAAGCAACATTACTAGCCCAACAATAAGCATTGTTGGCACAACGACAACAAGCCCAATGACAAAAATTGTTGGCACAACAACATCAAGACCAACAACAAGACCAACAACAAACTTTGTTGGCACAACAACAAATGTAAGTCTTAATCACACAACAAATCTTGCACCAAACTCCCACCAACACACCCAACACTCCACCCGTCACTCAAAAACCTCGACCACTTCAAAACACATTCACTCCACCCCCTGATCCGTAAGACGATGTGACAGCAAAAATAAAGTTTCTCTCACAACAAGTGCTTGATCTCCAATCAAGGAAACCCATGAAGACACCTAGAAACTCGTGTCCTTATCCATTTGATAGGAGCCTTACAATGGTAACATTCCCCAAGGGGTTTGAAATCCTAAAATTTGACAAATACCATGAGACAAAAAACCTTGAAGATCACATTAGGGAATTCCAAGTACATTGTATGGACGTTGCATATGATGATACATATCTGATGCGGCTATTTCCTCGAAGTTTGGCTGGTCCCACCATGGAGTGGTTCTCTTTCCTACCTCCTAGCATCAAAAATTTCCAAGAGATCGTCAATGAATTCATAAAAACTATGCCTTCAATATCAATATGGATGTCATTCTAGAGGAACTCTCAGCTCTTAAACAAGCAAAGGGGGAATAATTCACTTCCTTCCTACAACGATGGTGATCCAAGGCCACTAGAAGCAAATGGACCATTCTTAAGGAACAACAAGTCTACACCACCATTTCTAACCTTGACAAAACATTGGCCTTTCATCTCAAGATGCAATGTATCACCTCTTATGACCAAATAATCCCCAAGGCACTCAGCATCGAACGAGCCCTTATTGCACAAGAGGGGACACCTACATATCCAAAGAATCAAGAAATTCACCCATCCACCAACTATAATGACAAACCTCACACGTGGGTGAGAAACAAAAATGTCACAAATGATGGTGTGGTGGATGCCAAGGTTGTAATCAATGCTCTGAAATAGAACACCCAAACCTACCAACAACCACAAAACAACACGCAAACCAATGTGGTATCACAACAACAAACCAAAAATCAGGTCAACAACCTAAATAATCAAGGGGGGCCACCCCTGCAAAACAAAAACCCCTCCAAGTAGAAGTACACTGCCCTTGGAGAACCCATTGAAGCATTCATGAAGAAACTAATAAATGAAAATCTCATCAAGATTCCCACTTATGAGAACTATCGGGAACCCCAAGTCAAACCACCATGGTACAATGAGAATCATCTTTGTGATTTCCACAAAATCAAGGGGCACACCACTAACAGTTGCATGAGGTTGAAAAACCTAATCCAAGATCTCATTGATGATAAAATCATAAATGTGGAGATGTCAAACCATAACCAAGGGAACAACCATGGAAAAAAAAAGTATGCCAATGTGAACCATGTGTACAACCATGTCACAGCTCTAGAAGAAATGGTCATTGTCATTAATATTAAGGGAAAGGCTAATTGTGGAGTCACCACACACGATGGCAAAATAACAATCGTTGGATAATCCCAACCACCTAGGGCACTCGCCTCCAATCCAAAATCCATCCCTCATGGCTATAATGTCCTAGACTAGCTAAAGAGAACCCCCACTCAAGTCTCCATCATGGAGTTGCTCAAGATATTTCCCACCCATAGTAAAATCTTAGAGGAAGCATTGGCTTGTCCACCATCTCTGTAGATCTAGATGTTGAACAGTTCCAAGCTATGGTCGAAAATATCACCACTCCAAGCCTCCTAACATTCTTCAATTAGGACTTCCCTTCCCAACCATCTCACAATCGCGCTCTCCACCTTGAAGTCTTGGTTCACAAAAATAAAGTAAAAAGGGTCTTGGTGGATGGAGGTGTGGGTCTAAACATTTGTTCCCTCAAATTGATAAAGAATCTAGGATTCTCATAGGATGCCATTGAAAAGGGTAAGGGCATCACAATCAAAGCTTATGACAACCAGAAAAGAGTGTCTCAAGGAACTATCCAACTCCCTATCCAATTAGGGCCAACCATTATGGACACCACATACTAGGTCCCTAACCTTGATTTTCCTTATAACATCCTTCTAGGGAACCCATGGATCCATGGGATGCAAGTTGCCACTTCTACCTTCCACCAGTGCATTAAATTCCCCTACTAAAACCAAGAGGTCATGGTTCATGGTGATCCCAAACCCTTTTCTACTGCAAGAGCCTAGAAGAAAAGTACTATAAAATCCCCCAATTTCTAAAGAACAATGAAGGCCCTACCACTCCATATGTAGACCCAGCTACATTAGCCTCTACTTCTAAGATAAAGACACCTGCCATCCCTCACATATCTAAAATCAAGGTCATTATCCAAGACAATGGGTGTGGGGATTATAGAATGAAGAAAAGTACTTTTTTAATAGGAGAGTTACCACAATCTCCTAGGACCTATGGACAACCCCAACCCACTGAAACATTGTTCCATACCTTCAAAGCAGATCCCTCTAGATTTAGGTCTTGGGGAGATTTAAGTTAGGAAATAGTTGATGAGAGAGATGTATCCAGTCTCCTATATCAGGATGAAAGGCTCGTGCCTGATCTTCTAATGGATGAAATCAGCAAAGGCCTACAAATGATGCTTGGTATGGGCTATGACAAAAACAAAAATATTGGACAAAATGACAACGGGCTTCTAGTACGTCTCATTCTGGAGATCCATATGAGAAATATTGGTCTTGGATGTACCCCTCCAAAGGTGACCATACTTGGTAAAGGTTCCTCCATTAAGAAGGTCATAACTCCTCCTCAACAATCAACATCCACCCTTCGATTACGCGTGTCCATAGGTCGAGTTATAGACAACTTCACCTTTGACATAACTGATGTGTTTAGTAGTGACAAGGATCCCATAACTGATTTTCCTATTCTTTTAGAAGACACCTCCCTACTCATGATTAGTACCTTCTCTTTTGAGACTAACAACCATCAAACCCATGAAATAAACCTAGTTTACCCCCATCTCATCGATTATAACCAACGAGGACCACCAATTCTGGATACTTTCAAAAATGATGAGGCGCTCTCAGAATTCATGGGATTGTGGGATTCAATACCATATGGAGATCACAAGGCTAGCTTTGACATCATACTAGACACACAAGCCTATTATGAGGAAATGATTGAATCCTTCAGTCACAAAAGTGAAAATATGAGAATAATCTCTAGGAATTTGAGTGAAAACCACATTGTGGCACTCTTTGACCCAAAAATAGTAAAAATAAAGGACATATCCAATGGTGAAAACCTATTTGAAGCACTCGAGGATGAAGGATTCAATCTTCCACTTAGTGCAATACATCAGGAGAAGTCAGTAGTCCTAGCAGAGTAGCACGTAATCCAGTCAACCTGGGAATGGAGGAACAACCACACATAACCTTCTATGTAGAATCTCTCTTAACAGAAGAACAGGAACTCCTAGTTACATTCCTAAGAGAAAGGAAGATGCAGAGGTTGTGGTTCATCACCTAGTTGTGTACCCTCTCTTCACCTTCTATTCTTGATCCAGAGGTTGTGGTTCATCACCTAGTTGTGTACCCTGAAGCAAAGCCTATCAAATAGAAGCTTAGGAAGATGCATCCCTAGATAACATTGTTGGTTAAAATGGAGTTGCAGAAGCTCCTAGATGCAGGATTCATACGGTCGATAGATTATCCTAAATGGGTCTCAAACCTTGTACTTGTCTCAAATCCCACTGGGGGCATCTGTATCTACACAGACTTCAGAGACCTCAACAAAGCATGTCCCAAGGATGAATTTCCACCTCCAAACATTGATATGATAGTGGATATGACAGTAGGACATGAGATGTTATCATTGATGGACAGATTCTCAGGCTACAACCAAATCATGATAGCAAAAGATGGCCAACATAAAACAACCTTCACTTTCCCATGTCGTACATATTGCTAGAACATGATGTCATTTGGGTTGAAGAATGCAGGAGCAACCTATCAGAGGGCCATGACATCGATCTTTCATGACATGATTCACAAAACTATGGAGGATAGCATTGTTGATATATTGTCCAAATCCAAGAAAAGATGAGATCATATAGTCGCATTGGGCTCCATCTTTGATAAGTTGGAAGAATACAAATTTAGACTCAATCCAAAGAAGTGTGTCTTCGGAGTACAGTCAGGGAAGCTCCTTGGATATATTGTGTCAATGAGAGGGATTGAAATAGATCTTGCTAAGGTTAAGGCAATCCTTGAGATGGAGGCACCGAAAACATTAAAACAACTTAGAGGCCTAATAAAGGAAGACTCCAGTCCATCCACCACTTCATGGCTCAACTGGAAGAAAAGGTTGTCCCCTACTCTCACCTACTCCACAAGGGGGTAACATACAAGTGGGATGAAAAGTGTGATTAGGCCTTCAACAAGATCAAGGAGTATTTACTCACATTGTCGATCCTCATGCCACCCATTCCAAGAAAACCCTTGATCTTATACATATCAGCAACAACAACAGCTCTCGGCGCTCTCCTAGCACAACATGATGAAAATGGAAAAGAGAGGGAAATCTATTATATCAGCAAAACCATGGTGGGTCATGAATTGAACTACACCTCCATTGAGAAAGCCTATCTACTAGTTATATTTGTAGCTCAAAAGTTCAGGCATTACATGTTAGCCCATCAAATAAAACTCATTGCAAAGATATATCCCCTTAAGTACTTGCTTTCCAAAGCAATGCTTACAGGGAAGACAACAAAGTGGGTCATGATCCTCACAGAGCATGACATAGAGTATGTGAAATGCAAGGCCTTCAAAGGACAAGCTATTGCAGACCAACTAGCTAAAGCACCAATATATACGAAAAATTCCCTTGTATCAGAATTCCCTGATGAATCAATCTTCAACATAAGTGTAGCAGATCATTGGAAAATGTACTTTGATGGATCCTACATGCACCATGGATTGGGGGTAGGGATCTTCTTCATCACCCCACAAGGGGATTGCATTCCAAAATCATACAAGTTGTCATTCCCTTGCAAAAATAACATAGCGGAATATGAAGCTCTTGTCATAGGGCTAAGAATTGCAGTGCAATGGCAGATAATGGCACTAAAGGTCTATGAGGACTCACAACTCATAATCAATCAAGTCAAAAATGAGTATCAAACTAAGGAAGACAAGCTTACTCCATACAAGAAATTGGTAGAGAGTCTTAAGGATTCCTTTATTGAGATCACATTTGAACAGGTACCAAGAGAAAACAACAGAGTGACAGATGCAATGGCTACAATCAAGTCACTCCTAGATATCCCGTGCAATGTTACAAATCCAGAATTCCTCATAGACTAGCTTCTTTTGCCTGCATTTGAGGTACTGGAGTCTAAATTTGTGTGTAAAATTGTCGGTCCTGATGATCCCTGGTACCATGATATATACACTTATCTAAGAATAGGAGTCCTCCCAACTGACATAACCTCAAAACTCAAGAAATTCTTTGTCAAAAAGTCATCCTAGTTTGTCATCCTAGGAGATACCCTTTACCGTAGAAGCATTGATGGAACCCAGTCACATCATTTAAACACTGAGGAGGCATCAACCACCTTAACTGAGGTACATAACAACATATGTGGTTTGCATTCGAGCAGTATGACCTTGGCCAAGAAATTGTTGAGGAGAGGGTACTATTGGCCTACCATAGAAACAGAAGCACATGATTATGTCAGAAGGTTTCTACAATGTCAGTAGCATGGGGATCCATGCACTATGTCAAGGGCTCCATTTGATGGTCACACCTTGGCCCTTTTTGCAGTGGGGGCTCAATCTCGTTAGAAAAATCACCCCTACCTCATCTAGTGGACATAAATTTATCATCACTACCACTGAGTATTTCACAAAGTGGGTAGAAGCTATTCCCATGACTTACATTACTAGAAATAAGATATCAAATTTCATCCTAAACTACTTAATTTGTCGTTACGGTGTCCCCCAAGCCATTATCTCAGATAATGGGACACCATTCAAAAATCAGGATGTTTGTGACCTATGTTACAAATTCAAAATCCAACATCGCTTTTCCACCCTATATTATCCCTAAGGAAATGACCAAGTTGAGGCTAAAAATAAGACCATTCTAAAAATCCTCAATAAAATGGTCAATCAAGTTGGTCGTGATTGGAATCTCCAAACGAATCCCACACTATGGGCCTATCAAACTAGCATCTGCACACCAACAGGTGCCACCCCCTTTCCTTGGTCTACGGATCAGAAGCCATATTAGCCATTGAGATCAAGCTCCTGTCACTGAGGATATCATTGTAGAATCTCATCACGGATGAGGAATACCAGGTATCACAACTGAATGAGCTAGAATTACTAGATGAATGGTGAATGGAGGCCCTAAACCATCTACAGGTGTATCAGAACTTACTCAAATAGAGCTACAACAAGAAAATCAGGAGTTGGACATTCCAAGTAGGAGAACTAGTGCTAAAAGAGAATGAGAGGAAAGTCCCAAATCCACATGACAAAGGAAAATTTGAACCCAATTGGTTGGTACCATTTGTCATCACAGTGAGTTACAAGTCAGGGGAATATCAGTTATCAACACCGAAAGGGGAACCTCTATAGGAGCCCATGAATAGCTCCCATATCAAAAAAAATTATGCATAATCTTATAGGGTGTAAAAGAAAAAAATACCAAAAAATCAGCATATGTCTTGAAAAAATGGTCACCCTAACGGAAGCCTAGCAAACAGGAATCTTGGTGACAACAAAAAAATCAAAAAGCATAAAAATCCAAAAAAATTCAAAAAAAGGATTAAAAATAGTAAAGAGAAAAATCATCCTCTAGTGAAAACCACTTTGGTGGCACTTTGGGCAAGTACCTTGGTGAAAACCTGGCAAACAAGCGCCTTGTGTAAATAAGCACTTTCCATCCACTAGGATCTTCATGACTCGTTTTGCATCATCCATCCATTACGCTTCCATCATCCATCTATCTCCATCTATCATCCACTCACGTCTACACCATAGCTTGGTCCTTTGTTTGCCTCATGATCCCTCCTGGTACTACTTGGCCCACTCTCAAGGTCAGTTTGTCCTGCCTATATCAAATGTGTTCATTGCTTAACGTTGGGGGCATGTTCTCATTGGATTGGATTTGTGTATGTTCTTAAGTTCCCTAAATCAGAAAATTGAAAAACACTAGAAAATAAGAAAATCCAAAGACAATCATAAAATTAGAAATCCCAAAAACATCAGAAAACTAAAAAATCCAAAAACATTCATAACATATCAAAATCCAAAAATAGGTCAAAAAGTCAAAAACAGAGTCGTCTTGTCGAACTATAGTCTCTGAGCTTTGAAAGTAGGCAAGGTTGATCTTTGATCATCCCCCGAGAAACTTAGGTCAGTCCTTTAGGAGTCTGTCACAATAAACTGGTGATCCACATGTTCATATCTCATCAATAGTCGAGTCTGTGTTAGTCAAACTACATGGTCTTTATTTATATAAATTAGGCAAGGCTAACCTTTGATCAGCCCTCAAGGCCCCTAGGATAGGTCTTTAGGTTAGTCTCTTGGTCAAAATATCAAAAAACCCCAAAACATTTGAAATTTTGAAAATCAAAACTTGTGTAAAACATCTTGAAAATACAAAAAATAGCCTCAAAACATTTCAAAAAACTCCAAAAAACATCCAAATATTTGAAAAAATCCATCCATCCCCATCTCACTTTCATTCGAAATAAATATCCACTCATAATAAATCATCGCCATCCTCAACCTTTGGTATGACAATTGGAAACAAGTATAGTAGGTTAAAAGTGCAAACTCAAACGTCAAAGTCTAAAGTCTAGGTCAGTACATAAGCAAGTTTGTCAACTCTTTGTGTCAATAGCCTATCATCCAATCAATCCCAAATCAATCATCTGATAACATCATGTCCTAGGATGCATCCTTCCTACAATGGACATCAACATCATACATCACTGTAGTTTAGTCTTGGATAGCGGTATTGAAGAACATTAGCTTGTTTGTTTACTTTATCTTTGTCTTTTGACTTATCTTTTTGTGCTCATTTCAATGACCTCTCGATGATGTCCCAAACGAGGGGATTTAGAGAGAAAGGAATGGGGCAACGATCATTATCCTTTTATCAGATGCATTTGTTGGATATTCTAGTAATATAACCTTGTTCATATGTACTTTGTTTGGATGTAGGGATGATGTTTCATGTATCTTGTTGACCACATAGGAAGGCTTTCCTATCTATGTTTTGGCCTGAGATGTTTGGAATATATGAACTGCATTTTGAATGGGTTTTCTATGTGTCAGGTGTGAACAAGAATACTCCTATCTAATAGTCAAGTCAAAGTCCATCACACAAGGTGCAACACCATCCTAGTTCTTTATACCTTGATGCATCGTGCCTACATGTGTTATCAAACATAAGGTAAATGGCCCTTTTAAAGTCCCAATCCTTGGTAAGAAAATCATCATCGTCATCATCATCGTCATCTTTTGACTTGTTGGAGTCTCTTACTTTCTTCTATCTTCTTTTTGTGCTAACATGGTACATGATAGTTAATCACAAATCATTGCCATTGCATCCATCTTGCATCCACAAACCATTAGCATAATGCATATCATGACATATAGGAAACACTGACCATCACACATGCATTGCATTTCATCATTGCATAATATAGATTGGTTATTCTAAGCATCTCACAAACCATACATTTGCATTCATAAGCGTAAAAGGAACCATCACATAGGCATTATAGACATCATCAAAACATTCATCGCATCATCACATATACATCATAATATTACTCATTTGCATCCATTACATGATCATATAACATCACATACATATCATCCGTTTGCATCATCATATAAGCATTATCATACCATATGCATCATATCATATCATATACATAGGCATCATCATTAAATACATCATCTCATAGACATCATTATAAAATGCATCATCACATCATATCATTTGCATCATCGTAACATCCATAAATGCATCACCATATCATATATAAGAAAGATAATGAAAAAATTGCATCTCATACATTTTATCATAATCATCCATTAAATGCATAATATAGACCTATTAGTCTAAGTATTCGCATAGCATAACATTTGCATATATCATCATAAAAGTGCCTAAGAAAAGATACTAAAAAATAAATGCATCCATAAATCACTACATCACATCATAACATCATAATGCCATACATCACATTGCTTCATATATAAACATCCCATTGCATCATATAGAATCATCGCATAGCATCATATAGAATCACATCATCATCACATAAGATAGAATCATTGCATCACATATAAACCATTGCATATAGAAAGTAAGAACATCATGCATAAATAAAATAGGACACATCACATCAGATCGAATCAACTCATATCATATATCATCAAAATAATATACATTGTCATGGTACAGATCGGGATCAAGTGTGTATCAATCAATAATATAGTACAATCGCTCAGGGGGCTATAAAAAACAATCTCATGGATCTCAAAAGGAATAATTTCCATGGTGATCAGGCTAGCCCTACTGGCTACCCTCACCCTTGCCAGCTTGTCTCTCTCCAAGACCCTCTGGGGCCCTGTATCCTATATACTACGAACAATCTGGGACCCGTGTTGCCCAAGGTACGGCCTGATGGTAGTGAATCTAGTAGTACTCTACCTCTTGGACAGCCTCTTTGTATGCTCTTATAGACACTCTGCTTTGGGAGGAGGATGCATCCATTCTCTCTAACTGCTATTTGTGGCCCATCTCTTGTGTGGCCTTTAGCTTAGTAGCCTACCACTGATGAATGGCCTAATCCCGCTCAACCATCAATGTCAAAACCTACCATCTAGCCTGGTCTCTCTCTACAGTAAGTATCTGGATCTATGCCTATAGTTGTAAAATCTATCCATCTCTAGGATTTGTCTAAGGTGGTGGTTGGACATGTGGTTTGTCCTAGTGACCATCCCTCAGTGGTGTCTATTTCCTGTCTTGGTGCCCATCACCATCCCTCGGTGGTGTTGGCCACTTGACCTGGTGACCATCCATGGGCTAGTCCTGATGCCCGTCACCATCTCTCCAATCTCTGTCCTACTCTGGCTATCATGGAGGCTGCCATCTCCCTCTCTACCTCACCCTCTACTACCATCACCATCCCTATGTCCTCTACCTCCTCGGCCCTGCCCCTGCCCTATAGACTGGCCTTTGGATCTCCTCTGTGGAAAAAGTGCTCCAGGTACTGTCCATCAAACTAGTAGTTGGAACCAATCCTTGTATGCCTGCATGGTCCCCACGTCTGCTTGTCCCTGATCATCTGGCCATGGTCTAGCCACTAGTTGCATAAAACTATGTACTGCATATAATGCCTGGATCGGCTAACCCCATGTGGTCTCCCTCGTGGTCTAAGAAAAAATAGCAATGTACCCATCATCAGGACAGTCATGTGTGTCCCCAAACTGTCAGGCTACATGATCTAGAAGATATCTCTCTATCATAGTGTGCTCGCGGCCCTACATTAGTCAGTCTTATCTAGCAAAGAATAGTTGATGGACATGATCATACCAGGGAGGCATGCCAAGATAAGGTCGCCATGTGAACACAGTTATCTCATCGAGGACCCATTGCCAGTGTCGAATACTTGATCCTCCTGTATGTGAAAATTTCAAGGCACCCCTATATCTCCAAATGACTGGGTCATCTAGCTCCATGTCTATAGGTGTCACCCGTGGGCGGAACACTATGATGTGCTCCCAGGCCTAGATGTGCAGTAGTGTAACTCTAGATCCAATAGACTGACCATCACAATAAGCGAGCTCATGAAGGTTGTGATAGAGCGAGGCCAACATCACTGCCCCCCAGGAAAAGCACTCCCTCTGTTGGAGCATCCACTCCCAAGTGAGCCCCCATCCTGGGCTGAAATACCGCTCACATTGGTCTGGTGCCACGAGTCTAGAGATGATAGCGACAACAATTAGTCTAAAGGATGGTACCTGAGTCCTGTACCACTCTAGCTTGACCTAACCCTCTGAAAAGATGATCTCGTTTAGGCCCATGATATCATAGCAGGTGTCTCTCTCGCCCTCCACATCATAAATAACTCTCCATGAATGGGCAAACGCAGAATATGCCACACATCCTCTAGTGTCACTATGGCCTCACCCATTGAAAGGTGGAAGGAGGATGTCTCGCTGTTCCAACGCTCTGCTAAGGCTGTCATCATACCCAAATGTGTCTGGATAACTGGGGCATACGCCACGTACCATAATCTGATGGCCCCCAGGTGCTCCTAAAGGACCTTGTGCAACGGGGGGTCTTAGGTCAATCTGCTCAATATAGATGATTTGTTCTCTCGTGAGTGCAATGGCTCTATGTCCTCCTGCATTAGGAAAGTCACCGTGTTAGATTTCATTAAAAATCATCATCGTGTATGTACCCTACATGTTTGAAACATGTGTTGTTGTTTGTAGATGCAACACTGTTTGGAAGCTCCAAACTATGTCGCTAGAAGCCCCAAATTTCCAAACTCCACCGTCGCGGTGTACTTTGAGGCCGACCCAGTTTGACCCCTAAAACCTAATTTTCTAATTGGCTTGCTGCAACGCAGTTTTCAAATGTGGCTTAGTTTGGAGTTTGAACCCTAACTCCAAACTGTGACATCATGTCGCTATCCACAGGAGCAACATAGTTTAATGTCGTGCGATGTTGAAATAAAGTTTGCAACGACACTATACAGGACCACTTGACCTAATTTGACTTTCTAAGCTATTATGAAAATCAAAAAACAAAGTCGGGGCAAGATGACTTATCATTGGTCCTGTGCTAGGAAGCCTCTAGTACACTTGCACGTGCTCGAAAATGTGGCAAGGAAGCACGCATTGCACCATCTCATTCAAGACTCAAAGCTCAAATCGTAGAAATTTCTAAAGGCTATGTATGCAAATGAATTGGAAGTGGCCCCTCAAGGCCTATTTAAGCCTAAAAGTTAGGATTTTTTTACCCTGTTTAGCAGTCCACCTAGGGTTTTGGACCCCTGGGCCCGTTTTCACCCAACCGAAGGCCGTTTTGCATCAATTTTTCATCTTTTTGCACATTTTTGGCATCTCGGAGCATGTTTGGACCCATCAGGAACCTTTCCCTCTTTTTTCGCAAGATCACCCAAAAATCAAAATTTTCATCTGATCACTTGAGGGGGCAATGTATCAGTATGTTTCTTCTTGTCGGGGTAGTTGGGCAATTTTTAAAATCATTTTTTTTTTAATTTTGATCGAGATAGTGTATTCTTTGAACCAACGCAGTGAGTACTTTGCTTCAAAGAGGGGCAAAATGTAGACACAAAAAATGTACTGACACAATTGATTCTGATTTCTAACATCGTTTCATCCTGAATCATCTTATGTGCTAATCATCACCTTTCGTCCCTTAGTTAAATAAATAAAATTTATCTAATTAAGTTATCATCTCTTGTTAATTAGATAAATCAATCTTATTTAATTAATCCTCTAATTTCTATTTAATTAAATAATCCATTTTATTTAATTAAATCTCTAAAGTCATTCTATTAAATTAAATCAATCTTTATTTAATTTAATCTAACATCATCCCTCTTTAATTGAATAAATCAAAATCTTTATTTAATTAAATCTAAGTCATATTCCTCTCTTTTTTACTTAAATTAATCCACAAATTTAATTCAAAATGGTCAAATCAACTAATCTCTTAAATTAATCAAATATTGATTAGTTTAATCGTAATCACCTAAATCCTCTAGATTTTGCAACTTGCTCAATAAATCATTTCTTTTGATTTATTGAATCTTCTAATTTCTTTCAAACATGGCATCAAAAGGGAATATTCCTCCAAGTTTGAAAATCCCTCCAAATAGACTTTGTATATCCAAAAAAGCATTTAACCCTCTTGCATGTCCTTGTGCATTGAGTCAAGTGGCATTTAATTCATTCCTTTCTCCCTCCAACATGTCATTTCACAATTTTGAAATTCCACCTAATATCATTTATTGTGAACATTCATCAAAATGTACTCATCCTAACTCCATTCACATCTTGACAAGTGGCACTTGGCCATTGGATGTTGAATGATCCCACATTCCTCCATTTTTCTCATTCTTCCATCGTGTTCTTATATTTATAGAAGGCTCTTCTTCATATTTAGAGAAAATTCATCCATTTCCATAGCATTTTTCCATCATCGTAGCTAGGTCATTGCAGATTTCATCAAGGAAGCACATTGTTCATCATCATCAAGTGGATCAATCTTCATCAAGCTTGCAAAGGGATTGTGAAAGGGCCATTTTCCACATCAAAATGGCACCAATTCCCCCATGGGATTGAGAGTTTGCATGCTCTAATAGGATTTAATAGTTTTTTTGGTTTTCTTCTTCATTTGTTTCCTATTTTGTACATTGTAGATGAATTGCATGGGGAATCTTAGTTCTAACTTGCATATGAGGCTAACATTGTGATTGTTTGTTGTGTTTGTGCAAGTCTAGGATTGGGGTTCACAACTAGTGCTAAAACTATTAAAGTCTTTGGAGGTTGAAGAGAGTGGTGGGATGGAGGTGAGGTTAACTGAGCTACTAAGCCTTCAAGAAAAAATACAAAAGGTGTTTGATGCCATGATAAATCGCCAATAGGTAGTCAAGTGGTGGTTTGACAAGAAGACCTCTAACCCATGTTTTAGGGAGGGGATTCTAGTCCTAAAATTTGACAAATGGGATGCAAAACTAGGCCAACACACTAAATACGATTCCTCATGGAAGGATCCCTTCCAAATTTCTAAATTTAAGGCTAGCAATGCATATGAGATTGAAGATTTAAACAAGAATGCCCCAGGAATACTAGTAAATGGTATTCACCTAAAACTATTTAATTAGAGGCTCGTAGTTCTTAAAAAATTTCACTTTATGTACCATATGTAAAAATTGTGTAAATACAATTTTTGCAAATAAGACAAGTGTTGAAACAAAAGTAACTATATTATATTTATGAAACAAAATATTTCAAATAGTTTAAGGTAAAGAGGCCTATATTTTTTATGATCTCGTGAGCTCAGAGAAAAATTACAAGAATCTTCCTTCCAAAAGCAACGAAAAAGTGATATTCATCATTTTATCCAAACTACTGGAAGTAATAGCACATGAAAGCATGAATTTTCAACCTCCAGTCCACAGCAAGTGAAACACAATGATATCCTTAAGGTCATGAGACTTACAGTAGCAGGATTTTTGTCACACAGCTCTGCACAGGCTAACCAAGGTCACTCATCAACATTCACCACCACTTCGCTAAGTTGGTACACCAATTGCTCAAAGGAAGTGATCCATTCTATGATGTAAACTGGCTCAATGTTGTTCATGCAGAGGAAGGAGCTAACAAGCCTCGCCTACTAACGGTGCCACTCTAGAGTAATCATTGAAAAGCTAGTAAGCAAGAGAAGCCATGACACCATCTCGGCATTGTCCACCTGTCGACGGATGTCCATGGAAGAGGGTATACCAAGGCCTAGGAAAACAATGACAATGACTTCATCAAGGCCATCCAGATATTCTCTGTAGAACATGCTCCTACAGAGTTGCACTATCCATGGCTTTGTAATGGTTAGGCTTAGGAGGGAAGAAAAAAATTGAGAGATTACATGCATATTAGCTCGGTAATGGTTTTCATCTGTGATGAAATCTCTCCCCAACACCCATTTGAACATTGCAATGGTAAGGTTGCATTTTATCCTCAATAGCCTCTTAACTTTTTCATTGGTAATCTTCCCACAAAAGCAATTTGATTCTTCTGATTCAAGAGCCTGATTAGAGTGCTAATGCTTTGCAGGATGTAGAACAAAGAAAATGCAAACTTAATGAATATTTTCATGAAAGTAACACTCTATTTATAGAAAAAAGTGAGTCAAAAAATTTGTAAATGGAAAATATTTTCCTTGTTGGAGCAACAATGGGAAATGCAAGTTGACAACAAGAACTAAGGGAGAATCATATGTATGGGATTTCACAAGGCTCTAAAAATGTAATGCAGGTGTTGTTATTAATAACTAGATATACAACTTATCGTCATGTGTTTGTCACATTTGTGATCATCAACTAGCTCCATCATTTGAAAAGACTATCTTTAAAGGCCACTTCTTGCTTAATTAATGTAGATATCTTTTCCAATTATGTCTCTTGCTTCTCAAGGTTGTCCTTCACCTAAAACTATGTAAGGAATGTACTAAATTCCCTTCCCAAAGCGAAGGTCATGTTTCCCAAGAATGTAGGCATTTATGCTCCACGTATCACCTCTTGTTAGTAGCACTCAAGAGGCTAGCATTAATTACCATGCATTTATTCTTTAACACATGAGTAAATTGATAACCAAAGAAAAAAAATTCTAAGTGTAAGCTATTGGTATAAGTGAAATTCTCTAAGTTTAGAAGCGAGTGTTGTAAAAATATTTTGAAGGTTACAATAATGGCTGCTAAAGCATCATCCTTTAGTAGGGGTACTAAATTCCCTTCTCCCAACCAAGATATGTCGACATATTTGGAGATTTCTCTTTTTCTAATACATAAATACCAAAGGAATGGAACTTTCCTCATACCAGAAGCATAGCACCTAGAACCCACATCAAACCAAAAGTGGTCAAGGATTTCGCAAATGATATCTTCAACCCAAAGTTACATACCAATCCCAACATTTTGTGAGGAGCCTTCCAAAGAATGGTCACCAAGTCACAGGTGGCAAATTCTGAGAGCCTTGGGGAAAGATTCTGGCATTTTGGTTTGCCACACTGCAATTTTCCCTTCATGCATTCATGCCTGGAGCTAGTTGATATCTATGTTGAGCAACTAGATGGGGAAAATGGGATCATCAGGGGTGGAGAGCTCAAAATAACCATTAGTGCCACGACCATCAAGGATATGTTATGTATCCCCACTAATATGGAGGCAAAGACTTTCTCATGAGATCAAATGAGAAGTTTCTAGAGATAAAGGAGAGATAAGTTACCTTTCTATAAGGTTGAAATAGTTCAAGGACCTAACTACAAAGGTCCCAAATTCCCTTTGGCATTTAGCCTATTCAATTTGGACTTGAAGAATGTGTTTTCAATGTTGGCTTTCATATATGGCATGGACTGTGTTGATTAGGTCCATGAATACCATATGGCTTTGGCCTTTAAGCTTAGAAAAGAAAAGGGAAAATGTTGGTATGAATTTTCCAAAATAATTGCAGACATGATGCTCGACCAGTTGAAGGAGTACCACCATTTTTCTAAGTCCGGGTGTTCTTTCTTATAGTATTTAATTTTGCACCAAAACCCTACATTTTCGATCGTTTGGGATTACCACTCGATAGGTGGAACGAGTCATGATTGTTCAAACTACTTTCAGAATGGACCCATGTGCTTTCAAGCACATGCAACTATTATATGTTTTTTGAATATTCTCTGAACCTCGTTCATCAAGATTTATCCCAACAACCTCTACAAAGGTTTCCTCCTCGGTATCTAGAGTGGATGAGGACACACATGACCCCACTTGACCGGTTCATTGGTTTTGATTTCAATTTCATTAGTCATAGGTTGTCGTTAGGTCCTAACACTTTAGTTGATAAACACATTAATATATCAACCGATTAGTGTCCAAAGGCTATATGCAATAGAAGACATCTTGACTATCTCTCTCGGGTTTCCTAAATACCGAACAACTGAAATAAAAATTTAAACTAAGAAGCCACTTGTAGACACGTAAATTATCCTAATTGATATCATACATTCGATTCTAATTCAGTAACTTTGATTCTTCCTCGATCACTTAATTACTAATAATTTAATTGAATAATCTTTATTTAATTAAATTCATTAAATTTCCTCCTTAATCAGATAATACACTTTATCAGATTAATTCATCATAATTCCTCTTTGATTAAATAAATCAACTTTATTTAATTGAATTCTAATGTTTCCTCTTTGATTAAATAAATCATTTTTTATTTAATCAAATCCTAATTTCCTCTTTGTGATTAAATAAATTAACTTTATTTAATTATATCCTAAAGTTCTTCATTTAATTGAATAAATCAAATTTATTTAATTAAATCCCTAATCTCCCAACTATCCTCTTATTTGATTTAAATAAATCTAAATATCTAAATCAAATGTTAGGTCAACTAATTCCATCCAAGCTAATTAATCAAAAATTAATTAACTCCTAAACCCTCCATTTCTCTAGCTTTTGCAAGTTGCACATGTAAATCAATTTATTTGATTTATTAATTCCTCTATTTTCATTCAAATGTGGCATATTCTTGGAATATTCCACTTATTTGAATTCTCCCTCCCAAAACAATTTTGTCCTCCAACTTGCAATTTAAGGCTCTTACATGTCCTCTCCTTGAGCCAACTTGGCATTAACTACACTTACATCCCCTCTTACACAAGTCACTTCTTCAAATTCAAATCCATCTACATGCATTTAACATGCACATTGTTCAAAATGTGCTCCACTCTCCTTCATTAGCATGTTGACAAGTGGTGCAATGCCATTGGTTCAAATGTTAATCCCACATTCATCCTATTCCTCATTCTTCAATCCTTCATTATAAATAGAGGTCTTCTCTATTTGATTTGGCATTCACAATCCATGTAAGATCATTATGCTCATTTGAATCTACAATCATTCACAAGTTTATGCAAGGTTATTATAGTCATTTTTAATTCAAAGTATCCATTTTCATCCATATTTCATCCATGATTAGCATAGAGTTCATCATTTATAGCAAGGTTATTGGCATTTTCTATCAAAGAGCACACATTCATCATCAGCTTGCATTTGATATTTTATCTTGTTTTCTTGTTCTTTTGTTTAAATGAATTTCATGGGGAATGTTTGGTTTGAATTTTTTTAAGGCTAATGTTTATTTGTTTGTCCATGTTTGAGTAGGTCTAGACCAAGCATTTACACCACTAAACTTAGAAATTAGGAAATCATCTATCTAGAAAGCTTGAAATAACTAAACTAGAAAGCAAAAAACTATGAATCTAAAAAGCATAACCACTAAACTAGAAAGCATGGAAATGATTAAACTAAGAAATGTATAGATTTTTGAAGAAGTGAAGCTTTTAAAGAAACTAGGAAACATTGGTCTAATCAAAAGATAACAATCTAAACAACTAGCAAAAAATAATTTAACAATCTAAAACAATTGAAAGAAGGTGCTCTGGAACTTCAGACACTAAATTCAAAGACTACAAACTTAGCTACAACCTGCAAGATTGATTTTGACAGAATTACACATATGAAAATAAACTAGAATCCAATTATCATCTACTAAAGGAAAGTACAAAATTAGAAGTAAAAAACTTATCTATCTAACCTACAACCCCTCGAGTGGCCAGCTCTTGGGTGCTCCTACGCCTAGCTCAGATCACCTACACTGGTAACTCCAAATTAATTCATTCAAATAACTCCATTCGAATTATTTAGTAACTCCAAAAGTGGCGGGAAAAACTCATTTTATTCATATGAAAGGTGTAACTTAGAAAACATAGTGGCAACATAATGATATTCTTTTGTATACCATCATTTTCAATAGTTTCATATTTATATGAAAGCAGCTAACAAAATCCTACTTTTTAGTTGGTAAAGTATTCAATTGATTGTCAACAACTAACAAAATTTAAAGCCCATGACATGAAATATTAAAGAGGCTCGACATGAACCATAAAGTCTTCAGAACTAAAAATAATAGAAACTATAAAAATTCAGTCCATCATGTATGCTGCTAAAGTTTTGGCACCCATTCACTTGTCTTCAATGGTGTTGACATCTATGTTGAACCTCTTTGACTGGGATGGTAACTAATTATGGAAGTTGACCTGTGGAATGCTCATAAACTAAACCATTAAGTCAGCACAAATTAGCTTATTTCAACTAATTTCAAGAAATAAAGATTGTATTCTTATTCACAAAAAGAAAGCAATTACTTATCCTAAAGATAATTAATTGGTAGGGTAAGGTTCACTTAAAGGTGTAAGGTTAAGTATTGAGTCCATTATATTAATGAGGTTATTTTTACCTCATCATTTCCTCCCCTTCCTAAGCCCGAGTAGGTCCTCCTACTCTTTGGTGTGTTTTATGCCCCTCATTTCCCCAATTCTTATTCATCTCCTCATACTTGGCGCTGAGATCATACAAGCCATCTGCCTCTGTATCCAATTCCTCTAGCTCCTTTAGAAATCCCTGATGAAAAGTGACCCTTTGTACTCATCTTGCAAAACTATCATCACTTTGGTTTGAATTGCTAGATGCTACAGGGGTGGTGAAAGAAGTAGAGGAGGTCTATACCTCATGCCAATCCAATTAACCTTTAATTTCTCAAGGATATCAGCCAAGGTTACTACCCTTCTGTAGGACCATCTAATATTAAGAGGTGATATTACCTCTCTTTTCCTGAGGTACATAGGAAGAGGGGTATACCGTTCTTCACATTCATGTCAAGCTTTCCCTATCAACTTTGGTCCTTGATCTTGAAAGTAATTATGGCATAGCCAAAGGTTATTATTGTACTTGTTTTGTACCTCCTCTCTAAGTTGAATTCCCAAAAACTATGCCTTGAAATAAAAAGGCTTCCTATGGGGGTATCTCATTCGCAACCCAACAGTTTTATATGCATGTTCATACTCCTTTGACCGATCTTGTCAGTGAATCTGATTATGCATTATGGACAGGAATGATCTCAATTGAACTTCTCCCACAAAGAAATTGACAAAGAATCGGTATATTCTTATAGGATAAAATTATGGATAAAGAATTCGCATAACAAATCTTTTTGTTCAGGAGTTGACTCAACAAATATCTTAACAAATTCTTTATCATCGGGGTTATGTGGCTGATTATGACAAATTTTCAGTAGCTTCCATCTTAGGAGTTGTTCATTGAGGAATGTAGAGTACAACCTAGATGGTCTTCTACAAGCTAATAATAATTCACCAATTTCACAAGCATCATGTTTACCTTTATATGCTTTGTGAGATGATTCTTTTAATAGTACTAACTCATTTTTTAGCCTATTATTTTCAAATTCTACATCCATTAGAAAATAGAATCATTCCATCTATTTCATCAATAATGGAGGGATACGTACCTGGAACCATTCTAAAATAGTTGGTTCAATTTGTGTCCCCTTGAATTCTATTATTGGCTTAGTGTTACTCTCTTGCAAATACTTCTCTAACTCCACAATTCTACTCATAGAAGCATTAAGTTCAATTTCCTGCCTATTTCTTTCTTCTTCAAAAGAATTAAATAATTGCATAAAATTGTTTTTCAAACCTTGAGTATGCTTATCTTTCTTAGATAGATAAACCATGTGCTACTTGCTTTGTTGATTCCATTATTGGATTTGGTACTACAACTGCTCAATGAGTTTGTCTTTTTGCTCCATCTACAGTGTCAATTTTGCAATCTCTTGATCCCTTTTATTTATAATTGCAGCATGTGCCTCAATTTCTTCTTGTTGCTAGGTGATATGTTCTTCATTACTCTGTAACCTGGATTTTAATTCAACAATTTTTGTTTTCAATTTATCTAATTCTTCCTCTTTCTTTCCAAATTTTGCATCCCCTGTTTCCACAAAGAAAGATGGATTGGGAATTTCCATGTCAGTATGAGTTTCCTTTTCCTCGATATCAGGTATATTTTCAATTCTGTCAAGAAAAGGGGAAAGTCCCCCACAGGTTCATCTTCAATCTCCATAGAATGTGGTGACTGTACTTTTTCCGCCTCTTGCTCCTTTGGAGATGGTGTTCTCTTTTCCTCATCCTTAGGGGATTGATCAACCTACTTTTCTATTTCACTTATTTCCTCACTACCAGGCTGACTTTTAGTTTCCACTACCCTTGTTCGAGTCCTAGCCTTTTTCTTTTTGGAAGTACTTCCTATGTCATAAGGTTTGCTTTCATTGGATTCTGAAGACAACCTCTTACTTCTCCATAGGGGAGGGGTTGTTTGAAAAGTTACTTTGTTCCGCTTCTTCCTCTTGCGAGGAGGCTCTTCTTCTTCTCCAGAGTGCACAATTTCCACATCCCCTGGTTGTTTTGGGGTTTCTAACACATTTGGAAAAGTTTTTGACGCATCACTGCTAGGAGCCATTAAGTTTTGTTGGGATTCAGGAGGACCTAAGGCCTTAGAGGAGGGTTCTTCTAAAGATTGTTCTTTTTGTTTAGAGGACTCACCCTCCTCAAGTGGTCTTTTAGACTCCACTTTTTCAAATTTTTGTAGAAACTTTTGCCACTTCTTTTCTAGCTTAATCCCTACTAGAGCATTACAAGTAATAGGTATGTTATTACAATTAAAGTGATTAATTCCTCTTCCATTGGTTATATCAAAATTGTGTCCCTTTTCATTTGCAATTCAATTAATTAAAGCAAGGAAAGTATTACAAAGCTCTGTAGGATTTGGTAGAGCAACAAGGGAAGGAAAAATGGGAGGAGCCAAGAAAAAGTATGAACCAGCCTCAGTAGCTCAATAGGTGAACCCTACTGGAGCATTACAAGTAATAGGTATGTTATTACAAGTAATAGGACTCTTCTCCCCCTTTGAAATCAATGACAAATTTCTCTAAGCTCTGAACCACATATCTGAATTTCTGAACATCTAACTACTCCCCCTGAGTAGAAACCACTGCAACATCAATCCAAAATAAGATATGTCTATAAAATGCACATACTGATGCAATTGTTTTACATCCTTAGTTCTAATTAGGAGGGGTAATCACCCCTAACTTCCCTCTGAGATACTCAAAAATATCCTTAGACAATGGCTTGTAAAGATGCCTACAATTTGCTCCTTAGTAGGCACATACTCCAGAATTACTTCTTTTTCACTTACTTTCTCCCTCAAAAAGTGAAACTTGATAGATATATGCTTTGTCTTTGAATGCAGCACCAGATTCTTGGAAATATTAATAGCACTTGAATTATCATATTATATAGCAATAGGCTCATCATATACAACTCTAATATCCTTCAACATCTGCTTCATCCACAAGACTTGAGTACAATTGTTAGTAGCAGCAATGTATTTGACCTATGCAGTAGACAAGGAAATGGCATTCTGCTTCTTGCTTAACCATGAAATTAGCTTTTTACCCAAGAAAAATGCTCCACCACTAGTACTTTTCCTGTCATTCACATCTCCTACCCAGTCAGCATTAGTAAAGGTGCTCAAAGTAATATCATCATCTTTAGGATACCATAGGCCAAGATCAACAGTTCCCTTCAAATATTTGAAAATTCTCTTCATAGCAGTCACATGAGACTCCTTTGGATTAGCTTTAAATCTTGCAACAATACATACAACATTCATAATATCAAACCTAGTTTGAGTTAAGTACAACAATCCACCAATCATTGATTTGTATCTTGTCTAATTTTCTTTTGGAGAATCATCTTTTGTTGTCAACTTGCATTCAGTCACTATGGGTGTACCAACTGGCTTTGAGTCTTCCATACCAAACTTATTCAGTTGTTCCTTCACATACTTGGACTAAGATACAAATATCCATTTATCTAACTGAGTAATTTGCAATCCCAGAAAGAATTTCATCTCACCAATCATTGACATCTCAAATTCATTTTACATATCATTAGCAAACTTCATGCAAAAAGCATCATCTCCTCCAAAAATGATATCATCAACAAAGACTTCAACAATCGGATCTTTATCACCATTCTTGAAATACAAATTATTGTTAGCAGTACCTTTGTTAAATCCAAGTTTTAGTAAATATTTATCCAATCTTGCATACCATGCTCTAGGGGATTGCTTGAGTCCATACAATGCTTTCTTTAACTGACACACCATATCTTTCTTATCAGTCAACTGGAATCCATTAGGTTTCTCAACATACACTTCTTCCAATTCGCCATTTAGAAAAGTTGATTTGACATCCATCTGATAAACTTTATAGTCCTTGTGAGCAGCATAGGCAAGAAATAATCTTACAACTTCAATTCTAGCAACAGGGGCAAAGGTCTCTTCAAAATCAATTCCTTCCATTTGTGAATATCCTTTACATACCAATCTTGCTTTGTTTCTAAAAACCCATTTAGTTCCAATAACATTCTTATCCTTAGATCTAGGAACAAGAATCCATGTATCATTCTTTTCAATCTATTTTAGCTCTTCTTTCATTGCTTCAACCCAATGCTCATCTTTACATGCTTCATTCACACTAGTAGGCTCGGTCTTAGAAATCAAGCAATATTCTTCTCGAATCTATCTCCTCATCTGGACACCTTTATTCTTATCACCTATAATCTGATCTTTTGAATGATTCGATCTTACATACCTCAAAGTCTTCTTAGAATGTTCTTCAACTTCATTTTCTTCTGATCTCTTCTCTACTCTTTCACTAGTTTCTCCTTCTTCTTCATTCTCCTGATTTACCAGATAGATTTGTACTTGATTTGTGGTTTGACCTTTCTTTCCTTGATTTGTATTGTCATCCTGATCATCAGATTCATATCCACAGGTTCTGTATGGTGTACCTAAGTCTTCATCAACCTTTACATTTGTACTTTCAACCATTTTCTTCAATCTTTTATTGTAACACCAATAGGCCTTGCTCTTAGTAGAATAACCCAGAAAAATACCTTCATCACTTCTAGCATGAAACTTTCCTATGTCTTCATCTCTCTTAATATAACATTTTCTTCCAAATATCTTGAAGTATTTAATAGTAGTCTTTTGACCAATCCATAGCTTAAAAGGGGTCTTACCAGTATCACCTATGATTTGTACCTAGTTGAGTGTGTACATAGTAGTACTCATAGCTTCTCTCGAATAGCTAGGAGGGACATTTCCTTCTAGCATCATTGTTCTAGTAGCATCTTCAAATATTTTTTTCTTCCTTTCCACAACTCCATTTTGTTGATGTGTCTGCGGTGCAAATAATTGTCTCCTTATTCCATGTTCTTCACAAAAAGGATTAAATTCACCGGCAGTGAATTCACCACCTCTATCTGATCTCAGACACTTAATCTTCAAACCTGTCTTTGTCTCAACCATAGCTTTAAAAATCTTCAACTTTTCCAGTGCTTCAGATTTCTCTCTTAAGAAGATAACCCATACCATTCTAGAATAATCATCAATAAGTAACATAAAATACCTGTAACCTTGTAAACTTCTGACCTTAGAGGAACCACACAGATCAGTATGCACCAGCTCTAACAATTCATTTGAACAATGCTTTTTACTCTGAAATGAAATCTTGGTTTGCTTTCCCAATTGAAATTCCTTCCATATTGCATTAGTAGGTTTCACCATTAACTTAGGTAGATCCCTCATAGCCTTTGTAGAACTTATCTTGACAATATTATCAAAGTTAACATGAAACAATCTCCTATGCCATAACCAACTTTCATCAACTTGAGCAATCAAACAACTTTTACTAGCAGCACTCAAGTGAAAGATATTACCTTTTATTTTTGTACCTAAGGCAATTTCATTTCCAGAACTCAATATTCTGCACTTTCCATCCTTGAACTGGGGATTTTAACCCTTATCAACCATTTGATCAACACTCAAAAGATTATGCTTCAAGCCTTCCACATACAAAACATCATCAATGTTATGCTTACCATCAAGAGTAATGCATTATCTTCCATGGATCACACCATTTGTATTATCACCAAATCTCACAACACCACCATCATATTTTTTAAAGCTTACAAACTTACTTTTGTCTCCTGTCATATGATGTGAACATCTATTGTCAATCACCCATTCATCTTTTTCTTCAACTTGAGCAACTAGGGATTTCTTTACACTTGTACAACTAGCAGATTCAATAGATACATGACTATTTTCTCTGACAACAATAAATACCCATTCATCATCATCTGTCACACCTTCATTAGCAGCATAGTAACATTTCTTCTGAAATCTAGACTTGTTATGTATTAGTTTAGCAACTCTTTCCGGACACCTTGATGCAAAATGACCTATCTTATTGCAAAAAAAACATTTAAGAGGCAACTTTCCTTCATACTTACCTTTTCCTCTCGGTACTCTTCTGACAATAAGTGCTTCCAATTCTTCCATCTCTCTTTCTTCTTCTTCAATTTGTCTAATTTCATCCTCATACTTGAATGTCTTTCTAGATGAGCTCTCACCTAGATCATATCTTTGTCTATCTCTTCGGAAGTAGTATCCTTGAATGCAGATTCAATTTTAGGAAGGACATCACCAAATTCACTCAACTCAAAAGAAGCCAACTGACCAACCAATGTATCCCTAGTTATGTTTGTTACGGTCTGGAGTTCTTCAATAGCACTAGCTTTGACTTTGTAAGAATCAAGTAGGGATCTAAGCACTTTAGCAACAATCTCAGATTCTTCTATCTTTCCACCAGCACATCTAATACCACACACAAGTTCATTCACTCTTTGCATGAAAGTATTATTATTCTCATCATCACCTATTCTCGGCCTTTCATATTTTCCTTTCAAACTCTGCAACTTAACAATATTCACATTAGCATCACCTTCATACAAGGTTTCCAACTTTTTCTAGATCTCATAAGCAGTCTTTAGATCCACAACATTTGTCATCTCAGAATCAATCAAAGCACTCAATAAAGCTTCCTTAGCCTGAATATTATACTCAACATATGTACTATTCAGTGGAATAGCATACCTATTACTTGTAATGCTCCAGTAAGGTTCACCAATGCATCTCAAATGGCACTCCATTCGACTCTTCCACAAAGATTAATTTGTTCCATTAAATCTCAGACTATCCTTCTTGTAACTTTCCATCCCAAATCACCTTAATTCGTTAAACTTCTTCCAAGGAACTTAGCTTTGATACCAATTGTTGGCAATACAAGGGCAGACAACTGAGAGGGGGGGTGAATCAGTTGTCAAAAAAATTCAAAACTTATTCAACTTATTAACTTTATTCTTAGATTTGATCACTAACCATGAAAGCATGAATCAACAACACATCAGAAACACACATAACACCAATATTTTTTATGTGGAAACCTTGTTAGGGGAAAAACCACGATGGGGGTTAGTCCACAAGATTATACCTTGTTAAAAGTATAAGAAAATGAAATATGGGGAATGCACTTGCATTCTAGCGCACTACCTAGAGCTCACGTCTCAAATACAAAGGAAGACACACAATATTACAAATAGATTCATATTAAATCCATCTGCAGGGATTTGAACTAATAAAATAACATCTGCTAATGCCTTATCACAGTTCCAGTTAAGCACATCAACAAATCTTCACTCTTCTTCACTCTTCTTCACTTTTCTTTACACTTTGCTCTATCTTCGAATGATTAGGATATTATTCACACACAAGAACACATTTGGCATACACTAGCACAAATTTGTGAACTTCAATTCGAACAAACAACCACTCTTATATATCTACAACAAGAAACTTCATCGCTACAAGTCAACCATAAAGAAATAATAAAATGAATATATATGTGGCCCAAAACAATAGATAATATTTAATACGAATCAACCAAAGTCGGTCACAACTTAGTGAGGACCTAAATCAACATATTCAACATGAAAACTATTTAATTAATTACACCTCGAAGATCCACAACATGCTTCAACACCATGTCTAGGAATATGAAAAACATGAACGCGCAAGAGAAAATTGCCATCCATGAGCACAACAATCAATGTGGACATGAAACAAAGATAGAGAAAAATTTAGAAGCATCCATAAACATTAAGAACCAACAGAGAAGCATATGTAGCAACTGAACTAACTAAAATAGCGTCGTCTTCAATCAGGAACACCAACTGAAGAAACATAAAAATTGTCATAATAAAAATCTTCATAACTTGATCAAATCTTCAAGTGGATATTTGAAACTTGACATGGATAAACTAGATACACTCAGAAACAAACCCTTTAGTCCACAACCTCTAATCACCAACATACAGAACATACCACTATATTAAACATCACTTCATCATTGAAAACTTGCAGCTCATTTCTTTAAAATTTTCTCAATATCCTCGACATATACAGCTTCAAATGCATTAATGCTAATAGTGTTGACATCAATGACAACCACAACATCCAACACCCACTACCGTAGTTATTTGTCCTTCATAGGTGAAATATTTGATTATCCAAGCTACGATAGTTCTCCAGGGTTCTGGAATAGACATTCTATGAAAATCTTTGTTTTGTCCCCTGGTACTTATGGGGAGTATAGGTTGAGGCTCCCCCTCCCTATGAAATAATTCTACTAGTATTTGATAGGTAACATTGGTAGTTTCATTCAAATCAATTCCTCTATTTTCAAGACTAGAAAGACGAGCAATGATTTTTGGACTTACCCGGAATCGCTTGCCACGCACCATGGTTTGTCCATTTGCAAAATTCTTGATGAATTATTTTACCAACTACTCTATATACCCCTCAAAAAAATTCATGAATTACAACCACCCGAATTTTTGAAATAGACCCACAATATTACTCAATGCAAACAATTGAGCTGTTGAGACTGGTTCATACTTTTTCTTGGCTACTCCCATTTTTTCTTCCCTTGCTGCTCTACCAAATTCTATGGAGCTCTATAATACTTTCCTTGCTTCAATTAACTAAATTGTGAATGAAAAGGGGCACAATTTTGATATAACCAATGGAAGAGGAATTAATCACTTTACTTGAGTCCTTATTGAGTAATCATGACAATTTTTCATGGGAAATTATGCAACCATTGTCATACTTCTAGCAATTGTGCAATGGCACAAGTTTCAAAATTGAGAGAGGGAATGGTTCATGCAAATTAATTAGTATTTATTCAAAATAATTACTAACTTTAAATAAATAAATTTTTACACACCTTATGTCTTGTCATTAAATCAAACATCACTCACCTTTTCTGACATAATCGGATGGTTACATGATTTAGCGAGGGTGGTAGTGGATAATAATGACATGGATGGGATGGTTTAAATGGTGGAAAAAATTATTATGACAAAAATGGGTGTCATAATAATTTCATTTATTATAGGAAGATTAGATATGATATGGCGAAATGACTATTAGGGAGTAGATCTCAAGGCAGCATAAAATTGAATGATGGGCATGCACAGAACTTAGGAAAAATCAAAATACTAAAAAAGGAAAATATTTACAAAAATATGGGGCATTGCCGAAAAATGCAGTTGGGGTAGAAGAAAAGAAAGTTCTGGAGCATCATGGATATATGCCATCAGAATGCAGCAACAAGATTTAAGATTCCAGAGCATCATCGAAAGATGCATCCAGAGCAGTAACCAAAATTTTTTGGAGCATCGTTGAAATATGCAGCCAAAGCAACAACCAAAAATTTTTGAAGCATCATCGAAAGATGCCACTAGAGTAGCAACCAATTTTTTTTGGATTATCGTTAAAAGATGCAGCCGGAGTAGCAACCAAATTTTTTTGGAGCAACCGAACAAGTTCTAGAGCATCACTAAAAGAGGTCATTGGAAGTAAGAAACAGTAGAATTCTGGAGCATCGCTAAAAGATGCAACCAAAAGAAAGAAAAAGAATGTGACATTTTTGCCTTTGGCTTCCCGAAGCATCATTGAGTGATGCATTAGAATGCAGGATCAAAACAAGGAACAAGACAAGTCATTTGTATAGGTTCCAGAGCATAGCAGCAACAAGTTCTAGAGCATCACAACAACCTGTTAATTTTAGATTAGAAATGAAATAACTAAAAATAAAACACATTGAACAATGAACACAACATTTATCCTAGGAAAACCCTCCTTGAGGGAGAAAAACTCGGCAAAATATATCTCTTATATATATAACAAATAAGAGCAGAAATTTACTTTACAAATCAAACCCTTCTCAAGGGAGAACTTGATACAATGAATAATAGTACCTCTCCTAGATGCAAAGCTACAAATGAATATGAGTTTCCTTGAAATCGATCTGCTACTACCAAAATTATGATCTGCTACTAAGGTGTGAACTTCTTCTTGTTGAGAGTGTGAATTGAAGAAAATGAATTGATTGATTAAATGAATGAACTTCACCTTGTATATATACAAAGCAAGGTGACTTTTCATCTAGGTCGGCCTCTAATAAAGATAGAAAATATAAAATATTTAATGTTCATCAAAATTTCAACCTTCCTTGAGAAATATTTATTATTGTAAATTGAGAGAAAAAATATCTCCCGTCGCTATAAACATCAACACTCCCTCTTAGCTAGGGAGGTATTTTTCGTGTAATCTCCATCATGGAGTCTCTTGGCATGATGTCCACAATGGCTACACCCAACTGTGGAAAATCACATCTCAATCTCAGAGATGTACAAGAATCCATCATGGAGTCTCTCAACGTGATGTTGTCATGGAGTCTCTCAACATGACATCCACCATGGCTACTCCCATGTGTGGAAAGAAATGTGTGCACAAGTGTCCATCACAGAGTCTCTCAACATGATGTCGCCATGGAGTCTCTCAACATGACATCCACCATGGCTACTCCCATGTGTGGAAAGAAACACACGTACAATTGTTCATAATGGAGTCTCTCAACATGATGTCGTCATGGAGTCTCTCAACATTACATCCACCATGGCTACTCCCATGTGTGGAATGAAACACATGTACAAGTGTTCATCACAGAGTCTCTCAACGTGATGTCATCATGGAGTCTCTCAACATGATGTCTCATTTCAATCTCAGAGATGAACAAGGGCTCGCACCTCATATTTCTCCATCTCAAAGAAATATATGCTACAAGGGCTTTCACCTCATATTTCTCCATCTCAAAGAAGTATACACTACAAGGTATTTCACCTCATATTTCTCTGTCCCAGAGAAATATACACCAAAAAATCTTCACGATGATGTGACTCCCTCTGAAGCTCCAAGTACTTGCATCAACCTTCTGATCTCCTTGTCCAATATTTCCTACAATGCTTGCCTTAGAGAAATGGTTTTAGTGCATAACTTTGGCACTACTAACTTGCAAGAGTTCAGGACTGTCCTTCTCGACCTCATCCCAAATCACCCTATTCTGAATAGGTTTGTGGAGCTACCAATGTTAAATCTAGATTGACTGTCTTGTGCAATTCTATTCTTTGTAGCTAAAGAGGTCTTCCAAACACTACAACCCACTTAGTTGACACCTTCACTTCTTCTCAGTGAGTCATAAAACTCCCTCTTGATCCCTGCCTCAAAGATTGCAAAGAAATCCTCCATTGACTGATCTCATAACCTTAATCCTTTTCCTAGACATGCTCTCAACTCGAGCCTTGAATCCTCAAAATTTAACTCCCTCTAAATGTCATTTCCTCCTTTTTGAAGAAGTTGATTGCAATGACAATCTGTATAGGTTTTCTATTGTTTAGTGTCTTCATCTATCTCAATCTTCTTTGTTGATGCAAAATCTCCATTCAAGTTTGATCCAACCTTGTGCCCTCAAGAGATGTCTCTAGTGAAGTTATATTTCACCAACTCAATCTCATGGTTGCAAGCTAAGTCTTCATTTGTTCATTTCTCTAGTCAGCATGACTTCCTCACCAGATACCTCAAGATCTTCCTCCCTTTGAATTCTTTATGCAATCTCGGATAATTAATTCATCATCCTTTTGCTCCTCGATCCATCTTGAATTTTAAAGATATTAATAATAGTTCATAAAATCAAACTATAAATAAAGCATGTAGTAAATATAATTAGATAGATCAATTAAAGAAATAATAGAACTTATCTTTGTTGATTCTGATATATCTTTCTTTTGTCTTTACCAATTTCTACTCTTGGAAATGCTAATCACAACACAACAAAAGACAATATGCTCAACTCAGATTTCTCAGACACATTATGTAGCCAGCATATTCAATATAGAACCAAGCCTCTCAATGAATCAAGGCTCCATCATAGTCTATGCACATAGAGAATGGTATCAATGTGACCAACCAGTCACAATCGAAATTGTAGTTCTCCTTTCATGTCAGAGTCACACTCAGAAATCCTCACAACTAGCATGAAACAACTTGTAATGAATGAATGGTATCTCTAAAGGATTTCATGACAGTGATCACCACTCAATAGAAACCATGACCTCTACTAATCACACAATCCAAATAATTGATGTCAGATCTACACAACTCATCAAACTAAATTTCCACTCAGAAGAAGGTGCTTTCAAGGGCACAAACATAAAGTACTTATCTCTTTATTGAATAGTAACAACAACCTCTATTGTTGAATATTCTAAATCTCCCCAAGATGGGAAAACAATCCTACCGAGTCTCTAACTCATGAAGCCCATGTCCAACAAATGTTCTTGACTGAAACCACCATGTCAAAGCATGAAAAAACTCTCCAGTTGCTTTTCTCCATAATGTTTTTGTTTTCCTTAGATGATCAGACAAAATCATGATTTCTCTATGTCCATAGCTAACTATAGAGCACAACAACAGAATGGTCCACACAACTACCAAAATGATCTTCAATATCATTCTTGTTCCTTAAAATGGAGTCTCTCTTGAAACTAAACTGTATTGCATGCTAGCATCAAGAAAGATTGTAAAATCCTAAGTCCTGCCAAGGTTATGAATAAATGAAGCATCTTAACTTGTGTATCTTTAAGTTTTAACTCTATCTAGGGAAGTTCTTTATGCTCCTATTCCACAATAATTGCAGCTTGTGGATAATCCAAACACGATAAAAATTGCAGAAAATATTCCAATAGGAGTGATGCTTTACAAAACCTGTCTTTGGTGGAGGTGGTGATATTTGTTTAGGCTGAGCCTTCGGCTCTAGCCAAACTTCCAGACTTGAGTTAATAGTAGCAGTGAGTGCTTAAAGAGCATAATCATCGAGTCTCAGTGTTCCAGGCCTTGAAGAATCTCACATCCTATCAGAGATAACTTGACATCGTCGGTCGAATAGCATCATTGGAGTTACGCATCATAGGACATTTCCCGTGCTTCATGATTTTGCTAAGTCACAACACAGAGACTCATAGCTAAGTGAAGTAAACTTTGATGTGTCATCACCAGTCCAATAAAGGAGATTGCAATAGTCGATGGAAGAGTGACAAGATCATGAAGCTACAAGCATCGGGCGATATTGCACGCATAGAAGCATTCGAACTTTCCTTACAGGAAGCGTCCACAACAAGCACCTTATTGGCTTGAGACGTCTTCATTTTTCGAACCCTCCAAGCATATCAGAGTGACACAGGAGGAATAGGGAGTCATTAGCATAGATCATTTTAAATCCATTTTTAGGAGCTACAGTTGGGATCTCTTGCTAATGTAGAAGCAACTGTCAAAGATTGGATTACTATTATGAATCGAATGTGATTTCGCTCATGCCATATCACAACTCCCTTCAAGATATGACATCAACCCTTCATACGATATACTAGAAGACTCTATTAAAAGCTCCATGAAGGCCTTCATTAAACATACATGATCACCTCATATTTGCACAACTCCTCTTCAATAAGTCATCACCACTTCATATTTAATATGGTATATAGAGTTGTTGCTGCAGAGCTAGGAAAACAATGAATACCTATTTGTCAACGCACTACTAGACATTCATGCGCTCTTCCACTAAAAAAAATATAGGGATCACATTATGAATCAACACACCCACACTCATACAGATATGCGATGAAAGAGTTTAAGTAATCAAAAAGAGTGAAAAATAAATCATCATGACTTCCTTCCACATAGCCAAAGAGAATACGGCATAGGAGAAATGCCACAAAGTGTTAAGCCACCCTTAATCAATGAATCAATGAATACCATAGGAGTCGTCGCTCCATACATCACCATTGAAACCACATTGAACATTTATTTTTTCATCGAACAGGCTTGTGGCTTCAATCATTACTTCCTAACTAAGTTTCTATTTAACCAAATCTAATCAGATCTTTTCTTAGACCCGCTCTGATACCATGTTAATTTTAGATTAGAAATGAAATAAGTAGAAATACAGCAACACATAGAACAATGAACACAACATTTATCCTGGGAAAACCCTCCTTCTCGAGGGAGAAAAACCCAATACCATGTTAATTTTAGATCTACAACAACAAATAGAGCAATGAGAACAACATTTATCCTGAGAAAACCCTCCTTGAGGGAGAAAAACCCAACAAAATATATCTCTTATATATAGAACGAATAAGAGCATAAATTTTCTTTACAAATCAGACCTTTCTCAAGGGCGAACTTGATATAATGAATAATAGCACCTCTCCTAGATGCAAATATAAAAATGAATATGAGTTTCCTTGAAATCAATCTATTGCTACCAAAATTATGATCTACTGCTAAGGTGTGAAGTTCTTCTTGTTGAGAGTGTGAATTGAAGAAGATGAATTGATTGATTAAATGAATGAACTTCACCTTGTATATATACAAAGCAAGGTGACTTTTCATCTAGGTCAGCCTCCAATAAAAATAGAAAATAGAAAATATTTAATGTTCATCAAAAGGCCGACCTACCTTGAGCAATATTTATTATTTTAAATTGAGAGAAAAAATATCTCCCACCACTATAAACATCAACACAACTAAGCCAACAAGTTCCAGAGCATCGTAGTAGGGTGTGCTAGAATTTTTGTATACCAAAGAAATGAAGTCCTGCAAAATATAGAAAAAATTTAGCATGATGTCAAAGTTGATGAAGAAATTGAAAGAATCATTCTAAAAAGAAATAAATTCACACACATTTTTTTTTTAACATTTAATATGGGAAAAACTATATTGACTATGTCATATCAAAGTCAATGCACTAGATTTCTCCCTGTATTTCTACCATTTTTGTAAATTATTCTCTATTAACAAGCTTATGGTAGATGTGAAATCGATGTCCATTAACTAGGAGAGTTCGATATCACCATCAATGGGTTTCAGCTAAACCAAACCTTTGGAAAATACCTCAGAAATTTCATATGGTCTAAGCCAATGCATTCTGAGTTTTCCTTGATGATCCTTATATCTAGAATTGAATAATAATTCCCACTCCCCATTATGGAATTCTTTCTCCTTGATATGTTTTTCATGCTAGACCTTGTGTTGTTGTTGGACCAACTCGGTTTGATGGATGACATCCAAATAGAGTTCATCCAATTCACTGAGTTGTAAAAATCTCTTGATTTAGGCTCGTTTAAGATTCATACCCAACTCCATGGTTGTCCTAAGGTTTTGGAGTTCAAATTCAATGGGAAAGATGGGTTTCTTCCCAAAAACTAACTCGCATGGACTATAGCCAATAGTTGATTTCCAAGTGGTGTTGTAAGCCCAAATAGCTTCAGGTAGTTTCTGAGCCTGTTGTACATGTTTTTCCCATTCACCCCACTTAAGGCATGGACCCCCACTTTTTTGCTCTCGACGGCTCATTCCTACTCTTGTTGGGTCATTTTTCTCTTGCCTCATTTTGCGTGTCCCATATTTTGAGAACTAAGTGGTCAAGGAGTCTTAGAAGAATCATCTTGAGATGACCATATTTTGCTACCCTCAAAATTTGAAGGCCCTGGGTCTTTGTGGAATTTCCCTGGCCATTTTCCTTCAACCTTCAAAGTTTTCATCCTCCAGGAAATGAAGGTCCGCCCTCGTGGGCGCCCGATGTGGAATTCTACTATGTCTTCATCGTCCCTACGATGACCAGGTCGGTCCATCCACCTGCCCCGCAAGACCCGCAACCTTCATGACCGTTCTTCTACCTGATGTTCAAAGTGACCAAGTCCAAGGAGTCATTCGCTCTGTAGACCCCATCGCTCTCACTGCCCTTTTTGAAATGTGTGCTCACCAATTGCAGTCATCATCGTACCTACATTGATGGCATGCATTAAATTCTCATGAGTTTATAAATAGTCCATTCGAGTTGTCATTTAAGTATCAAGCCTTAGGCAGACCATCCCTTGTAGGCGGTCGTTTGTCGGACTCCCTCTCACTCTTTTCGTTCCCAAATGGACATTGACCCCTATTGGTCTGCTATGTTGGACTTGACATTTCTAGTTCCTTTGGGTTGTCTAAAAATACCTAATCTACCTATGGACCTGATGGTGTGGAGCTCCCCTATCAAACTTTCATCCTGCTTGTGCCATTTCAAACAGCCAACTCCTAACGACTCCCCACACCTTTCGTCCCACACCCCTCTGAGCATCTTGAGATTTAAGGACAAAGTGTTACCATCTCTTGAGGCCACAGATCCCGCATGACGAGATGTCGCCTTATCAGTTTCATTTCAATGGCGGAGCCTCAAATGGCCAAGCCACCCTCTGCTTCTGCCTACCTTGGGTCCACATACCTAAACGACAATCTTAATGTTTCCAAAACTTCAAAGTTATTTTGACCCATATGCCTAAATGACCTAACCTTCACGGTTGACCCCACTTCATGACTAAATCTTGATGCAGGTTGGGACATACGAGCCGTCATGCCCTAATTATTGTCCCTTTTGCAACTACCTTCAGAACGGTCGCCAGCCCAAGGAAGTCTGCACCCCTGGGCCCGCATTGTTATAACTCCCTCCAGTGAAAGGCCAATGTTGATTTGAAAGAGATATTAGGATATTTAAATGACGAATGACCTGATCTAACCTCATTTTTTTGTATTTTGGCTAATGTTCCTCATGTTTTTATGCTTGAATGCACTTACTACACTTCGTGTATGTAGGATTTATGGAACCTACTGAGAGACCATCGGGGAGGCTCGTTGAGAAGGTTGATAAAGGGATGATACTTGTGAGGGGCCCGCAAATGATATTGCATCAAGGATAGAGATTTCAACTCAGAAGGAGGGCTAAACCAAGACACAGTTGAACAAAGACATTGCTTCATTCATTACATTCTCTTCTCCTACTAGCACCCAATAACAGAACTGGTGCTACAATGAGGAGTGCTTTCATGCAAGATGTATTGGGAACCATATACTTCAAATCAAATATGCTCAGTCAATGGATGTTTGTCAAAGGAATACTGACCAACATATGACTAGATACCCAAGGAGTTGGAGTCAAGGAGGAGCTATTTTGTCTCTTATCAAACAATCACGATCTACCAAAGGTTATCCTACAAGACTAGGAGGCAACTAATCTATCCCACAATGATGCAAATCTATAAACAAGGCTCGTATGAATGACTAAGGAAAATGTTGGGAATCCATCAAATAGAAGGCAGTCTTCAGGTAGTCTTTGCTACAGCAAAAGGCAATCAGCTAGAGGATAAATTTGCTACAGTAACAGGGTCAATAGATGACAAAATAGGGAAAAGAGAAGAATGTATTTTAAATTGTGAAATATTTGGGGATAGTTGAAACCCTAATATAAAACAAATCTGAGCCACACAATGTAAATTGATCCTGGCCATTCATTTGGGCTTTGGAAAACTATAAATAGGGGTCTCCCCTTCATTTGTATAGGGGGATGGAGAATTGGTGCAAAAAGCATTTGCAACAATAAACAGCATTGCATGATTTTATGGATTTTTTCTTTGATTTTGTTCATCTTGCATGCATGGTTATACTTCCAAGTTAGTTTTAGGTGTTAGTTTCTTGAATGGTTCTTATAATGATGTTGTTATTATAGTATTTGATGAGCTTTCAACCCATACTTTTAGCACTTGTTGATGACAAACTACTGTGTAAAGTTAGCTTGGGCTTCTTCATGTCATTGTTGCAACTTAGTTCAATTGCATGTTTATGATGTGTACGTGTAATTTGAAAATCAGCAAACCTTAGAAGATTGCATTGGTTTTGTGTAGCTGTAGGTTTCTCTTGGTCAAGGAAAAATCAGTTTAAGAAGCTTGTCTACTGTAGTAGCCACCATTGTCATTGTTCATTCATAGGTTAGGATTAGAATAGCTCCTCTTACCCTTGCCCTTCTACTATCTCTTTTAGTCCTTGGTTAGAGTAGGATCTCAAGCATCACCATGAAGCCAAATCAGATGAACTTGGTGGGTTTCAACTTGTTGTTTTGAGTGGGTAGCCACTGTTCATTCACTTACAACACTCTGAAACTTCATTTGCAGACCCAACTTCCCATGCTTTGTAACTCATACGTAAGACCACCTTGTGATACCAAAAAAACACATCAACCAACTGAGATATTCCAAGCATTGTCATGACCTGACACCCAAGATACCTTCAGGTAGGAATCTAGAACTTGTTTGCAGATTTTTTCCTTTTAAGAGAGGTAGTGCACTTGTGTGTTTCCTGTGTTGAGAAGGTGCAAAAACACCCATCAACAGAAATTGCGCTAGAAGGAGGGATGGCTGAGCTTGAGGCTATAAAGCTAAAAATTAGGAGTTGAAAAGAACCTTCAAGTAAAATTAGGAGATAGGGAGATCTCATTATATGCTGGAATTTTAAAATCAAAAAAAATTGAAGGAAAACAAAGTTGAGCTAAGATGGAGCAACATTTACAAATCAACATCACTTAGCTACATGCATATTTGAATAGAATATTGATGAGACCATTGCAGCAATTTGCATTGGCAGATAAGTGTAGAATCTATTGCACTCACAGGAATAATGAATTGGGATGTCTAACTTTCTTGAGCAAGACTAAAAGAGTCTTGCAAGGAGAAATTCCCTTTTGGGAAATATATCACCCTTTAGCTCTTGTAGATGCAGAGGAAGAGTTGACAACCATGGAAGACAAGGAATTCAAGGGGCTAATCCAAGAATGTTTGGGCAACGAATATGGACCAAGATTGGAGGAGGTACTGATGTCAAGTTGGTGCAGATTTCACAATGCACCTCATTCGGAAGTTACTTGTTTGTCATGTGCAAACGTTATCACTCAAGTCAAAGGCAGTTTGCACAAGTTAGAGTAGCCATTTCTCAATAAAGAGGACTCATTTCATGAGGTAGGAGAGTTTTCAATGTTTGGGGGATAGCACAATCAAGTTGAACCAAGAAGCTCCACAGAAGTGGATGTTGGGACAGCAAACACTGAAGCTGAAAATCAAAAGGAAGGAGTTGAGCTCCGTAGGAAAGCAAAGCAACTTGATGAAGGTTCACTTGGAAATGAATTTAAAATCCTTTCCTCCATAAGCCAAGATCAATCCTCAACTCAAGAAAGAGAACTTTCGGCAGTTGGAAGGCTATGTATACGAGGTGAATCAGAAGAATTGTCAACAATATATGCTGAGACAACCAACATAACTACTAAAGAACAGAAAGAGGAAAAGGTTGAAAGCCTTGGGGCAGCATAAAATGATGGTGAAAGCATAAGTGAAATCAGATTAGAAGACCTTTCCTTATGAATTACAATTACCAAGCATCAGAAAATTAAGATTTAGAGGAGTGGGAACAACCATATGCCACAGTTGTCTACCATCATACTTCCTTCCTGAGTGATGATGAGGACCCGATAGCGGAAAGATACAACGATCTAGTCTCAAGGCTATCAAGGGACTGGTCAAAGATAAGATACCAAGTGGAATTGGAGGTGTTGCTTCTGCCAAGTTGGTGTAGGCTCCATGACTTGCCACATTCAGAGTTCACCTATCAACTATGCCCAAAGGAAATCAGGCAAGTTAAAGAACAAATGGGGCAGTCAAGTGCATCGCCTCCTACAGTTGCTTCTAGGATTGAACAAGAGGTCCAAGAACCTAAATCAAGTTACAACTCAGTTGAAGGTTGTCCTTAAGAAGGTGTTGGGACAGAAATAGAAGGACAACAACACAGTCTTGAGCTTCCAAACGATGAAGTGGATCAAACTGGAATGCTGTCCATATATCATCAAGAGTCTTTCCCTACAAAAGAGCATTTTTATGCAATGGATGATAGGCTTTATGGAGGACTTGCCAAGGTATATCACTCATCATACATTGATCCTCTTGATGAGCTAGCATCACTTGCTAATTTCCTCCCACTTGGAATTGTGCCACAAAGGCATAGCAACACCGAGGAAGAGTACATTATAGAAGACAGTGTTGATGAAGACATACTACCTGAACCTTCGAACAGAGAAACATTAGAGTCTCTAGATTGGGAGAGGAACTCCTCCATCTACAGTGATAGTGAGCAAGAATAAATGAGTGGATGTCATGATGAGATGCATGAACTGCAAAGAGAAGAAGACAAAGTTGGGGGTGTTTTGACGGTTGCCAACAAGTATGACATACCCAGCCACCTACAAGAGGCAACTAGAACTCATTTTTCCTTGAACACTGCTAATTTTCCCACACATTCAGGGTGTTGCAATAGGAAATATTCGTGCATGTCATCTTCCTATGACATTGAACATCATAAAGATAAGGTCAACACCTTGGATAGGATATGGGACAACACATTGCCTTCTGAAGACAACAATCAAGTAGAGGTCTAGACTACAAAAGATCAAGAATATAAAATGTTCCTCCTCGAAGAACAGCTAGTAGAGGCTACGGGTCCCACTAGTGGCTTGGAAGAGGTGTTTGTTGCCTCATTCTCCCAGCCCCATGCAAGCCTGAGATTGGGGATGTTGCACCATCCAGTGTCTCCACCTGAAGCTACCAATGCAACAACCGACAATGAGTGCTCACTCTCAACTGTCAGGCACTACCACCTTCACATCGTGATATCGAGGTTCTATCTTTCCTTACTCCTATAAATACTTATAGCTGCATTTATCATTTTGATTATGGGAATGAGGGGAGATGGACTTGTTTATGGATTGACCATGGGTTTGATGAACCTCCTCAATTGCTAATTTTTTGAGACTATGTGATTGAATTTGAATGTTGCAACGTTGAACTTTATTTTTCTAAGTACAAGGATAAATCTACAAGGTTAAGAACTATGACGATCACCCATCCACTTGTGCATGCATTGCAAAATCCAATGAGTGTAAACATCAGTTTGTCATGCCCGAACCTAGTGCTTTATAAATATCTTTGTACATAGTTTGTTTTGAGTAGTGTAGGTTTCATGTATGTAGTCTCGCTTTCTTGCTTTCATTAGAGTAGTTTGTTTGTTGTAGGTTAGGTTTGTTTTAGGTTAGTTTCCCTTCCGTTTTCCTTTGCTTTCCTGCTTTGGTTAGTTTAGGTGTTTGCTTTCTGTTTGATTTCTATTTTCTTTTTCTTTGTTGCTACTTTGCTCAAGGTCCCTCTGCTTTTAGCTGGGCACATCTTTGTGCACAACAACCATACTTATTTCTTGGGGTTCTTCTACGTATTTCTTCGTCAAACTCTAATCAAGTCTTCAAAGTGGATGGTAAGGATCTTCTATTAGTGTCAAGTGACCTGGATGTTTGATTCAAAGAGGATAAGCTATTGGTTGGTCCAATTCTGATGTATTTTGAAATTTATATCTCTCAAATATTTTAAGAATCTGATGATCATTGTAGTTCCTTTGTGAAGTCAAGTTAAGTGAAAAATCTAAAATTCTACTTCAGCGCCACTGTGATTCTCAGCCCTAAGTGTGAGCTTCATTGCTCATGGGTTGAAATGAAAATAATTGAGAAGAGAAAATCAAAAGAAAGAAAAGTAAGTCAATGAAAATCAAAAGAAATAAATTCAACTTTTTAGGGGGATCCAAGCAACTCTACCAAGGCTATGGACGCCTGGCTGGTAGTAGAGAAATGTTCGGGAGAATCATAGTAACAACCTTATCGGGGCTATGGATGTCTAACTGGCAGCAAGGCAATGTCCTAGATGCTTTTGGAGTTAGAATAAATTACGTAGCTTAATTTGACGGAGGCTAGGTTCCTGTACCAACTAAAGGATGGGAATTAATGCAATTGCACACACTTGGATCTTCAACATACTGAAGGTTGGGTTGACTAGTGGTTTTGATCCTTTGATTAGGTGTCTAGTTTTTTTGTTGTGCATGTTTTGCACACACACCCCACCTAAGGCAGGACCCCCTCTTTTTCACTCTCAATGGCTCATTCCTACTCTTGTCAGTTCATTTTTCTCCTGCCTCATTTTGTGTGCCCCCTATTTTGACTCATAAGTGGTCAAAGAGTCTTAGAAGAATCATCTTGAGATGACCATATTTTGCTACCCTCAAATTTTCAAGGCCCTAGGTTTTTGCAAAATTTCCTTGGTTGTTTGCCTTCAACCTTCAAATTTTTCATCCTCTGGGCAATGTGGATTTTCCCTCGTGGGCCACCTAATGCGGAATTACACTATGTCTTCATTGTCCCTACAACAGTTGGGTCGGTATGTACACCTGCCCCGCAAGACACACAACCTTCACGATCATTCTTATGCCTAATGTTCAAAGCAGCCAAGTACAGGGAGCCATCCACTCTATGGACCTAATCATCCCCACTACCCTTTTTGAAATGTTTTCTCACCAACTGCAGTCATTTTCATACCCACATTGATGACATGCATTAAATTCTCATGAGTTTATAAATAGCCCATTTGAGTTGCCATTTTCATTGCCAGGAGTTTCAGGAGTTTTTCAAAGCTTACCGTCTTCCCCCCATTGGGCCCTGCGTTCATAACCATCATCCAAGCCCTATACTAAAACAATCTCTTCTTGTGGGTTGTATTTAGTGAGGTGTAGCTCCCCTTTCTCCATCACATTACTAACCACTCAAAAAGGAAAAGTGGTGAAGCCTTTCCGGTGATCGGGCCCCAACCCCACCTTTTTTGTTTGTTCCCCCTCTGCGCCTTAAATGACTAAGTGTGAGCTTTCTTGTGGGTCTTTCCATGCATACTTTCATTTGTAGGCCACCTTGACTTGACCACCATCCCAAATAGCCCTATGTGACTGTCCCTCCGGTCTACATGGCCCGAGTCTATCATTCCCGCTTGAATTCAAAATACAAAAATGACTAAGTATCAAGCCTTAGGTGGACCATCCCTTGTGAGCGGCCCTTTGGGGGATTCCCTCTTTCTCTCATTGTTCCCAAATGGACATCGAGCCATGTCAGTCTACTATGTGGGACCCAACATTGTTGGTTCCTTTGGGTTGTCTGAAAACACCTAATCTACCTGCGGACCCGATGGTGCAGGGCTCCCCTGCCAGACTTCCATCCTGCCTGAACCATTTCAAATGGCCAACTCCTAATGACTTCCCGCACCTTCCAACCTGCATCACTTTCAGCATCTTGAGCTTCAAGGACAAAGTGTTACTATCTCTCAAGGTCATGGATCCCACATTACAAGATGTCACTTGTAGGGCACTATCTTGCTGGCACTGTTTCAATGGCAGAGCCTCAAATGGCCAAGCCACCCTCTACTTCTACCTACCTTGGGTTTTCATACCTAAACGACAATCTTAATGTTTCCAAAACTTCAAAGTGATTTTGACCCATGTGCCTAAATGGCCTAACCTTCGTGGTGGACCCCACTTCATGACTAAATCTTGATGCGGGTTGGGACATGCAAGCTATCATGCCCTGAATGTCATCCCTTTTGTTGCTACCTTCATAACAGCCACCAGTCTAGGGAAGTTCGCACCCCTAGGCCCACATTGTTATCACTCCTCCAGGGAAAGGTCAATGTTGATCTGAAAGAGATATTAGGACCTTTAAATGATGAATGACTTGATTTAACTATTGGATGTTGTGGATGTTTTTTTTGATATTTGGTTGTCATTGATGTCAACACTATTAGAATTTGGTGTATCAATTGTTCTATATGTCGATGATATTGAGAAAATTGAAAAAGATAGTGTTTTGTGTTCCTAGTGGAATTGTGTAGGTCATGATGGTGTCCTATTTTGTACGCTGAAGATTAGATGATATGGATTAAATGGTTTATTGTTGAGTTTATCTAGATCATCTACCGAAAGTTTTAGAGGTTCGCATAAAGTTTTGAGTATGTTGTAGTCTAACAGTGTTTTTTTGGTCTCTGTCAGCGTTCTTGAATAAAGATTGTGTGATTCTAGTTATCTCAGTTGGTGTGGATGTTTCTCTATTGTTTCTTGGTGCTCTCAGATGTCTAGATCATTCTCTATCTTTGTGGTACATCCACATTAATCAGTGAGCTCGTCGTTGAAGATCTTTTCTTGCGCATGTTCATTTTTTCATGTTTTTGGCCAACATGTTGGTGGTAGTGTGTTGCAGATCTTCAAGGTGAAATTAATTAAAGTATTTTCATATTGGAGATGTTAATTTGGGTCTCCACTATTTTTTGGTCAACCTTGGTGGATTTGCATTAAAAGTTTATTTGTAAATCTAGGCTGACATTACAAATATATTTTATTTTCTTGGTCGATGAAGTTTTGATGGAATCTCATGTAGTGGATGCATAAGGGTGATTAGTTCATTGTTGAAGGTGGTTCTTCATGTGCTCTCGTGTGTGTAAGTGTGAATATCATTCGATTTCCAAGCAAAGAGTGAAGAAGATTGTGTGAAGTGTGAAGAAGTGTTGAACTTAATTGGAATTATAATCAGGCTTGTGCAGAAGCTATTTTCTTAGTTCATACCCTCTGGATTCTTAATCCAACTCTATTGGGTAGTGAGCCCCTTTTGTAATTGAGTAGTGAGCTCTAGGTAGTGTGCCTAAATGCATGTGCATTCCCCTTGTTATTTTCCATTATACTTTTAGCATAGTATAATCTTGTGGACTAACATCCACTATGGTTTTTCCCCTAACAGGGTTTCCACAAAAAAAATTTGGTGTTCTTTGAATCTCTGATGTGTTAATTGCTTGTGGTTAATTGCTTATTAATCAGATCTAAGATAGAAGTTAAAAAATTTAAAATTTTTGTGACAACTGGTTCACCCCCCCTCTCAGTTGTTTGTCCTTGTTTTTCCAACACTAACCTTGTTTTGTTGGATTTTGGCTAAGGTTCCTCACGTTTTTATGCTTGAATGCACTTACTACAATTCGTGTATACAGGATTTATGGAACTTTCTAAGAGACCATCAGGGAGGCTCGTTCAGAAGGTTGATAAGGGGATGGTACCTATTAGCTCTCAAAAACGCAGGCTAAATGCTAAAGAGGCTACCAATCTCTTGATATGCTTTAGGGTAATAGACAAGGTTAAGAAGAACTCAACCTTCTACTCTTTAGGTGCTACTAAACCCAGGTGGGTGTACCTTTCTGAATGAAACAGACTTGACTTATGATTATCTTTCTTGCACAATGATTTGTCCACAATGGCAAATGGAAGTGAACAAATGAAATCAATTTGATAACAGTAACAATATTTTGATCTAAATCCTAAAATGTTGAATTAACAGATATAAATAAATTGAATGAGTTCAAAATGATGAAGTGCAAAGACCAGTGCTTTATTGGGTATGTGGAGTCAAATGAGATCAAGATGAGCAACACTTTCTAGAGAAATTTCAAATTATTTGGCATACATTCTGTTTACAACTTGTATAAACATGCAAAATCGTAACCACTAAGCTCTACTTCAATAATCCAAATGAAACTCTCTGGTTAATGTGATCAACTAAAAGGATTTAGTCTTTACTTGAAAGAACCAATTGATTAATCACATAGATACAGCAAATGTGCATTGATAAACTGAACATAAACTTGTTATGTCAATTTAAACAACCAGAAAGCATCAAGCTTGGAGACAACTTAGCAGTATTTTTATTTAATTCAACATACAAATGACACTAGAAAAATGCAGCAACATCACTTGATTTTCATAAATACCTCCATTCTGAAATCATGCAACGATAGTCTCTGATCTGATAATTTTATTCTACTGTATCTACTTGCAGTGTATCAAATAATCTAATAACTGGTGATGATTTTACAATTACAAAAATGCCAATTTATACACTAGCATGAGAAAATCAATCATATTGAAAAATCATGTCGGCCCTCCACAAGATTCGGGCTCCAATCAAATCGGCTTGCAACGGCATTATGAACTCACATGTCGGCCACAGTGATTTGTATTTTAGTCGTTCATCAGTGAGACAGTCGCCAAGACAAGACGGCAGCTATGCCGAAGGCAATTCACTCGTTTATCGCTATCTGCCCATGTTCATTGTGCTCGTGTTCGTCGTGACTATCGACTGTCGGGGAGATGTCATAAAGATTTCAATACGTTTCATCGAGAGCTTCGTGATTAAACCTGTCGTCGTAACCTTCTGCCATCGGTGAGATGTTTCATAGAATTCTCTTGTTTCACCGAAAGTCTTCATCCATTTTGAGTCGTCGTGACACTTGTTTCTTCTTTCTGACGATTCCATCGCCCCATATATGTCGTTGTAGCTTATCGCTCTCGAGGAGACCTCTTGCAGATTTCATTACCTTTCCCCAAAAGCCCCTTTTTCCATTTGCATGTTGCTGTGACTTTTCACCGTCGGGGGGACATCTTGTAGATTACATTGTTATACCAAACGACCCTGAGCTCATACCCGTTCGCCAAGACAACACAAAACTCTTGCCGAAAGCCACTCGTTAGACCTTGTCGGAAAGACCCGATAGGCTTTCCAAGACCATATATTGAAGCCATAAGTCATACCGAAGTGTTCCCTTTCCTCTATCGATCGGTGAGACAATGTGAAGTTGCTATGACTTCCCAACAAAGACAATTTGTTTGGCCGAAGTGACCCTTCCCATGTGATGTCGGCGAGACCGAAGGTCACTCGACAAGACCTCCTCCCGAACACCAACTCTCACTGAAATGAAACTTAAAGCGCCAGTCAGTAAGACAAGAAAGACTCGCCAGGATATGATGTTGAATACTATGACTCTGGCTAAAGAAAACCCACACGAGCAAATCGGTAAGACATAGCACATTCGCTATGACCTTTCATCAACGGTATAACTTATGCCGATATGAATCATTTAAGTCACTAAAACCATGTGAATATCTCGTCGATAACTACCAATAAGTAAATTCCAGTTGCCAAGACAATAGAAATGTCTTGCCGTTAGGCAACACAGACATTTGCTAGCAGAAAATGCAACATGGGTCGGGGAGACAATGGTATTCTCACACCGATATAGACCAGAATGAGAAAAATGCATAAATCAATGGATTCAAAGGGGCAATATGGGTGAAATATGCATGCGGTAAGACCAAATCTGGAAATTATGAGTGAAAACATATGTAAAAACATCATATTTTTACAGTCCCAACAGTGGCTCCGTCTGGGGATGAATGATAGTGAGATAATTGCAAGGATCAAAATCTTTGGGTGAGCAGAGATGGAATGAATGGAAAAGGAAATGAAGCATGATGGAATGGAAAGAAAGTGAATGCAAAATGAATGCAAGATGGAGGTGAATGGAAAATGAGAGTGAAATGGAGATGGACAAAATCCTAAACTACTGTGCATGGAAAATAATTTTTAAGAGGATAAGTAAGAGTTGTCCATGCATTGGCAACCCTTAATCCTCTATGTTGCTTAAGAGAAAAATTGCTTCAAGAATTGCCCATGAACAGGAAATTCCTGATCTTCACCAGCCATATTCTATAAATAGTATGAGTTTTCACCCTTCTTTCCAACAACAACAAAAGGCCCTAGCCACAAAGCTTCAAATTTACCATGCTTTCCTTTCTCCTGACATCTTGCATTCCACATCAGTACAAAATCATTCTCTTCAAATTTTCTATCCTTTTCCTTCTGTCAAATAGATATTTCATCTGTATGTAACTTCATGTTTTGACTTTGGGCCACTCTTCTTACTTCATCAAGTTCAGCCAATTGCTCCATTCTTTCCTCCATGGGTTCAGGGACATCCAAATCCTCCTGAAGGACAAACTTGTAGACCGGTAACAAATTCTGCAGAGGCATCCTGGCTTGTGCTCCATACACCAATTCGAATGGGGATTTTCCAATTGCTTTTTTCACAGTGATCCTATCAGCCCACATAGCCAATTTTAATTTTGAATCCCAAGCCTTCTTGTTCTGCCCTAGCATTCTCCTTATGATCTTCAAAAGACTCTTATTTCTAGACTTTGCTTGTCCATTCGCTTGTGGATGATAAGGGGCTGCATAAGAAATAGTAATGCCATACTTATCACAGAAGCTTTTGAATTCATCTGATCTAAAACACATCCCATTATCTGTGATCAACCTCATTGGTGTACCAAATCTGGTGATAATGTTGTCCAATAGGAAATTTGTTACTACCTTGCTTGTAGCCTGCTTAGTTGGGATTGCCTCCACCCACTTAGTAAAATAATCAGTGGCAACTAGTATCCACTTGTATCCTCCACTTGACTTTTCTTGTATCTCTCCAATGAAATCAATTCCCCATTGATGGAAAGGGGCATCAGCCTACAAAGGTCGAAGTGGCAAAGCAGCTTGGTACTTCAATTTTCCAGAAAATTTTTGGCAGGCCTCACATCTTCTCACATGTGTAAAAGAATCATTAAAAACCTTTGGCCAATAATAACCTACCCTGAGAATTTTGTGTGTAGTTGTCTTTGCTGAATAATATCCTCCACAAACTCCTTCATGCATTTCTTTTAGAACATGCTTGGCCTATGACTCATCCAGACATAATAACAATATGCCATCCATGTTCTTCCAAAAGAGATCCCCATCCATAAAAACATATTTGGATGCCTGCAACTTCAAAGTTCTCCTCTGGTTCTCACTCAATCCATCTAGGCACTTCATGTATTTAAGATAATATATGATATTAGTATACCAAGGAGTGTGCTCAATGCTTGCAATTGCAATCCCTTCTTCTACATTACAGACTTGACTTGCTTCAATATTTGATTATGCCATTAGCCTAGCCAAGCCTTGACCTCTTACTAGCTTAGTGATCTATATCTCCATGTCAAACTCTTGAATCTTGTTGATCCATCTGCATCTCTTTCCTGTTACTTCAGATTGTGTCAAGATATCTTTAACAGCGGCATGAGGTACATAAGCAATCACCTTCGCTCCAACAAAATATGGTCTGAATGCTTTTGTGGCCTTCACCAATGCAAAAGCCTATTTTTCCATTATGTCATACTTCAATTCAGACCCCTATAATGATTTACTAAAGAAAGACATAGGTTGTTCATGACCATCATTATTCATTTGTAACATAACAGCAGCAATAGTATGCATTGAAGCAAATGAAAAAATCTGAAAAGGCTTTGCAAAATCTAGAGACTTAAGTACAGGAACCTCCTTGATAGCCCTTTTGATAGATATAAAAGCATTTAAAGCTTCTGCAGTCCAATCCATTTTTTGTCCTTTCTTCAACATTTTCGATATGGGCTTAATGATCTCAGCAAAATTAGAGACAAATCTTCTAACAAAATTAATTTGTCCAAAGAATGACTATATAGCCTTGACAGTTCTGGGAACAGGAATTTTATCAATAGCTTCAACCCTCTCAGGATCTATCCTAATTCCCTCCTTTGAAAAAATATGTCCTAAGAGCTTACCCTTTGTGACTGCGAAATGACACTTCTTTAGATTTAAACTAATACCATATTCAAGAGCTTTAATAAATACATTTTCAAGATGTTGCACATGATCTTCAGCCTTCTTCGAATAAGCAGTCAAGTCATCTTGGTATACTACCATGATAACATTGATCAAGTCTGCAAATGCTACATCCATGGCTCTTTGGAAAGTTGCTCCAACATTTGTAAGACCAAATGGCATTCTTATATATACATATGTTCCCCAAGGGGTTGTGAATGTTGTCTTGTATTGCTTAGATTCTTTGACTTTAACCTAGTTATACCCTAAAAATTCATCCATCATGGATAGCAACTCACACCCTGTCACCTTATGCAATATAGCCTCCATATTGGGTAGAGGATAATTATCTTTGAGAGATGTCACATTCAGATTTCTAAATTCCACACATAATCTGATATCACCATTCTTCTTTCTCACATGAACCAAATTTGAAACCCACGTTGAGTGCCTGATTTATTTGATAATTCCTCCATCTCTGAGCTTTGTCAATTCCTCCTGCATCTTAGGCTCAAGTGTTGGATTTATAGGCCTTTGCTTCTGCCTAAAAGGTTTGGTGTCTGGCTTCAATGGTATTTCATGCTGAAATAAATCCTCCCTGTATGCTTTCAGATCTTCATAAGACCACGCAAAAACATGCTTGTATTTTCTCAATAACTCTATCAGCATTATTTTGATTGTAGGGCTTATCTTCTTGCCTATGTATACCTTTCTTGGTGCTATTTCAGTCCCCAGGTTGACTTCTTCAACATCTTCCCTTCTGACTGGTGTTTGCTTCATGAGAGATCGATCATTTTCATCATACATCCTTTCCAATGCCACCAAACCTTTAGGAAGCTTATTCGTTTTGAGCTGTAATATTTCCTTTCCAAACACCGTTTGCTTCCCATCTACTTCTTCAACAAAAGCATTGAAATCAATTTCCTGAGCCTCATACTGATCTATACAATGAAGAAAATTCAGCATGTCAGTATCATCATTGAAGACTTTCCAACTATAAATGTTGTCAGGAACAGTAGGCCCTGTTTTGAACTCAATCTGTGATACCCCAGCCAATGTAATATCATCTCTTTTGAGCGCCACATTTGCTAAGAAATCAGCCATTATGTTCTTTGAGCTGTCAATCCACTCAATCAAAAATGCGTCAAACAATTCAATTGTATCCCATACAACATTCCTATATTGTTTTAATCTTTTGTGCTTTGCTGCATATTTTGATTTGATTTGTGAAACAACCAACTCAGAATCGCCCAAAACAGCCAGCAACTTGATTTTATGTTTCACAGGTATGTTCAAGCCTGTCAATAAAGCTTCATACTCTACCACATTCTTTGTACATTTGAATGCTAACAGAAATAAATATTTAAAAGTAATACCTTCAGGTGAAAAAAATACAATCCCAACTCCATTACCTTCTTGGCTGTAGGCTCCATCAAAATACATCTTCCAGACACCATTGCAATTTTGTGCAGCATGTTTTTCAATTGGATCACTATTGGTTAATTCTAGCTGAGCTGGTTCAATTTTAAAATTCCCAAGATCAACATCACAAAAACAATTGATCTGATTCTGTGGTACACAGTCAACAAGTTGATTCATTCTTGGCTCCCTATACAACTTGACCTCTTGACCATTCATTGGAATTGTAGCATAGGATAGATCAAATTGAACATTTCCACCAACAGCTGTTGTCCATTGCCTTGATAAGAGCATCCCAAACTGAGGAGGAGTATCAATGATTGTTATGTCTATATTATAAGCCACCTGTGGATAAGTAGCTAGTTTGACTTCAACGCCTTTCATAATACCAACCACAGGAACAGACCTGTTATCCATTGCATAACACTTGCCTCCAGTAGTATCAACCCACATGCCAAGCTGCTTCATAACTCCTACTGGCATAATGTTTATAGCAGCACCAGAGTCTATCATACAATTCCTCAATAGTTTATTATTGATAAGCAACGTAGTGAAAAAGGATCAACTTGAGGGAGAGTTGATAATATATCACTCAAGCAGACTTTAGAATTATTTATTTTTTCCTTCCTACTGACTGCTTTAACAGCTACTTTGCTTTCAGAATTCATACATTTTTCATTTCCACTTGTTATCAATTGAATAGCAGTATCCCTATACTCTTTAATCTTCATCATCTCAAGTAGTGGAATAGACATTTTTACCTAGGATAACGCCTGAGTGAAGTCAAAAGAAGAGCTCTCCACCTTAACAGTCTTTTTCAGTTCTAGCGCATCTCCTTTGTTTTCTTCCTTTTCTTTTTTATTAGGTTGGCCAGGCGCTTGTGTCTCTTTATGTAATTCCTTCACTTCCTCCTTAGCTTCCTATTTTTGGACTGGCTTTTGTTCATCTTTATTAGGCAATCTCTTTTCTGGCTTCCTCACAGTTCCTTGTGTTGCCTTCTGATCTTTCATAAAAATTCCCCCAGGAACGCCTTCTACATCATTTACTTTTCTGTTTCTCAACCAGTATTTACTTCTTGCTTCCTCAACTGCAACAACAGTTATTCTCTCTATTTCATCTTCAATAAGTCTCCTCACATTGCATTGAGCAGGTGCTTCAACCAAATGTGGCTCAGTATAATCTTCATTAGAATCATAAAAGATCTATTGTTCAGCCATATGGACATTGTACTTCTGATTTGAAACATCATATTTGTAGCCTTCATCCTCTGAAGATGAGTACCTCTCCTCCACATGGTGAAAAGTATTTGAATTCAAATACACTGTGTGATCTTCGCCATTGTTTTCCATCAACATTCCTTCCTCTTGCATTCTTTGGGCTACAACACAATAATCTGGGGAATGTGGTTGATTACAAACTTCACAAAAGTAATTATTACTCACCATATAAGTTCCTTTCTTGCTCAATGGATCAAGAGTCTCTTTGTTTCTTGGTCTTGCTGTTATAGGTTTTCCATCCTTCCAGTCTGTATTATAAGGCATGTCATGTAACCTTGGCCTCTCATTTCTGTTATCATTTTTGTATGTATTCTCCTATCCGTACTGATAAGTATTACCTTGTTGAGGAGGCCTCAGGTTATCTCTTTTACTAATTATACCAGCAGCCTTCCTGTTATTTTCAATTATCAATGCAATCTTCTGTGCTTCAGCTAGATCTCTTAGAAATCTATTTCTCAGTTCATACCCTATTTTGGGATCAAATGCATTTAAATAAACACTTAAAGCTACAGAATCTAGCAACCTTGATCCAGGAGGTACCTTAGTCTGCAATTTGTTAAATCTTCGATTGAAATCATAAACTGAGTCATTTTGATTTTTCTAAATTCGCATCAATTCATGAAGAGTTGCATCTGGTGCGTTCAGATTCCCATATTGCTCTAAGAATCAATCTTGGAATACTTGAAGAGAATTAATTGAATACGTTGGCAAGCTGTTAAACCAATCCCTAGCATCTTCAATAAGTGACATCATAAATAGCCTCATGTGCAAATCTTCATGTGGCATACCTATGTCTTGAATGAACACATTGAAATTCCTTAGATGTTCTTCAACAGTCATTGCATTGCTCCCTGTAAACTTGGGAACCAGACCTCTCCAGCTGCTATCCATAGGGTAAGAGCATAGATGGAACCCCGCCAAATCAAACTGCCTGATCATTGCTGCGTATTGGTGAGGGGGAGGGATAGGTAGATATTGATACTGATACATAGGATTATTGTATTATGCATTATGCTAAGGGATGTGATGCTGACCAGGAGGTGGATGCACATTTGTATGCTGTGTGGGAATATGAGGCGGATGATTTGGCTGCTTGTGATGATTTCTCGTCTGATGGTGAGGAGATATAGGTGGACCAGAAGGCCCTGCACCATGATTGCCTTGCTTATGAGGTGGCACATACTTTGGGGGGCGATCAGCTGTCTGAGCAATGTTTTGATTTTTCTGCAATTCAAATTCTTTCATTGCTTGTATCATTCAGGCCTTTTCCTGTTCTTCTCTCTCCTTCTTCTCAGATTCAAACCGTGCTTTGACTTCCTCATAAGTCAAAGATTCATAATCAGTTTGAGAAATCACATTCTCATTAATCTGTTTTTGATCATTTTCCATCTGTTGATCATATTCATGCTGAATTTTGATTCGTTCAGGCTCAAGTCTAGCTTCAAACTTAGCCTGCTTTCTAGCTTCAAACTCAGCCTGTTTCTGAGGATCGAGAGAAGAGAAATGATTTCTTTGATCTTCAGGGGTACAAAGTTCTGCACTTGAATCATCTCTCCATGTATCATAGCAATTATATGTTTCACCATGTGCTCTTGGTGCTTTTCCTTTGTCTGTTATGCACATGTCCTCATTGATCCTCTTTCCTTTATCAGCTTTGTCATCTTTGTGTGTGCACTTACTGCTACCAATAGGGGCTCCAGTATGACCTCCCTTGTACTGAGATCTTCTTCCATTCATGATGAACAGCTGTAAAATTTCTGTCAGAGTCGCCACTCACTTTTATCAAAAATGAGAAAATACTTTATGTTTCTTATTCCCAGCGGATTTTGTATATAGTTCCTGACTCTATGACTAAGGCTTTGATTTTGAATGTATTCCCCAATAGAGTCACCAACTTGTTAGCTCTCAAAAATGTAGGTTGAATGCCTCAAGAGGTGCCAATCTCTTGATACGCTTTAGGGTAATAGACAAGGTCAAGAAGAACTCAACCATCTACTCTTTAGGTGCTACTAAACCCAGGCGGGTGTACCTTTCTAATGAAGCAGATTTAACTTATGATTATCTTTCTTGCACAATGATTTGTCCACAATGGCAGATGGAAGTGAACAAATGAAATCAATTTGATAACAGTAACAATATTCTAATCTAAATCCTAAAATGTTGAATTAACAGATATAAAGAAATTGAATGAGTTCAAAATGGTGAAGTGCAGAGACCAATGCTTTATTGGGTATGTGGAGTCAAATGAGATCAAGATGAGCAACACTTTCTGGAGAAATTTCAAATTACCTGGCATACATTTTGTTTACAACTTGTATAAACATGCAAAATCGTAACCACTAAGCTCTACTTCAATAATCCAAATGAAACTCTCTGGTTACTGTGATCAACTAAAAGGATTTAGTCTTTACTTGAAAGAACCAATTGATTAATCACATAGATACAGCAAATGTGCATTGATAAACTAAACATAAACTTGTTATGTCAATTTAAAGAACCAGAAAGCATCAAGCTTGGAGACAACTTAGCAGTATTTTCATTTAATTCAACAGATAATTGACACCAGAAAAATGCAACAACATCACTTGATTTCATAAATACCTCCATTCTGAAATCATGCAACAATAGTCTCTGATCTGATAATTTTATTCTACTGTATCTACTTGCAGTGTATCGAATAATCTAATAACTGGTGATGATTTTACAATTACAAAAATGCCAATTTATACACTAGCATGAGAAAATAAATCATATTGAAAAATCATGTCGGCCCTCCACAAGATTCGGGCTCCAATCAAATCAGCCTGCTACAGCATTATGAACTCACATGTCGGCCACAGTGATTTGTATTTCAGTCATTCATCAGTGAGACAGTCGCCAAGACAAGACGGCAGCTATGCCGAAGGAAATTCACTCGTTTATCGCTATCTGCCCGTGTTCACTGTGCTCGCGTTCATCATGACTGTCAACCATTAGGGAGATGTCATAAAGATTTCAATATGTTTCATCGAGAGCTTCATGATTAAACCTGTCGCTGTAACCTTCTGCCATTGGTGAGATGTTTCATAGAATTCTCTTGTTTCACTAAAAGTCTTCATCCATTCTAAGTCGTCGTGACACTTGTTTCTTCTTGCCAACGAGTCCATCCGCCCCATATATGTCATTGTAGCTTATCGCTCTTGGGGAGACCTCTTGCAGATTTCATTACCTTTCCCCGAAAGCCCCTTTTTCCATTTGCATGTCGCTGTGACTTTTCACCGTCGGGGGGACATCTTGTAGATTACATTGTTATACCGAAAGACCCCAAGCTCATACCCATTCGCCAAGACAACACAAAACTCCTGCCGAAAGCCACTCGTTAGACCTTATCGACAAGACCTGACAGACTTTCCAAGACCATATATCGAAGCCATAAGTCATACCGAAGTGTTCCCTTTCCTCTATCAATCGGTGAGACAATGTGAAGTCGCTATGACTTCCCACCGAAGACAATTTGTTTGGCCGAAGTGACCCTCCCCATGTGATGTCGACAAGACCAAAGGTCACTCACCAAGACCTCCTCCTGAACACCAACTCTCGCCGAAATGAAACTTAAAGCGCCAGTCGGTAAGACAAGAAAGACTCACCAGGATATGATGTCGAATACTATGACTCTGGCCGAAGCAGACCCACACGAGAAAATCGATAAGACATAGCACATTCGCTATGACCTTTCATCGACGGTATAACTTATGCTGATATGAATCATTTAAGTCGCTGAAACCATGTGAATATCTCACCGATAACTGCCAGTAAGTAAATTTCAGTCACCAAGACAACAGAAACGTCTTGCCAATAGGCAACACAGACGTTTGCTAGCAGAAAATGCAACATGGGTCAGGGAGACAATGGTATTCTCACACCGATATAGACCAGAATGAGAAAAATGCATAACTCAATGGATTCAAAGGGGCAATATGGGTGAAATATGCACACGGTAGGACCAAATCAGGAAATTATGAGTGAAAATATATGTAAAAACATCAGATTTTTACAGTCCCAACAGTACCCATGAGGGGCCTATGTACGATATTGCATCAAGGATAGAGATTTCAACTCAAAAGGAGGGTTGAACCAAGACACGATTGAGCAAAGACATTGCTCCATTCATTCCACGCCCTTCTCCTCCTAACACCCATCAATACAACAGGTGCTACAATAAGGAGTGCTTTCATGCAAGATGTATTGGGAACCATGTACTTCAAATCAAATGCGCTCAAGAAATGGATGTTTTTCAAAGGAGGACTAACAAACATATGACTAGTTTCCCAAGGAGTTAGAGGCAAGGAGGAGTTGTTTTGTCTCTTATCAAACGATCACGATCCATCAAAGGTTGTTCTACAAGACCGGGAGGCAGCTAATCTATCCCACAATGATGCAAATTTGTAAACAAGGATCATCTAACTGACTAAGGAAAATGTTGGGAATCCATCAAATAAAAGGTAGTCTTCAAGCAATTTTTGCTACAGCAAAAGGAAATCAACTACAATAACAGGGTCACTAGATGACAAAATAGGGAAAAGACAAGAATGTATTTTAAATTGTGAAATATTTGGGGGTAGGTGAATCCCTAATATAAAAAAAATCTGAGTCACACAATGTAAATTGATCCAAATCATTCATTTGTGCTTTGAAAAACTATAAATGGGGGTCTCCCCTTCATTTGTAAAGGGGGATGGAGAATTGGTGCAGAAGGAATTTCCAGCAATAAAAGATAGATTTGCATGATTTTATGGATTTTTTCTTTGATTTTTCTCATCTTGCATGCATGGTTCTACTTCCAAGTTAGTTTTAGGTGTTAGTTTCTTGAATGGTTGTTATAATGATGTTGTTGTTATTATATTTGATGAGATTTTTAGCCCATACTTTTAGCACTTTTTGATGACAAATTGTTGTGTAAAGTTAGCCTGGGCTTCTTCATGTCATTGTTGAAACTTAGTTTAATTGCATGTTCATGATGTGTACGTACAATCTAAAAATCAGCAGACCTTAGAAGATTGCACTGGTCTTGTGTAGTTGTAGGTTTCTCTTGGTCAAGAAAAACTCAATTTATGAAGCTTTTCTACTATAGCAACCACCATTGACACTGTTCATTCATAGGTTAGGATTAGAACAGCTCCTGTTACCCTTTCCCTTTTTCTATTTCTTTTAGTCCTTGGTTAGAGTAGGATCTCAAGCATCACCATGAAGCCAAATAAGATGAACTTGGTGGGTTTCAACTAGCTGTTTTGAGTGGGTAACCACTATTCATTCACTTACAACATTCTGAAACTACATTTGCAGACCCAAATTCCCATGCTTTGTAACTCATATGTAAGACCACCTTGTGATACTAGAAAAACACATCAACCAACTGAGATATTCCAAGCATTGTCATGACCTAACACCTGAGAGACCTTCGGGTAGTAATCTGGAACTTGTTTACATTTTTTTTCCTTTCAAGAGAGGTAGTGCACTTGTGTGCTTCCTATGTTGAGAAGGTGCAAAAACACCCATCAACAGACCCTAGTCTTTCCTTCTGAATGAAACTATTTTTGTTAAAAAAAATTCCAATTCCCTGTTAGTGACTTCAACCTATTCGTTCGCTTGAGGGTGGTAGGGTGAAGACTTCTCCTGACTCACTTGGAAATGATCTATGAAGGCTAGCATAATTTTAGACATCAACTAGGCACCCTAATCTGTGACAATTGTCCTAGGAGCTCCAAATCTGAGGAAAATTATGTTATAAAGGAAATCAACTACGTGTTCCTCCCTAGCAACATGTAGGGCTTGCACTTCTACCTGGACTTAGTCAAGTAGTTGTACAAACCAAAATGTATTGTTTTCCTTGTGAAGGAGGGTCTATAGGGCTGATAAAATCCAATCCCTATTTTTCAAATGGTTCAAGGACTACCTGAGGCTACAGGGGCATTTCATTAGATGGAGTTGGTCTTCCTACCCTTTATCATTCTTACATCTACAAACATATTTCTTGATGTCCTTATGCATAGAAGGCCAGTAGTATCATGCTCCCAAAATCTTGTGAGTTGTCCTTTTAGCAAAATAATTCCCTCCAAAAGTATCATCATGACAGGTTCTAATGATACTATAGGTCTCATCTGCCCTAATACAATGTCGTAGAACCATATCAGGTCCACATCAAAATAAGACCCCATTAATCCATTTGAAAGGGGAACTTTCTCTAAAAAGGTGTTTCTTCTATTTTGATGAAGAATGAGGTGGTACTTCTGTAGTGACCAAGTATTTTGCAATATCGGCAAACCAAGGAGTTTTCGTAGAGATGACAAATAGATTTTCATCTAGGAAATCATCCTGTACTGGAGCACAATCACCATCATGTTTAATCTGGGATAAGAAATCCACAACTACATTGGACTTCCTTGGTTTGTCAATAATTGTTACATTGAATTCCTAGAGAAGAAGCAACCACCTAATTATCCTTGCATTTACTATAGGTTTATTCATGAGGTACTTGATGGCTGAGTGATCTGTGTACACTATAACTTTGTATCTTGTGATATAATTTCAAAAATTCTTGATTGCAAACATGAAATACAACCAAGAATTATTTCATTGTTGTGGTATAATTCCTTTTTGTTGGAGTCAAATTCTTATTGATGAAATATATGGCATATTTTCTCCCATTCTCATCTTCTTGTCCTAGAACTACTCCAATGGCATCATCAGATGCGTCAACATAGATATGGAATAGAAATTTCCAATTAGGTCCATGAAGGATAGGAGTAGAGATGAGTTTCTCCTTGATTTCAAATGATGACTGACACTTAGGTGTCAAAATAAACTCTACATTCTTCTAAAGAAGGGAAAACATAGGGTTGTGATTTTGTTGAAATTTTCTATGAATCTTCAATAGTATCTAGCATGCCCTAAGAAACTTCTGACATTAGTTTGGGTTTTTGGGATCTCGAGTTTTTGTATTACTTTGATTTTGTTAGGATCAACCTTAATCCCTTCAGCTGAAATATGATGTCCCAGCACTATTCTTTGTTCCGCCATTATCAGACATTTCTTGTGGCTTAGGGACAAATGATGATCCTCACATCTCTTCAACACTTTATCTAGATTTTTTAGGGCCTCATCAAAGTTTGAACCATATACAGTGAAGTTGTCAATATAAAATTCCACACACCCATTCACCAACTCAACAAATATAGCCAGGGTAGCTCTCTGGAATGTTGCAGGAGCATTATATAGCCCAAAAGGAAGAACCTGATATGAAAATGTCCCCCAAGGGTAGGTAAATGTCATCTTATCTTGGTCTTTTGCAGCTACTTGTATTTGGTTGTAACCACTAAATCCATCCAAAAATGAAAAATATTTCCTCCCAACCAAGTTATCCAGTACCTGGTCTACAAATGGTAGAGGGAAATAATCTTTGTGTGCTGCTTTGTTAAGTTCCCTATAGTCTACACACACTCTCAGCTTTTTTTTCTTCTTGGGAACCACAACCAAAGGTGATGCCCATTTGCTATCAAAAATTGGATAAATAAACCCTACTTGTAGGAGTTTCTCAATTTCAGTTTTAACGATGTCTTTCAAAGCAGGATTGAGCCTCTATTGTGGTTGGCAAACAAGTCAAACATCCTCAGTATAGATATGATGATTACACACAGTAGGGTGTATTCCTCTCATATATGTATAGTCCCAAGTGAAAGTTTTAGATATATTCACCAAGGTGTCAAACAATTAGTGTTCTTCTGGCTCAATCAACCAATTGTTAATGTTCAAAGTTTTTCCTAGCAGAAACATAATGGTTTTAACTCCCAGATGGTTGGATGTGATAGTATACATGGGCCTTATCAAGGTGTTAAGAGGATAACTATGAGGTATAGTTTTATGAACCCTAAAAACATCTGCAAAGAAATGGTGCATTTTTGGAACTAAGTTTGTCAAAGCACAAGGCAATCCCATGAAATTGGCATTATCAAATTCTGTGTGATTTATGTTGATTGGGTGTCCTACGGTCTCTTCTATGTCTGTCATCTCCTCACCACTCAAATCCATAGTAAGACTTTCCATGTTGTTTTCCAATTCATCCTCTAATTCTTCACCATATTGTTTGATGACTACCATGGCCAGTGAAGCTAAATTTTCCTATTTATTGGGACTTTTTGGTTCATCAACCCATACTTTATTGTGTTCAGAAGGCTTGGCAAGAGGATAAAAAAATAGATGTTTGCTATCAAGTTCATGTGAATGGTCATTCCTCCCTCTCTACAATCAATTTTTGTTGCAACAGTAGCCAACCATGGTAGTCTGAGAATTATTGGATAATTGTCTTTAGATGTAAGGGACTCAATTATTTGAAAATCTACTAGATATTCCCATCCATCCACCTTAACAAGAGCATTTTCAATGGCACCCTTGGGAATAGCTATGGATTCATTTTCCATCTACAAGAATGTAGTTGTGGGAGATAAATTAGTAAGTCCCAACTTTTCCATCACATCAATAGTCATTACATTAATGGTTGCTCCAAGGTCCACCAAATCATTAGGTATGGCTACCTCATTAACTGTTACTAAAATAAGTAGACTATTTGGATCATCATATTTTGGAGCAGTGGCCATCCTAGCCAACAAGTTAGCTAGATAACCGTTTATGTGGACAGTATTTATTCATTTTGGTTTCCTCCCTGGAGTTTTCATACACAACTATTTGATCAACTAGTTTAACTTTGGAATCTCCTTAATCACTTGTAGCAAAGGGACTTCAATCTACAACTATTTGATTTCTTGTATCAATGCAGTTTCAGTAGATGTGGTCATTTTTGGAGTATCTTTCAAAGTGATTGGTTTTAGATGCTCCAAAAAAAGTGCTTTGATTTTTTCCTTAGGAATGGAATCCTTCAAAATTTCAGTTGGAGACTGACCCCCTCCTCTTGAGGTAGGTTGAAAGCTCCAACTAAAGATGGCGGGTCGAGCTTGTTTTGAGTAGCTTCTGGGGCTTGTTCTATGGATGTGGGCATTGTTGTAGTTGTCTTAGCATACTTCTTAATAGTTTCATCTAGAATTACTTCAATATTTGGTTGTGAAAGTGTTTTTCCAAACCTTAATTGCAAGTTTCCATAGTGTATTGCATTAAGTCCAATAATATTGTCCTATTCGATGAAATACACTAGATTATTTGGGTGATTGTTCTTTGGGTTCAGAACGGGTTGCACCAGAAGTGGTGGTTGGTTAACTTGTTCATTTTGTTGAGTATTTTGGGTAGTTGGTAAAATATTTTTTGTTGAGTAGGCATCCTTTTGGGACCAATATAAAACCGATGCTAAGGTTGATTCCATTAAGGAATGGGATTTTGAGGGTACCATTGTTGTTGAGGCTAGTTAGGCCACTAAGGATTTCCCCAAGATTGATTTTCCCATTTAGGAGGTCCACAAGGATAAGTTCCCCAATTAGGTGGCACTGGAGGTGGTGCCTGATGTCAGGGTGGTGTCCATTGATTATTGTTCCAGTTGGGCTAAGGTCTCCAGTTAGGGTTTGAATTATGGCCATAGTAAAAAATTCCTCCAATTCTTTGATTTACAATGTTGAATTCTTCCTCAACTGGGGGTGTTCTTTTCTTGGAATTCTTGATGGCATTCAGAAGCTCACACTAATCAGTGGGGTGATTTTTGTCAACTTTTTCCAAAGGGCATTCCCTTAGTAAATGTTTGTTTTGGCACTTGGGGTAGTAAATGGAAAAAGTCTTAGGATTTCACATTTTAGCCTGTATTTCATCTAACGTGGTGTTTAGCTAAACAAGAATGTCATTCTTAAAGTTGGTTAGCTCTTCACATAGTTTTCATATTTCATTGGAACCTTTAAAGAGTGTGGTCTTTCGGATACCTCCTCTAGTACGAGAGAAATTTTGACACAGGACACGTCTCCTTTTCCCATTAAATCGAAGTAGCTCCTTCGAGCTTCGTCATCGAGACCTTTAAGGAATAGGGTCTTCAGAATATCAAGATTCATGACTTCTCCACCACATCATTTAGATAAGAAGATAAACCTATCTAGGTAATCTTCTAGACTTTCATCCTCATTTTTCCTTATTTTGAACAGTTCTTCTTTCCTATCGTTGATCCTACAGTAACTTTGGTATTTCTCCAAAAAGGAAAACTCCATTTCATCCTAGGAGGTTATTGATAGAGAAGCTAATCCCCCATAAATTAGTGTGTGGCTAAATCTTTCAAAGTGGAGGGGAAAAGCTTTAGTTTCTAATTAGCACTCTTGTAGTCATATGTCTGACACAAGACTTTGAACTCAAGTAGAAATTGGTTAGGGTCCTCAATAGACAAACCTCGAAATGTTGGAAAGAAGGATGATGAGATATTTTTCATTGTTGTATTGTCATCTGCATCAATAGCAATAGGATAAGTGAATGTGTGTGGTGGTGGAGGGTTATTATTGTTGGCGGAATTTCTACGGTCACCCATGATGTTGAAGGGAATGTGATCCTCTTCAAAAATTCACTTAGTTGGGTGAGGTTTTGTAGTTTGCAAAGGAATACACTCCTCTACAACTATGTGTTCTCTTTCTGGGGTATATGGGAAGGTCTCAGGTTGACCCTGCTTGGTCAATTCCTTAGTAAGTTCTTGATCTAAGTTTCCTTCCTCCCTACTTGTAGTTGGTACATCGATTGGGGGGGTTTTGGTATGAATCTTCCATGGGGGCCTCATTTCCTAACCATGTAGAAAAGAATCCAAAGGACTATTATTGTTCCTAAAATAGGTATTCAAAGTATCTCCTACTAACACTAGAAAAAGAAGGGTCCCTAGAAATGGTGCCAAAAAGTGATAGGTTGTCATTAGGTCCTAAAACTTTAGTTGATAAATGCATTAATATATCGACTGGGTAATGTCCAAAGGCTATATGCAATAGAATACATCTTGACTATCTCTCTCGGGTTTCCTAAATACCAAACAGCTGAAATAAAACTCTGAACTAAGAAGCCACTAAACTTAGAAAGTAGGAAATCATCTATCTAGAAAGCTTGAAATAACTAAACTAGAAAACATAAAACTATGAATCTAAAAAGAATAATCACTAAACTAGAAAGCATGAAAATGTTTAAACTAAGAAATGTATATATTTTTGAAGAAGTAAAGCTTGTAAAGAAACTAGGAAACATTGATCTAATCAAAAGATAACAAACTAAACAACTAGTAGAAAATAGTTTAACAAGCTGAAACAACTGAAAGAAGGTGCTTCGTAACTTTAGACACTAAATTCAAAAACTACAAACTCAGCTACAACCTACAGGATTGATCTTGACAGAATTACACATATGAAAATAAACTCCAATTCCAATTATTATCTACTAAAGGAAAGTACAGAATTAGAAGTAAAATACTGATCTATCTAATCTACAACCCCTTGAGTGGCCAACTCTTGGGTGCTCCTATGCCTAGCTCAAATCACCTACACTAGTAACTCCAAATTGCTCCATTCAAATAACTCCATTCACATTATTCAGTAACTCCAAAAGTGGCAGGAAAAACTTATTTTATTCATATGAAAGGTGTAACTTAGAAAACATAGTGGCACCATAACGATATTCTTTTGTATATCATTGTTTTTAACAGTTACATATTTATATGAAAGAAGCTAACAAAATCCTACTTTTTAGTTGGTAAAGTCTTCAACTAATTGTCAACAACTAACATACTTTAAAGCCCATGACATGAAATATTAAAGAGGCTCGACACGAGCCATAAAGTCTTTAGAACTAAAAATAATAGAAACTATTAAAAATTGGTCTATCATGTATGCTCCTGAAGTTTCAGCGCCCATTCACTTGTCTTCAATAGTGTTGAAATCTACATTAAACCTCTTTGACTGGGATGGTAACCAATTGTGGAATTTGACTTGTGGAATGCTCAGAAACTAAACAATTAAGTCAACACAAATTAGCTTATTTCGACTAATTTCAAGAAATAAAGATTGTACGCTTATTTGTGCAAAAAGAAAGCAATTACTCATCCTAAAGATAATTAATTGGTAGGGTAAGGTTGGTTGAAAGGTGTAAGGTTAATTATTGAGTCCATTATATTGATGAGGTTATTTTTACCTCATCAATCAAATTTCATGGGTTTATAGGTGATCCTTTTCAGCTACCAAGATTTATAAGAACCAAGTCACTTGCCCTATAAATATATCCATAATTGTCAATTGCAAATTGTGGCTACGACACTAAGAAGAAAAATAAGGGCCTCCATGAAATCCCTCTTACTATTTACAAGAGAAAAGTGACACTCATGAAGAGAGAGGAACAGCATGTATTGACCAAAAAATTGGCCTATCTCATCCTTAGGCTTATTTGCAACAAATGGAAGTATAATCTGGAAGGGCGCCTAAATTTTTGACATGAGCCATAGCCATATTGGGAAGAGAGATGAAATCTAGTCATGGACAATGAAGGCACCTATGTCAACCTAGACATTGTACCCTTTGTGCAGTCTCCATGACTCACTTTTTATCAAATCATGGTAGAACTCAACCCAGATATTCTAATTGTTAAGTCTTTCAAAAACAACTGAGGAAGAAGGGGTGGTACAAAAGGAAAGCCGTCAATTTTTGGAGATATTGGAAGGAGATCAGGAAAATGGGCCCCTTGTATGGAGCCATTCCCACGGACAAAGAATTTGAATAAATTTATGATAGAGAGATTGAGTTTGATTTGGATGAGGAATCTAATTGAGACCCTGAGCAAGAAAATGTCTAGGGTGTCGACTCACCATCTTAGGTGGCCGAAACTAGAAAGGCGAAGGAAAAATAAGTATCATGGAAAAAAGAGTCGCAAGTCTCCTCTTCTTCTAGTATTCCTATAAAGGAAAAATGGACCCAACAATCTACAAGGAAGTCTTTGGCAGTTCAAGGAACCCAAGGGTCAAGAGAAAATAGTATGCCCTCTCTAAAGAGAAAGAGAATCCAATACTTGGGTAGACAAGGATCCTCAAACAAGGAAGATGAATAGGTGGACTTTGCTCTGCAAGTGTCTTTGGCCCCTATAGTCTAGGTAAGTTTTGCATCTGCTATTCTTTCTTCTATTGCATCATTAGTATCTACAAACCCCTCATCTATTGAGAAAAATCCTCCATCGGTTGATTCTAAACTACTCATCCTTGACACACCCCCTGCCATGTTTGTTGATGACCCTCATGTGGAACCCTGATCTGTAAATGGATCTAGACTATTTGTAGAATTGAATGCTTAATTTTTTTTACAATGATTATTCCAAGTTAATTAGAACAAAATTAACTCATGGAAATAATTACAATAACTAAAATGACAAGGTGATAACAACAGAATGAAAGAAAGTGAGAGAAAGAAAGAGAGAGATGCAAACAGAGTTTGATTACGGAGTTCGCCACAAACATGACTACGTCTCCGGGTCAGCTCCAATAGAGTACGACTGATCCGATTAATCTCCAGAAATTAGTTACAATGCACCGAGACCATTTCCTTCAAGCACTTCGGCAGCATAACAATACTCCGTCGTACGAAAAATGGCTTGAAAAATCTCCTTAGAACTCTTCTTTCAAAACACCTATCACCTGTTTCTCTAATTTGCAAAATTTGAGTTTCACACCAAAATCCCTTAACTCAACTCTCACCCTTACACCCCTTTTATACATCAAATTTACTCAAATTGGCCTTTAACCAATTGATTTACAAAATATTCCCTATATCCCTTTTTATACTAAATCTCACATAATTTATTTAAGCCCCTTAATTATTTTATTCTCGGGCTTTTACTGTTTCTAGGAGGTTACATTTTAATCCTTAAAAGGATTAAAGAGTTGTTTGGTTTTAAATTTAAGGGAGTTTGTTTTAAATTAAAAGGAATTTGGTTTCAATAGTTCAACAAAAGTAAACAATGCCCGACTTATTTCAAATTCGTTCGACGGCTTATTGGTTGCAATTGATTTTGGTAAGCCGGTGGTTCCAGGTTCAACTCCAGCCGCTAGCTTTTAATAACTAATCCAAAACAGACCAACAACATCAACCGTTGACGCACATGAGATAGGTGTGGGTTTGTAGCCGGATTGGTAGCCGACGGTCGTGGTATGTGTGAGGTCGTGATCTCGAATCCCCCTAACACCCTTTTTGACAAACAAAACAACATCCAAACCGCCAGAGGATTAAAATGAGGCCACGTGGCATGCCGAGGAGGTGCCACGTGGTGCAGCCTGATTCGCCGATGACGCTGACGTGTGTGCCGACAAAACACTGACATGTCTGCCACTGGATGATGACGTGTCTTGCCAACTATACCGATGACTGTACGCTGACTGTACATACGGAAGCCACGTGTCAGTTGATGATTGGATCCATACAGTGTGACTTGGATGCCACGTGTCAGATTCGGATTGGACCACTTCACTGTCCGTACGGTACGGAATGATGACGTCAGCATCCGTACGGGCAAAGTCAACCCTTCATAGCACGATCTTTGACTGACGATATCTCGTGCATACGATGTCGGATTTCGATGAAATGAGTTGCGTTGGAAAGCTTGCGACGAGCTCTTCGTGATGACGATAACTTCGACAACTTTTGACATCATTTTTTTCCACTTTCTGGACGCCCCATGATCCCAGTTTGACCCAAGGTTTGACTGGCCATAACTTGCACAAACAGACTCCTTTTCGCTTCGTTCGAGTTGTGTTGGAATAAGGACGTCGAGCTCTTTGTGATGGTGCTGATTCTGGAGAGAAATGAGACACTTCAATTTTCACTAAAAATATTCACCGGATCAAACCCCCACATTGAACATGCATCTTCCATCATAGCTACAATCGACATTTTTATTTCTTTATCTGAGGCCCAAGTTTTGTTTTCAGAACCATCCATGTTACAAATTTTGTCACAATTGCCTACTTCTAGGCCTATGCCACTATTTTTGACCACTACACCCCTTACCCCAATGAGTACTCCACATTCTGTGCAATATTTGTGAGGTATCCCACCCTTCTCATTGATAGTTTTCCCCTTTGCCTCTCCCCAAGCCCAAGCATCTGAAAGCACACCCTGCACCACTCTTTATGGCCTCTTTGTTGGTGTCCCCATCATTGCACAAAGTATTGAATCTCCACAGGTTCTTCAGAATCAAATAGAGTTAACCAAATAGGATCAAAGGGAGAGGAAACAAATCAACTAGAAAAGATCATGACGGCTTTGGGTACCACAAAACTAGAGACATGTTTTGATGAAGAGCGGAGGTCCTTGATGATTTTGGTTATGAATCCATTAGTCTCCAAGCCAAAGGGGAGATTCAGTACGAAGACTATGAGATCCAAACCATGGATTTGAACATGAGTGAGGTGCTCCCTCATGACAAAATAGACCTTGCCAAAGCCATGCAGAAGTTAGTGTATGTTGATTACACAAGGCTGGAGAAGAAATTGAAGAAGTGAGAGGAAAAGTTGGATAATTTAAAGGCCATAATTGATAGGCACCAGGTGGAGATAAAAGAAAAATATATGGATATTTCTTGCCCTAGGTAGGCACAAGATATGCAAGGAGAAGCAACCACATCACTTCAGACTACTCAAACTAAAAAGGATTGACTTTTAGACAAAGTGGAAAAGATGACACGTAAGGTCAAATCCAAGTGAAAAATAACTAAAGAAGTAAAGGCCCAAATGTGAAAGGCTACAGAGGAATGGAAGTAGAAGAAAAAGGAGTTCACTGACATTTTGGGCCAATAGAACAACATAAGTGCAGAATTGTAGAAATAGTTGCAAGAAATGTAGGAGAAATGCTCTAAGATAGCGGACCAAGTTAAGCAACTAAACAAGTAATTTGAAAAGGAAAAGAACCATATGCAAGGAAAGATGACTAGTGCCTGGTCTCAAGTAGTGGAAGAGCTTCAACGGAATCAGATAGAAGTTGATCAATTGAAGGAGGAAATGAAGGTTAAGGAATCTTAGTTCCAATAGGAACTGATTGTGGCAAGAAGGATCAAACTCCTAGTGGTACAAAGGTTGTTCTTTTCCCATTGGGAAAGAATTAAAGTTACAATGATGACTCTGAAGCCAACTCCAAGTTTTATAGCTGACACATAGGAATTAAATGCAAAGGTTGGCCCAACATTCAACAAAATATTGAATATAGTCACCCCCTGATCTATTGAGTTAGGTTATTTAATATCCAAGTGTAAAGTGACTAAGGAGACTCTGGTGAGCACTAGGATTCTAGACTGTAAAGCAACTTCCAGGAAGGAAAATGAGTTCATCATGTGCAACCAAGTTTCCCAATGGAGTAAGAACTATCAGCTGATGCTAACCAAGAAGATCAGTGAAATAAGAGAGGATTTCATAGCTTTAGTTCATTTGGGTTTTCTCTCTCCAGTGTTTCCTAATAGGGCAGTAGTCATTGAAGAACAACTTAGACGGGCCTTAAAGGCCAACTAGTAGGATCAGTCAGAGCTCCAAAAGTTGAGCTTGCCACCTACGACTAAAGAGATCAAAGATGTGCTTCTTCCCTTGGCCCGACTCTTTTCCTTGATCGAAGCAACTGAAGCGAAATGGGAAGCAATCTCCTTCAAGGAGATAATTGACCTTGATTAGGCTTCTCAGATGCTACATTCATTGGTTTTTCTTTCTGATAAAGATTGGGAGTATCTACATTCTACATTACTCAAACTCTAAGGGATCACATATTTCCTTATCTTTTATACTATTTCTCTGGGCTCATGCCTCCACAGGTGAAGGCCCCTTATGAGTCACCAGAAACTATGGAGATTTTTTTTCTCTTTAAGTATGTTTATTTTCTTCACTTTTTTCTTTCAACCCTAAGGCCCTTACCTTTTTGTCTTTTATTTCTGTCTCACCAAATGTCACTTCAGCACATCTTTTTGGAGGTCATGGGATGATTTTGGTGAAAAGGTGTGTAATTGTACCACATAGTGGTTGTGCTACCTTTTCTGATTTTTACTTCCTTTCAAACCTAAAGTTGGACATGTGGTCACCCCATGACAATTTTCCTCAAGCTGCTCTCCCATTTTTTGAAGAACACCCACCAACTTGTCAGATCACCCATCTTTTATCGAGCAAGTCTCTTCACCATTATACCAATATTTCACAAACGTTGTCAGGTGGAAACATGATTTTTTCCTCCACCACTTCAAGAGTCAACCTCCTTTTGACATCCTCATTATCACCTACAAGAGATCAGATTGGATTTAGTCGAGCATTTATAGCCTGTATCTTCTTTATGATAGGGAGACTCTTGTGAGATCTTGATCATTGAGTTGTTACATCCATCGTCATTATTGAAGCAACTCAATTTTTATTATCACATCTATGTATTTTTTTATCAAATTTTGATATTATCTAGTGGTGACACCTATTAGGGTTTACAGCTTTGGTGGTTGAGAGTGCTTGGTGCTCGTATGCTTCCCTTGTCTTATAAAAGGGAATTTTCCAAGAGCCTCTCAGGACATAGATAGAAGTAGATGGAATAGATAGGTGATAGACTATCATCTATAAAAGTAGTAGCAATAGTAAAATAGGATATAGAGGATTTCTTGCAGAGCTTTGATCGCTCTTTTGTAATCAATGTTAAGACAATCATTCATATTTATTATATAACCTTAGCATTTTCATTATTCTACAATATCAAGTAATAGAAGAATAAATTTTGTATCAGATTGTGCTCCTGTGGCCCTTGTTTTACACTTTATTCTCTATCTCATATACATTGAATTCTATGTGTCTCTCTATTCCAATATACAAGTCTTGATATTCGATTTTCAATCACTAGCTTTTATGATCTTCTAACCTAAAATTTCAAGAATTGAATCATGTAATACTATTTTGTTCTCCTGTTGAAGTTTTGTCAATCTATGTCTCTCTATTCCAATATACAAGTCTTGATATTCAATTTTCAATCACTAGCTTTTATGATCTTCTAACCTAAACTTTCAAGAATTGAATCATGTAATACTATTTTGTTCTCATGTTGAAGTTTTGTCAGTTTCATATTATGTTTTCAAGTGGAATTGTAAGGATCCAAAATATCTTGTTTGAATTTGGGTTTCCTTTTTTTGTTTGAACCTTAATTGGTTCTTCCTGTAGTAGGATTTGAATGACTTCTTTGTGCTCGCATAGGCCTTAGTTGCTTCATTATCCTTCCAACAATGAAGGTTTTGTGGCATTTTGTGTTCGCTTTATCAGAAACTGGAGCTTGTTAGAGTTTTTGAAATGTTGTAAAATCTTTGATGCATCACCACAGTCAAGTTTCCCTTTCTGCATTTCATTCTCCCTTTTCCCCCAAAATTCCAAAGAAGATTTGGCTTCTCTAAAATTCCTAGGGGTTATTCAGTGAAGCACAAGCAATTCCTCCACTCACTAAATTTCCCATAAGGTTGTTTGGGAGAAGCACAAGCTTTCATGATCAATAAAACCCATCTAGGGGGATGTGGTAATGGCTATTATGTGCTACTACACTCTGGATGGGAGATTCTCCACCATCTATTGGTATCACTTTATGTTATTAAATCATTTCTATCATGGTAATTTGGTTTCCTTCCCTTTCTATATGTTCATATCTTTAGAGAATGGTATTCTAGAATTTAGAAAGAATTCCAATAATCCTTTTGTACATGAAGGGTTGACGCTTTAATTGTGGAACATATTAAGTCTAGATATGTTATTGAAACCCCTATTCCTAGTAGATATTGCAATTCCAAGGATTCAAACTATGACATAGGTGAGGAAGGTGTAGGTGAGTGGGAGTCTGGTGATAAGGAGTACTTGCCTGCTTGGTCTGATGGCTATCAAACTGAGTTGGAGTTGGAAAAACTCCCCTCGACTATGGCTAAGAGTAAAAATTCTTCAAAGGATGGGAAAGGTGTTCAGGTTTCTAAGATGGAGTTTTTTCCCTCCCCTTCGAGTGTGAATCGTAAAATCTTTGGTGGTGAGGAGGGCAAGAAGGGTGGTAATGCTTCTAGTGGGAGGAAAAGTTGGAGATTTGGGTCTGCTAGTGTGAGGGATGTTGTTTTCCAGGGTGATGAGGAGCCTTTTTATGGATGTTTCTGAGAGGGTAAAGGCAATTAGTGTGATGAAAAAGGCCCTTGAAGTGGATAAGGTTAAGGGTTCTAAATATTTTTTTTGATTTGGATGCATCCCATGTTGTCTTAATCTCTACGGGCAAAGGAAAAGAGCAATTCGTCCCCACAACTGGTACTCATTGTGAGAAGTATCTTGTGTGCTCTCACTAGGGGGTGGATTTGAACTAGGAATCGTTGGATCTTAATCAAGTTTATAGCTTGGTGAAGGAGGGTTCATATTTCTTCTTCAATTTTTTTAAGTGGTTCTTTCATGAAGTGCAAAATCTACATGGTAAGTGTGACACAATTGCAAGGTGTAGCATTTCTACTTTGAGAAGCACTAGGGAGTTGAATTTGGTCTTTAGTATGGTTAAGACCATGAATATCACTCTTAACTAGATGGTGGAGGATTTTTCAAAACTAAAAATGGATCACGACCCCAGAATTGTTTCCCTTGAGAAGAATTTTCTAAAAGTTCATCAAGATCTCTATACTCTGGTTAATCTCAGCAAGGATTCTCTTCAGACTACTGTAGAGGGTCTAGTGCTTTTAATGAGAAGGCTAAGGATTGGACTGGTAAGACCCTCCTTCCTAAACAAGGGATGCATGATGTGGGTGTGGATAATGATACAGGGAAACAAGTAAATGATCTTAGGGCAGGGCTGAGTGTGCGTACTCGAAGCAAAACCAAAAAAGGTAATATTGATGTAGGATGTTAAATAGGTCATGGAGATGCATGACAAGGTCATCACCAAAGATTTGGAGGCAGCGAGGATTTTAAAGGGCCTTCTCTAATTGTTGCTCTAGTTTTCTATGTCTAATGCTTTTTGTTGTTGGTTTGATGGTCAGATGATTGTGGTTTTATCATCTTTTTATCTTTTGGGGCAGCTTCCTTGTCTTATCTTCCATGCTACCTTTTGTTTTGTATGAGGTTTCAGGAACCCTTCAAAACCTATCTTTCAATAATAAAAAATAAATCATAGTAGCCTTCATAATATGACATGAATACACATGAACCTTGACATGATGATTAGGATCTTGATTTGTTGCAACAAATGAATAATAATTCTACTCTTGAATTCTCTTGACAATGATATTTTCTCAATATTTTCTCCTAAATTCTTAGATCTCAAATGATAAAATAACTATGTATTTATAGGTGTTTATCTAATTTCCCAAAAATTAGATTCCAAAAGCAAACAATTGCATATGAAATTTGAATCATTAAAATACTGCCAAAAAGATATTTAAAAATGGGTCATGGTACTTAAGAAGGACTCATTCTCCAATGTGATTTAATTATTAATTGCATGAATTAAATATAGGTTTTGATTTTGGAAAACAAGATAAATAAGGCTTTAGAATGCATAATTTAGGTAATTATAAGCTTAATTAAGTCCAATTAATTAAGGGACCCAAACATAGTGTGAAATTGTAAAGGTTATACAATTTCCTACACTACATTTAGCCCCCACTTTAGTGAGAGTATGAAATTACACTCAGACTCACACTAAAGTAGATAAATATGTGTCAAGAGAGGTCCAAGTGTACAAATATTTATGGGATAGGATGGAAAAGATCAAGGATGTGGCCAAGCCTCCAAGATCCAAGATCCCATGGAAAACCAACATAAGTACAAAGGGACACACAAGATATGTAAGATACAAGTAGCAAGACAAGATACACAAGCATGCACTGTCAAAGTTAATGGAAAAGGGGATAGACTAGCCACAATTGTGTTTTTTTCCATCAAATACACTCACAAAGGATAGTTTTGTTTGATATACACTAAGCGAGCCACAAAGGATAAGAAATACACACTAGGTCTACAAGGTGTGAACTCACAACAAGGTGGCAGATGGAAAAGTCAGACCAAGTCTACAAGCCTTCCATACGTCAACCATACTAAAATTTATACTCCTTGATAAATTTGATAAGGTTCCACAATATGATCAAATCTATGCCAACATTACACTAAGTTTAACCTCGATGAACAAAAGTGAAGCAACAATGCCAATGCCAAAGTCAATGTCAAAATAATTCCAATGTATGCCCCCACTTTAAAGGAATTGCTAAACACCATGATGTGAGAAATTAATTTAAAGTAGAAATAATATATGATAATTGTTAAAAGGGCCATGAGAGCTTATTTGGAAATCTCTATGCCAAGATTATGTTTCCAAATGAAGCTACATCATGAAAAGGAGGTTTCCCCCACATAATCCAAAGATAACACATAAGGGATCCACCGATTTGGGGTCAATACATGTCTTTTCTACAGTGATATAATAGATCTTGGAATCATCATCATTCCCCAAATACCTCATGGAATAATGAACACAAAGGAGGAATGACACATGGAGAGATAGAAGACAAACAATCATTTTGGGTCAACATGGAGGAGACCTAAATGTCTCAACATTTTGCATTGTCCCCAAAAGGAAAACACAAGACAAGACAATGTTTACGATAGATAGAAGAATTTCAGAAAATATTTTGCTTCCTTTCTATCCTTGCACCAACTGAGTAACAAGGGTCATCCAAAAAAAACCTACAAACATAAAGACTCTCCAAGCAACACAGTATAGGGGATCACATTACACACATGCAATCACAAAGAACATGGAAAGAAAAAAGGTAGTATGACACATCCAAGCCAACCTAAAGCAAGTTGTTTGCATCCCAATATTGCTCATAATATATGGAATGTGGATAACTAGCCAAAGGATCAATGAAAAGTGTCATACTAGGACAATCACCAGGTTCAACACATGGTGATACACTCTTTTTAGGAGGATCATCATGGTTGCACCCATATAAGATTATGGAAGAGAAAAATAACAAGTTTAGCTCATTCTACATTTCCTCATCAATCTTAGTAGTCTCATTATCATTCAAATTAATCACAATATGAGGTTTTATAATAATCTCTTTTGAATCTTGTTTTACCTCTTGTTTCGTTTCAATGTCTTGTGGTGGAAGTTAGATGTTATCTTGAATTGTTTCCATGGGTGTAGGTTTATTTTCTTCTTCTAATTGATGAGTGATAGTGCAATGTCTATGGCTACACTCTTTAGCATTTTGGTTTTTTTTGTTTTGATTTTCAAGTTGTGATGGTGTAGGACCGGGCTTACAATCATTGGTTTCTTTTCTTCTTTTAAGGGAAGAACAGAAGGAATTGTCGGGGGTTGGGAAATCGTTGTATCTTTAGGTTTATAAAAAAAAAATTATCTTTGGAGGGAAAAAATGGGTCATCTTATTGTCTATTGGTATTTTGTAGGAAATAGGTGCAGGAATTGTGGAAGATTTGTCATTTCATGTCAGGTTCACCAAAATGAAATGTGGGGAAAAGGGTTCCCTAAATAGGACTTTAAAGGCCCACAATAGGAAACATTCCTTAGGGGAAATTCATTAGGAAATATATCACAAGGTGTAATGATTGACTTTCAACCTCAATGGTGAGTCAATCAGACCCGGATCTCGGTCCTTTAAGAAAACTGGGCAGATCTAAAACCTAATTAAATGATTTTCAATTTTCAAACTAAATGCACAATAAGACCTAGATGATAAAATGCAAGATTCCAAAGATACAAAAATCAAATTGACAATTTGTAAGAAGATTTGAGAAGGGTCTAGACACGTGTACCTAGCATAAAAAGTTGATTCTAAGCACTATTGAAGGACAAGTTCGCCCATGGGTGAATGGGTCCTATTCAAGGCTTACAAAAATAATTTTTCAGTCCTCTGAAGTAAGATCTTAGATGTTTTTTTGTATAGGTTTCACAGTCAAAAGGTCAAAAATAAATTTTTCACTTTAGTTTCCATGATTTGATAATAATGAATGCAACAAATGTAACAATATAAAATTTCTCTTCAAGATTTCCAGTCCTTCTTCAACCTGTAATCTGCAACACACAAAGAGGAAGAACTTGTTTTGTTTGTTTGGGGGTTTTCCTTGGTCAAAACCCAAGTTTGGTAATTAAACCTTCATAGAAATATAATGACAATTGACAAATGAAATGAATGATGAATGAAAAAAAGCTTGCAACAACTCATCAAACCTTTAATAGTTGTCCTTAAAGGATTGAAGTCACACACATCACTCCAAGGATTTATCTTTCTTTGCTTTATTTATTGGACACTTGAAAATGCTTGGATGTTTTAGGATCAACAATGCATAGTAGCCTTCACAAGATGACATGAATGCACATGAAACTTGACACGATGATTAGGATCTTGATTTTCTGCAACAAATGATTGATAATTCTACTCTTGAATGTTCTTGACAATGATATTTTCTCAATATTTTCTCCTTCAAAAGTCTTATATCTTAAATGATAAAATAACTTTGTATTTATAGGTGTTTATCTAATTTCCCAAAAATTAGATTCCAAAGGCTTACAATTGCATATGAAATTTAAATCATTAAAATACTACCAAAAACATATTTAAAAATAGGTCATGGCACTTAAGGAGGACCCATTCACCCATGGAGAAATGGGTCCTGGCCTATAAATCCAAGACACTCATTCTCCAATGTGATTTAATTATTAATTGCATCAATTAAATATAGATTCCCCTTTCAGAAAACAAGATAAATAAGGATTTGGAATGAAAATTTTAGGTAATTAGAAGCTTAATTAAGTATAATTAATTAAGGGACTCAAGCATAGTGTGAAATTGTAAAGGGTATACAATTTCCTACACTACACCTACAAAATTAGAATAACCTTCTACAAGAGAAAAACAAGAGCATAAAATTGTCAATAATGAATGCAAATATATTAGATCAAATGTGATCAATGAATATTTCTATGCAATGTCAAAATATATATATGAGACCTTGCTTATATAGGAAATATTGAGATATAATACTAACTAGGATGACGACATGTTTCTTAATCCTATGTCATGTGATAACTAGGGGATAAGATCACATGTCTACAAAATACTTCTAGAAATAATCCTAACTCATTAATTATGCTTAATGTGTAAACATTTGCGAAAAGGTCCTAATTAATGACTAGTTAGAAAATGTGTCTTGTTCACACTGCAAAAGGGGAAACTTGGATAAGAAATACCCCTATTCACACCAACACCTCCCCTTAAGTGCAATTTAAGGAGAATGGTGATTAAAATTTAAATGATGCAAAGATGGGTCTTAACTAGTAGGCCATGTTAAATTACCCATGTACAAATATAATCTCTCACAAATAGAGAAAAGGAGAAAACCCAATGAGACAAAGCTCCTCCTCAATAGAGAGAAAAGATAAGAAAATCACTTTCAATGAAGAATGAGGACAAAACCCCATGTGAGGAAAATTTCCTCCCATAAGGGATAAGAAGGGAGAACATGGAGCCCCAACCCCCAATATAGAATCTATACCAATGGTAGATGCTTGAAACTAGATGTAGAAGATAGTCTACGATCATCAAACAAGGATCCTTCCCTTAGGAAGAAACAAAACAAAAAGTGTAAATAATATCTTTATATTCTCGAAAGGAATATGAAGGAAGGAAAGTCAATATGTATGAATTTTTTCAAAAATGTTCATGTGTCTTCATGTCAAAGCTAAAAGCTTCCACTACCAAGTTAGGTTTACAAGCCACATTGATGAAGATAATAATCCATAATCTAGTAGAGGTGAATGAAGAATAGGAACCAAAGACTCAAGTATTTCCTCTAAACACAATGATGTCTCCTCCAAATTTTTCTCAAAATTTATCAACACTCATGTAAAATGATGATGAAATTAAAATGTGGAAGAAGAATGAGAGGGTTTGAATCTTCTCTCACAATAATTGAAGAAGAATCATCTCTATCAAAGAGAAGAATGCAATCAATAGTGTATCCCAAATATGAAATATGAGACTCTACAAATAAACATGTAATATCTATCAAATACTCATCCCAAGTAGTCATATCTAGAAGAAAATGTATATCTTGTTGCATTGAGTCACAAGTAGCCATGAATGTACAAACACAAGCATCATTAGAAGCAACAATAAATTGTGGAGATGGAATGCAAGGCTCAAGAACTAGATCATATGTGATCAATATCCAAAGGATCAAAGCCATCATTAGGAGAAAATTTGAAAGGGTGTATATTTGAGATGCATGATAAACCATCCCAATAATAATAATCTCCCTACTCTCCAATCTCTAATGATAAATAAATCAAGAATGAATTCCATAGTTTTCCTTGCTCCACCATGGCTAATCTAATAAATGGAAAGAAGAGTATTTGATAAATGAGGTACACACAAGACATCATTAAAATTATTACCCTCAATATCAATAGATACCTTCCCAATTCCATTCATGTATGTATTTTTTCCATCGAAATAGGTGACATAGGATAAGGCTCAAAAGAAGATAATAGATTATGAAGAAGTAATATAACTAGATGCTCTTGAATCTGGAAGTCGTCTCCTTGATCTAAGACCTATAAAAGGACAAATAACTTTTCCTTTGTTTTTGTTTGATTTAGTACCAAAACTTGCATGACATTTTTCCTTATTAGACTATTTTGAATGAGAAGAAGTTAACTCAAACATTCTAGAAGGTAGATAAACATGGTTCTTCTTAAGAAGATGTTTCAATTCATCAAGATCCTTCTTATAGCAAAAAAATTCTTCATTTCTAGTCTTCTTGTAATATGTACAAGTAGGATTCCCCTTTTTAGATGTTTTCCCCTTTAAAGAGGGTTTATTTTTTGCTTGATTTGTATGTGAATTGTTCTTTGATTTGTTTTGTTCCTGATCAAATTGTTCTAATTCTTTCACTTGACTAACTGACAAAGGTTGAGTTTGTGATGGATTTTGAGATTCATAGAAGTAAGCTTATGTTTATTATATATCAAAATATCAAAAAAATGAAAACTAAGGTGTATTGTTTATAAATCCCATATTTAGCTTATGAGTATTAAAGCTAGAAACAAAAGATGCATATTTAGGACACAGTTTGTTCAATACATTATAGATCAACTGGATGTCCTTTTTCTCAATTCCACATTCTTTATATTATGCTTTTATATCATCAAACTTGGTGATATAATCATGTGTGCTGTCAAAGTTATTTCAATCAAGGCTCATTAATTCATTAATAATTTGATAGCCTTTTACTTCTTTTAAATATTGTGCCATATAATGTTTTCAATTTGTCCCAAGCTTCATGAGAATTTTTACATGACTTAATTTAAAACGATAGACCAAGTGAAACAAAGCTATGAATTCATTCAAGATAGTTTGTATGATTGATCGTCTATTTTATCTTTTTATCATCACATATAGGTTTAGGTACCTTTTTCTCAACATATAGATAATTCCCAAAATCCATTAAGGCACTCCATGCATGTTGATACCAAGTTGCATAGTTATAAGGATTTAGAAAAGGAACCTTAGAATGATCCATAGAAAAGAAAAACTCAAAAAAAATATTAAAATAATGCACCAAGAGACCCCTAAAATAACTCAATCATGAGATCCCCCTGGCAATATATAATTTTGACACTTTATAATTAGTGCAATTGCAGTTGTCACTTGCCAAAAACAACAAAGTGGTCTTGAATGTAGTGCATGCAAATGTCAAATTTGGCCACAAAATCAAAGCATAATATTTTGATAAAATGAGATCAATATAATCACACCACTATAAAGTACATGAAAAATTATGTACTTTCAAAAAAATTGCATTGAAAAATGTTACTATAGGAGCCCAAACATAGCCATAGAAGTTCCCAAAATGAGAACTTCTAATTAACACTTGCAACAATCTACATTTTGTAAAAAAATTCAAGTACCAAAATCACAAATTGATTGCACCACAATGGAGAGCACAATATTCTACCAAAAATTTAAAAATACTCTAAAAAAAAAAGTCTTGAGCCTGAGTTGTGGCCTTCTAAAGTTTATCTACCAAAATAAAAATTGCAATGGAGAGGGGGCCTAGATTGGAGGGCTGACCTATTGATGTTATCCTTATGTCATATTGATGTCAACCTAACATCATTTTAATGCTATCTTAACATCATGCCAATGTCAATACAAAAAATCACTAAAATATGCCTTAGTTCCCCAAAATATTCTATGGTTGACAATAAATGTCATTGTTGTTGGGTTGGTGGTGTGGCCTATAAGCCCATCATTTGGAAATTGAGGAGGGGGGACCATACCGTGTGATACTATATGCACCTTCACAAGGTACAACTTGCATGCATTAATTTTTTAAATCTAAAAAAATAAAAATTAATTTATTCATCAACTATAATAGTAGTAGACTTGTGAAAATGTTGACATAGATTGTATGATTATACAAATAATCGTATGATGGGGGAGGGGCCAATTTTTTAAGGTCCCTGAGCAAAGTGCTCATATTTTAATGATTTAATAGTCTATCTTAGGGTTCTTGGACCTCCTGGATATGATGAGAAGGTCATATTTAACCCAAAATACTCTAAAAGTATAACTACTGTCTATATCTAGCAACTACCTCTCATCTTCCAACCTTGTAGATCTAGCCTCACATATCCAAATTATACAAAAAAGGAAAAAATGAGTTTCTTGGACACCCTAAACAAAATGGTGAGCTCAAATTTACACAAAAAATCTCTAAAATGAACCTATAATACAAAGACATAAAGAGGAACCCCCCAAAAGTCTAGTATTTCTATCATTTTTTTTGTTCTTGGGTTCATCATTTGATGAAAGAGAAGAACATACTAAAATTTTTAAGATCCACCAAGATTTGCAACCTAGAAAAATTCCATGAATGAATCACTCTCAAATTTGACAAGATGATTTATAGATCTAAATATTTGATACTATTTTATAGTCACTCAAGGACTCAAGCTCCTAGGATCACATGCAAACCAAAATAACCTTCTATAAAGAGAAAATTAAGAGCATAAAATTTATAATAATAGATGCAAATATATTAAATCAAATATTATCGATAAACATGTATATGCAATGTAAATATGTACATATGACCTTGCTTATATAGGTAAGGTTGAGAGATAAGACTAGTAAGGATGATGTCACGTTTCTTAATTCTTAATCCTATCTCATGTGATAATTAGGAGATAAGATCAAATGTCTAAAAAATACTTCTAGAAATATTCCTAATCACTAAGTAAACTTAACATGTGAATATGTGTGAAAAAGTCCTAACTAATTACTAGCTAGATAATTTGCCTTGTTCACACTACAAAGAGGGAAACCAAATAGGAAATACCCATGTTCACACCAACAATACCAAAACACATATTGGATATCTTTTTAAAAAGTTCCTAAACTAATTTTCAATTAAAATGTGTTTGGGGTACAAGAACACCTTGAGTATATCTCTCACTAACATATTTTAAACTTTTTCACAAAATTGATATTCCATTTTTAAGGAGAGTGCGAGCCCTAGCTTATTGAAATAAAATCTTCACAAGATTGATTAGTTTATAGGATATATTTTGTGGTAAGTTATATCTAGGAATTTATCTCATATTATAAACATATTGCCTCTTTTTTCTATCATCAATATAGTAATTAACACCATTGTGAGTCAATGAAATATTTGATCAAATCTTATAGCTATATAAAAATATCAATTTTTTCCATGAATGTAGTGTCATAAATACCTACACTAGAAATTAATTATAGGAAACTTTATGTTCCACAAGGGTACGAGAGAGTGGGATAATATTCAATTTCTCCATTGATAATGTGCTCCATCCTCTACAAATATTTTCCATGGCTTCAACCCCAGTTCCTATAAAATTACCCAATGAAGCTCTAACATTTTTTTACTTTAACTCCTCCCAATAAGACCTCTGTTGTTTCAATGTTGGTAGCTAAACATTTCATTATGTTTTTATCCCAAGAATGATATGATTACACAAGAAACATAGACCCTAAAATTGAATAATACTATCCATGTCCTCTATGATACATGGAGCAATAATAAGAGAGGTTTCATTGAGGGTAGCACACATAAGGTGTATTTTTATAGTGATGAGGTCAAGCTCAATATCAAATCCTTTTTGGTTAGTCCAACATGTCTCTTCCTATCACTAGATCCAAATTCCCTTGACCCAATCGGAATTTCAATCCCACCCTCATAAATTGATGGGTAGTTTATTGCTTCTCTATTTTCAAACAATTAAAATTTAAATTCATTTAGAGGCTCCTTTGTTGTTAATTTTTTAGCCATAATTTTTGGGAAGTTGGCATAGCTCTAA